>JAIUSX010000072.1:8750000-10000000 GCA_026573805.1 Hesperophylax magnus
ATAAAATCAGATATAATTAATAAGCAAAAAAATATAAATAATAATGAAAAATGCCATTACAAAGTGATAAGCTTCCAGAAGAAATCTTCTTATTAAATCTTCTTGTTAATCGTAAGTAGTCAAATATTGTGAGCTGCATATTTAAATATTCGCGCCATTCATTTGGTTCGTTTTTAAACCGCCAGAGGTGCGCTCTGTCGGCCATCTATAGCCGTGAGTATCGGCCATATTGAATAAGGAACGCGTGATTTTTTATAAACGTCAAACATAATCACGTAGCTGTGGTTAATTTTCATTGTAATGTAATGAATCCAATGGATTATGAACTTTCTAAAACATATTTTCTTCGATATTATCCAAAAATTATATGAGCAGAAACGATGCTTTTGAAGAAATCTCGTATTATTATGAGGCGATCCTATTTTAGTATGAAATCGTGTCTTAATTTTCAAGTTAGCTGAATTTACCCGAAACAGACAATTTTAATTCGACCAATCAGAGGGCCTAGATCGTCCAGATGCTGGCGTAATAATACTATCAGATTATTCCCCATTCAAATGCACTCTACGAAAATGTATTCGACAGTAACTGAAATTTCATTTCCATCAAAAATTATAAATAACGTTATATATGATAATTATGTGATACAAGCGCCTGATTTATTTCTTCTGTTTACAAATTTAAATTTTTATTACAAATTTAAATTTTTATTTTTATTTAATTTTCTTTTATTTTTATTTTATTTCTATTATTTTCATTTTATTTTACTGTTTATTTTATTATGTATTAAAATATAGTAATATAAAGGCTACATGTATCCTCGCTTTCACTCTTGTAATCTAATTATTCTAGTAACTATATCATATCATAAATCGCACGTCAAAAATCGCTCCACAAAAATCATCTAAATACGTTGCTAATAATACATAAAATCAAAAAATTCTTCGGTTTGTGTTTACCTGATAGATGTTTAAATAAACTATCTAATTAAGTCAAGTGTAAACGACCTGGTTATGGTAATTTTAAGTGATAAAAATCTGTGAAGTGATAGTGATTGGTGTCGCAAATTCAATCTAACAATTTACTACAATAAGAATAAACGTACCTGTTCTCAGACAATTAATATTATAATGTTCGCAGACAAGTAATAATAAAATTATTTGACACTAAGTCTCACAAGAGCGGTGGTCCTGTGGTGAGAGTGCTCGCTTCACATTCGGAGAGAACCAGTTCGAATCTCACCCAACACATATTTCTCAACACATGTTAAAGTAATTTTAAATAAATTCTTAAAAATGCCAAGTGCTGACACTATTATTATAATAATTTATTATTTGACGGTATAACAACAGTGGAATTTGGACTAGAGGCGAACGCGTTAGCGCCGAGTTTCGAAGAACGACAGTTCGAACCCCATTAACTCCAAATAAATAATTACCGTTTTTTTTTTTTTTTTTTTTCCATAAATATTATTAAATATACAAGTGAAAAAAAACAGGACATTACAATAAATACAATACAAGTCTTAGTGACATGTAAACAAAGATATTAGAAGAACGAGATGTGCTATGAGCAGTTCATACTGTGTGGAATTGTTTTGCCCAGTGTCGCCGGTTTTGTTCACCAATACTACTGCACACCTTCGTTTACGCTAAGGTATCCGCACTAATACATAGAGCAGATTTCTGTGCGTACACGTCCCGATACCGTTCAAAGTACCCTAATTAGGTAGTACTCCGCCTACGGTCCGGCGGCCAACATAGCATATCTCGTTCTTCTAATATCTTTGCATGTAAATATTAAAATAAACTTTAAATGGCAGATCCCCCGTGTACCCCCCCAGGGGCTAAAGATCCTTTTAAAAAATCGGGAACCACGCCGAGGTCACCGATAATGCGGAGCAGTAGAAGTCCAGAACTAGTTAAGTTCCCAAGACAAACCCGAGCCGAAAGCAGAAAAGTTGTGGATAAACGACAAAAGAAGGAAATTAAGACTAATAAACAAGCGTCAATCCCCACTAACACCAACTCTGCTCTTTCTACCACCACCGCAACAACATTCTCCTCTACTACAAGATCCTCACCAATAACACACGAGTCCAGTCCAGCGCTTTCATCTATCAACGAAGACAAAATTCCTCCTCTCAAAACCAAACCAATTCTGACTTCTGCTGAAATCCCCCAATATACTTCTCTCCAGAAAACGAAACAGTCCGAGACAGCCATGAATATTGTCCAAATTGCCACTCTGGCACTGAAAGCAGCCGAGCCTCTCAAAAATAACTTAACCAAAGAAGTTCGCGACACAATAATCTCATCTTTACTGGAGATAATTGAGAAAGGAGCCACACTGGGAAAACAACTTCATGCTCTGGAAGTCGAATTACTTGAAACCAAGGTACAGAATGCAGAATGTCAACTGAAGATGGAAGAAAGACACTGTAGGGAAATGTCAGCTTTCTGCGCCAACGCTCAAAAAGAACCCGTACTCAGTTACGCCTCGGCAGTAGGGAATCGAGGAGATCGCACCAGACATGCAGTAATAGTGTCGTCATCAGACCAAGAAGCGACGTCAGAATCCATCCCCTCAACAATAAAGGATATTATCAAGCCAGCCGACCTCAGAGTGGATGTCAGTGGTATGTCATAGGCCAAAAATAACAAGGTCATAATTACCTGCCCTAAAAAGTCAGATGCACAGAAGATCCTAACAGCAATTCCAGGGCTGACCAATGGTAACTTGGTTGCTCATGAGGGCAAACGTCTTAGACCTAATGTTATCTTGAAGGGGATCGAAAAAGAAACACAAGATTCTGAAATATTAGACATGATCTTGCAACAAAATGATACTATCTACGAAGCCACTGCAAATGATAAGGAAGCTATTAAAATTCTAAGATTCACAAACAACAGGAAAAATGATAGGCTACGAAATGTTATTCTGATCGTCAAAAAAGAAGTACATTCAGCTATGTTAAAACAAGAAAGAATAAATATAGGTTTCCAGCGAGTCCGAGTCGAAGACAGCTGCCCAATCATGCAGTGCTATAAATGCATGGGATACGGTCACTCCGCCGCGAGATGTACTGAATCAAAATATCGTTGTTTACACTGTGCTGGTGAACACAAATCATCTGACTGCACAAAAAAGGAATAAAAAGAAGAATACCGTTGCTGGAACTGCTTTAAAATGGCCAAAAGCACAATTGAGGCACCAAAACACAGATCAAACGATAGGGACTGCCCCTACCGTACCATAATGATGTCACGCACAATGGAGAGAGTTGACTATGGCTAACTCAACTGTAACTACAGCATCCGGGACCCAGGCCAGTATAAATGAATACAAATATGAGAAAATTGAAGACTATAAGCCAATAAAAAATAGCCTTCGAATAATGTATCTTAACGCGAGAAGTATCAAAAATAAAATTGACGAGATTGAAGAAACTTTAAAGAGCATCAAACCCACTGTACACGTACTTGCAATATCCGAAACCTAGCTGGAAGATGGTGAGGAGTGCTTCTTCAACATCGACGGCTACCAAAGTACATTTGCGTCTCGCACCAATGAAAGAGGAGGAGGGGTGATTCTCTACACGCACCATTCACTAAATGCTACAACTATCGAAAAACATTGTAGTGAAAATTCTTTCTTAGGAATTAATATCCGTAATAGAAATTTTAAACCGTTAAATATTTATGTTATATACAGAAAGCCTACCTCAAACATTAACGAATTCTTAATGTATCTTGAATCTATTTTAAATAACTGTAGAAATGATACCCTTATCTTTGGTGATTTCAACATTGACATTCTTCAAAAAAATAATACATCTCTTAAGTACATCAACACGCTAGACTCATACAACTGTTTCATATGTAACACATCCTATCCTACACGAGTAACAGATACCTCTACTTCTCTAATAGACCATATCATCTCAAACTGACAAAATATTTCCTCAACTACTGCAAATATAGATGCCTACCTAAGTGATCATAACATTTTGATATTAGATTACCAAAACAGTTTGAAACATCACACTAATAATAGAATACATTCTTTTTCAAACAACACCAAAACCGATAAAAACATGTTAAAAACATATGTAGAATCCCACAACTTTCCACACGAAACCACCAGTAATGCCAATGAAAACTATAATAATTTTAATGAATACATCAAAACAGCAATAAAATCATCCCAACATGAATCTGAGTTACGCATAGGAGACCAACGGAGGGGTAATACTCCATGGTTTGATGCAAAATTAAATGCACTTATCAAACAGCGCAACAATGCGTTTAAAATCTGGAAAAAAAATCAGCAAAGTGATATATTCACAGCACTGAGAAATAAAACAAGAAATCAAGTTACCAACTATAGAAGATATGCTAAAACCAAATACTACACGACTATATTTAAAGAAAACCTGCGTAATCCGCGACAGACATGAAAAATAATAAATGCAATTCTAACAAATAGCTCGACACCCCAGAAAGATGAAATTGAATGTCTTCTCATTAAGAATGAAGAAATAACATGCCCAACACAGATAGCTTCAACTTTTAACAACTTCTTTATATCAGTTGGGGAAAACTTAGCAGCTACAATTGCATCATATCCAGATGATTCTATCACTATAAACACGGATCAAAAAGCAATCCAGTCCTTATACATGGCCAAAACTAATAAAACAGAAGTTCTCAGTATCATCTCTCAACTAAAGTCTAATGCATTTCCAGGTTTAGATGGAATTACACCAGTGTACCTGAACTTTTGCAAAGATATATTAGCTGACCACCTTGTTTTTCTTATTAATCAATCCCTAGATAGTGGAATCTTCCCAGATCAACTAAAGATAGCAAAAATAATTCCGATTTACAAAGATGATTGCAAAAAAAATCCTCCTAATTACCGTCCTATATCCATCCTCTCTGTTGTCTCTAAAGTTTTTGAAAAGGTTATTAAGCTTAGGCTCACTAAATATCTCCTATCAAACAATTTACTCGCATCCCAACAGTATGGATTCAGAAACCAATCTAACACAAAATGTGCTGCCTTCGATTTTGTACACGCCCTCCAAAAGCATATAGACCAGGGTAAGCATGCTGCAGGCTTATTTATAGATTTAAAAAAGGCTTTCGATACGGTTGACCATGGGATACTACTAAAGAAGTTAGAACACCTAGGCATAGTAGGCACTCCCCTGAAGTTACTGTGTAGCTACCTCTCTAACCGACACTATCAGACCTTTGTTGGAAAAGGGACAAGCAGCATGGGAACGATAAAATGTGGTGTGCCTCAGGGCTCCGTACTTGGACCATTACTATTTTTTAATATATATATATATATAAATGATATTGCTAAATGGGGACTTAAGGGTACAATACAACTCTATGCAGATGACACAGTGATTCTTTATCACAATAATGATTTAAACGAACTTGAAAAGGAAATGGAAAGGGATGTAGCTTGCCTGGCAAACTGGCTGCGATTAAACAAACTTAGCCTAAACATAAAAAAAAAACACATTACATACTGTTTGCAAATAAAAAAAATGTAAGTCTTAATATAAGTCTTGATAATAACCGCCTTGAAAGGGCTGATGTTACAAAATATCTTGGCCTTTTCATTGATTCACAACTCACATGGAATCACCAATTTAAACATGTTCTATCCAAAATTACTCCTATAACTGGTGTTTCATATAGACTTCGCGGGTTACTTCCTCCCTCTCTATTAAAATCGATCTACCATGCTATGATTCACTCACATCTAATATATCTCGCCGGAATCTGGGGATTTACTACAAAAAAAATGATTTCAGAAGTCCAAGTCGTCCAAAATAGAGCCCTGCAAAATATTTTCAGTTTACCCTGGGACACACATGTCAAAGACATCTACAGAAACACCCAAATACTTCCTTTTAATACCATTCCCACTTTTGAAATAACGAAAACTATATTACAAGTAATTCAACACTCGGCACATTCCAACACTACACTCTATTACAATTACGACGTACACCAACACAACACAAGAAATCACAACAAACTACATATACCAAAAATCAAATCAACAAAATATGGACTAAGATCCCTAGAATACATAGCTCACACAAAATATAATCAACTACCCAACGAGATCAAATGTGCAAGTCAATGTAAAAAGACCCAAACTAACATGCTCAAAGGTAAGTTTTTAGATTCTCACGGCCAAAAGCATTCTTGTTGTTTGTTTTTGGGGTGTTATGCCGTGTTGCGCTAACTCCTTCTTTAGCCGACGTTTCGGACAGCGTTACAGTGTCCATCATCAGGGCAGATCCGGTATCTACACATCTTCGGATCTACCGGGTCTGCCCTGATGATGGACACTGTAACGCTGTCCGAAACGTCGGCTAAAGAAGGAGTTAGCGCAACACGGCATAACACCCCAAAAACAAACAACAAAAATAACATGCTCAAACCTTATCTTATTAATGACTATCTGAAATAATAATGTTGTGTATGTCCCATCATATGTCCATTTAATACATACAGCTATATGTTTCATGTAATGCGTATCATTCCCGCAATGAGTCTATTAACTCCTGGGAGTACAATGCTTTATATAATATACTATATTCTGTATTGTATACTTTTAATAAAATAAAAAAATAAAAAATCTCTCAAAATAAATTGTGTCGGTGATTTCACCATTAAGTATATTCACTGTCAATTTGACTGTCCTAGAACGGGAGACCTTCCTAGTTGGACAGTCAAAATCTATGCTGTAATATTTTTGTAACAAACAAATAAATAAATAAATAAATAAAAATATCATAAAAAAACTGGCGTCAATGCTTTTTAATTTTGACACTTCATAAATGACCAATTTATTTGTGATAAAATGTTGTCAAGCTTGCTTGATCTAGACGGTTCACCGTGCTCTGCGTTGTTACCAAATTATGTGTGTGTCAACCTACCTTATATCATAAAGGAAAATCTCATTTGAAAATGAGTAAATCATCTCGTTTTCGTATATTACATTGTGTTACATGTATTATTATAATAATCAGATTTATGCCACATATTTTACGGAAATATGTAGCATAATATGAACAACAAATATCAGGGTTGAAAAAAGCTGAATTCTGCTGGTAATTTATTCTAAATAATTCTACTTCCGATAAAAAATATTGAGTTCCATGATATTTTATTTTATTGCCAGTAACTCAGGCGTTACTTTTTATTTTACATATATATTTTTTTAAAATTAAATGAAATCAGTTTAATAATAATATTATTAATTTTATTATTATTGTTGTGACAGCTATTTAAGTATTTAAAACCATTATTAAAGTGAAGTAAGCACATTCAAAATATAAAAATATTTTTGATCAACGTAAATGAAATATGAAACAGAATAAGACGCAGATAAAAAAGGCAACGGTAGTTAATTAGTCTTATAATGACCGCGTTGGTAAAGGCGTTATCCCGGTAAGACAGAGATCGTTGGATCATGGGTATAACCTTCAAAGGTTATAAAAAAGTTATTACAATAAAATTAGATATAAATAAGTTTTTTTTAAGTGTCCCGCCTCACTGAACAATCTAAAGATCTGATAATGATTACAAATGGAAACTCCAAAATGGCTACGGTTGTATTATATTTCTAAGTATTTTACTTGCCATATATTAGTAATATTTGACAAGTCAAAATATTTCACCGTTAAATGAAGATATAATATGTATATCTCAACGCCACCTACTGAGAAATTAAGCTTTTAACAAAACCTTTCATACAAAAAAAAAAACAAAAACAAAAGTTGATGGTTTTCAGAAGAAAAAAAAACAATAATTGTTGAATGGAATACTTGTATTTATTGAATTATTTGGCGGTTAAAAATAAGCCGACGTAGCATAGTGGTAGAGTGTCACTGACCGGCAATCAGAAGGTGCGGGTTCAAATCCCGTCGGCGGCATTTATTTTTTATCGGAAGTTTTTTTCAATTTATATTTGTGTTTCACGCTAATAATTCGCTATCAAATATAATTTTGGAAACACATTTCTTGAATCTTTTAAACAAAAGAATTTCTATGATTCTTAACATTTATAAAATGTCTTCTAACCCCTTTCGAGAACATTTTCTCTATTGCTCACTTTAAATGACATTTGTTTGAAGATATCTAGGAATATGAAACGCGTGTACCTACTACCAACCTAATCTTACATTTATTATAAAACAACGAAAAAAATATCCAGCGCATTTTACACCTCTTTTACATCACATGAGATATTGAGGTCCTCTCTGGGGGTGATGTGTGGAGGGTCATTTTGAGGAGAGCTTACCCCTGTTGTAAGAGGAAGGAAACACGAAAGCACAGACAAGTTGTTGATCTCGAGAATTAGTCGTAGAAACGAACCGTTCTAGAGTGTTAAATTTCAACCATATACGCTCACCAACCAGGTTTCCCGCTATGCAGAAGAAATCAATGATGCTGGTTCCTCGGAGCAACTTCCATCAAAATAACGGTAGAAAATGAACAGCATTCCCACCTTTATTACCTATGTACGTATTGATAAAAAGTATGTGTGGGTGTCTCCGATTTCAACTTCCAACTACTTGCGAATCACACATTGTTCTGACATTATACAATCTGACATTTACATCGAATTGTGTTATATTTGAGTTCCCTCATTTGAGAATCAGTCATCGATGACTTAATAGCTCATAAATCTTTAGAAATGAGAGCAATGAGTATTTTTGTATTCTGGCAAACAAAAATAAAATATTATGTCAAGGTCGTAAGATTTTTCATCCGCCTAAAAAAAACCAGTACTCAGTGTTGTTTCGTGATGTGTTATCAGCAATAAAGATAAAGAGAACGTACTCCGTGCCTTAGTGAAAGAGCTTTCAAGGCTAGAGCGCCCGGACTGAAAGAAAGCGGTATTTTAATACAACCTAGCCCGCGGGTAAAATCCAAAACAGGCAATTCTGCGATGGGAACAAAGGGTCTTTTATACACATTAAAATAAACGAAAGTGAAAGTGAAGGCGCAATGGAGGGGAAAAGTGTCAAGGTAATTCTAAAATTAAATTACCGTAGATTCTTAGAAAAATTATAAACGTCTTTACCCCGTTCAGGACTTACTTACTAACTAAGGTTAGAGTTTTTCAAACTCTCGTCATATTGTTGATGACCATGAAATCGTCAATGAGCACAATTTAAATTTTTTTTTTTTTATTGGTCCCCGTTCGATGTCGATTTTTGAACTGATTCATCCTTTTATCGATTTGTATTAGCCGTCATATAACTTCTTCTTCAATTGGTAATATATTGATTTGTTATTTTACCTGCGTTAAAAATATTAATATATTTATAAAATTATTTTTTCTTTGTTTGTCTCGTAGGCGTTCCTATACCATTCATCCGATGGGATTCCAACCGAGCAGGGCGTTTAAAGCGATCGTATTTTATTTAAAACCCGCGTAGATCTGTGATTTCAAAATGATTCCAACCAAGCAGGGTGTTTTGAAGAAATCTTGTTTTATTTAAAAACTATGTCGTGACTCTATTAGCAATGGGAAGTGATTTTAAAACAACTCCATATCTGTTGCACCAACATATCGAAACTCGTTTTTGTTTAGCATGTTTTCTAGCCGTATTTGTATTGTTTCATTCGTCGTCTCAGGTTACCTGACGATGTAAGATATTTTTTAGCAGTAATTCCATTGTTTCATTACTCGTCTCAGGTGTACCTGAAGATGTAATATGTTTTATAGCCGTAATTGCATTGTTTCATTACTCGTCTCAGATGTACCTGAAGATGTTATATGTTTTATAGCCGTAATTGCATTGTTTCATTCGTCGTCTCAGGTGTATTTAAAGATGTAAGAAATTTTCTAGCCGAAATTGTATTATTTTATTCGTCGTCTCAGGTGTACCTGAACATATAAGATGTAAAATTATTACTAACCAATATTGTTAGATTTTCTACAATATTCTTACCGCTCCACCTCGGATTTGCTAAACAAAAAAGTAAATCAAATTTGAAGAATTTCACCGGATCTTTCACACTGCTAAAAGCGTGATTGCAATCCATTTGCCGATAAAATATTTGTATATTCAGAATATATTGGAACCCGTATTCGAATATATTTTCCTAACAAATATGTTCATTCATTCGTTAAAGGCCTGCAATCCCGTTTTTATCGTAAATTTAGATTTTTATTTATTGGCAATATTTTATATAATTAAATTTTCTAGGTGTAACGTTATTGTAAAACGATCCATAAATAATGTTTATTGTACATGTCTAGACAAAGTAAATGGTTAGCAGACACTATTTATGGCTGGAACTATAAATTTCACATTTTACCATCCGACATTTGATGCCAAATAGGATCAAGAATATTTTGACAATTCACAAAATACAAACGTGAAAACATGCAACCTTTTTAGTACACGTTGGATGCTACAGTGGCAGCGTGGTTAGCATAATAATCCAATGAAAAATATTCTGTAAACATTGAAAACGTGCAAACACTTGTACAGTCGTACATATTATACAGGGTGGTGTACGGTACTTGTGTTTTTCGGAAAGGACGCCCTGAAGACCGGGGGGTCGCGGGGGATGGCGGATGGTCTCGGTAGAAGGGGAGAGGTGGAAATTTTTTATTTAAATGCTTTTCGGCCGCAAGCATGCAGTGGTAGGTAAAGGAGCGCGTTATTCGGTAGAGGCTCACTTTTCACACACCCGCTCGATCGTCACTGTGCAGCGGGCTCTCCGTTTAAGGTTTGCAGTTCGAGAATGTGCGGTACTAGAGGAAGCAAATCCCAGGGAACTTCCTCAGAAACCCCATTCGCTTGGACTCAAAAAGTTCTCGAATATGAGGTACTAGAGAAAAGCAAATCCCATAGAACTTCATCAGAAACCCCATTCGCTCGGACTCATTAAGTTCTCGAATATGCGGTACTAAAGAGAAGCAAATCCCAGAGAACTTCATCAGAAACCCCATTCGCTCGGACACATTAAGTTCTCGAATATGCGGTACTAGAGAGAAGCAAATCCCAGAGAACTTCATCAGAAACCCCATTCGCTCGGACTCATTAAGTTCTCGAATATGCGGTACTAGAGAGAAGCAAATCCCAGAGAACTTCATCAGAAACCCCATTCGCTCGGACTAATCAAGAATGGGGATTATAAACTGTATATTTTTAAAGCAAACGGTCAAGCTGTAACCATGAAATCAGCACGTTATTTGAACATGGTCCAAGATTTTTTTATGGCGGCTTTTAAGCTATATAACTATATGATGTGTGGTTCCAACAAAATGGGGACACAGCCCAGACACTCGGGGTTTCAATGGACTTTTTAATAGAAACCTTCCCCCGTCGGCCCATCTCCCCGATGGGAGGACCTCATCTGGCCTGCGCGCTCTTCTGAAATAGCCCCTGCGTTTTTTTTCCGTGAGGTTACCTGATGTATCTTATTTACCACAATCCTCCCCAGCCCCTGGACAACCTACAGGACACTATTGGGGCTAATTGCAATACCGCTCACCGAACCATAACGAATCAGACACTTCCGAACTCTTCAAACATTTGAGCGATACTATTGATGATCTCTTGCCCCGCTACCCTTCGGCCGAGTTTGTTGTTCTGGGGGACTTCAATGTTCTTAACGAACCATGGTTGAAGTTCTCAGGCCCAACGGACTCGGCTGGCCGACAGGCGGAATCCTTTGCCATTTGCTACGGATTATAGCAACTAGTTCAGGAGCCTACAAGGGTTCCTGATGTCCAGACTCACCGCTCCAATCTGTTAGACCTATTCTTAACTACTGTGCCACACGGTTATAAGATTGACGTCACAGCGCCTCTGGGATCATCTGACCACTGCCTGGTGACGACATCAATCCCCGTTAACCTCAGACCAACCAATGAGAGGCTGAGGAGAAAAGTGTGGCACTATAGGTCAGCAGATTGGTTCGGCATGCGGGCCCATTTTAACGCTTTTCCGTGGTCAGCTGTTTGTTTTCGGACTTCGGACACTTCAAGATGTGCCCAGGAGATTGGTGAAGTCATCAAATCGGCGATGGATGGCTTCATACAATCGACTACTAAAGAAACTGGTGTGGGCTCAAAGCCGTGGTTCAGTCGACAATGCTCCGAAGCAGTTCGACGAAAAAACGCGGCTTACCGAGCCTACAACACATCTCGAACGTCCGAAAGCAGATCAGCATACAACAAATCGGCAAAGGAATGCAAGAGAATCATTAATAGGTCAAAATTCGAACACGACCTGCAGATCAGCAAAAAGCTGGCTGCCTGCCCGCATGGCAGCAGAACATTCTGGTCGCTTGCGGGCTCAATAGGTCGGAATTTTTGCAAACCCAGTTTGCCACCTCTTACCAGACCTGACGGCTCACTAGCAAACACCGCCACCGAAAAGGCTAACTTATTAGGGAAAATGTTTGCGGAAAACTCGACCCTCGATGATGGAGGTGCTGTTCCGCCGTCGGTTCCTCACTGCGGCTTCTTTATGAAAAAGCTGAGGATCCGGCATCGGGATGTACTCCACGTTATACGGGGGCTCGATGTTAACAAAGCTAGTGGACCTGATGGAATACCTGCCCTGGTATTGCAGAGGTGTGCTGCGGAAATAGTTCCAGTTTTGACAAAGCTCTTCAAAATGTCCCTGAAGTGTGGCACTGTGCCCTCTGGTTGAAAAAAAGCGGTCATTCACCCTATTCCCAAGAAAGGTGACCGCTCCAACCCGGCCAACTACCGCCCCATAGCGATCACATCAGTTCTGTCCAAAGTGATGGAACGTGTGATCAACGACAAACTGCTCACATACCTCGAGAAGAACAAAATTATCAACGACCGTCAATACGGATTCCGGCGGAACCGCTCGTGCGGTGATCTTCTCGCGTATGTGACGCATGTTTGGGGGCGGTGCCTGGAACGTCACGGTGAGACCCAAACGGTCGCACTAGACATATCCAAGGCCTTTGACCGGGTCTGGCACCGAGGACTTGTCAACAAATTGCCTTCTTACGGACTTCCCGCATCCCTGTGTACGTGGATTGCTGACTTTTTAAGGGATAGGTCGATTCAGGCGGTTGCTGACGGTTTCACCTCTTCCTTACACTCCATAAATGCTGGCGTCCCACAGGGATCGGTTCTGTCTCCGACTTTGTTTTTGTTGCACATCAATGACCTTTTGACATGTGCACCAATTCATTGTTACGCGGATGACAGTACAGTTCATGATAGCTTTTTGTTTGACAAGCCCCCAAAGGGCACACAAACTCCAACGGCTCGGAGGGCTTTGAAGCAGAGAATGGACGGTTATCTCGAGAGTATTTCCTCCTGGGGTAAAAATAATCTCGTCGAATTTAATATTTCAAAGACCCAATCCTGTCTGATTACGTCTAAAAGGGATCCAAACGACAATCTAGTCTCCTTCAACGGAAGCAATCTTCCGAACAGGCCTTCCATTGATATGCTTGGTGTAACTATAAGTGACCAGCTCAGGTACGGGGGCTCCATTGAAGCCAGAGTAAAGTTGGCCTCTCAGAAGCTGGGCGTACTGTACAGGGCCCGCAGATACTTTAATAGTACACAACTGCTGACCCTGTACAAATCGCAAGTGCGCCCTACTCTCGAATTTGGTAGCCATCTCTGGTCCGGAGCCCCTAAATACCTGAAAAAAACCCTTGACTCTGTGCAAAAACGGGCGGTCCGTTTGATAGATTCCCCAATCTTAACAAGCGGACTGCAATCTTTAGAGCACAGGCGTCAGGTAGGTATGCTGTCCTTGTTCTATCGGTATTACAATGGAAGATGCTCTGAGGAACTAGCGTCGTTGATCCCTTCGGCACCGGTGCATAGTCGGGATACACGCCAAACGCGCGCCCAACATTTGTACACGGTTGACATTTGTCACATGAGAACGGGTCGCTTCTACGATTCGTTCTTAAGTTCAACAGCTCGGCTGTGGAACGAACTGCCGGCCTCCCGGTGTTTCCTCCCTCCTACAACATGGGACTCTTCAAGACCCATGTTCACTCCTTCCTCTCCACAAAAAGACCCTCCACACAGCATCCCCAAAGATGACATAGGCCCTGAGGGAAATTATTTTCTTCAGGGCCTCCTGTGTGGAGTTAATATAAAAAAAAAAAATTAAAAAAAATACCCGCCGCCATGCTTGAGATAGTGTACGAAAACTTCCGAAAAAGGCTTCTTGAGTGTGTGGACAATGCATGTCGACATTTGCCTAGTACTCTTTTCACAACTATTTAATATAAAATTTCCCATGTGATGTTAAACGTACAAAAATAGGTTTTAAACGTAAACCGCATTTTATTTCAATTTTAAAAAACTAAAATACAGCCATCATATATTATTCCAATCTCGAAAACCTTAGCTAAAGGTAACAAAAATATTAATATGTTTTTAAAGAAATGTATTAAGCGAACATAAATTAGAAACTAAAACAACAAAATTAATTTTTAAATAGATGGCAAGTTCTATTTTTCCGATTATTTGAGTTTAATAAATCAAATCTTTGGTTGTTTTTATTTTTCGTCACTTGATGACTTCGTCATTCTGTTTTAAGAATTTGGTTGAATGTCTGACTTCGTCATTTTGCTTTAAGAATTTGATCGCGAGTGTGGGAGACTGTTAGAAGTAGTTAGCAATACCGTATGCACGTTAATTTTCCCTTTGATTTTCCCCCGGTCTGCTATGATACCTACCTACATCAAACTAACGAATGCTAATTAGGGAAAAGTTTCACCGCCAAAATGACGGTAAATTGATTTTAGGGCATTTTAATGAAGAGAAAATCTTCTTAATTCATTCGGAGGCCCACTCCAAGTTTAAGGATACTTCACCCAACTTTGCTGTAAAAAGCCTCAATTTACACGGAAAACAAATTTCACCCCCAAGGCCAATTGAAAAATATGCTAAACTTGACAGATTTAATTTACTACTCTTAAACATTTACACTTTTATGGTTCCAAAAGAGGCTAATTTTAAGGGTGCGATATGCATAACGAAACGTGGTCAGTTTTAAAAAGTCCTTAAACTAGCGTTGAAGTATACTGTGACAACAAAATTAAACGAACAATGAACCAAAGAACGTTTTGATAGGCTCATCAAATACTTACATTATCTCGAATAATGCTCAACAAATACGTTGCTTTATTATTTTGAACATTTACGACTTTTATGGTCGAGTGGTTCAATTACTTACCAGAAATTAGGCTCTAGATACTCTAGACCTAATCGTCACAGGTTCGAAACCCAGCGTGCTTAAATAAATTTCGTTTAATTGATGTGTGCATTTTCACACTATAATGTAGCAAAGAATAAAATGTTTGGACCACGTTCCAGAATGGTAGAAACTCTCAATATCGCCCTGGTTCTTTTTTTTGTATGGTTGATGCTGAAGTTATTCACACAGTTGATGGCGTCGGGAGCCATTTGGATCAGCACAGATTTGTCTCCGGGAAACTGATGAAGGGGAAAATCTTAGACTATGTGTTTTGAATACATATTAACACAATTCAGAACCCTTTTGGCGTAATATATGCATGAATGTGGTTTAGTGAGGTCCACATTTTCCGATGGGGAGATAACCCTGGAATTTTAATAGTTAAGTCTTTAACAAGATGCTTTGTTTTTTCTGAACGAAGTCTGCCACTGAGTACGCCATTACTCTTCAGGGGAGTATCGTGATAGAAGCACACTTCTTGTCTTCAGTCCAAAGGGTTTTTTTGGAAAAGAGGCGGCTGGTCGTAAGGTAATCTTGAAGTTTAATATTACTGTTCACAGCTTTTTTATGTTGCCTTGCTGTGTTTCTTCAGCATTGGAATGTTTGATAGAACAGGAAGAACGTCAACCATTCAGAAGTTAGACTTTAGCTTTGAAATGGTATTTTCTGAGTTAACTGACCAAATCTGTTTCACCAAATACCTTATTTAATTATTGGTTAAAAATAAAAATTAAATTGATTATATTTATTGTTTTTTTGGGAGTGAGGAAAGTTAGTTCACAAGAAAATAACTTTAAAATTACACAAAAATGTCTCAAAATATATCGAAATAATGTGAACAAGATTAACGGCTTCAAAATAAAATAAGAGTAATGAAAAATGTTAGCAAATCTGCAAACTCTTTTTTTGACACCTTAACAGTATTTTTTGTAAAACATTATTCGATAATGTGAGCACTGGGAGGTACTGGGTGCTTGGCTTACCCTTGTTGAGGCCTCCAATTTCACAATAATGAACCACGTAAAAGTATACAGACGTCACACGCGTCATAATTCCAGAAAGATGGCTTTACTTGGTGACACTAAGATTTTGATTCGAGCCAAATTGGTGAATCAGTTTGTTTGGTAATGGGAATCATTGGCCCAGTTTATCAGTCGGTCCTTATCCTTGATATAAAATGTGACATTTCTCGCTCAAATTCAAGCGGGCTAAATCGGCTGGTCAAGCCTTAGTAAACCGGAGAATAGTTCCCTTTTTAGTCCTCGCATGTAGCACCATGCTGATTAATGTGAGAAAATTTATCAAAAATCAACTCCTAAATTAAACTTACCTAAAACATTATTAAAGATTTCGATCTCCTGATGATGGTAGAGAGCAAACATATATATTTCACGTAGATAGTAATTTGGTTTAATATGTAAAAACGCACATTTCACTATTAAAATCATGGATAAAACTAATTAACTAACCATCACGCCGTTTCCCCGCAGGGGTATGCAGAGAGGACGGACCGCCAAAAAACTCGGTCTTGGCATACACTTCTTGCCTCATTCACATTCATACATCCTCTCATACATATTATTTTATTATTCTGACTCTTGACATGGCCCGACTCAAGTATCTGATTCACTTGATCGTGCCATGTCTTCCTCGGGCATCCCCGACTTCTTCTACCATTCGCATTCGCGTCATCATTGACAATACATGGTTATAATGCTGATAACTAGGCTTACGAACTATATACGGATTATGTTCCAAGCGGCGCTAAGCTCGACATTCCAACCAAGCCGAGCTTAAAATCAACTGATGTTCGGGCCACAAAGGACTGAATTGTAATGCTTGTGTGAAATTAGCATACTTTCGTCCCCACTTTATGATCCTTTTAGTACATAATAAATATGATTACCAAAATATAATACAAAACAATCTTCTTTATACGAGCAGAATGAGAAGGTTTTCAAAGTATGCCTTTGAGATTGTCTATATATTTGAATAAAAGAATGATATCCTATATTGTGAGATTGACAAATGTGGTTATTTCTATCGAAAGCCCTTTGAAGTTTTAAGTTAGCCATTTTTACAAGCTCATTTTAAATAATAGTGACATGTTTTGACATTTGCCAGGTGTTTTTCCTGCCTGTGAACAAAAAGCTTCTTTTGCAATAACCTTTCTACTTTAGTCCTTACTGCCTACAGCCAGAACTCCTCACCCTTACTTCGGAGAATTACTGTGGTTGATCGATTGAGGGTAGAAAATTCAAAGGATAAAGGAATGTTGTTAGATGTGAGTCTTTGTACAAGTCTAAAGCTATCTAACGTATCATTTATAAATACATATCTTTGACAGTGTTTATAGTGGGTACCTGTCTTCTTCTGTGAACTCTTCCTTAACTTAAATTCGTTACGACACCGAACTATAGGATCTTATTGCAGGATGTCCTTAGGAAGACAGGCAAAGAAAAGTTTGCTTATTTCATGTAGTAGTAATAAATAAAATAATTTAAATATTGTTGGTGGCGGCACGAATTGGCACATTGAATATGTGAATCTTACGGAATGAATTATTAAAAAAAACGCATAGATAATTATTATGAAACAAAACGAAAGCATTTATTTCGCCATACTATATTATTAGATTTATTAACAATTTCGTTTATTGTGTGTCTAGAGATATTCAGTTAATCAGTTATTCTTTTCGGTGACCGGATAAATCATCACAATGATAATTCATCACATCTTTAAAAAGTTATATAAAGTCATAGAAAGTGATGAAACAAAAACTTTATTAACTGGGTTAAGTAAGTTAGATTAGGTTAGGTTAGGTAAGGTTTAAAATATTTTTTTCATCGTTTCTAGCGTGTGTGAACGAATAAAGGATTCCGAATGATGTACTGAATGGTCACGATCATTAACTAGGAATCCGGAGGTCGCAAACTCGAATCCCGGTGTGCGCAAGAATTAAAATCAAATATAATTTAAGATTTTCACTGCCAAAAGTATTTTTGTTTTTGGGGTGTTATGCCGTATTGCGCTGACTCCTTCGTTGCAGTGGTCAGATCTAAATAGCCAAGCACATCCTAACCTCCCTCGTTATCATCTACTTCCCCTACCAACTACAACATACCATAATCTCACCGGCTCCAGATCAGTTGGGACTCTTGTGCGGTACTCAAATAAAAAATAAAAATAAACCTACGCCAAGCTTACAAATATACAGATTATAAATATGTTTCTTATTTTTCAATACCTAAAAAGTGATGCGAAGCTTAATAGCAGCCTTTAGTTAAATACCCAAATCTTAATACGGCTACAGTCGAAATTGCAACACGATGTCACATGAAAAACTGTAAGCAATTACGTTTTGTCATAATGGAGACCAATTTCTAGTTTCAGAGTACTCGCCAGGGCAGGAGGGCGGGAGGACGGGGAGCATGATAACGTTTGCGAGGTCACAGGTAGGTACTAAGTCACAAAGTAAGCGAGCAGCCGTGTGAGTAATTGCAATACAGAAGAGCCGTTCAGAATATCAGAGTGAAAGCTAATTTCAGGAACAGGCACGATGATGAAAATATGTATTGCATTTGAAAACAAGAGTGTTTTGAGCGTATGATAATGTAATTACGTGTGTTTTGGAATATTTATGATTACGAATTGCTTTTGCTTGGAGCCGGTGGGAGTATAGTATCATAAATTTGGATATTATGTGTTAATGAAGGTAGTGAAATGTAAATTAGAAGGGAAAGAGAAAGAGTGGAAATCACCTACGTAATAACTAATCACGAGTTATTAACCCCCATTCAAAATTGTTTCGCTGAAAACGATCTGAAAAAATCTTGATATTATATCATCTTGTTCGCAGCAAGTGTTTCGTGATTCTAATTTTAAAATGTCTACTTGTCTTACGTGTTAAGGCGATGCACTACGTACATAGTAATGCAAAATCATGTGTTTTTGGTTTGAAAATTTGGTCGCCTAGAAATGTTTCAGATGCTTTAAAAAATACTGCGAATAGAATACATCTTGGTCTTTGAAATAATCATAAATATAAGGCCTATGAAAACTGCATTAAAGTTCAAAATCTCCTACTTATGAACCCATTTTCGGCTATGATTTTATTGTATAATGTCGCAAATTAAGTTAACATCCACAAAATAAAATAAAAGGCACTTTTTGGCCATGTTTTTTACTTGCATAAATCAAAACAGGCGGATGGTGTTAAGCGGGAATTTAAACCTTATCGCCATCTACATAGCGTACACATCTTATTAATAGCGGCTCGATTTAAAATATTACACAACGTAGTGCATCGCCTTAAGCACGATGGACAGTAGTTACGTAGTTACGATGAAACATAGTTTGTATCGATTACCGATCAAGTGTTACTTCGTTGAAAATATTGTCAAATTATGTTAGCAGGTTCACTAGAAACCCTAAAATATTATCACATTATCGTTAGCATGTGTTCACTAGAAACCCTTAAATATTGTCATATTATCGTTAGCGAGTGTCCACTAAAAACCCAAAATATTTTCATATTATCGTTAGCGAGTGTTCACTAGAAACCCTAAAATATTATCACATTATCGTTAGCACGTGTTCACTAGAAACCCTTTAATATTGTCATATTATCGTTAGCGAGTGTTCACTAAAAACCCAAAATATTTTCATATTATCGTTAGCACGTGTTCACTAGAAACCCTTTAATATTGTCATATTATCGTTAGCACGTGTTCACTAGAAACCCTTTAATATTGTCATATTATCGTTAGCTCGTGTTTATTAGAAACCCTTTATTCTCATCTAATAATAACATCAAAGATAATATTGCAAATTCTCACATTATGCGGGTATTTGATTTGATAGCCGAAAAGTTATAAGCTAGTGCGACAAAACCGATAAAAGTTTTATGGGCTTTTCTATATAAACTGTGTGTCAATTCTAATAAACCAACTGTTACTTTGTAGATAATAAAATTGAGCCCTGTGAATTGGAAATCAGAATGTATCAAATGAAACTATGATCACCATTAATAACGTTTTATTATGCAAAGCCTAATAATTTTCGTAACTAACATTTCGCTTCTTCTGTACCTACTGTCTATTTTGTCACTTTTGTCAATCTGTATTGTATTTTGATTTATTTATCTTTGTTGGTTTTATTACACTCTGTCACTTATATAAATTACGTAGAACTATGTAATTTAGTAAAAATTAATCTCTTAATTCGTGATTTATTAATTAAACATTATTAAAATACAATTCTGGGGGTTTATGGTAGAAGTGCCTGTCAGTTTTGGTAATTTCATTTAGGTATCAGAAGGTACACAAAACCTCTCTTATTTGAATGCTATGAATGTCTATGTAAGGTGCACTAAATTGATAAAATTGTAGCTAACCTAATTTATAAATCGAAATATTGATTTAGCGTTTCGCTAAGCAATCTTCATTCTTGGGTGAGTCAGAAATTTGACAAAGACACTTCTAGCATTAAGCAACAGAATTGATTTTCAAAAATGTGCATTCGGGTGGATGTCTATAGTTGGAATACAGAAATTGAGACAATATGTCGTAATGCTTTCAGATTTTCTACGTAACAATGACAAAAACAGCAGTCAGTAAAGACAGCAAACGCGTAAACAACATTCTTGATAGTGTCCGTGCATTGTTGAAACTTTCTTCTCTATAAAATCTGCCATTTCACGCTCAATAAAATTTAAAGGTCGTAGAGACAAAGAGAAGCATCAAGTTATTTACGATAATATTATTAGCAGTTGGATGTATGGTAGCAGTGGTATTTATGACCTTGCGTGTGGAGAAATCAATAAATACACACATTGAAACGTCATAATCCCATTATTGGTCTGCAATAGTCTTCTGTATTATACTTAAAATTGACTACCCTGGACATGCCCCTCAAGGGAGAACAAAGGCATTACACAAGAACAAAATATAATATTATTTGAGAAATACCGTAGAATGTGGTGACTATGATCAATTTTCAACATTGAAACCAAACAACTTTTTTAAACATCATTTGTGTCGGAACTTTTTTTGAACTATCGAAAAAAAAATCTAAAATAATCGAATATTTATGTTTTAATTTAAAATTAAACAATAACTTTGTAAACATCACTTATAGGTAAATACTTAATGCCGACCGGGTTTCGCTACAACACGTAGCCTCATCAGGGCAGTATAATACGTATATTATACTGCCCTGATGAGGCTACGTGTTGTAGCGAAACCCGGTCGGCATTAAGTATTTACCTATAAGTGATGTTTACAAAGTTATTGTTTAATTTTAAATTATAATGTCACATCACAAAGTAACCGCTTCATGTGAAGAAAGAATATTTATGTATTAAAACACTGATTTACCAACTTTACATTTTAAGTGACACGAAACTATTATAATCGTTGAGGAATTTTTATAATGTATTTTCATTTTTCTCCGTCTAAAAATATCTTAAAAAACAGCTACACAACCTTCAACTGTCAATATGTTTAAATATAACCAGAAAACAACTACTCATGCCCGGATGATGAAGTTAATGTTCTTGATACTTTCCATGAGACCAGCTACACGGTGCCTCGGGAGAGAGGCGAAGCTGTAGATACGCTCTCCTGCAAACATTATTGAAGCGCTGCAATTGCGCTGTAGCTCAAACAACATAATATTATAGTGAACACCAGTTGGTTTAATGAAATTGGCTTGTAATTCGACGAAAGTTCGCAGGTGGATATAATGCGACGGGAGAAGATTGTTTGCATGAATGTTCAATACTTTTCTTTGCGAAAATTTTTCTTCAATGCCATGATATTTATGCCTGGGGCGAGATTTTTCCAAGTAAAAAGGCTTTTTTTGTAAAATTAGTCTAGACGCGCGTCACGACTATTTTGTGGAAGGCTATTGGTACTGTGCCCCAGCCTAAAATATAATTAATATTGCTATGCCAATTAAAATAGGGTTTTATTTAGAACTCAAATATTTTTTTTTCCTTATAATTTAAATAGAAACTGATAATAATTAAAGATCAATGTAACCCACAGCTATTTAGTTGTAGAATGTATATTATTTTAAATATTTACTTTTCAGGATCTTGCGCTGGCAGATTTTCGTACACATTAATTTATTTTATTTTGCAAAAACAGTACACAAACCACTGCATTGCAAAAGCAATAAAGAAAATTCTAAAGAAATTCGACATACTTAAAACTTATACAAACTAACATGTTTACACGTAGAACAGAAGTTACACGTAGGTACACAGTTAAAGTTGTAGTATATTTGGTGAATATCCACATTTCTTACGAGGCAGTTAATTAACTTAGTGAGTCTTCCCTGTCTGCACCTGGGAAGAATCGAAAGCCTGTGTTGGCGGCCTCGCGTGAAATATAGTAAAACAATATTTTGTATTTTCTCGACCATTAGTACATAGATGGTATCCTCTGCCCCCCAAATGCAAGGTTGCTTAACTTCTTTATATTGTGTATGACAAAACCCGAGTCTGATTTACAGATCTTTTCATTATTAACATAAAATGTTCTTCGAGCGTCATACGCAATTCCTAGTTCTTTGCAGATATGGTCCTCGTAAAGCACATAACTGAACTTTTTTGGAAGTTGAAACCAAGTTTATTATCAACACTCCAGTACAGTAATGATCTTATTCTCATGAAAATTTTAATGTCATCAGCGAGAGTAATAAGAAAACGACCGAATTTTTATTTCCAAATGCTGTTTATAATAATTAAAAACAATAGGGGTCCTAAATTGGATCCCTGTGGCACACCAGAGTTTGTAGGATATGCGCTTCCCTTTAAATTACATAGTTACCATTGGGTTTCAATAAGTTTTTGAAAAAAACAATTTCTTCGAGCCTACTGTGATCGACCTTATCGAAAGCCTTCGCAAAGTCATAGTATTTATGCGTAGATTGGGCAGCATTACTGTCAATAATTGATTTTCTCTTTTTCTTCAATATTATGTACTCCTAGAATATATTTTATAGAATTAATTAAAGTAATAATACAACCAGCAGGTTTGGCTTCTGCTACAAAAAAACTTTTCATTTTAAGATTAAAGTGCAGTTTAAAGGTTTGAGCTTAAAGCTTATAGCTTTGAGATTAAAGCTTTTCAGCATAAAACTTTGAGCTTAAGGCTTTGAAGTAAAAGATTTATTGATATAGCTCAAAAAATTAGCTAAAGGCTTCGACTTCTGATCTATGTATGAGTATCATGTAATACTTCCGTAGTAAATTCATTTTTCACCAATAACCACCGTTCGATATTTGACTCGTTTCAATATTGATAAACCTCGCGTAAATTGAAAAAGTATGCAGCAGTAATATATTATTTTATTTATTTAGCACAAGAAATACATATTGTACATTTGTAAAATGTTTTGACTGTCCAACTACGAGGAATACCCGTTTTAGCACAGTCACAAATTTGGACGAAGTAGAATACATATATTTTTTTTTTAAAAAAGGAGAGAAAAGAAAAAAGAAATGAAAGAAGAAAATAATTAAAAAAATATACATTGAAACATAAAGTTCACTGATGTTTGCTTAGAACATTAAAATAACAACAATAGTAAAATAATAGGTACATATTATAAACGATTAAAACATAAAGATAGGTAACTGGATTTAATCGCATATTATATCTATTTTTTTTGCTTTTATTTTCATTTTCATTTTTGTTTTTTTTTTTATTTATTAATTTTTTTATCATTCATTACATCAACATAAATTCTAAAGTAAATCAGAGTTTTATTAATATTACACAATGAGGTTTCGACAAATATTTAATTCAGTGTAAAATATAATTATATTTATTATTTAATATTAGTATTGCATTTAATCACATGTATTAATAAAAAATAAAAACAAATTATTTTATTAGATGACAGTACTAAAATACGGGACTAAGTAAGTTCCATTCGTGTATGATTTCGTCGGATATCTTTTGCGAATGACTAGGCGTAAAACAAATTAATACTTATCCACGTGTCACGCAGACTGTTTATTTTGCTCTATTAGCACCATTACGAAAAAAAATAAGTAGATTCTACTTAAGCTATTGACATATTTATTAAGAAATCTGGTCGTTTAGAGTGTACGGATATCATATCATATTTTTTTATGAAAAAAAAAATTATTAGGTTTTTTTTATTTTTGTTATTGTTTGATTTCATTTATTTTGTTATTATTAACTACACGAAATCATCGGGCTTGATATGTAGTAAGATATAAAATAAATAACGATTATTTAAAAAATGAATTAATATTATGCATGTTAATTAATGTGTGTACCGTAATTATTTTCATAATATATTTTTATTTGATATATCACAAGAGCGTTTCAGTCTGTAGTGTTAAAACAGGAGAGCAATATCGCCACCCGGTTGAAGAGCGTTGTGAGGCGGGTTAAGGTAGAAATACGGTGCAACCGAACGCAGCTAGCGTTAAAAAGTAAGAGATCAATCTCCATCTGTTCAAAATCTTATTTACCAAAAATAAAACCGCTTTAAAACAGTGTGAAACATAGTAATGATCGCGAATGATTTCCGCTGTTTGTGCAGTGATGAAATGTCATAGTAATCAGTCTTTTAAATCAGTCACGTAATTAGAGACACCACCGTGAACTACATTCCACTACGACATATTGGAAAATACCGAGTACCTACAGACATTAAACAGCTGAAAGATACAACCGTTAAACATAATTATTCGCAGCACGGGATCGCCGATTGTTTGTGCATTAGTTCATGTTTGAAAGTGACTTGTTATTCATTCATTCATGGAACATTCTTCCTAAGTGCAGGCCCCACTGGACATCAATACACGAAAGAATCATAGAACCAAAGTGCCAAAATCTTGGGATTACTTTGTGTGTTGGTTGGGGCAGTGCGATCCCTACCGAATTAATGTCTCACTAGAACAGAGAAAGGATAGAACGATACCCCAATTAGACGCTGAAACTGTACGTTGCGTCACCGTATACTTTGCTTTTATATTGAATTTTAGAACCTTCAGAATACTACTTGGTATTTCATAAAAAGTCAATGAAGATACAATTTCAATATAACCACAATAGTCTATTAATAATAATTTTCGTATTTGATAAGAGAAAATAAGTTTTTTTATAACAAGTCCATTAATCAGAGACTTACAATATTTACATCGTGTCGAATTTTCGTAATATTTTATAAACGTTGGGCTCGCACCGAATTGGTGAATTTGAATATTACAGAGCCGGCGTGTTTAATCAATATAACATAATTAAGTCATAAACATTATGTTCAAAACAGTATCTGATATTTTCACGGAAATACGCTACTACCTGGGACAGGCGGCATGTTAATATTTAATATACTGGTGACCGGATAAATCATCAAAATGATAATTCATCACATCTTTAAAAAGTTATATAAAGTCATGGAAAGTGATGAAACAAAAACTTTATTAACTGGGTTAAGTAGGTTAGGTTAGGTTAGGTTAAAAAGATTTTTTTTCTCATCGTTTTTAATGACTTTATATCACTTTTTAAAAGTGTGTTGAATAGTCACTGTGTTGTGTTAGCATAGAACCCCGTATGTGGCTTAAGTGGATTTTATTTTATTTATCTCTCGTTGATTAGATCTAGTATGATAGATACGCGGTCTAGTTGAGGATTCCATGTTTTTAAGTAGGTTCAGTAGTATATTTTTTTTTGCATATTTGGTATGTAAAAATTTTTGAAAATTGCTAACATATGGTTAAACCGGGAATCGAACCTGGTTATTAAATTGGCTGAGCTCAGATAAAATGGTAGAGCAGGCGACTCGTGTACTATCAGGGGCGGGCAGCTTCTTTGGTCATCAGGCTCGTCCATCGGTTAGGAGGTCAAGGGGTAGGTTTATCACACAATAATAACACATGGGTAGTAAGGCACAAGGTATATTAAATGTCTCGAGAAATACAGGTTGACATAGATCTCCCTACTAACTCTCTCTACTAATTTATGACGACCGGATCAAGCGTGGATTCTACCTGAATTTACGAGAATTGAACACAAGAAAAGGGGATAGGTTGAAAGCTTACGATTCGTCTTGAGGAGTGGTATGGGGCATCATGTTGAGCCAGACGTTCCCGCGCTCACAGGCGGCGGGACAGTTGAGGCAGAGATATGCACTCGGGGTTTTACACGGGAACGGGACTCCATTGAGTTAGCTCGAGCCGTAATAGTAAACATGATTGTAAGTCGATTAGCGAAATGCCTCTAGTTTGGAAACTGTTACGAGATCGCGTTCGTTATTGCGTAATTTATGCAAGTCATTGGCGGGTAGATCGTTTCCGCGAGCGACCGTGCGGTCAAGGCCGAGGTCGGAGCTAGACTGCCGGAGCGCGGCGAGGCGATTAGCTTGTGCCGCGGCGCTGCGTGTGGTCTGTGCCGGTCACGTATTTTGACCATCTGGCGGCGTGTTTGACACACGCGGTGAGGGGAAGTTGGGGCAACCATGCCCTATTCAACAATAGGGAGACTGTATTACGTAACACATTCCCCCTCCGCCAGTAAAAGGCGACGTGGTAATGAAGCTTTAGGCGCTAAAAATCCTCTTCATCTTGTCGTGAGGTGAGTAGAGAGAGAAAAAAAGTTGATTTACAAAAAAACAAAGAAGAAAGAGTACATGGTTATGCAATGATGAAAAGACAACATACAAGGTTATGCAGTGATGAAAAGACAAACATACAAGGTTATGCAGTGATGAAAAGACAAACATACAAGGTTATGCAGTGATGAAAAGACAAACATACAAGGTTATGCAGTGATGAAAAGACAACAACCTGACTCTAAAATTTCATTGGTCTGTAAGCTAAGTTTGAAGAGCGTAGTGTTCGTTGAGTACCAAGTAGACGTAATTTCACTGAAGTTATTTAAGTTACACTTTCACTGTAACTTGACCCATTTGAGATTGCACTCAAGTATCACTGGGGCCATAGAAATTGAACTGTGCTTCTTGGTTGTGGTTGAGAGATGGTGATGCTGAGGGCCAGAAGTGTCCGGGTTCTGATGTTGTACCAGCGTGAATTCCATTATGCTGATGTGGTGGGGCAGTGGTTGTCAAGGTGAAATGAAGTTGGTAAAGACATGGAGTAATACCAGTAAGTTGATTGATGATTGATGCGTGTGATGGCTGTTATGTTGAGTTTGCGCATCGGCAAGTGGTTGGTTTGTACAATGGCCCGTAGTTGATTGTACGACGGCAAGTAGTTGATCTGTACAAATGGCAAGTAGTTGATTTGTACAAACGGTAGGTAGTTGATTGCACAATGGCAAGTGGTTGATTTGTACAACCGGCAGGTAGTTGATTGCACAATGGCAAGTGGTTGATTTGTACAACCGGCAGGTAGTTGATTGCACAATGGCAAGTGGTTGATTGCACAACGGCAAATAGTTGATTGCACAACGGCAAGTGGTTGGTTGCACAACGGCAAATGGTTGATTTGTACAAACGGCAGGTAGTTGATTGCACAACATAACTAACCTTGAGCTGGCATGCTCTGAGGTTGGTTCTTTTGAATGTGGTTTGAATGATGAGACAACTTGATTTGCTACTGCACGCACGACTCACACCTAATTTGGGTGCGGTCGGGTGTTTTTTGGTACGCAGAGATTGGAGAGAAGTGAGTGATGGAAGTGAAGGCGGCAAAGAAGTGAAGCTCAGCTTGCAGGTGATGAGGAGGGCTGCTGGTCTTCTTTTTAATCCGGGGACAGGTTATTATTATAGTCAAAATTCTTGAAGTTTACCTGCCTGGTAGACCAATGATGAAAAAACGTTTGGAGAGAAACAAATTGTGTTCAAGAGAAAAGACAAAAAGACAAAAACGTTGTTGGTTAGAGAGGAGAGAGTAGAGAGAGATCTATTATGCTGACTATACCATGAGTATCCCGAGATTGGGGAGACAAAAAGACTATCACGACTGGCGTGAGGTTACCTATTTGATTTACAAGGTACAGGTAGGTGGTTGTGCCGTAGTAACACCAAGTTTCTGAAAGAAGTTGGCCTTCCATGGCCGGTGTTAGCGCTTGAGCGATAACAACTTACGACTTTCAAAATTACAAGAAATGTGTTGATTACCTAGGAATGGGGTGAAAAGGAAGTTTTTGGAAGCAAATTTCATGGATAAAGATTGTCTTATAGACAGACGATACGCTATGTGCGTAGGGTACACCTTCCAGATTCATGAAATTAACCTCAAGGATAATGAGGGATGAAAAAAATAAATAAATGGCGTTGAGCGAGAAGGTCTGCTGGTGATGGAGCTGATTCTCCGTTCGATCTCTTTCAGAGAACGAAATGTGGTCAACCAGCAAATTTCCTAACTTTTACAAATGTACAAGAGTTTGATGGAGGGGAGAAGGATGGAGGATTGAGTAGCGAAAATTGATAGTGACTGAGCTAATTCCCAATTCGATCTCTATGTGAGGACGAAATATATCAACCAGCAAATTTCCTAACTCTTTACACAAATATGCATGAATTTGATGAAAAGGTGAAGGAGAATACACAGTAATAACAATCTAATCTTTCACGTGTATTTGGTGAAAGATTAGGGGTCGTATTTAATCTTCTACAGTTTGTGAGAACATGACAGACCCTTGCTCAAGCTTCACAAACCTGGGAGTTTTTCTTATTCGTCTCCCAGACAACGAGTTAGGTGGTTTTGTGTCACTGTCTCAATTAACTCCCACGACACGATACCTCATAACCAACAGTGAAGCTGATGGCTAGTCCATGGTCAATGGATAGTGGATGGTTCTTGGGTCCGTTTGACAAGAAGTCCACAGGTATCAGTTAGCGTAAAAAAATTGCTGAATGCACAGCTTCATGTTTGTTTGAAGAGAACAAAAAAATTCTCACTACAGTGAAGGACATTTCCCTCAGTGTCATGAGTAATACAAAAGGGTCCCAATTAAGGGCGACAAGTCAGGGTAAAATGATCTACGTCTGGTAGAACAAGTACATAGTGTCAACTTATTTAAAGAAAACAACAACAAAATATTGTATCGTTCGCACGAATCATGGTAAATATTATAACGTTTCCACGTCTCATGTAGAAATTGAACGAATTACGAAAGAACCCTAGTATTGAAAGGACGGTACAACATAGATATTTATAACCATTTATGGAACAAATTATCTCTTTGGCCACAGTGTATGTGAGCCAGTAAAAAAAGTAATTATAACGAACTTCTCGTATCACGGTAGATATTATAACATTCTCATGTATAGTGTTAGATTTTATAACGATCCCTCGTCTCATGGTGGATATTATAACATTCTCATGTATCATGAAAATAACATATCAACGTTCAATAATAAAAAAGTACCATTTCAATACCGGAAAAAAGATACATACACAATGTCAAAAACAATCAAGTAGTGGCTATTGGTATTATCAAAAAGGCGATGGCATAACCTTTGGTTGGGTTTATGCGTTTAGTTGGCAATAATACAAGACATATGCCTAAAGATGTCTTACGCGAGACACACAGTATAGCAGAAGAGACCTATTTGGTTTTACTAACTCTTTGCTTACAAAAAGGTTTGTAGTGGTTTATTTAAGACCTTTTAGGGTTTTACTTACTTAAAATGACCAAACACAAAACGGGGAACACACTTGGTGTTGCCAAAATTGCCACAAACACGAATGTTGTGAACTTTATGTTACAAGTAGATACAAGAGGCACCTAGAGACACAGGATGACTTAATATAAGTGACCTGGCTCGGTGTATTTGACAAGGCAAATTAATGTCATTTAAGTCAAAATATAGTACATAATATAACAAATTGGGGTCAGAAAGTTGAGATCTTAAGATTTTACAAACTCAATGTGACCGAAAGGTGTTATTGTTATTGATGAGGAGGACAAAACGGCGTTTGTTCTCCTTTACAACAACCTTTTTCAGAATTGACGTGTCAATATCAAATTCTGAAAAAACAACAAATTAGAGCAAATGGGAATATTGAGCGCCATTCAATTTTTTAGACAAAACTGAAAAAACTTTAAAAAAGGTAATTGTAACTTTTATTTGTTACACCTTTGTAAACATGAATCAAATGACGATACCAAACTGGAATTTACACACGCATTATGATTACAAGTTACAGGGGTAGAAAATTCACCTCAATTGGGTGTATGTTGCAAAGGGTCATTGTTTTATGTACGATGGAGCCCAATGGAACAAATGTGACGAACAAATGTGAAAAAACAATGTGAATAACAATGTGAAGAACAAAGTGAAAGAACAATGTGAAGAACAAAGAACAGAAAAAATATTTACAAAACAATGTTGTACGTGACTTTTTGTGGTATTTATGACAAAAAATAGTTATGTATTTAGTGTCGTAAGTATCAGAATGGTAACGACTAACAAATGATGTCCAGGGTCATGACTCCGGGAGCATAAATTGTTTTGGGAGTCGGAAAAGTCTCTTGACTGGAATGATCAGTTCCAGAGAAGATACGTACAAAATATGAGTACAATTATAACATTACACGGTGAGGTGTGACAAAGAAACAAAAATAACAAAGGGTTTATACAAAAGAGCATAATAGTACAAGTATGGGTGAGAAAAGATTTAAAAACCACAGTTGACACTTCTGTGTTTTTAGAAAAAAAAGGTTACCTTGCAGAGGTCGAAAAAAGCGAGTTTTTATATGAAACTAACGCGTTAAGACATGCTATTTGTCTGCACGAGGGCCAAGTCTCGTGGGACAAAGGTAGAGCCAAAAGTTTGTTAGTTATGTGAGTGTGACCTAGTGAAGGTGGTGTCTGTTGTGTCCACACTTCCTAGTTTGACAATATCTTTCACGTGATAGTTGCCGATGTGTTTACCAGAGGCATCCGATAGGGTGTATACTACATCTGAGATTTTTCTCAGCACTTTTGCTTTAACAAAGCGAGGAGCTAGTTTTGCAGAGAAGTACAGAGCACCTTGTGAGAGTGTGTTGTTGCGTCTCCAAACTATGTCGTTTTCCTTAAAGGTAACATGTTTCCTGCGTAAATTGTATCTGTTTGCACTCTTTTTGTGAGCAAGTATCAACGCATCTGTGACTTCGCTGTAGATAGCGGAAAGTTCTTCAAGACGGTGAGCATAATTCTCTGATGGGTTATCAGTAGAAGGAGGAAAAGATGATGGGAGGCTAGCGTCCCAATGCAAGGAGCCATGGACAATTTGTTCCATACCATGTTTGAGGAAGAAAGGGGTGTACCCAGTAGTGAGGTTCACTGTATTGTTTAGTGCAGCTTGAATTTTTTCTAGATTTTTGCACCATGTTCGTTGATCTTTGTCAACCAGGATTGCCAGAGCTGTGTTGATGGTCTGGTTGTAACGCTCTACCGTATTATTTTGAGGCGTGTAAAGGGTATTATAGAAAATATCTTTTATGCCATATTTGGCCAGAAATTCCTTGAATTCCAGAGCTATGAATTGTTTTCCATTGTCGCAAATGATGGTGCGAGGAGTGCCGTAGGGGATAAAAATGTTTTTTTCTAACAAGTTTATGATTGCAGAGGCTGTGGCTCTTTTTAATGGGAAGATCCAACAGAACTTGGTGAATACATCCACTATGCTAAGTATATGCATGTTTCCGGCGTAGCTTCTGGGAAAAGGGCCGATGAGATCCATAGAGAATGATTGTAACGGCCTATCTGCTCGTTTGGGGTTATTCATGAGACCAGATGGGGGTGCAGTACTATGTTTGTATGCTTTGCAAATGTCGCACTTAGAGATGTAGTTGCGAACTTGTTTAAACAGGCCTGGCCAGTAATACCTTAAGGCTATCTTCTTATAGGTTTTGAAAGTTCCTGGGTGTATGGATCCGGGGGCGCTGTGATTGTCAATGATAATTTTTTGTGTGTTCTCTGAGGGAATGACTAACTTCCAAGCATAGTCCTCGAGTATAGACAGTGGTGGTTTGCAGTTACGATATAACCGACCTTCTTTTATAATAAAGTTGGGAAATTTTTGCGGGTTGTTCCTGCATTCCTCGTAGGTTTTTAAATACCAAGTGTCTTTGGTGGTAGGAGTTGGTGTTGCTTCTTCGGAGGTCAGAGTGGCGAGTTCCATTCTTGAGAGGGCGTCTGGGACAATATTGTCTGCGCCTTTACGATGTATGACACCAAAGGTGTATTGTGATAGGCGAGACGACCAGCGGGCCAATCTGCCAGAAGGGTTGCTTAATGAAATCAACCACTTTAGGCTGCTGTGATCGGTGATGACTGAGAACTTACTGCCTTCGATATAGCCGCGGAAATGGTGGATAGAGTCCATGACTGCGAGAAGTTCTTTTTCCGTTATCCCATAGTTTTTTTCGTGTTTATTTAGACTACGAGAGAAGTATGCCACTGGGTGTTCGCCGTCGGGGAATTCTTGTGTTAGGACTCCGCCGATTCCAACATTGGAGGCGTCTGTATGCAAGGTGAAAGGCAGATTAAAATCTGGACAGTTTAGTACTGGTGCAGATTGCAGTGCTGTTTTTAGAGAGGTGAAAGCCTTTTCAGTTTCAGTAGACCAAGCGAAGTTACTGACACCTTTTCGGGTACCGGTAATTTTATTAAGAGGGGCAGCTATTGTGGAGAAATCCCTTATGAATCTTCTGTAGTATCCGGCGAGACCAAGGAAACCTTTAACTTCTTTAGCATTCTTTGGCCTGGGAAAGTTTGTCATAGCTTCGACTTTGGCAGGGTCGGTCCTTAGACCTTTTTCGTCTATTACAAAGCCGAGGTAGCGTAGGCGTGATTTGCAAAATTCGGATTTCTTTAGGTTGATTGTTAATCCGGCAAACTTGAGTTGTTGGAATACTCTTTCTAGGGTGGCGATGTGTTTTTCAAACGTGTCGCTGATGATTATTAGGTCGTCCAGGTAGCAGAACAAATTATTGTCGGATTCGGGGCCGAACAGTCTGTCCATCAGTCTTTGTAGCTCAGCAGGGCTGTTTTTTAAACCGAAAGGGAGTCTCTTAAAGTGGAACATTCCTCTGCCGGGCACTACAAATGCTGTTTTTTCACATGAAACTTCATCCAGAGGTATCTGCCAGAATGCTTTGGACAGATCTATTGAAGAGATGAATTTTGCGTTGCGTAGTTTATCCAGGATTGCGTGTACAAGCGGAAGTGGGTACGCGTCAGCCTCAGTGCAGGCATTAAGTCTTCTACTGTCGAGGCAGAATCGGGCGGAACCGTCTTTTTTGGATACCAAGAGTGTGGGGTTGGTCCAGGGGCTTCTGCTGGGAACCACGATGCCCATATTTAACATATCATCGAGTTCCTTCTCCAACAGTTTTAGTTTCTGGGGAGCCAAATTGTAGTATCTTTGTTTGATAGGTGGTCCATTTGTCTTGATGTGATGTTTGACTAAATTTGTCAAACCAAGTCCACACTTTTCGAACGAGATTGATTCAAATTTCTTGATCATGCCTTCCAGTTGTTCGGCCTGTGGTGGGTGAAGGTTCTCGTACGGAATTATTGTACGGATTTCGTTGATTGAGGTGGTGGGTGTGGTGTTGTTGCATGGGTTGAAAACCTGGGGTGCAATGTTGAATGCTTTCCAAAAATCGACTCCAAGAATAAATTTCTGGGTGATGGTTGGTACAATTAGAAAATTTATTGGAATTGATTTACTTCCACACTTGACAGGTAGGACAATTGCTCCTGTGACTTTTTGAGTGTTGTTGTCTGCAGTGGTGACGAAAGCGGGGTGTTTGTTGATTGTGAATCCATTGTTGACAAAGGCGATGTGGGCGTTACCGCCGAGGCAGCTAACTGAAGCTCCACTATCCAGTAGTCCAGAGAAGACGACGTCATTAACAGAAAATTGCGCGTATGGGCGACCATCTTTAGCTTGAGTGCAGCTCACTGTAGAAAGTTGTAAGGCCTCTTTGAAATATGCAATGTGTTTCAACCACTCGGTCCATTCAGTAGGCCTAGATATTGAGTGAACTTCCGAGGGGTTGAATCTTAGTTTTTTGGAGTTCTCTTGGACCAATTTGGCGGAGGTTTAGAGAAATCTGTAGGTGGTCTTGCAATTAAGTTGTTAGAAGGATGTAATCTTTCAAGGTTATTTCTTGATCTCTTGAAGATTTCCCTCAAGTTGTCATGTTGAGGAGAATGGTCACGGGGGCCTTTTGGTGGCCCCTGTTATCTTGGGTATACGAAAGTTTAGCTTTTTTGTAGCAAGATTTGTTATGAAGTTACGGTGTAGTATCTCAGTAGGAATGTTGCGTATCGCGGCTGTTTCTTCAATTCGGTCGATGAAATCTTCTACGTTAGTATTGCCGTTGTACTTAATTTTCCATCCAGTTAGATCGAAGGGTTTTGTGGTTTCCTTGACGGGTGTAATTGGTGGTTTAATTTCTGTGCAAGTAGGTATGCTTGTGTCAGAGATTGTTATACTGCCGGGTTGAAATTCCAGTCTCCTAATATATTTCCTGTTGTAATATGTTGCGTACTTGATCAGGACGTTTTTGGTTTTGTTGAAAGGAGAAATATTCCTGTCTTTTAATTCCTTTTCTAAACTTTGCGTACTTCGAGAGCAGATGTTGGCTATTATGCCTAAGGTGATGTTTCGAGGATTCATTTTGAGGCTAGTTGAGTTAGACATTGTGAAAAGAAAAAAGAATTGTCAGAGTGTTGTGGCTGAGTTTTTTCAAAAAAAAATGAGCTTGTGATGATGGGTGAAGAATTTTGTGAAATTTTTTGAAGTCCCAATATGGAAAAAAAATGGCCAGCGGTTTCCTTGTGTTTTTGATGGAAACGTTCCTGAGATGTGCGTTTTGAAAAATTTCTCGAAAAAATTTCAAAGTCCTTGATTTGTGAAAAAAAATGGCCAGGGGTTGCCCTGGGATTTTGATGGAAAAGTCCCTGAGATGTGCGTTTTGAAAAAAATTTTCCGAAAAAACTTCAAATTTCCGAAAAATTAAAATTTCCGAAAAATTTCAAAGTCCTAGATTTGTGAAAAAAATGGCCAGGGGTTGCCCTGGGATTTTGATGGAAAAGTCCCTGAGATGTGCGTTTTGAAAAAAATTTTCCGAAAAAACTTCAAATTTCCGAAAAATTAAAATTTCCTAAAAATTTCAAAGTCCTAGATTTGTGAAAAAAACGGCCAGGGGTTGTCCTGGGATTTTGATGGAAAAGTCCCTGAGATTGTGCGTTTTTGAAAAATTTCCGAAAAAATTTCAAACTTCCGAAAAATTAAAATTTCCGAAAAATTTCCAAAGTTCCAATTATGGAAAAAAAATGGCCAGCGGTTTCCTTGTGTTTTTGATGGAAAAGTCCCTGAGATGTGCGTTTTGAAAAATTTCTCGAAAAAATTTCAAAGTCCTTGATTTGTGAAAAAAATGGCCAGGGGTTGCCCTGGGATTTTGATGGAAAAGTCCCTGAGATGTGCGTTTTGAAAAAAATTTTCTGAAAAAACTTCAAATTTCCGAAAAATTAAAATTTCCGAAAAATTTCAAAGTCCTAGTTTTGTGAAAAAAACGGCCAGGGGTTGTCCTGGGATTTTGATGGAAAAGTCCCTGAGATTGTGCGTTTTTGAAAAATTTCCGAAAAAATTTCAAACTTCCGAAAAACTAAAATTTCCGAAAAATTTCAAAGTGCAGATTTCGAGAGAGTATTGTTTGTTTCTTTCAACAATTTTTGGGAGGATTTTTGTGATTCGTGACAAATTGTCTGAATTTAAGCAGAACCAATGTTTGGTTATTTATTCGCAAGCTTCCCCTTCACTGGACAAACGACTGGCCCACTCGCGTAGAAGTGCCGAACGTCAGGGACTTACGTCAATCGCGAATCTCAATTATATGTAAAGAGTGGATCGGCTTTCTACTTTAAAAAGGAAAACTCGACCCACCTTCATCACATATAAAGCGGAATTATCAAATGACAGAAGGGCTTTAGTTTCCTTGTCTATGTATTTTGCAGAACGATGCTGGCTTATGGCTCCACTAACAAGGAATTTATTTTGTATCATGAACAAGATTTGAAACTGTTGAATTGTATTTTTATTGTGGCTCATTCTCTCTAATAGTTGCACTTGGAAAGTAAACCATTGTGGTTTTGGATCACTATGTGATGTTTGAGATGTCCGTAAAGAAGTAAACGTCGATTGCGCACTTTGTGATAGAATACCGGTACTTAAAATTTTGTCGAGTGACGATTCGTAAAACTTGTAATTTAACACAGAATGGCTTTAATGTGACACAGTTGTTTTAGATTTGACGCGATGGTTTGTAGAACAGCTATGATTTATTGGAAGAAAACATTGTTATTCAAAGGTTAATACAACACAAGGCATGAAAACACAGTGAAAGAGTACAAGATTATTTCCAATTTGACCTCCCGATGGACGATTAATTACCAAAAAAAAAACCCACGTTGCGCCAGTGCTAACATATGGTTAAACCGGGAATCGAACCTGGTTATTAAATTGGCTGAGCTCAGATAAAATGGTAGAGCAGGCGACTCGTGTACTATCAGGGGCGGGCAGCTTCTTTGGTCATCAGGCTCGTCCATCGGTTAGGAGGTCAAGGGGTAGGTTTATCACACAATAATAACACATGGGTAGTAAGGCACAAGGTATATTAAATGTCTCGAGAAATACAGGTTGACATAGATCTCCCTACTAACTCTCTCTACTAATTTATGACGACCGGATCAAGCGTGGATTCTACCTGAATTTACGAGAATTGAACACAAGAAAAGGGGATAGGTTGAAAGCTTACGATTCGTCTTGAGGAGTGGTATGGGGCATCATGTTGAGCCAGACGTTCCCGCGCTCACAGGCGGCGGGACAGTTGAGGCAGAGATATGCACTCGGGGTTTTACACGGGAACGGGACTCCATTGAGTTAGCTCGAGCCGTAATAGTAAACATGATTGTAAGTCGATTAGCGAAATGCCTCTAGTTTGGAAACTGTTACGAGATCGCGTTCGTTATTGCGTAATTTATGCAAGTCATTGGCGGGTAGATCGTTTCCGCGAGCGACCGTGCGGTCAAGGCCGAGGTCGGAGCTAGACTGCCGGAGCGCGGCGAGGCGATTAGCTTGTGCCGCGGCGCTGCGTGTGGTCTGTGCCGGTCACGTATTTTGACCATCTGGCGGCGTGTTTGACACACGCGGTGAGGGGAAGTTGGGGCAACCATGCCCTATTCAACAATAGGGAGACTGTATTACGTAACAAAATTTATATTATTAATTTTAGCATTCCTATGGGTACTGTCAGTATTGACTTTATGATTCCTTTTTGAATTGTTTTCAGGTTATCTATTTACAAACTTCCACCCATTTGATTATAAACCATATTCTTTTTTTGAAATTTTCGGGTAATATAATAATTCCAAATAAACACGACGTTTTCACATTTGAAAAAAGTATAAAAACGGATTATTTAAATTGGCCACCACCTTAAGTCGGAAACGGAATGTTCAAATAAATTTTAAGAAAGACGGATTGAAAAACGGTCGTGTTAAAACAGGACATCGCTACACTTAGTAAAAAAAAATTTACGTACAACTGCTTATGTTAGAAACTGTGCCTGCTCTCAACACAGGAGTTCTTAGTGAAACATGCACAAGATATCACCCATGTGATGGAATTAATAAAGATGTGTTAATGTTTGGTACCTTGTTTGTAGATGTAAGGCAGCAGAAGAAGAAGAACCATGTTGGTGAGAAATCGCCCTAAAGGCGTTTGTTGGCGTAAGCTGAAGTCCAAAATGTAGAATGTGGATAATAAAATCCAGATTTTTTTTCTCTCTCATCGACCACACAATAAATTCCCCCAACTTTTATAACTAGATTATTGTAAAATATTAGGTACACCTAAGTAAATAAAATCAGTTTTATATTTATTCGTAAGGTAGGTACTTAGCCTTTTAGATTTTTTTAATTACTTGGGTAGATAAGAAGTCTTCTTGATTTTTTCAATAAGAGAGGGAGTTACTTAGCCTTCTCGATGTTTATAATTTGAGAGGTAAGTACTTAGCCTTCTCGATTTTGTAAAATTAGATAGGTAGGTGCTTAGCGTTCTCGATTTTTTAATTAGATAGGTTGGTGCTTAGCCTTCTCGATTATGTAAAATTAGATAGGTAGGTGCTTAGCGTTCTCGATTTTTTAATTAGATAGGTTGGTGCTTAGCCTTCTCGATTTTGTAAAATTAGATAGGTAGGTGTTTAGCGTTCTCGATTTTTTTAATTAGATAGGTTGGTGCTTAGCCTTCTCGATTTTCGACTTTTGCCATTCGAGAATTATAATAAGAAGAATCGTTATTAATTAGTAAGCGAACGAATGACGAAAACCCAAATTAGATGGTAGATCAGTAAAAATACTATTCAGATAATATAACAATATGACGCGCAATAAAATAGAGTAAGTCAAGAAAGACTAAAAATTGCAATTTATTCGGGGGCATAGAATTAGCATAATATTAGAATACACACCCATATGTTCGAAGAGGTATTTTTCCGTAGTAAGTAAAAACGCAGGGCCTTCCTTGAGACGTCTAAGTAAGATACTGTGTTTTTGCTTACCACGGTGGTATTTTCATTAAACAGTGCTTAAATGTGTTGCGTCTCCACATATCTCTGAAAGGAAATGGAATCATGGTTAGGTTAGGTTCGGTTGTGCTAGAACCAGGCTAATATGCCAGACTTGATTGATATCTTATTCTTTCATTATGCTAAATAACATATATTATTTATACCTATTTAATATATTTAGGTAATTTTAACATCGGACCATTTCAGGTAGTTACCAGCAGGCACCTTATTTAACGGAAATCTTTAACTTGCTGGCAACTCCACCGGAAACTAATTTACAACATAATTTATATCTAATCATAACAAAGGCTTCGAGGAATTATTAATTCAATTTTTGTGAGTAGAAGAGTAAGATATTAATAAGGTATTTTGTATTTTATGATTCGAATTTCCGCTTCTGAACGAACCATTGATTCCCTTTTTGTTGATTTATGCTTTGAATTTATTGTATTTGTATATTTTTTATTCAAGTTTTTAAAAATAGAAGTAGCCTGTTTCCTTGTATTCTTTTAGATTTTCCGGTACCTTCTTAATAGGCCAGTTGTTTAATTTCCTGTATAAAACTAATCGGAAGGTAAATGTCTTTAAAAACGTATTTATTGGTTCCACCATACACTTTGACTTCTGAAGCCCTTTATAACATTAGAAAATTGCTTTTAACCAAAGTAAAAATTCCTCTTTATAGATGTAGATAGATATGAACTCAGTCAGAAAACTAATAGTCGTTACTTTATATTAGGTTATTAGGAAATGATGTTCTAAAACAATATAGTTTATTTCCATAAAAATGACTTAGGCAAATTAAAAACCTTCCTTTCTAGAGTCCCAGGCGATAAATCAGAAAGCCACATAAAATTCATAATATTAACATTTTTTTACGAAATATGGAGTGGTAATTTGTGGATTCCGTGCTATGTCCATTATGCCACCGCCCGTTGTGATTTACTGGCAAATATGCAGGTTGAGGTACAAACAGTGGTGTGAATAGTCCGGAATTTATCGAGGGCAACAAATTTTTACTAAGTTATAAAATTGGAGCATCTAACGAAAATTGACAGAAAATGTGATGTAACGGAAAAGAGTGAAATAAAATTACTTTGTGCATACAACTCTATGCACACTAATTACATTGGTTTTTGGCAAAACTATGCATCGGCAAGGGCCGATTTAAAATACTTTCTTCGTGTTATTATGAGTATAAATTTAAAAAAAATGAATATAAGGCAGGAGCAAGAGAAATTGTTCTTGTATTGTATAATGTAAGTTCGCTGTTGTGCCAAACACCTAGGCTTAGACGACAGAACATCCAATACTCGTCGATGACCGTATTCTTTTATCATATACTCGTATACCATGTAAAAAGAAATATCCTTGTTAATTTCTGCAACATAATACCGGCATAAACCTAGTTTGGAAGATAAAAACCATTTTTAAAAACTTGTGTAAAAACATTATCTATGTGATTAAAAAAATAGATGTTAAATAATGCAAACAAAAATAGGTTGCTAATAAATTGAATTGGTTAGTTGTTGGAGGAAAGTTGCTTGAAATGAGGTAAAGTTACGATTATTTTTTTTTACATTTTATGTTGCACGATTTTGTAAATTTTTTGCTTCTTAAATTAACATTTGATGGTCTTGCAATGATAAAAGTTGAACCACACTTTAACTACTGCTTAGCGATTATTTTTTTTATGTAGCGACAGATAATAAAATAAGCTGCAAATTCTCCAAAATAGAGCAATGAGTATAATACTTAGGCAAAATAGATTTTTAAAGAAACTAAAACATTAAACGAACCAAATTGGCAAACAGTGAAACAGGTACTGATCATATAAAACGAGCACATTCAGAGACATAACACAAGAACGGGCAAAGAAATTGGGTTATCAAAAAAGGACAAAGGCAATACACAAAGTCTGCACTAGTTGAAGGATTCGAACTGGATTGTTGGAGCCATATTAATAAAAAGAAAATGTTATAAATAATTAAAATGTTTCAATGTTTGTATGCAAGTTATAATAAATCAGACATTTGTAAACCTGTATGTACAGATAGCTAAAATAAAATAAACGAAACAGGTGTAGAAACATATTTGGCCTTTGAAGCTTTATTGTAAAATCGATGCTTGGCATTCCAGACTAATGCATGTAACTGTTTGACCGGCGTAATTCTGAAATTATATAAATGGGATGTAGTAAAAGCTTTATTATGCTAGAGTTAAATAATTGCGGGCAATTATTATTATTGATGCAACTGCATCTATGTTTAACTGCCGTGCGATATGAAAACGTTGTTTATTTGCTAACCGTTTTAGAAACTGTAGTAATGTCTTTATGTGAATGTGCCATAATTTTTGCAAATTGCGTCAAATGTCATTGTGCTAGATAGATGAAAATTGTTGTAGACAGATAGAGAATTAGTTTACAACAAGCAATGCAGCATAAATACTTGAAGAACGCGGAATTATTTTTACCGCTTATTTGACAATTTTTTGTCTGCTGTTTTAACACAGCGTGAATTTTGTCGTCGTTTTCCTCGTCATCCTAAACCATGCGCGCGAACAATTAAGCGTTTGGATGAGCATCTCGTGCAAACCTTCAGATAACCTTTTATTTATTTATTAACGGACATCGTCCAAATTACAAAATAATAATACGAATAAAGTAAAAAGAAAAATACAGGAGTAGACAAAGGTGCATGAAAGCAAAGACATATGGTAGATATAATATAAGATAATAAAGTGACAAGTCGAATCAAGTCAAGAATATGCCGTGGGTCAGGACCACAGGACACTTAAATATTCCGTCACTTGTTTAGCGACTGGCAAAAATCATTCAGACTTATCCCAAAAAAGTTAAGGTTTTGACTTGAGTTGACCAGTCTACACATTCTGGACAATGGTGAATAATATCAATAATTTGTCGAATGATGGTTGAGAAAGAGCAGTTCATTATTTCTGAGTCTTTGCAAGGGGATATTGAAGGGAATGAGTTGCAGTAGAGTAGGTGAATCAATAATACCATTTATAATTTTGAAGAAGCAAATGAGGTCATTTCTTTCCCGACGTACTACCAAAGGAGAGAGGTTTAGAGTTAGTTCAATTTCATCATATGAGTATTTGCCATTTTCTAAACCTAGCCTCCTAGCAATCCCTCTTAAGAACCGATGTTGAAAAGATTCAATGCGTCGAATATGGACAGCATAAAAAGGAGACCAAATAACACAAGCATAATCAAGATGGGGGCGAACCAAGGAGCAGTAAAGTGTTCTAAAGGTATTTACATTTTTGAAGTCCGAAGTGATTCTAGTGATGAAACCAAGTAGTTTGAGGGATTTATTAACGATTGCAGTTATGTGATCCCGAAAAGAAAGCTTTCTATCAAGAGATACACCAAGGCCTTTAATAGATGTAACAGTTGTTAAGCAAATATTATTAAGTTTGTATTCGAAGACAATCGTTTTTTTTATCTATAGAAGGACATAATTTTGCATTTATCGACATTTAGTTTAAAACAATTAATTTTACACAATCATTGAAAGAGTCGATATTCGATTGGAAAAGAAGGCAGTCATCATGATTTTTTTAATTTTTTTCTTTAAAACACAGCCCAATTTTTTTCATTTCTAACATAATGACAGCCAATTCACATGATTACATTACTTTTGCCCCCGGAAATTGGTCAAATAAACAGTAACAATAATTCCGCGTTCTTCATGTGTGAACCACTCAATTGCTCGCTGTCAACTATTTTTCCATCTGTCTTCAACATAAATATTAATTATTTGTCAATGACAATTGACGCCATTCGTAAAAATTATGGCACATTTTTCCCGTAAAACTTTGAAGTTTATTTGAAAGTATTGATTTGTTTTTGTTTTGTTTAGAATAGTAATTTGTTTTTGAGAATTTCGAAAAATAACCTAAAATCATCTTACGCATAAATTTAGATTTTAGTATAAAAATACCATAAACAGCAATAATTATTTTACCGTTTTGTACTTTGAAGACTATTCTATTTGAAACTACTAAATAGAATCACTGCCAAAAATTGTGGCTTGATGGGTTTTAGCAACACAATATAAGCGCTTTATGACAACCCGGCAAAAACATTTGTAAAAAGTAAGATGTCGTTTGAAAAAAATAATTTAAATTCATGGCATTTAAAAAAAAAATTGATTGTATATGAGCTTAAAATCTTATGTTGGAAGTGACTTGGCAGGTTTTAAAACAGGGATTCTGAATTGAACATACGTAAGACTAGAAGTTTTAGAATAAATATTAAGCTTTGTAATTTTTATACAAGAGAAGTTTCTGTTGGAAAATTTTGCTTTTCATGTTATCAGATTTTTATGTAATTCACATGGGATGGCGATATACGATGTCAAGCTAGTGTAAGATAGCCAAAGTGCGTGCAAAATAGGCTAGAATCAAAAGATACCAAGTCTTCACTCCAATCTATATGCTTGGCATTTCTGGTATTCTTCTTTATTTTAAGGTTATATGTATTTTATTATTAGTTTGCTTTCTCCACCGGCAGGTCGATGGGGTAATTTGATTGTAAAGCTTGTGTGATTAAATTTGAACATGCAATGTAAGCCATGAAATGTTATGGCAACGTTACTTATTTAATCCATTTAGGTTTCATAATAAATTGCAAGCTAAATACAAAAATAACAAAACACGGGAAAGCTACACTTTATTGGGTAAGCCAATTATTTTGGAAACAATGTTCTTTCCAATTGTTAATAAAATCCATCATCACAGCCAAAAGCTTTAAAAAATGGTTCGTCCCAACCCAATATATCACCGGAAAATTTGCAGTGACAGGTGAACCAAAAGGCCAAGCAAAATTAAAACATTAATAAACAAATAAACAAAAGCCTAGTAGCGAGAAAATTGAATTCGAGAACCTAAAAAACGAATAGGACCTGCCCTGTAGTAGTCGCATTGGTGCGCAATTCTCTGTGGCACGAGAATTGGATTTTGGACTAAAAAAGCTATCCATGACTCCTTTCCAGGAATGAATCGGCAATCGACATAGGCCCAAAATAAAATCGGCTCTTTCTTCCTATCGAATCATATTTTTCACTAAAAAAAATCGTTCGGATAATCATCATGATATGTATTCAAAAAATATTAAAAGCTCAGGAAACAAATTAATTCGTTAAAGGACTGCAATCCCGTTTTTAACCGAATTACCAATTATGTGAAGACATTTTTTAATACATCAGCAATACTCATTTTTCTCCGATTGGTTACAAAATTTATTTTTCTCCGATTGGTTACAAAATCTTGTTTTTCTCCGATTGGTTACAAAATCTTATTTTTCTCCGATTGGTTACAAAATCTTATTTTTCTCCGATTGGTAACAAAATCTTATTTTTTCAACCATTCATTTTTCTCCACGGTTCTCGTTACTTTACTTTTCTCACGATTTTATTTTTCAAAAAAGTACCCAATCGATATTCGATTTTATTATTTTTTATGTTTACTTTGAATTACTTGTCAACCATAAACTAAATGACAAAGCTGGTTTAAAATTATACAGTAGTCATTTGATGGGTTGGTTACTTGTGGCGCCATCTGTTTCCTAGGCCGATTACTTTTCAACCACCCCTAGTAAGTACAAAACTCAGCATCGTCTTTGAGACAAATTAGTAGGGTACTGCGCTACTACCCTTGATGGCAGTATTGTATATTAGGTTAGTAGTAGTTAAAGAACATCTTAAAAGCATGTAGACATATTAACAGTATGAACAATGTAGAAACAATATAGTGAAAAGAACAGGATACAGTGAACTTAATGAAGAAGACGAAAAGAAAATAACACAAAAAATCTTTTTGTTTTATTCTCTAATTAAGTCGATAGTTAGTGGAAGAATTAATCGTTACCAAATTATTTATAATAAAATACTTGATTCATTATTTTTTTTACTCGTGTGCACGTAGCAACATGTTTCATGCAACTGAATTATCATTTTAAATTAAGAACTATATTCTGAATAATGTTGACCTTTTTCCAGTGACCCTGCGGTTTCTGAATATCGGTCCGTCGGGAAATTCCGAGTATTACTCCGGTCGGTCCGCCCCTGCCACTGGGGGCGCTGTATGAAGCTGCACGGCGCTTGATTTCGCTGGTTTCTCTGGATTTCACTGTACGGGGTTCCATGGCGCTGCTCCGGGCTGTGGCGAGATGTGGCGCTGACATTCCATTCCGCGAGATCACGTGTCGGTCCCGACGCGTCACCCATATAAACCAGGTCGGGAGGATAGGGAATTTTTCGCCGCAATTAAATCCTGCGCTCCGTTTTTGGGGACAGTGTGTTGAATTTTTTTTATTTGGATTTTCGGCGGTTCTAAAAATTGCTTGCGACTGATGATGAGTGACCTGTGAAAAGTTTTGCATTTAAAATTATTCTGAGTTTGTAAACCTAAGCAATAGAATGAATATTTTCACCATGCAGATATTTTTTTTTATTTAGTAAAATATTATACATTATTTAAGAAATGTTTTGACTGCCCAACTAGGAGGATTCCCGTTTTAGGACAGTCAAATAAGGATGAGTATTAACATTTTGATAAGTATAGTATTAAAATAATAATGAAATAATAGGTATATGTACTTTTAACTGGTGCCTAAGCCTTTTAACATATTTTGTATTTATCTGATAATTTCTATAAGTATGATCTACATTATTCGGAAATTTCGATGATTTTTGTAATCTACTACTCACGCATTATATCAAAACTGTTTGTTTTCCCAAAGTAAAATAAATGTAGTCCAACGTCCAACGTAGGAAGTGTAGTTGGTTTAGTTGGGATAAGTAAAAAACACGCAAAATTTACTAATTATGGTATGTACATTGAGTATATTATACAGGTTTACATTTTTTTAATGAAGTGTTTGCTTTTTATTTTATTATTATTTGTAGGTACTTATCGTCCTCATTTACAACATAGTAGAATATATAATAAGCTAGTGGATCCCCCGCTATCGCTAATATCTTTCTCGGGCGCCTCCGACTTCTTCCACCATTCACTACTTTATATCACAATGTTACTGTTAAAAAAATACATTACATCGACTTTAATTCGACTCCGTATCTCATTACGGTGCAGAGATATTGTGTTAAGTATTCCTCGGGCGTCCTCGACTTCTTCTACCATTCAAACATCTCTAAACACTCTAATCGCACTAATAACAATCTTTGAAATTTTCAGCGATATCAGTTGACTACTTTTCAAGTTTTGCGAGCACAAACACACGCAGGCTGATTTTTTAAATACGATTATTACTTTTAGAAACCATTTAGAATTTAAATCAACCATTTGGAATGCATTTTATAATATAAGAATTTGTCCTGCCACAGACCGTCTTATATGTAGGGAAGTAAAAAAAATTGTGGTTGCATGTATTTTTGGATGAAAAATCATTTAAAATTAAAAAAATTTCGTTGATAAATTCTTTTTTTCCTAATCTTTTTTTAAGTCCAAAACTATCCTATATTTCAAGCTGGAAACAACAAAACACATTCACAAAATTTCATTGAAATCGGTTGGACGGTTTCGGAGATTAGCGTGTACGAACACAGTGACACGTGATTTTTATATATAAGACGAAATAGTTACTTCAGGTTTGTTATAATATTGTGATAAACTGAATAATAATAATATGAAAATGAAGAAGTGAATAAAGTTAACGATTTAATTTCGGAATAAACTACATATTATGGTTCCCAAAGACTTTTTTTTTAATTTCATTCAAGAGTGAAGCTTACAGATTGAATTTATTCATAATATTTTAAATAATACTTGATAATTATTGTAACAATATACTGTTTAATTAATAAATATAAAAAAATTAAGTAAATTGAATGTCTACATTATTAATGAACTATTAATTATTGTCAAGCTGTTATAATATGATTTCTGATACTAAAGATTTTTTTTTGAGATTGGTTGTTTATTTTTTTTTTTAGTTTCTTACATCATATACATACAACAAAGTTTGTATGTAAGTATAAAACAAAATATAAGAAAAAGTTTTCACAGTTTTTCTCACTAGGATTACATGTCATTTTATATTTTTGTTTTTAGTTTCTAATAGTCCGTACATCGTCATAATGTTATCAAAATGATTTGCCATTTTTAACTGTTTGTTTTTACCTTTGCTTTAAATATATTCATTACTGCTTATATTTTTTGTTTGATTTGGTAGAGCATTACATAGTTTCGTGGTATGAAATTTTATATTTCTCTGTCCAGAAGATGTTTTCAAACTAGATATATATATATATATATATATATATATATATATATATATATATATATATATATATATATATATATATAGTATATTATGGCGTATTGCTCTGGTTGAGTAGTTACGTTAGGCAGTGGAGTATTCAAACGTATTTATTTATTCATTTTTTTTTATTTAATTTAAACATTGTTTGCGTAAAGTTTTTGTTCATACACACACTTAAAAGAATTAAAAATTATATTTCATATGTTGGAGTTCTTACCGGAACTTTTAGAATTATCTTTATTACTACTTTTTGGGCCTTGTGAGCAGCTCTATAGGAGTGCTCGCTGCTCAAGGCAAACCCCCATCCAGTTTTCCCGAACCTCCTATATTAATTTTTAATTGACAAAAAGCATAGTAAACTTTTTTAATTTTGTATTACATGTACCATCATTTACACAATTTTTAGAATGAATTGTTATGTTAATTAAGTTATTTGGCACATCTTCTTGTAGAGTGAAAGGAATACAATATGTTTTTTTTCTGTGTTGGACGATAATAAATTGCCATCGAACCAATTTTTTATGACCTTCGTGTCTTGATTGGCTGCATTGGTAATTTCGTTCCATGTTTTTTTTCGATAATTATTGTAATGTCGTCAGCAAAGGGTATAAGTTTACAATTAAGTGATAATTTAAACATATGGTTAACGTAAATTAAAAATAAAATTGGTCCAATAACAGTCCCCTGGGGAATTCCAATTTCTAAAGTTTCATCCACGCTTAGTGAGTTATTCAATTTTACTTTTTGGTTTCTTTGAGTTAGATAGCTTTGTAGCCAATACCTAACCTTACCAATAATACCGATATCATTTAATTTATTAATTAGTTTTGTATGGGAGATACTATCAAAATCCTTACGTAAATCAATGAAAATGCCAAGGCATTTGTTTTTTTTTTATCTAATGCACGGTATATAGGTGAAGTTAGTTTTGCAATTGCATCATGAGTGCCTAGTTTCTCTCTAAATCCAAATTGGCTAGGACTAATTATTTTATTATTTTCAATATAGCGAAATATTTATTGAAGGCATTAGCACATTTTGTCGGTTCCATTATGGCATTAATAGAATTTTTTCCGATATTAATTTTTTTAATTTGAGTTCTTTTGTTTTTTCTAATATTTATTGTTTTCCATATATATTTTACATTTTGTTTAGCCACATCAATTTCGTTTTTGTAAAAGTTTTCTTTAGTTGTTTTTAGTAAACAGGTTAATTTGTTCCTAATTTTTTTATAATATGTGTATATTTTTTTTATCTAAGGGAAATTTCTTTGTCAAGCGATATAACTCTTCTTTTTTTCAAATTGACACGATTAAGCCACGTGAAATCTATGGAATGCGAATTTATTCATTTGAAGGAAGTTTACCAAATACCAAATATTTACATTTGTATATGATAGGTACATAAATTTAGAACTGTTGTTAATATGTTTTTTTTAATTTTTTTTTTTATGCTGGGTGTGAGGTAGGTTTGAGTAGGTGACACTGTGGTGGGTAATGTTATATGTTTCGTGAACACCTCACTGGGAGAACCTGTGATGAGGTGTTTACGTGGTTATGATTAAATGGTACATGTATTTATGTGTAGGTATTGGTTAAAGTTTCTTATATAAAAGTGTAAGTTGGGATTTTAATTTTTTTTTTTTTAATGGTTAATGTACATTGTTATTTAAAGAAAAAAGGAAAAGAATATTTATTTATGTGCACATATATACATTAGGGTGTCCCAGGACATAAGGAATATTTTTTTTCATGAATTTAAATATGCATACCCTCTTATTTTATTCCATTTGATCCCAATAACTCATAGAATAAATATTATTTTGATTAAACACCGGCAACCTGTGCCGACTTGATGCCAAACATATGGTACAGGGTTAATATGGAAGGATTTTCAACTTTCATTTTTGTCGGAAAAATAAAATTTAAAAATGCACAAATGTTCAATTATGTAGTATTTTATATTTAAAAATGGTTTATTGATTAAATTTTTCCTTCATAGTTTGATTTTTACAGTCAGGATAAATCTTCCGGTGTTCCTGAACGCATCGTAACAAAAATTATTTTTGTGCCTCTTTGACCGTGAGATTAAGCCATGAAAATCTTGCATTAACTCAACAGTTCTTTCAGCTGTATCATTCACTACCCTCAGCGGCAACACCTTCTTTCTGAATTCTTGATACGAAGCATTATTTGACCACATCGTAGGGAATTCGTTAAGAAAACTGGCATCTGTGTTCAGACGATCAAACAAATACTTCCTCTTAACTGAAATGAAGTCGTAAATATTTTTCTCTGAAACAAAAGTCACTAAATTATGATATGAACAAAAACCTCAATACAAAACATAATTTAAACTACTTAATAAACTTACCATCAAGATCTTCCTTCGATGGGATGTAACGTTTGTCATGGGTTGATAAATTATTTTTTTTGATATTTCGAGCATTTTTATTTTAGTTGTTTGATCCACAGCGTCGTCAAACAGCGATAAAATAGATCCTTCATCGATCAAATACCATAACTGCTTACCGAACAGAAATAAAGCTGCCATTGAGATGTTTTCATCAATTTTTTCTTAAGCCTTCATCGATTTCAAAAAGCACAAGTCCTGGTAAGGTGCTTTAACTGCTATAATACATTGTAACCATGGCTTGACATATGATGTTACTATGAACAGGCAAACGTCTAAAAGTGCCGCCTTATCCTTACCGGTAAATTTAAATTGCGCACAAATTAATGATATTTTCAAGGAATAAAGCGCCCTTGCCATCCATCGAGCACCTGAAGGCCGAATCATAAATTTTCTCGCTGTATCTCCTCCTAAAACTATCACACAGAGCTCTAAAAACTCTCAATAGTCATCTAAAAGTATTTTTGTTGTCAGTGCAGTACGGCAAAAGTCAAGCAAATCATTGATTTCGGAAGCGGTTAGGTGCAATGTGAGATTTTCTCTGTAGCACTGAATTTTAACGGGATTATCATTTTTACAGTTATCTCGAAACTTTTTGAAGAGTGGTATGTCAGGGCTTTAAGTCACTTGAATGATTTTTACTTCAAACACAGCTTTAAAAAACCAACTATGGCTATATTTGGTATATATTGACAGTTAAATTCACTTTCCGGATATTGTAGAACAAAACTTTAAGAACTTGTCCATTAGATGGCAGTTTAGAACCCGATATTTAGTGTTTTACGACTCATATTAAAAATATACTCTTTTTAGAAGTGCGTAAATCTAACAACATCTTGCCTGAACGAGTGATTTTCGTTTACTAACAAAATAGCAAGTTACTACAAGCTCATCAACACGTTTGCTCGCTGGCGTTTTAATGTACAAATACTGACATCTTTCGATGCAAGTCGGCACGAGATGCAGTTGTCTAAAGTAAACGAAATTTTTTTTATAAGTGTTTTGTCATTATTAAAACAAAATTAGAGGGTATGCGTTCAAAAATAACAACTTTAATTTTTTTGGGACACCCTAATATACATACACCCATGTATACACATACATACATAAATACACATATATGCATACATAAATACACATATATGCATGCATACACACATATAAGTAAACACATGTATACATACATACATACACATTCATCCATGATTATGTTTGGTTTGGTGTTATAATGTTTTGTATAAAATGGATATCTTGTTTTTTGATCCAGGCTGTGATCAGTTTTTCGTGAATGTTTGTGTATGTATTTCCCATTAGTAGTAGTTTCAGAGTGGTGGGCATACAATTAAAAAGTTTTGTAGCGTAATACTGGAAGTGTCTTTGTCTATGGTTTTATTGTTGTGAATTTTACTTTAATTTTTATAGTTTTAACATCTGTTGATGCTGTAATATAATTGCATAGAATATTATCTAAAATATTTGCGCATGTTTCAGCACATGTTGATTCTAATACGGGACGCCATGTTTCTGTTTTTATTTTTAGGCTTAATTTATGATGGTTTAGTGAATTTTTTGTAAAAGTATTGCATTTTGAATTAATATGATTATTAATATTAAGTTTTTGTATACAGATGCAAGTGTGATGATCAGTAATATTATTTTTTAATATTATCGTGTGTAATTTGTCGGTATCTTTAGTGTTACTCCATATGTGATCGATACAAGATGGACGTTGACCCGTAATTTCTCTAATATATTTTTTTATACACAATATAAAATTCATTTCCGACATAAAATTGATAAATTTAGTTTTTATTTTGTTACTTTTTTCGTTTGAAACATCTATGTTGAAATCGCCGATTATTGTTATGTTCTGTTTATTTTTTTTTGATAAGATAATGCTTTTCAATTCATCCATAAATGTATACTTGTTTGATCCGTGCGTTCGGTAACTTGCAATAATATTAAAACATATTTTATTAACATTTAGATTAATATCTAAGCAATTAACTCGCTGCATAGGTACTTCTTCCACTGCGATGTTTGAATAGCAGGATTTAAAAAATACAACAATACCACTATTTCTATTAATAGCACAAGATGTTACGAAGTAGCTATATTCTGGTATGCAAAATTTATTGTATTCGTTGGTGAATGCTTCAGTTAACACTATAACGTCCGGTTTATGATTTAGTAAATTAATTGAGAGTTAAAAATTCATTGAAATTTTGTTTCATTGATCTGATATTTAAATGTAGTACTGAGAATGAATTTGATATTTTATCCACGATTTTATTACAATTATTTAAAGTACAACAAATATATTCCGAAATATTAAGGGTTTTATCTAATTCCTCGGTGAAGAAATAATTCATTTTTATAAATGGAGTTACATATATAGTAGACAGTAACAAAGATTGTAATCAATTAGATTAGAGTTGTTTAATGTTAATTATTTTAGAACTAATGTCAGATCTTTTTTTAGTGAGAACTTTATTGTTTTTAAACCACGTAAAAAGATAATTTTTTTCTTTGGCTCTTTGCTTGGTCTTCCATAATAGCTATTTGAAGTAAGGGGTTAAGAGTTCGCCTACAAATATGTTGTTCTCTCTTGCGTTTTTGCGGGAGTTCAAAACTGTTTGCTGTGCTTCCTCATCTTGGAGTTGTACTTTGTACCTGTATGCTCGGTCTTCTATTTTTTGTGTTCTATCTTGATAACTTATATATTTTTTAAATTTTGTGTGGTTCGATATTTACTTGTATCTCCTTAAATACTCTGTGTACGGTATCCAGTGGTTCTTCATTTGGCAAGGTAATCACCCCAGCAAGCTCCGTCTAGTTGTAGCTCAAATTAGCCTGTTCAATTTCGACCAGTCGAGTTTCTAGATTATTAATTCTTATTTCTTTGATGTTGTTTTCTTCTTCTAAGATTTTTACCTTTTTTTTATTTGAAGTATATTGTCAACCTTGTTTGATATACTATCATATTGACTGCTTATGAAGTCAACACATTTTTTTAATTCTAACATTTCAAATTCTAGATTTTTCTTTATATTTGATGTCTCTTGTATTTTTTTTGAATAGTTGTTGTTTAATTTCATCCATTTTTTGTCAACATATTTTATAAATTTTTCATAATGCTCTTCACCTGCCTTAGTTTGTGGTGGTGTCTCAGTCGGTTTTGATATGTTTGCACTTTACTAGAAGTAGTCATTTTGATCGGTTATGGTTTTATATTATATTTATGTTATTAAAGTTTAAAAAAAAAAGTTGCTTTTATCCGAGGAGCGAACTCAGCTCCTCCGCGACAATAGTGTGCGACGCTAAAGTTACTATCCTCTAAGCCACGGCCTATTTATCAACAGTCGTGATAATATTGGACTAATATGTGATATCAGCCTGACAGTATAGTATTCTGTTTGCGCTCAAATGCGACAACACTTTCACTGAAGCACTACACAAATTTAAAATCACTTTAAGATACTGATCCGAGGGTGTTTTAATACGAGTAAGCAATAAAAAGTTCACCACTGTTCCACAGTTATAAATTCACCATTATTTTTCGATTATTTCGATAAATTAACTATAAATATTGATTATTTATGCAGAGCGATTTTTAGCGTGTACGCACAGTTCGATGTTTCAATTATAACGTAAAATTGTTTCTATACCTTTTTGTAATCAATTTAATGTTGGAGTTCCATCGAAGATTTTCATTAAATTCAATTCCAAGGTAATGGTAACCTTTGAAGTGTGCTACGGAGAAGAAATGTGTTTTATTTATTTAATCAGCTATTATTTAAGTTTGATTTCATCATTTTAAACTCGAGCTTATTTCCTTGGTCGGGAGGTTAATTTATATGTATTGCTTCGTCACATTGTGTGGCTTGCTTTGCCATATTAGATCGTACATTTATGACAAAAATATTGAAATTTTAAAACAAAAATTGGTCAGGTTTGTCAGCATGTGACCTGAGGATATTGTTTTGATTAAGCCCGTCAATCGATGAAACCTTGGTAGATTTATAACTGATTATTTGCGATATTTTCCGGGTATGATTTTGTTTACAATCTTCTATTTTTTACTTATAATAGGTATCTTTTGTAACGGGAATAACCTCTTTTCAAAATTTTCTATATCTTTTGTATTATGTTAACATGTGTAGGGTATATCGTATGGATTTTTTAAGTTTCTCGTGTAACTTTTCTCTTTTTCTTAAGCAGTTAATAACATTTTTGTTTAATGTGCATTTTTATGTGATATTTTCTTCACAATTTTTATGGTATTAGAGAAAATGTTCCGCTGAATGAGTTCTAAGAAGTAGTTGTAAGCATTATTTGTACTGTCAATACTTTGCAGTTATCCCATGGGTACTTTGCAGATTATTTTTAATGTCATGTTGTGTAATGATCGCTAATAGTTGGATAATATACTACAGTTTCAGTAGTTTTATTTTTTTGCTATGTAACTTAGCAACTCCAGTCTAAGAGAGGAGTATCTGAGTTGTTGTAAGTGTGCGGATATTTGAGAAGACCTTTTTCTAGAATATTTACATTTAATTTAATGTCTAGAGATTTCAGGAATGCTACTATGTTTCTCGTTGTAGATGATTACTAATTTAGCTTTTACCTTAACTTCAACATTTATTTCACTTTTAATGTGTTTAATTACAGACTGCTCTAAGGAGCTAGCAGCTTTTAGCCCCGGTGCGCCGGTGCACGTGCTTGAAACTAGACGCACACCATCGGAACACCCGTTCCAGCATCTACAGACCCTACCTAAGCACGCCTCGCAACGCTGCGTTTACACTATACAGACAGGGGTGCTCTTGTGAGGTGTCAAACATGAAAAAATGGTTTTGTTATTCAAATTTGAGTGAATCCAGTAATTTATAAATTCAAGTAGTCATGGTTTATCGAACATTCAGTGGAAATTATTATATGAAGATTAACTTTTTTAATCACACAATTTTTATGTCATGTATATGTTTAAAGTAAATTTATTTTTCGTTTGGAATTCTTCGTGCTATTCCTTATTTTAAACAAAAGAAAGAATAGTTTTTCCATGTCAATTTATTTCGTCTTCCAAAATAGTTACTTGTAATAGGGGTACATTTTTTATGCAATTTAAATTGTTTTGTTGAAATATCTTTGATTGTTGCATACTTTTTTTTATTTTTGAGATAAGATTATCCCTAATCGACTTACCAGCAAATTGCACTGGCAGCTTAGGTGGTGCATCGTTTCTTCTATCTTGAAACCTTTCTACCTCAATAATTTCATTGTATTGGATTTCGTGTCCTGACACAATTATTTTAACAGCTTCTGTTTGCTGCTCCCCGTTCTTTTTAAAAATGCCCGCTATTTCTAAATTTTTACTTCAAATCAGAAATTTTTATTTTAAGTTGTTTAAATTTTTTTCCTGCTGCTCTTTTTTAATGTTTTCAAATTCATTTTTTTATTACCTCCTGGCTACTTAGAAAATCAATGTTTATTAATCACGTTTGCTTATCAATTTGGATAAAATTTATTTTTTCATAGAATAATTTTTTCGATAATCTGTAAAATTTTATCCATGTTATTTTTTCTTCGTTTTCAATGATAACTACCTGTACGGAACGTGTTCGCCTGCACAAGAAAAAACTGTAAAATATAAGCACCGGCACACATTTACCTTTGTCCTTTGTAATGATTCAAATAAAGCACTTGAGGTATTTCATTTGAACAATTACAGAGTTATTTAAAATATCATAAAAATGCAGGGAATATCGACTCTTGTAATATGTTTGCATAAACGAATTCGTCTTGAGAAAGACGATATATTCGACATTTGTAATTTGCATTTTTAAAAGAACGCCTTTATAAAGACGGTTGGTTTTTATTGCGGGTAAAACTCCTTGTATCCGTCCAGGCTCAGTCGGTGACCGTTCTGCGGGGCGCTGGCTGGCGGGCTGGTTCAGTAGGCAATGGCAGATCTCCTCTCCGAGGCTGGCTGTTGGGAAGGCTCAGTCGGTAACGAGTCTGCGACATCGGGGCCAGTGAGCAGGCCGGCTCAGTAGGCAACAGTAGATCCCCTCTCCGAGGTTGGCTAGCAAGCAGGTTCAGTAGACAGCGGAAGTGGAGCGGTGGGGGGGGGGGACCGGGTTGAAATCAAACATAGCGAGTTAGTTCCCAGGTAGCGAACACTTTACCAGTGTTCGTTGAAATGAAACTTAAAATAAAATAATAAAAATAATTGGCTTGCTTTGATTGCAATTATAGTTTAGGGCTTAAATTTACAAAACTTTAAACTTTAATTATTTTCAAAGTCAATGGAACGATTTGAGGTTGTTGTTGTTCACTCTTAATAATTAATAGAGAAAACGAGTTTTTAAATAATATTAGTTATTAAAAATTTTTTCATAAATCAGTATAATTACGAAAATATCAACATTCCCTGATAACATTAATAAATCTAACAAAATCAACTATGCCCGCAATAACCATTAAGTACATAACAGACACTTTTTTATTCCTTCAAATTGAAAGACAAACATTCCCTGATTATTACGAATAATCTGAAATGTTTAAAAATATCCTATAATAGACCCCATATAGTTTACTTACCACGTTAAACTTGCGTAAAAAACTCTGTCTTACAAACGTTCATCTTATGATTGTAAATGTCAATATAATTCGCTCATTTGGCGAACTGCAGAGACAAACATGTCAAGCTGTAATTTAACGAAATTTATACCATAGTATTAATATTATGATGCCTAAAATATTGGAGCGGGAAGGGAACTTCAAAAAATTGATATTCAATTATTTATTAACGAAAATCGTCCAAATTACAAAATAATAACACGAATACAGTAAAATGAAAAATACAGGAGTAGACAAAGGCACATGAAAGCAAAGACATAAGCCAGATATAATATAAGAAAATAAAGTGACAAGTCGAATCAAGTCAAGACTACGCCGTGGGTCATGACCACAGGACACTTATAATATTCCGTCACTTGTTTAGCGACTGGCAAAAATCATTCAGACTTATCCCAAAAAAATTAAGGTTTTGACTTGAGTTGACCAGTCTACACATTCTGGACAGTGGTGAATAATATCCATAATTTGTCGAATGATGGTTGAGGAAGAGCAGTTCATTATTTCTGAGTCTGTGCTAGGAGATATTAAAGGGAATGAGTTGCAGTAGAGTAGGTGAATCAATAATACCATTTATAATTTTGAAGAAGCAAATGAGGTCATTTCTTTTCCGACGGACTACCAAAGGAGAGAGGTTTAGAGTTAGTTCAATTTCATCATATGAGTATTTGCCATTTTCTAAACCTAGCCTCCTAGCAATCCCTTTTAAAAACCGATGTTGAACAGATTAAATTCGTAAAATGTGGATAGCATAAAAAAGAGACCAGATAACACAAGCATATTCAAGATGGGGGCGAACCAAGGAGCAGTAAAGAGTTCTAAGGGTATTTACGTTTTTGAAGTCCGAAGTGATTCTAGTGATGAAACCAAGTAGTTTGAGGGATTTATTAATTATTGCAGTTATGTGATCCCGAAAAGAAAGCTTGCTATCAAGATATGTTGTAAAGAAGTAGGTGGTTACGTTAAAAGTAAATATGCTATCCTGTATTCGTTTAATTACAATAAAATTTTCATATGTTAATGCAGGCATTGAGATTTTAAACAGATATGTGTCGATCCTCAACAAATCATGTTCATAAATATGTCATAATTGAATAATTAACATGGCTCCGTTTATAGGAAAAATCACTTTAAAGGCGCTGTACACATATGACTTACAAGGCTCTATCGAATTATTTACAAACAGATACAGACAACATTCTTACCTGTCAGGTCACTTCAACTAAACAGTTTAATTAGAAAGTTGGTTGAGAAGATGTAATTTCGCAAGGTGTATGATTTTACAGTTGCTATTTTATCATAATTTATCTGCATTTAACAGAGGCCCTAAAATGTGCTGGGAATTACATGGGCTCACATATCTTACATGATTGTAAAGTGCACATTAAACATTTACCCTCTAATAATTGAGAGCTGATGAATTAAATATTTTATATCATATAAACAGCACGTTGGTTACAGTGACGAAACAATAATTTTACAAATATTAAATTTTTCATGGTGAGTATGTACTGTAACGTAAGTAATTTTTTTTTAATTTTTAAAAGATTTGAATTGCGCGCGGAAGCAATACATACACAGACCAACAGCTAGCAGCGCTAGCGGTGAACCCAGACCATCCCCGGTTGTTCCACCAGACTGCCGCCAGACATCCGCTCGGAACCTGGTAGTGTGTATTGTTTTGAAACGTGTGTTCGTGATATGATGATACCATTGTACATGGAATAACGCATCTCGTGTTCAGGCGTTAAACCAAGCCCGACTCAAGTCCAACTTAAAAAATGACAACACCGTGTCTTAAAATTGTTACCTTTGTTTACATTGCGAGTGAAGCCGTTCGAGCATTCGATTGAAAACAACATCGCCCGCATTCCCCGGCCGGCGTGCGTCGCTCTCGGCGTCATATTTTTTTCACGGTATCTGTACCCAGCTGATGTGATCTGTCTTACCAAACTTTGAGTTACTTCTAACGTTAAGTGACCTCACTCATACCATAACGAACCAAGACAGTAAGAGAGCTAATTCATTCCCGTATCATCCATAACTTTGCCCCCTACCTCTCTGATTTCAGCCAATATAATTTTGTTATTTATTAAATGTTAATTTAAGCTTGAAAGGACACTCAAGAGACAAAGGTTTAAACCACAAACCCCGAGGGCCAAGGAGCCCACGCCTCTACCATCTTGAGCTAGCAAAACCATGTTCGCCCCACAGCGGGTGTCCATATAAATAAAACCACAACGCCTACGGTTGCCGCCGTCATAACTGACGATTAACACAGGCACCCAGCGTTTAAATATAACTAACACTAGTGCTTAATAATCTTAAATGTATGTACCACGGGTGCCCCTATAACTAACAATATATATGATCTGTTTTCTTGTAATTTTTAAAATATTTTTTTAAATTTATTTTATTAATACAAGACTTAGGGTACAAATGGTTTTTGTGATATTTCACCCTCCATGCTAGGGATGACCCTGTGTTATGGCGGGTGAATTTTACAGTTTGAACAGAATATATACATTACTATAATATGTTGAAGAAAAATGATGTAAAGCTAGTTTGGGTTGCAAGAAGAGAATGGAGAAGTTAGAGAATTATAAGAAGATGAAAAATTTGAGAAATTATTAGTAAATAGATCATACTAATAAATAATGTACATATTATATATTGTATGTTGAATGTATGTGTACTAATTACCAGGTGACGTGTGTAATAAACAAGAAACCTTATATATATATATAAGGTTTTGATGGGTGTATAATAATCAGGAAGTTAATGTCTATAGGAGTGACGGACGTATAAATCTATCTCCCCCACTGCGGTGCAAGGCGGTCAAAAAGTCTTCCTCAACCAGTCTCTTCCGATCCGGCCCGCCACGCAGTAAGTAGGAAAACGCATTTGCCGCCAAAACCTAGACCAATTTTACCCCATGAACCCGAAAACCCCTGCTAAGTCATAAAAGTAACCAACCACTCGGAGTGACCTACGGCAGGGGTTATGGTTATCCAATAAATGGTTCCCGCAACGGCGGTACCCATATCAACCTCCCATTGCTGTTATAAATTCAAAATACTAGAATAACTAACTAATCATCCACCAAATCTCCGCAAGAACAGGCAGATGATGGATAGGCGCACAAATTTGTTCTGGCAGACACTTGTATCATCAATATTCAAACTTTGTCTCATACATCACAATCTTCTGTAATTCCGACACTTGAAATGATTCACTAAACTTCTTCCTGGGACATCCCCATCATCTTCTATATCCACTTGTACAACATAACATTGGAACAGTGCGTAAATGTGTTAAGTGCAAGTTTACATTCATATATATATATATATATATATATATATATATTTTAATAAAGTAATGAGTAAAACCTCAAATTGTAATATTTAATTATGAATATAATTTTACCGATTAAGCGAGAAAATGAAGACAATTTTTGTAGTTCTTATTCGAAGTCTCATACAGTTAAATATGACCGAAGGAGATAGGGTCCCATTAGCTCAGTTGGTAGAGCGGTGCCACGGCAAGGCGAGGGTCCTGGGTTGACCGTATCTTTTTCTGATTTTTCTTTATATCAAATTTTCGTTTAGGACTCGCTAATATTATCTTCAATAGTTTATTTATATTAATACAAGTAACCCATCTTTCAAGATGATTTAAATAATAAATCAGTGAAATTAAAATTACGTAATCCAAGAAAAAGATAGTGAAAGAGAGAGTGCGAGAATAGTGTGAAATATAGATGTGAATAATGAAAACTTGGAGCAGGTGGATGAGTTTAGTGTATTTGGGATGTATGTTGACGAGAGATGGAAAGAATGGATTTATAAATTGAAAGAAGGCTATATGCAGAAAACTCAAGAAGGACTGATTTTGGTATTACGTATTTGGTGCTCACAAAAAAATATATCTATAGATAGCAGTTCACAATAAATGATGTAAGGCAGGAGGCATGGAACTAGCAGAGTAAGGATGAAAGTATACTGAATTTCGTTGAAATGAAATCCCTGAGGCGTGTGTGTGGTGAAATCATATTTGATCCTGTGAGAAATGTAGAGACTTGCAAAGTATGCAAGACTGGTGTAAGCGTGATAGGTAAGATAAAGAAAGGGACGCTTTGATGGTTTGGACATGTAGAGCAAACAAACGAAGAAAGTAGTCTAAGGAAAATGATATGACGCGAATGTGAACCACCCTTTTGGGGATAGATTCTTCGAAATGCGACAGTTGCATAAATGTACTTGCATTACTCAACTATTTCAAGAAAATATATTTCCAATAAGCTCATCCTGTACAAAGAGTAAAAGAGATTGCGTTGAAGGACTTCTTAAAATCCAGTAGAAAAAAATCTTATTCTTGTTTCGCTATTCGGATCTTCCCCGGGGCCAGGACTTCAGTCTGTGGGCTTAACGGGACTTATGGGGGAAGTTTTAAACCGATTTATTGGGGGCGTTAGTGGCCGACCCCCTTGCCGGGTCTCCCTCGTCTCGCGGATAACTGGCAGGGTAGGTACTGCGACTAGTCATCCAGAACTGCGCGATAGTGGGCCACCACTGGAAACCACCCCTCTTTCGAGGAAGAGCAAAAGAAATAAATAAATAAACTTTTTGGCACAAATTGAAGTTTAACATCCACAGTGGTCTTATTATTTACCCGAAGCATTGGATGAACTTAGTGTTTTTTTTTGTCCGAATTTATTTATTTTTTTAATTTTTTTTTTTTGTCCGAAGTCGAGTGAGGGCTAGTAAAGTTAGGTATCCATCGGTAAGGTTTAAATCCTCATTAGTCCGACATCATTGCGCAGGCAACATTTTTCACTTATAACGATGGTAGTAGAAGTAATTAAAATGGTAAAATTTCAGTACTTTGCTTACAAGAAACAATTTTAGAGATTAACAGAAAATCATTAAAAAAGGTTCTTATCTTGAGATACTTAAATAATTTGTGGTTTTTTAGATAGGAAACCATTCAACAAACGTCATACTATATTGACAAGATTAAACATAGTGTCGAAGTATACAAATATAACATATGGTCAATATACGAAAAATATACGTCAAATATACGAAATATAACACATGGTCGAAACATCTGCACGTGGCCAGATATGGGGGTCACGCGCTAATAGCATGTCAACACTCGGATGGTTACACATACAGAAGTACGTTCGCGCCATCGCTGCATGGTACACATACCTACGGCCAATCAAATGTCCGAATTAGGAAACGTGACCTTATAAGAAGCTAAACCATCCCCTTCCACTCGCCTCGAGACGCAAGCAGCGTAGAGGAGCCCGCGAGCGTGGAAGCGGACCGCCCGTCATCAGTGGACCCGGTTGAGATTATTACCATGGAATTTGTCTCCAGTCCTCGGGTTGCCGCCAATTCCCTGGCTCCTCGCGTTATATAGTTGTGTCATATCCCCGTTTGGGACCATCACCAGCCAACCACACAGACATAGTTGTATAATTGTGTCATGTCCCTGAGCCACGCCAGACTGAGGCGGCAAACCGTTTTCCCGCCCAGTCCTGGGCAACTGCCCTGTGCCTCATCCATGCGGTGCCGTCCGCCCACACCAACCTGATCGTTGAGAGCCCTTTGGCGATCCAACCAGTGCATCTGCCGTCCGCCCACGCTGTCAGCTGCCCATGCTGTCCCAACTCCAGGCCCCTGCCGCCCCTGCCGTCATGCCGCCTACCACCGCCCACGCCATACTGGGGTGGTGAACTCGTAGACCCCCGCCTCAGTCTGTGCATCTGCCTGCCGCCCTGCCGTACTGCCGCCCTCACCAGCCTAGGCCCCCCGCCTATGGCATCCTTCGTTAATTCACACGTGAGCTACTAATGTACTTAATTCTATCAGAGCCTTTAGATTCCATAGATTGCCCTAGTAAACTATAGGCCTTAAATCGCCATGTAACTATTATAGTAACTGTCTGACCTTACGTTTTATGTGATAATAAACCTGTCATCCCAAGATAACCTGTTTCATTGGACATTGTTCTACTCGACCCACCCTGGAGATGGAGTTCTATCCTCGGCCGGCACTCTGGTACGGCGAGCGTATATTACCCTAATTCACACTAATCTTGTAACCTTTTAACTTAACACTGGAATACACAATGTTACAGGTAACACTGGCGACCAAAGTGGTGCTATGTTACGTAATATACATACAGTTACAGTTAACACCCTTGATAGCACAGGGTACGGTGCATTTCTTATTTAAAAAATCATTAAACCAAATGTATTGGATATTAAACACATACTTAAAATGTTTATTTATTGTTATTAAGTTTAATTTGTAGAACTCCATTTTAATTTTTATTTTTTATATATTCAATAATATTGTTATTGGGTTTAAAAAACAGTTTATTTTTAAACAAGTTCTGCTGTGTAATTATTATTACGCGTGACAGCTTCTGCTGTGTAATTATTACTAAGCAGACGGCCGGCGTGGTCTAGTGGTATACGCTTTTGACTACAGATCCGAAGGTCGCGGGTTCGAACCCGGCGTGCGCAAATAAATTTTATTTGATTAATTTGTGTTATTTCACAATTAATTAATTTAAAATAATATATAGTATATTTGCGGCACGTTCCAGAGTGGAAGATACTCTCAGTATCGCCCTGGTGTAAGACCACCATTCAGAATTGAAACGTTGCTTGAAATGGCTTTAGCCGTGTTTGGTGACCAGATCTGAATAGCCAGGTACTTCCCCACCTTCCTCTTCCCCATCTCCCTCCCCTCCCCAATACCCTCAGCCTCACAACATACCCCAATTGGGGATGCCATAGTCTCACTGGCTCCAGACGGGAGCAGTTGGGACTCTTGTGCGGTATTACTGTAAAAAAAAAAAAAAAAAGCTAAAAAAAAATACTTCAAATGTACCTCTATGTAAAGAAAAAAGAATAAAAATGATATCTCCTCTACAGTATGTTTTATGATTATTTAAAAGTTAAGTTCCTGCACCATACCATGTATAAAGCATAATGATATCTATCTGTCGGATATATATTTTTCTCTTTTTATCTCTTTATATTCCATAAGTACGTCCTCATATCTAGTTCCCTTCCCTGTGACGTTGGGCGTATTCTCATCGGTTCAAGAAAGATTATTGAGAATGTCCGGAATAGACGTAATATAATGTTGAACTCTCTATTATCCGTACACTAACCAACATATTACATACACTCTTTTGCAGGTACTAGAAACATTTTTTCGATTACAGGTAATAATATAATGGCTGATTGATTATGGGGCCAGAAGCAGCTCTATTTAAATGCACTAAATAACGGTATCTTCAAATGATAATTTAAGACATATCATTTAATATTGTGTTAGCTTTATCGTGATTTTCCCCCGCCATTTTCAACGGGGAAAAGCACTAAAAAACTTGACACAAACAAATATAATCGATGCAAAAAATTATCATCCAGTAAAATGTTAAATGCGTTGTTTACTACTTTTAACTTTCCGAATGTCAATGTGAAGTTGGCTAGAGATTACATACCACCATTTACATTATGTGTAGCAACAATGAAGTGAATTAGTTCAGAAACATTTTTGTTTACGGTCCTGTGGTGCATGTATGTTCACATTTTGGCCAGAGTTGAAACCGACAGAAATGTTGCCTTTTTTTGGCAGAAAAAATTTCAATGGTATTTGAGTAAATTTGGTAAATTTCGAGAAATCAGATTAATTTCGTTTTTCACGTTTCATGCAAAGAAAAATTTGTAAAACTTATTTTTTATTTCAAAGAAATTAAAACGTTTCATACTTATCGTTTCCTTTTAAAACATTTTTATTGAAGAGCTGAAGCAAAAGCGGAACAACGAAATAACAAGTATTTGGGTATTCTGTTTCTTAATTGGCCGCTTGTACAGACGACAATGTGAATAATTTTTACGTTTAAAAATAAGGACATACATTTCCAGGTCACGAATAACTTCATAAATAACGTGAATATTTGAAAAACTCTTACTGCCGTCAGTTTAAAAAAACTCCAACTACCATCAGTATAAGAAAGATAAAGTTGCTTATGCGGACTTGCTAGCAGATTAAATTTCACACACGTCAACGCCATATTGGCACAGTACTTTGTATAAGAGCAATGTAAATGCGCATTCTCTTTCATCAAGTTTAATTTTTATTTTGCTTTAAAACACCGCCAATACTAGAGTTGAGTCATGTCAAGAGACAGAATAACATAAGGGTATGTATGAAAGTGAACAAAGTAAGGAGTATATGCGAAGACTGAGTTGTTTAGAAGTCGGTTCTCTCCGGCTACCCCTGCGGGAAAACGGCGTGATTGTTAGCTAGCAAGTTTATCACTACTTGGAAACTACACCTAGAGCAGTAGTTGTTTTCGTAATGCTTTATAATTATTACTAAGCATTTATTTAACAAAAAAACATTGCTTTTCTAATTTTTCCATTAGAGTAAGTACCGATAATTATTATTCATTCCTTAGTGCTATTGGTCCATTAATAGAACCTTTAATTAACCGCACCTTTTCCAAAGTACAAATACCTGGTATGTGAAATAAATAAACGTGGCCTTGTCCATTCGCAGAACATGAAAATACCAACATTGAATTCCAACCATTGATCCACATTTCAATTTCCCGGCAGTAACGATTCCCGATTGTTTCCTGGAGAGCGGGGAAAAAATGAAAGCCATGCATTATTGAAACTCGGACAAAATATTTTCTCACTATTTTTATGTTTTCAAACCCTGACGAAATATCATTCCAACCTGTGGTACAAAGTAAACTAGTGGAATTCTACAGAAACATAGAAGTAAATAATACAAAAACGATCGGTTCAATTTACACATTTTCTTCATTTTTTTAGAAAAAAAAAATAACATTTCACAAATGTGATATGTGATGATTTCTTTGTTGTGATTTTGAAATGTTTTAACCGCAGACCCAGGAACCATTTATTGGATAACCAACATCTCTGCCATAGATCACCCCTAGTGGTTCGATACGTTTGGTGATTTAGCAGGGGTGCCCGGGTTCATCAGGTGAGCTGTATTCAGGATGCACCTGCCCACCAAATACAAATTTCTTAACGATGAATTATTAACTTCCCGAGGGATGCTTCTAGAAAAATTTGAGATTTTAGTAATCCGTTTATCAGAAATAATTAAAATATACGCCACGGAAAGAAAAAAATGTAAGCGTTGAGCAAACCCACGTTATTAGTGTATTATGTCGCATTAAGCGGTTTTATCACCGCGACCTGTGTGAATTGCGAACAAGCTAAACATGCGTAATGTGTATAGTGAACAGTGGAGAGTCGCGGGTATTTCTAAGTGATTCTGGTGGCAATTCATGTGGTTCTGTAAGGTAGGCCAGAAAAACTCCCAAAAGGTCCGAACTAGATTTTATATAGCTAAGTAAATACGTGAATACGGTTTAATACGAAGTAGCTCACCAAATCCACGTCCAGATATTGGTTTGTGTCCGAAATACAACAATCACAAAACCTCTGCAAAAACAGAGCAGTTAATAAGGCATTAATAAAACATGCATAGCTCTGTTTAAAGATTTCACTCTTTCAATCGACGCAGGTCAGAGACAGATAAATAGTGATTACAACGGTGCTCCTACCGGTAGGACAAAAGCTGCATTACTTATCGCTACAACAAAGGCCAATCTAGGCAATTCCAAGACATTGGTCTTATATTTATATTTTGAAACTCGATTGTCCCGCGTAAGAGGATGGTTGGTTGGGTCTAGCCCAGGGCGGGGGTGGCCAGGGCGGCCGTGACAGTATTGGGAAGCGCCGGGGCGTGACGGAAATGGGGAATTCGCGTCCCCCGTCCCCTCGACCCCTGCCTGGTACCCACAGGACCTGTTGTCAACAGTCTCTCTTCTATCCGGAAAGTAATTCAATAGAAATGTCTCAGTTTTAAAACTGACCACTGGACTTGGAGAGATACAATAGTTTTGCTTTAATATAGTTCTTTGAAACTCGCAGTTCTTACTGGCTGCGCGTCCCTTTTCAAAAATAACGTAAAAAAGTGAACCATCTTTTATTATCAAAGGATATTATAGCAACTATCTATTATGGATGTGAAGTATTTTTTTAAATTTATGTAATAATCATAATAATATTTGACTGATTCGTAATTCGCCGTTTTTGTGAAAAATTACCCCATGGGCGCTGTACAAATAAAGATGTAATAAAATGAATTTGATTGGCTTACAATTAAGATTTCTAATTATAACTAGTTACCTTATGATTGTGACTTATGATTAAGACTTATAACTGCTGGCTTCAAACTAGTATCTTAAAATGTCATATTTACATATGTGGCTTAGAGTAAAGACACTTATAACTAACCAAATTACATACACGTAATGCAAAAAAAAATTAAAACAAAATCATAGCGGGAACAGTAGACGTAGAATTTAGAAGCAACTTAGAACAATTTCATTATTTTCCAGTTTACGATAAGTATGAAGAAAAACGAATCAATTATAGTGGTAAAATGAAGTTGCCACTGATTCTTGACCCTTTTGATCAGTTGTCAGGAAAATGGTAATGATGTTATGCTTATCAGCATAGTAAAACCAGTGAAAAGCGATACACGAAACAATATTTTTTGGGTTATGGTATGCATGAACGTGAATCAATTATAAAAAGCACCAACTATACCAGTATTGGAACGAGTTTTGCTGTTAGAGGCACGTGTCGTTTGTTAGCTTTGCCATAAATAATTAGCTACTCGTGTAGGAGAGCTTAATGTTTAAAATTAATCCGTGCTTGGTTACTGTATTCTAATTCACAATTTTTATGTACTTGCTTCAATTATTTTATAAATTCAAATATAATAATTTTAAATATAATATAATAATTTGGCGGTATCCAGGAGGAATAAAGCTGTATTCGCTTCTGTAACTCCATCACTGCATAATCATTTTAAAATATTACAAACTATGTGCAACGAGCTGTTAAATGCGGGGACTCTATCAGATGAGCCAGACGCATCTGTCATCATTACCATAATGGGGCGTCTCCGTGTGCTGGCCCTTATAATCAAATGACCATGCCGCCGCTGAATTCCTCCTAGCTACCAACTGAGTTAACCAATGATCCTGACAACCTTGAGGCTTGCCAATTCCTGCTGGCTATCGACTGAATTAGCCACTTATGCTGAGAACCTAGAGGCTGACCAACTCCTACTGGCTACCGACTGAATTAGGCAATAATGCTGACAACCTAAAGGCTGGCCAATTCCTGCTGCTGGCCACCGCTGTTGATCACCTAAAGGCTGGCCAATTCCTGCTGCTGGCCACCGCTGTTGATCACCTAAAGGCTGGCCAATTTCAATTTCTATCTGTGTATTAAAACCAAGTTGTATTGAAATACATATAACTATTTCTTGTGAATTGGGTTGGCTGTAAGAAATAGGAAGTACCTATAAGCTACACCCCCTTGTACTTTCTGTATACCAGTACAATACATCTAATTAAAATGTGAATATTGATTCGAATCGTCTTTCTTATGATCTTTCGTATTTCTTGATACGGTGTCTTACTTAAATCATTACCCAGGTTGAGGACTGATGTGTGCCGGTGCTTATTATTTACAGTCTTTTCTTGTACAGGCAAACACGTCCCGTACACCCCGTAACCTAAATAAATATCTTCAATAGCAACTCCCTCGAATGCATAGACAAGAACATTGGTCTGCATTGTGTGCAATACCGAGTTGAAAAATAGTACATTCGGTGAGGGTATCCAATCTGTGCATCTTATAAAGGAAATCGCGTCTCTACGAGGGAAGCGTAGCACATAATACACGCATGTGAACGTTGCAGGGTGGTTTGATATCACAAAAGGTGTTAAAAAATGCTGTATATGTTATATCACCGTGGTTATTCAGAATATGTGGGTTAAGTTACTACGATGGCTTGAAGATTGGTTTCAAAACGCAGAATTACTGTTGGATAACAAATACAAAACACATCTAAATTAGAAGTTATGTGTGGATATATCTGGTTTATATTGAATTTAAAAGGTGATCAGGTAGTGTAACAATGCAGTTTTTTTAATGTTTAAGGCGATGCACCTCGCATCGGGCTAAATCACGCACTTCTCATGAAAATGGCGATACGGTTGAAAAGGCCTGTATTCATTTAATGTTTTCATATTTTAACCTAAAGAACTTAATTTGCCATGTTATACAATAAAACCAATTGAACAAATTATTGATTTTTAATATAATATAATAAGATTGGTAAGATCCTGCTTATTTATCGGGGTACATATATGGGGTACATATCGGGGTACATACATAATACAAATATTGTGTAATTAATAACTGTATTATATTTATTTGTATATCGTGTATCTTTTTGTTAATAATAAAAAAATATATTTGAACCAACAAATCTCTTGTGCATCAATTTGCATTGCATCTATTTAATGTAAGGTTCTGACTTTAAACCATTGCAGAAAATTGCATTTTGTCAAAGTAAAGGTTCCGAAAATATATTTTTATATATTTTTTTTAATTTTGTCTTTCTCTCTCTTGGACAAACTGATTTGAGTGAGAATGAAATTCGGAATTCGATGAAAAACGACAATATATTTAGATGAAAGATACATTCGTACTTTACATAGATCTATTGAATGTTTGCACTGCACATTGGACACCATGATTTATGCGATGTACTCTCTTTCGGAGTCAGCATTTTCCTGTAAAACAATGCGGGCATTGCTGAAATTTTCAAACCACACGAAATTCATTTTAACCCTTTTACAGGCAAAACATTTTAATTCTGTCTTACAAATATTATTACAAACGCAAGGATTAGGGATTGGTTATTCTGGAATCCATAATAATATTTTGTTGGTAATCCTTGAATTCATAATAACATATTGTTGGTTATTCTTGCATTCATAATAATATTTTGGTGGTTAACCTTATATTTATAGTAATATTGTGCTGGTAATGCAGGCATTTATAATAATGTTTTGCTATTAATCCTTGCATTCACAATACTATTTTGTCAGTTATCCTTTCGTTCATAATATTTTGTTGGTTATCTTTTCATTCATAATAATATTTTGTTGGTTTTCCTTGCCTTTAAAAAACATTTTGTTGGTTAAATTTTGCATTCATAATAATATTATGTTGGTAATTCTTGCATTCATAATAATATATTGTTAGTAATACTTACATTCATAATAATATTTTGATCAGGTACTCGTTACTAGTTAATACCATTGTTCATTACTTTACGGTACACAAAGGGTGAATAATAATTTATCTCTTCAATAGAAGGTCAGCCGATTGGTTGAGCGAATTAAACAAATATGATTATCGTCATCGCAGTTGAGTGGAGACCGTAGGGGTTTAGCTCCGCGGCGGCCACGGACTGAACTAAATTAGAGTTTAAACTGAAAGCCAATAGAAAGTTGCAGGTGATGCAATTACGGAACGGGGCTTCGTTCGCTTTCTCCAATCTAAATCGCATGATGTACGCTGCTAGAATGTATACTCCGTGGTTGGTTAGTGATGTTCCGAAAGTGCAAGTGGAAAAATAACGAAGCGAGCGCCACTGAGCTTTTTGATATGCCGAGCGCTTTCAGTAAAACATTGTTTGAAGTTCAACAAATTATTGGAATGCTCTATTTTTGGGCTCGAAAGGCAAAATGAGAACTTTTGGGTAATTTTTATAATGATGCGGAGTATTATGATAGTGTTTCAATAAGCAAAATCAAGCTTTCCAAGAAGGTTTTTCTTTGTTTTACGTGAATATTTATTTCTAGAGATAATATATTTCTCTCTCTGTCTAACTAAAATTACTACTTGGTGAAATTGTATAAATTAGTTCGGTCCAGATTGCCACTTTTATTCCGCAATGTTTTTGGTCTAATTTGACAAAGAAAATTTGGAGTCATAGAAACAAAATGAAATTGTGTTTTCTCTCTGAGTAGGTATTCGATAAAAATTGTGTTTTTTATCATCCTTTTTGCAACTTATATTATTTATTTGTAATCATCATAATCTGTCATGGTTAAAAGTACATACATTTATTTTTTTACATTAACTTCACACAAGAGGCCCTGAAGTAAATAAGTAATCCCTCAGGGCCCAAGTCATCTTTGGGGATGCTGTGTGGAGAGTTTTTTGAGGAGAGAAAGGAGTGAACATGGGTCTTGAAGAGACCCATGTTGTAGGAGGGAGGAAACACAGAGGCCGGAAAATCGTTCCACAGCTGAGCTGTTGAACTCAATAACGATTCGTTTTCATGTGACAATTTAAAGATAGTAATTTAATTTAAAATATCCTTTAAGTAAACAATAATCTTAATTTCTACAACCTAAAACTAGCTAAGGCGTTCTAATCTTAAACCACCAATATTTTATAAGCCATAGTTTCGGAATAATATTATGCAATGAACTCATGTTTGTTTACCTCGTGAAAGATATCTGAAATTATTTGGAGTTAACAAGTTCAAATTTTCAAAAATTCATTTAATTATTTATTTGGGGCTCAAGAAAACATTATCTTGCTTTTGGTTTTGATGAAATGATGAATAACTTTGTAAACCTTTCACATAACATGCCTGTATCTATGCAAAAGTTGATTATTTAAATTATTATTTTAATATTTATGTATTTAGAACCCACGAAGAATATTAATCTATTTCAATTAAGTAAAAATTATGTTGATAATATCTTCAGAGGTACGAGTTTATTGTTTAAAATATATTCTTCTCTCCATCTACCGTTGCGCATGCCAAACCGCACCCTCCTTACATATTAGTGACGTTTGAAGCATATTGGGAGTAGCACGCTACTTGGTTAGTTTTCTAAATATTTTCTAGATTGTTTCTGTTGGTTCTTCTCGGGTTGGGTCTTCTTGCATATTTTTGCATCTTCTCACCACTTATCGACTCTTATTTCTTGTCTCTTTTTGGCTATTTTTGCCCCCTTCTTGCCCCTTTTCTGCAATTTCTCGCCTCTTCTTGGCTAGTCTGGGCTCTTCTTAGCTCTTTTCGAATCTTCTTACTTCTCACTGCCGCTTTTCGTCTCTTCTAGTTTTTTCATGCCTCTTATTGCATCTTCTTGATATTTCTATTATCGTCTTGTTTCTTCTAATTTCTTCTTGGATTTTCATGCCTCTTATTGCATCTTCTCGACCCTTTTACGCTTGTCGTAAAAATTTTATTATTATTATTATTTGGTTATTTGGTTTAGAATGGAATGACAGCGCTATGTAATTGAGTCATGTCTGTCATAGATACACGAAACATTAGATGAGGCCTTCCTTGATTATTTTCAACCGTTGACAAAAAATTGAACACTTGTTTTTAATTTGTATCCATGTATCCTGTATTTGTATAATATTAAATTAATTCAAATCATTTGGAGTGTGTGCCAAGACCCAAGACCGAGTTGTTTGGCGGTCCATCCTCTCTGTCTGCAGGAAAACGGCGTGATGGTTAGTTAGTTAATTAAATGACATTTATACAGAAGTGCATTGCACAATAAACATAAAATACCCATGTATAAAACAACAAACCAAGATGAGAATATCGACATTACAATTTAACTCGTACTATAAATAAAAAAACAAGATTCACATGAAAAAAGAAAGAATAAATAAAACTGTCCTAAAACTGAAACGCTTTACCTGTCAATAATATTCTTAATAAGATATATATAACCAGTCACTAATTTTATTATAATACCGTTCTTAATAGCCTAAGAAAGTAAGCAATCTCCCACCACAAACCGTCAAACATATTATTAACGATTCCATCGAAATTATTTCAACTTCACATCCTTATTAAACAAATGACACTACAAACGTTGAAGATTTGCATAAAATTCTTTTTACTCTACGCCTAAAATTAATAAACAAACAGGCATGAATAAAATATAATTTACCGATGATGGTGACAAACCAACCAAGTAATGTATTTCCTCATGTTGGATAGAGTTCAGAGGAAGTTTCAGAGATTTCAGTACATGAGGGAGTATGACATCTACCGTGACTCTATCCAACTTAATTTTTTTTTGGTGTGCTCGAAATGAACCATTTACACATTGCTACACAATACTTCAGACTGATTCGTGGAAGGTTTGAAAACATAGCTGATAACTGACTGATACAGACCAAATATTCAACAGCTGTGACGTACTAGATATACGCCAATTATACGTTAAAACACTACGAAACTACATTTTTGACAAAAAAATAAATTTCAACATACACAAAATAACACTAACAGACCAGTTAGACAAGCGTACAAAGAAAACATAAAAACTCCGACAGTAAATTCAAGCTTTGGACAAAGACACTACCAATACCATGCTATTAAAGCTTTAAACAGTGTTAACTTGAAATTAAAATTGAGGAAAATAAAAATAAATTCACACACAAAATTACAAAATGGATTAAAGAACAAAAAAGACAATATTACCAAAATGTCATGGCAGAAAATAAAACCTACACGAAACACACAAAACCAATATAAACACACATCACTCACAAACACACAAGGTTATATTTTAAATCTATTATTTTCTCTTTAAATGTTTTATGTAGATTATATTTTCATATTATAAAATGAAGGCCTCAGCACGGGCAAGCCACCCAGTGAGGCCAACATTACTGGAAAACTTTGAAATGTAAAAAATAATGTACCAAATAAAAAAAATAAATAGCTATCATGGAAAACATTCATTTCTCCATTTCCGATGGTTATCTCTGTCGATGATAGCATATACTGTTCTATCTCCCTACCTGCAAGACTAACTTGCCAATAATCATGCCTTTAGGGAGAGCAATTAATTTGAATATCGACATATTTAGCATCTTTGAAGCTGCTTTTAAAAGACAAGTTTTATTACTACATTAAAATTCATATTTTTAAAATTAAAAACTGAATTCAATTGAATTAAAACTGAAACGGTTGCGGCCAAAAAAATGAAATAATGTTTCAAATTGTTAATTAAATCAGTCAAATAGATATCCAAAAGATCAAATTTATGACCGTTAAGGCCAATCTAGTGTATTGTGAATTGTGCATCAGCATGTTTTGTTTTAATCAGAGTGCGTATCTGCATCATTTAGCTAATGTGTTTTGTGTTTATTCGGGCGGAATGCAATTCGTTAATGCAATTTGTCTGTTTACCGGCAATTTCGCACCTCCTGTCTGTTGATAGTTTCATTTGCATTTCATATTAAATTTCCTGCTGTCAATGCTTTGAATGCGATTGCCTGGCTTAACTAATCACTCCAATAATTTATTATTAGAATTGGTTAGGAGACACAAGTACCATCTGCCTAATAATCTAAAGGGTGGGATGTGATACTATAAATAGTTATAAAAAATATGATAAGCAATAATTAGTCGCCTGAAATATCAATACAAATTGAAAATATCTCCTGAGTAAAAATAAATGCCGCCGACAGGAATTGAACCTTCACCTTCTGATGTCCGGTCAGATGCTCTGGACCATTGAGCCACGTCGGCTTATTTCCAAAACGCCAAAAAATTCAATATGTACTAGTACTTCAATCAACAATTACTGCTAATTTTATTTTTTACACCTGTAAATAACCAACTTAATTTTTGTAGCAAAGGCTTTGTTAGTGCTAAATTTCCTGTTGGTGAAATATTTTGATTTTATCAAAAATTATTATTTATTGTTATTGTTGATAAAATGATAGTTTAAGAATAACAAATTATTGCTTATAATAATTTGTTATCCTTTGTGCTATGAATAAAACCTTATCATATAAACATTAGTTTTTCATTAAAAAAATAATAAATAATCATGTTGCCTAAAATATTCAATTTTACTTTACGCAATAACTATAAGGTTGGTTGGCGACAGGATGGGTTTGTGTGATTGTGAGTACTTTTCAGATCATTGTTGGTCACTTTTGCCAGTTTTTCATTTCAATGTCAAAATAAACGTTCGTAATAGAAAATTGATTTATATGCCACGCCAACAAAAATACTTATTTAAATGGTAAATCTGTAAGATTGGATTTGTATAAAATACTAGCTGTCGTTTATCTCGGGGATATGGTATGGAGTACCTGACAATTGGGTGCATTTTTAATGTGGAAATAATATTATTGTAATAAATATTTGTTTTGCTTGACGTGCCATACCTTCTTCGGCATCCTCGACTTCTTCAACCATTCACTTCAAAGTCATACACCTCTAACCTCGTACCACAAATAACATTTTGATTCATGCCTTCCTCGGGCATCCCTGTCTTTTTATACCATTCGCTTCATGTAGTATCATGAAATCCACATTGTTACTGTTAAAAAATACATTATGTCGACTTTAATTCGACTTCGTGTCTCATTCCAGTGCAGAGATAATGTGATAAGTCTTTATATTCTCCGACACCTTCTACCATTCAACACTCCTGGCACTAATGAGAACCAAATTTGAGATTTTCGGCAAAATCGGATGAATGTTATATAAACGCGTAGGGGACAAATAAAGAAACATATATTTTTTTTAATATAAAGGGTATCTTACAACAAATTGATAACCCTGGGAAAGATGGATGGAACACGTAACAGGGGTAGAACCTGCATTGCATATCATGGCTTCGAAATCTACGTGACTGGTTCGAGTGCAATTTCGTAGATTTGCTACGGGCTACAGTTTGCGGGCTGAAGATTAACTTGATAATATCCAACCAGTAGAAAAAATTACATTTTTCATTGATAGCCTGGATATTGTTCGATCAGCCGTCAAAAATCAAGTTAAAATCCCATGTCGATTGCCTAAACCCTTTGCAATTCAATAATAATATTATTTGGTTAATTTATATAGCGCCGTTTTTGTGAGAAATCACCTCAATATATAATTTAATTAATGCTTAAAAAAATACTTTTCACCGAAGTGCATTCGTTACAATGACACGAAAAATATTCTTAATGTTTTCCTGGTGAGACAACATAATTTCGCATAAAAAAATTCCACCAAATAGCCTGAAGTCTGTTTAGTGACCAGATCTGTGTTCTTCGCAACCTTCCACTCAAAATGAACTGGTGGTTATGCAGAAAGCGTTAAACTCACAATTTTCCAAAATTGAGTTTTAGACATTTTCCTAAAGACAAATACTACGAGATGTTTTTTCTACTGAAATCATCCAAATTCCAATTTTTGGGCGATTTATTTTTATACTATTCCACATTGAGTTTTTTGACTTAAATGGATTTAAAACACGGTTATATGGTTTGAATATGTTTTATACACATAACATACAATCGTAACATTGTTTAAAAAAAAAAAAATTGTTTACGTATGTTGTAGAATACTTCAACCCACATATTTACAAAAAGTGCGCTTTAGAGTACCTCCATAACCATTTCATATAAGAAATCTAACCCACGTGGAATAAAAATTGTGCCTCGCATATCATTTCATAAGAGACGGCTCTAGTGGAATGAATTTGTACAATTTTTTTTTGACATTTGGACATTTTGTAGACAGCATCCAAATTTTAAAATCTAGGATAATACAGGAATTAAAAAAATTTTATGGTGTTTGAAAGATATAGTACGAAAACAGTGTGTAATATAGTTAAGAATGATAATACTTGGAGCAGGTGGATGAGTTTGTGTATTGAGGAAATATGTTTACGAGATATGGGAAGGCTGACAGAGATATTGAAAGAAGGGTAAATACAGGTAACTTCATTAATAGAGGACTGAACGCAGTTGGCGTTAACAAAAAATTGTATAAAAAAGCGAAGTTAGCAGTCCACATTGAAGTGCTGGTACCTACACTGATGTATGGAGGTGAGGCATAAAACTGACAGGGAAAGGATGAAAGTAGACTGAATGCTGTTGAAATGAGATCTCTGAGGCATATGTAGCGTAAAACCATGTGTGATCGTGTGAGAAATATGAGCGAAGAAATGAGTGTAAGGAGAATATATGATGCGTTTGCAAATGGTAGCAGAAGTCGGGGACGCCCGAAGGAGAAATGTCACGATCAAGTGAATCAGATACTCGAGTCAGGCCATGTCGAGAGTCAGAATAATATAAGAGTATGTATGAGGTGATGTATGAATGTGAATGAGGCAAGAAGTGTGTGCCCAGACCGAGTTGTTTGGCGGTCCCTCCTCTCTGCCTTCACCTGCGGGGAAACGGCGTGATGGTTAGTTAGTTACAATGTTTTTAATAATACATCGATAGAAGATAAATTACATATTTACACAGATAAAAACACTGATATTCACTTAAATGTCAATATGTTTTCGTACAGTCAAATGTTTACACGTTGCATTAACCAGTGAAGTTTCCTTAATTTCATGTTACCTAAAGTAAAACACATAAATTTACAGAGAAACATAAAATCATCCAAATGAAAATAACAGAGATATCTTACACACCCTGTATATCTTTTAATGAAAATACGCCCAAATAATAATAAATAAAAAAAAAAACTATTCAGAACAGTACAATTTCACTGAGTTAATGCGGTATCACGCAGAAACATAAATACGTGTTTGATAAAAGCTCCCTCTTTCCAAATAATAATAATGTTTCTCCGCAAGAAAATTGAAAATGAATAAGCGAGCGCATATAAATTTGGCTTGGTCGTGAACACTTGTTCAGGGAAACACTCGCGGGAAGCTAAGCCGGCTGCAGTGATTAAATGCACGTGGTTCGCATAACAAAAAAAACACAAAATATGGCGTCGCCGCTATGCAAAATATGGCGCAAGTGGAAAGGGTTCCCGACCAGGGACAGGGGTGGAACAAATGGCAACCTAAATTGTAAACCTCCACAAAAAATGTTTTAATCAACTTTAAATGAGACAGGCAACACACTTACACTAAAAGGACAAAAACCTCAAATGTACTTAACACCGTAAAATCAAATACATATTTTGATAAGATAAACCGTAAATTCCACGTTTCAAAATTAAAACAATAAAGAATATAAATTACAAGTTTTAAGACAAACAACGGCTACTTCAATATGAAGATTAGGAAATTATAATTTATTTTAATATTTTATTTTTTTTTTTTTTTAAAGAAAGACAAACATTCCCTGGTTACGAATAACCTGACAATATTTTGAAAGTCTCCTACTACCACCACAGTAAGCTGAAAATGTTGCTTGTGTTGTGATGGAAGACTTAGCGAGCCGAGGAATTGAACACACTCCGCCTGAGTGGGACCCAAGCGCGATGTCAACTCGGCCACCGACCGGTCGTCTTTTTTTATTTCTACCCATTGTATGCCGTGCGGGCTTTTACAAACATATATAAGAGTATATATTTAAATATATATAAATATAATATTCTAGTGGAGCATTATTAAAGAAGTAAAATATGTTAAAGAAATTATAAAATAGAACGGATGCAAAATAATAATAAAAGCTGACTTTAATATTTTGAGGTATGTTATGATAACCTTCTTGTAACTTAATCCAACACAGTTAAACACATTGACTATTTCTGAGAAAGTTTTACCATGACTGCATGCAATTTAGGTAAAATCGAGTATCTAAATGACTATCCTGATATTGTTGCAATTAAAAAGAGTTTTAGATCTAATATTTCTAGTTTGTATCTGGAAAGTAATTAGGCTAAATAAATAAGGGCTATCCAAAATACCATTAACAATTTTAAAAATTATAGTCGATACGGAAACAAATCTTCTATCCGAGAGTTTTAATAATTTTTAATCTTTCATCAAGTGGTTGTAATTTATGATTTATATAGGTAGACCAAGTTGATAGTAAAAATATGAAGTAACACTAACACATCTACCTACAGTCAAAATATATAAAAATGAATAGGGAGATATAAACAAATACAGCCAACAAACATAAAGACAAAGAGAGAAATATAAAAAAACATGGAGACGAGGAAATCATACAAAAAATATGAATTAATACCAACACAAAAATCTACAATCTATAATTCCTAGTGTGGTGTGGATACCGTGACTATAAACTATTGTAGTAAGTATTTTATTTTTAAAACTAGCAGTCCACAATGGAGTGCTAAAACACAAAGAGTGTTTTGTAATTGGGATGAGATCATGTAGAAAGGAGTATGCGCCGGAATATAATATATTTTTTTATTTAATATAATATGATTGTTAACAATAAACATACAAATGATTACATGTTACACTGTGTGATAAAGAAAAAATGAGTGACGGTCATTCTTCTCTATCTATTTCCACAGAGAAACGGAGTGAATGGTTTATTAACTAACCACTGGAGCGCTTCGTGTTGCGCAATCAATTCAGCCATTCGATACAATTAAAATCATTCCTCAAAATATTAGTATTGAAACAATATGAAATGATTACTGCAGTTTATAGCCAGTGAATTCACCTAGATTTAACAGTTTATTCCATATTTTTAGACTCAATAAGTACTCTAGGATGTACCTAGAGGTACTTCTAAGATATTGCGCAATACTAGCAAAAAATTGTCACAAAGCGCGGTGTGCTCATATAATAAAGTTTATATAATTATTTAATGTGTTATTTTGTGAGAAAATAAATTATTTGTGTATGGTACCTAACGTGAATATTTTTCAACAGCGCAAATGTCACTGCCTATTTCAAATTACTTGTTCGCTAAATTCCAAGATCGTTGAATGTATTGTAAAAATTAATTATTGAAGACAATATTAGCGATTTCTAAACGAAAATCTGAAAAAGAAAAATCAGAAAAGGATACGGTCACATCTAGGATTCAAACCCAGGACCCTTGTCTTGCCGGGACACCGCTCTACCACTGAGCTAATGGGACTCTATCCCCCTCGGTCACTTTTAATTGTATCATACTTTGAATAAGAACTTGCGTTTCCCGGCAAGACAAGGGTCCTGGGTTCGAGTCCTAGATGTGACCGTATCCTTTTCTAATTTTTCTGTTTCAGATTTTCGTTAAGAAATCGCTAATATTGTCTTCAATAATTAAAAATTACGATTTGAGGTTTTACTCAATAAAGTTATTCCGAAAAATAAAAAAGTAAAAATTAATCCCTAGCACCGAGAGAATCCGTTTGAGCTTTATTTTAACTAAAGTTGAGTGACGGAAGCTGCCGTTAACCCTAACACTTCACTCTGAAAATTATAGTACATTATAAGGGGAAACACTATTTCCGCAAACTATAGGTAGCAACTGAATGCTGCCTATCTAACTCGTATACTCGTGGGGGGCGTTGACGATACTTAAAAAAGCCAACCCACTATTGTTGGTGATTCTCAACTGTTGAATATGACCGTTGAAAATATGACGAAGCTGACGCAAACAATAACAAAATTAGTAAATAACGATTCTAATAATATCAAGGAGTTCCAGCTTTGGGAAGTTAGGGATGTCATTTATAAAGATTATATGTTTTTACTTGCCACCGGTAGAATTGCTCGAAGCTAAGCGCTGCGTATCGGCCGTATCAGCCTTATCAGCCAGTTAAAGATTTAATCAAATATTATAAACGAATTTTGTCGCAAATTTAATAGTGTTGGTCGTTGAAGGCATCTAACTGTTATTTTCAACGGATAGTTTTGATACATCTAGTATATCGTCAGTTCAACCCTGCCCGGCTTGCGGAGGGTAGGAGCATGTGGATCTAGTCGAAAGTGGGTTAATGGAGTATGCAAAGAAGTTTTTTCTCAACATATTTCTCGGAGCCGGGCGCAGATTTCAATGGGAGGTGTGTGATGATAGCTTTTTCAATGTTTGCAGGTGGTTTTTACCATACTTAAATAGATAAAGTTGAAACCGGGAGACGCAAGCCCCGAATCCGAGACGCGATGGATGCAGCGGGCGCGGACGGTTACACCTGGTTGCATCTAAAAATAATGTGGATGAAAAAAACATAGTATTATTACCATCATGTTGAAAACACGCGTTGGAAGAATATCCGATATTCTCTCTCGAATTGTAGTAAGGTTAGGTAAGTTTTTAGATTCTCACGGCCAAAAGCATTTTTGTTGTTTGTTTTTGGGCAGATCTGCCCTGATGATGGACACTGCAACGCTGTCCGAAACGTCGGCTAAAGAAGGAGTTAGCGCAACACGGCATAACACCCCAAAAACAAACAACAAAAATGTAGTAAGGTTGGTTGAATTAGATTGTGTATGGTAGAATTGTTCTGCACTTTGAACGGTGGCATGAACTTTGCTTTCATTAGACGAGATGTTCTAATCATTTCTCTAAAATGTGAAATTTTCCACAAGCTAATGAAATAATATTTTTTTTATGCCACCATAATCAGTCTATTGACATGAATCAAACCACAATTTTAATTCATCACATCTTTAAAAAGTTATATAAAGTCATGGAAAGTGATGAAACAAAAAAATATTAACTGGGTTATGTAGGTTAGGTTAGGTTAGGTTAAAAAAAAATTTCATCGTTTCTAATGAATTTATATCACTTTTTGAAAGTTTGTTGAATTGTCACTGTGTTGAGTTATCATGGAACCATAAAAATGAATGCTTTAAATCAATCATATTTTCATTGAACAATCATATCATTTCAAAGCGTTTTAATAAAATAAACTACGTTCATTCCGCATTGATGTTAACGCCAATTAAATTATGACAGAAAAACAGACACATGTAGAAAAATGTAACAGAAATGTGAATTTAAAAATATTGGAAAATTTCAAATATCCAGCGAGTGCAATTATTATCTATGACAAAAGAGGTGTTTTGTAGGATATGGGATTGTCTTTTAAAAATATAGATTTTTTGTAAAACTAACTGAACGAAAGGAAAACATTAATTGTTTTTCATAAATGGGATAAAGTTTGTACCTAGATCGTGCAGGTACTTACCCACAAAAAATATGAATTACCGTCTCAGAAACAAAATTCCTCACGTAATGTTGATATACCTATATTCACTCTGTCAGAGAGATCGTTGTACTAGAAAAAAAAAAAACATTTTCAAATTTATTAACAAAACAAACGAGTAAATATTTTAGGAATTCGTTTTAATGGCCTCTTTATGATCTTCCTTTATTTTACCGGGTTATTTTTATTTCTAAGAAGGTACCTTTTTTGGTTTCAGTTAGAAAAACAAGATTTTATATTCCTTCAACACAATTTATTTTCTCTTTCACGAAAGATAACATTTTTAATAGATTTTGTGCATTCGCTGGTAGAAAACCCACAAGTTTATTTATGTAATATATACAACGCGGAAAGCCGATTATTTCGAATATCATCCTGCATTCATCAATCTCAGAATGTTTAATACTTCTCCACGATTTTGAACGAGAATTTTGAAGTCAGAATAAATTTATCATTTTAAATCAGGATATTGTTAGGAGAAAATGTTAAGATTGATGTGCGCTGGTCGTGACTGGAAATTCCCAACTAAATGGCATTACTGTAATAATCGATTGGCCACAAGATACATGTTTACTTTCGCCATCGCATACTAGCCTGGAAGTTAAATTTATTTAATGTAGTTTTTTTAATTACATTAATTTTATGCAAATTTCATACCAGTATTTGCATGTGTTAGCAGGACTGGAGAATTTGGTGAGGCTGAAGGAATTAGAGGCAAAAAATATGCACATTTATACTTTTTTATATTTACTGTGAATACTTCCCAACTGCTCCCAACCGTCTGCAGCCAGAGGGACTATGGTATCTCCAATTGGGGTAACTTGTGAGGCTGAAGGTAGTGGTGAGGGGAAGGAGACGGGGAAAACGATGGTGAGGAAGTACCTGACTGTTCAGATCTGGTCAGCAAATATGGCTAAAGCCATTACAAGTGACGTTTCAATTCCGTTCAACGTTTTTATTTTACATGGGGAATCTAATTAAAAATCTTTTTTTAATAATGTGCTGAAAACTGCAGAATTTTTCATGAATATGTCTATCGTTTTTATCTAGGTATTTGTTATAGATATCAGTCAAAGAGTACACAATATTAAACAATGCTTATCAAACATGAATAAGTACGTACCTACCTAAACAAGTACGTACCTACCTAAACAAGTACATACCTACCTAAACAAAATAAATGTGATGCATAATAAATAATGAAATTTTACATTATTGTGCAACTATCTCGAAATAAAATTAACATACTTCAAATAGTGCGGGTTTTTCAAATTAAAATAAATTTGAAAAATTAAAACGAAACACGTTCGTTGGAAATTAACCATTCGTAAAAGGTTTTTTGATGTACTCATTCAATTTTTTCGTTGACGTCTTCCACGGTACATTATACAAAATATAAAAAATATTACGCGTGGATGTTGTTATTTTAATGTTAATGCTAAAAAAACGAATTTTTTATATAAAAACAGTCTTATGAAATATTCGTGGAGGATCGTATTTTTAAATAATTGCCAACAATTCGAATGTACGTCTCTTTGTATTTTACACACAGCTCTGTAAAAATATCCGTTCAGTCGGGGAGTCGATACTGTAGGTATTGTGGATTCCAATTAACTTCACCGTTTCAAATTTATTGGTTTTTATGTTGCTATTGATGAAGTAATTAAATTGTGCAATAAAGCCATTTCATTTTGTTTTTATTACTATTGGTTATTGGATTGTTAAACTTCTTAAATATTAAATGTAATTCAATAAGCAATCTCTTATACTTATTTTTAATTTCTTGACATGTTAAATCAGCTTAAGTTCAACACGGACTGCAATAGAATGTTATGATTTTTCATGAGAAAAATATCCTTTTTTATAAACATTCCTTTAATATTAATCATGTAAAGACATTTTTATTAAGTCAAACAAAAGAAACAATGGACATTACAAAACCAAGACCTGGCGGGGCGCATATATTTCCAAGGAAAAAGTACGTCAATAATAATAATTGAATAATCTCTAAAAGGCTGTTTTTTACGAAAATTTCATCTACGGGCATGTATAATATATAAATACACGTAAAATATATCTGTAGCTACTTGCCTGACTATTAAGATATGCACACACAGTTAATGCGAAAATTGAACTCGACTGGAAGCAAAATGCACAGAATACGTAAGTATTTAATTGCGTTTCGCAGAAATATTAATCCCTGTATTTGAACTCGAGATCCTTAACACACTAAAAATCCTTACTAATTTGCTACAAATGAGGTCATATAACCTACCTACGTTTTGCAATTATATCATGCTACAACACCAGCAACTCTTACTTCTCCGAGAAAATGATAAAGTTTACAGTTTACCCAAATAATCAATGTACCTACTTATGCCCCTCCGATATCTTCCATAAACGTGAGACGTGCCCCTAGTTAGAAATAGCTGTCGTTGAACCCAACCCGAAAATTAAATTCATTTGATCAATAACGACAACGTCCTTAACCTTATCGTTGTCAAGTTCTGAAACTTTCTTCCATTCCCAAGGCGACACGAAGGACACAAAAGCCACAAATTCCGTCAAACAAATTGAAACAACGAACAAATATCCGGCTCGAAGGACGAAAATTTTACATTTTAACTATAAATTAACAGAGAACTGTAAATGTGTTGATCTACAATAATAGAATCAATGTCTTAAATTTATTTACACGCGACCAAACAACTTTATTAAAAATTCAAATCGTGCCAGCCAATGACATGGCGCTTGTAAATATGTTGTGCCTCACTGCAAAACCAGGTTGGCCCAAAGGCATATTAGTTTTATTGCTCCAAAAATGTATAATTCTTTATGTACAATCTCTAAAAGGGCAACGTGTGTAAACCTTCAATCTTTTAAAAACTACATCAAATCTTGGCTAAAAAACACTGAACTAGATATTTTTTTCTAGGTATTGTTTTAGCAAAGCTATCTGTAACATTTATATCCGTAGACAGATTATTTTTTTATTATTTCACATACATACAAAACAGCGGATATATTTTATTGTTTGTAATGCTTTGTCGGCTAATTCACTTTTTAAGATGTCTTCTTTAAAAACTAGTACATATTTACCTTATTTTTTGTGTTATTTTAAAACTCTTATATATTTCATGCTTTAGTTTCTTGTATTGCATCTCTACAGTAACTCTTTTAAAATAACTTAAATTTAGATTTGATATTGTATCTCCACTTAAACCATGGAAATAAGATAAAAATACTTATAATACAGACACTCAGGTTTCGCCTTCGTAGGATTTAAAAAAAATTATTACGATATTTTTAATACAGTTTTCAATATTTTATCTAACTATCCACGTATGTATAAAAAAATTCAATAATAATTAAAAAAAAAGATTTTTTACTGAAATGGATAAAAATGAACCGAAGACTACCACCGAAATCATCACAAGCACTCCAAACATAAAATAACACTATGTGGAGGTAATCATAAAGAATCGATCTAGTCCAAGCAATGATTTTGTTACGTATCTAAAACAATCTAACATCATTTTCAATTAGCAGCCATAAAACACGTTTGTAATTTTAAAGTGCATTTTTATCAATGTTTTCTCTATTAATTTATATATCAACACGTTTTCAAACTTGCTTCTAAATTCTTCAATAATCGGAATAGTTTGTAATTAAAACATCAACAAATCTCTCTCAAGCATAATATATTATATGTGCTATACATTTCCATTAAAAAATATAGTTCAACATGATTAGGTGTATCTATAAATTCTAACCGTTTTTTTTTATGAAATAGGCTATGCGTGCGTTCCTCTCAAGAAGATGGTTGCGATTTCGGGTAGGGGAAGGTTAAAATGTACTAGGCACTGATACAACATGAAGTTTTGATACAATTAGCTACATTTACGACTCACGACCCAGTAACGGCTTACAACTTTGGGTTATCAAACATGAACTCGGAACAGTTAGAAGGCTGAAATTGATATTGCAAGCTGAACAGAAATTAAACTTTGGGTACTAAAGTTGCATAGCTGGTGTAACTTTGAAACATAACTAAAAAATCAATGAATGTTTTGTCTCAAATTAAGATTTTAAACTTATTTCGCAACAGCTGTAAGATAATTGAAAGATTTGCGAAGCTGAAAGTATTTATAAAATAATTGCTTCAGGATTATTTCCTACTAAGAAAATAATCAAAAATTTATCTTTCAAATGAACACCATTGGTAAACATTAAAAATCATTAGTGATGCGATTAGTGACTTGGGTCTGTCAATTTTAACAAATAAATACTAATTTCAAATCTAGAATATCGCTTGGTTCTACAATCAGTTCCATTTTTGAGAAAATGTAATAATTTGAAGGAAAAATAAACGCTTTACATTAATTACTACATTAAAACAAAAACGTAAAACACTGAAAAATTTTATTTTTCATTAGAAATGTATGAACACACACAAAATGTCCTTAAAAATAATGCTGTTTTTTGGCTTTGATTTTGTTCTTATAAAATTATTCACAAAATAAATAAAAACCACCTTTGCTCTAAAATCGACCGTTTTCAGACTCCAAGACTTCTAGTCTTACTAAGCGATTTTTATGCCTTCTATTACCTATATTCATGGTAATATAAGACACTAAGAATTCACATATTTTTGTCTTAAAATAATGTGGATGAGAAAAACATAGTATTATTACCCTCATGTTGAAAACACGCGTTGGAAGAATATCCGATATCCTCCCTCAAATTGTAGAAAGGTTGGTTGAATTAGATTTTGTTTTGTAGAACTGTTCTGAACTTTGAACGGTGGCATGAACTTTGCTTTCATTAGACGAGATGTTCTAATCATTTCTCTAAAATGTGAAATTTTCCACAATAAAATGAAAAAAAAAAAAAATTATGCCACCACAATCAGTCTATTGAAATGAATCACACCACAATGATAATTCATCACATCTTTAAAAAGTTATATAAAGTCATGGAAAGTGATGAAACAAAAAAAATATTAACTGGGTTATGTAGGTTAGGTAAGGTTAGGTTAAAAAAAATTTCATCGTTTCTAATAAATTTATATCACTTTTTAAAAGTTTGTTGAATTGTCACTGTGTTGAGTTATCATGAAACCATTTTTAACAGTAGTTAACAATGTTGTATACAATACTGAATGGTAAATAAAGTCGGCGACGCCCGAGGAAGACACGGCGTGATCACGTGAAACAAATACCTTTCAATTCTTAACAATAATATTATGTATTTCCACCTTAACTGCATCCAATTTTCAGGTACACTAGAACTTTACTGCAAACCATCAGCAACGCCGGGGACACGTCAACTATTAAATATAATTTTATTGTATACCTTTCCACGTACTGTAGGTTTGTACATACCACTACTTAGTTTGAATATATCGCCATTACATACTTTTAACCATTGTTGAATTTGGCAGCCACCTCTAGTCTGGAGCCCAAACACACTTGAAAAAACCCTTGACTCATCGCATAAACGGGCGGTCTGTTTGATAGATTTCTCTGTCTGAACAAACGGGTTGCATTCTTTATAACACAGCCGTCAGGTGGGAATGATGTACTTGTTGTACCGGTATTTAAATGGAATATGCTCCGATGAACTAGTTTAATATATTCCTTCAGCACCGGTGCATGTTCAGGAAACATGACAAACGCGAGCCCAACATTTATACTCGGTTGACATTACTCTCTCAAGAGAAAGGGTCCTTTTTACGTAATGTTAATAAATTCGACAGTTCGTTTGTTGAAAGATTTTTGTGTTTTCTCCCTCCTCCAATATGAGTCTCTTGAAGACCCATTTTCACAACCTCATTTTCTCAAAAAGACCCTTCGCACTGTATCCCCAAAGATGACATAGGCCGTAAGAAATTCATTTGAGTGGAGTTGATGTTAAAAAAATACTTGAATCTTTATTCATGATGAAATAAGTTCAGGCTTTTTCGGTATGGGGAGGGGAAAAAATGAAGGAGAGGAAGGTGGGGATATACATGGTCAACAAATACGGCTAAAGCCATTTCAAGCAATGTTTCGATTCCGAATAGTGGTCTTTCTCGAGTTGCAGTAAGGCGATGCCGAGAGTATCTACCACCATGTGCAATTATTTGTATAAATACAATTATTCTCAACACTTTCCGTCATATTATTGTTATGATAGTTTGCTAAATGAGACCTTTAATTTGAAAATCTGAATGTATTCAAAGGCAATGCATAAGTAACATTGCAAATATTTCTGGGATTTTCCCCTATTATTCCAAACATTAGTTTCAATATAATAATTAGTATCATATTTCCAACGATTATAAATAAATCATTGCAAATGCATTTTGTCACATGAATAGTAGTAAATTTAAATCTCCAAGTAAAAAATGGGCTTCCATCTACGTCACGATTTTCTAGCCAATCACCACTCTACCTCCTCGATGAGCTTTGTCAAATACGTTTTCTACGAACATTGGACTTTCATGCCACTTGGAAACGACTGTACAGTAAGTAGACCGATGTTGTTTTCCTTAAGGTTCTGCCTACGCGTTCGTGAAGCATCGCACGTGCTCCATACTTTTACACTACTACAGGCAACACAACGCTCAACTTTGTTTATGATACTTGCAATTGCGACAAAATTAAACCAATACATTTCATGATAATAAAGTTAGTGTCCTTCTCGTTCTGACCGTAGATGAAAAAATAGTATGTTTTATTTCCGAGCATCCTCAGGTTTGAGTATGACGCTAATACCAATATTACATGAGCGAAGTAACTATATCCATTGAATTCTTGACAGTTCGCAAAGGAACACATAGTAAATAAAAGTCTTTTTCTGAGAGGTTAATATTGGTATATACCATTTTGGTTATGACGTCAACATCGTACAAAATACCCTGATGTCCTCAATGTATTTTGCTGATGACGATAACACCGTACAAAATACCTTGATGTCCTCAATTTATTTTGGTTATGACAAAAACATCGTACCAATCACCCTGATGTCCTCAGTTTATTAATTTTTACGGTTATTTAAACAATTTTTTTATTCAGTTCTTATTCAGTGCGTAGTGCTAAGGTAAAAATGCTTAATTTGCTCATGGTTTTTGAAATTGATTAGCTCCATTTTTTGCTTGATATAGCTATTTAGCTTTCCGAAGGCATTGCCAATGAAGTCAACGGGAGTTGAAGGCGAAACAAACACAAACTTCGGGATGTGTCCTTTTCAAAGGACAGGAAGTAAATTATGTTTGCACACCATTTATGGGAAATTGCTCCCATATATTGCTTTCATTATTTTTTAACATGGTACTTAACTTGGGGGTGTGCCCTTTTCAAATGCCACATTGACGGAAAAATTAAGTGATAATTTATGTTCGGATACGTTTTATAAAAAAGCTGCTACCACAAATAACTTTCCTATATTTTTCTTCCTCATACTTCCAAGTCAATTTATTATAGTTTGATCTGAAAACATTCAGACTTCCTCCAAAAATGTTTTTTAAAAACAATGTCCGTTACACACACCCTATCAATTTATTTATAAATTGCATGAATGTGTATAAGAAAAAAAAAATAATAGTAAATCCAATATGTGTCGCATTGGAATTATATAAAAAAGATGTACTCCATTTTAATTTAATTTTGTATTCCACGTAAAATATTATTATGCAAACTAACAAATTTTAAACAGATAATTTTGAACCAACCGTTTTTAATTTATTTTTAATTTGCATTTGTATTACATCAGCAACAAATTTTATAAAATAATAATAATGTATGTCTTTGAGTTGAGTTGGAATAAGCTCATTCAGCAAAGTATACTTTAGTATTTTAATTTTATAGAGTATATTATTATGAATGAAGTAATCAAAAAAGAAGAATACGAGAAATAAATTAAAAACAGTTTATTTATATAATACGGCAAACAAATCTAGCTGTATTTTACTTATTTATATAATACGGCAAACAAATCTAGCTGTATTTTACTAAACTTATTTATATAATACGGCAAAAAAATCTAGCTTAGCTATTTTACTTATTTATATAATACGGCAAACAAATCTAGCTGTATTTTTCTAAACTTATTTATATGATACGGCAAACAAATCTAGCTGTATTTTACTTATTTATATAATACGGCAAACAAATCTAGCTGTATTTTACTAAACTTATTTATACGATACGCAAACAAATCTAGCTGTATTTTACTTATTTATATAATACGGCAAACAAATCTAGCTGTATTTTACTAAACTTATTTATATTATACGGCAAATAAACCTAGCTGTGTGCTAGGAAATATTATTTTTAGCGCACACCTGTGGAAATCATTGGATATTATAATTGTAGGAATTGTGATGCTGTAATTTAAAAAATATATATTTTACCTTAAGATAATTGCAATCAAAAACAAATATTTTTGTCAATATTCCTTAAAGTATAATTATGTGGTTTGAGAGGCGTCAGAAATTCACCTTTCAAATAAACACTGTTAGTAAACTTGATGTTTTCTGTCATAATTTTTAACAAACATTTAAAATTTGGAATTATTAATGAAATGAAAAAAAAAGATTGTAGATAGCTGACTGCCTACTTCATAGTTTTTCTGAACTTATACAGTCATCAGATCCAATTTAAAAGAAAATTTGAGTTCATTATTTGAGCAAAATTAACCTCTTTGGTTTAGAGTCAGAGCTTTTGAACATAGCGGAAATGAAACATGGCAGTTATCATTCATCATTTGTGTAGAAGATTTAAAATACTTTAAATATAGTTTTGAATCACTTTATGAACATACACGCATCAGTTAACATAAATCGCCACATTGAGCTGAAGATGCTGCTTGTGTCGTGATGGAAGACTAAGCCAGCCAAGGAATTGAACTCACTCACGACCCAGATGCGATGCCAACTCAGTCACTAACCAGTCATAAGAAGTGATGTTTCTTACAAAATATTTTATTTCTTCAACAGCAATCTATAAAGTCACATCTCGTAGTTTTTTTACCAGGAAAACATCCCTTCCAACTGATGATAGTTCAAAATTCTGAGAACGTTAAGAGAAATTTGTTATTCAGTTTCAGCGAGCCGAATTGCCACGGTATGTATTCTCCCAGTACCGGGATAATGCCAGCGCGATGCGCGCCGCCCGTGTACTCGGCACGGTACGGTGTAATCTGTATTCTGTACTCTGTACAGTCACATACCTACAACAGCAGGGCTTTACCCTATACCCCGTGCGCCGTTGTGCTCTCGCACAATGGTGGACACGATGAACTTTATGGGCTGTTTTCAGCTGCACGATGGATGGAGCCAGGGCTGGTTCATGTTGGGTTTCTGGCAAGGGTTATCCGTTCTCGTTAGTAAAATTATATTTTAAATTAAAATGAATATTCTTGGAATTAAGTGCTCTCAAATTGCTATTTTTATAAAAAAGTTAAATGAAAAAACATCATTGATGATTTCAAGAGATGGGATGGTTTTATTAAATCTCGTGTAAACAGTGACCTTCTTCTCATTTTGAAGGTCAAGTTTGCAAAATTACATCTATCTCTGAATAAAACTGTAGGTTTGTGTGCAAGCCCATTAGGGCAAAAATTCAAACAATAACCGTTTTCTGAAATACTTTTGCAAAATGGCAAAATAATCACGCATCCCTGATTAAAAAGGTTGTTGGTTATCATTTAACCTTTTTGGAAATGCGCTAATGCACCTGGGTATCATATTTTATATTGATGCATTGTGAATATGCATGCATAATAAAAAACGCCCACGAAAAATAATTAAATTGAATATTCATTTAAACTTTTAGAACGGGTTGTTTCGGAGAATTTGAACAATTCTTCAAATTTCAAAGTTAGTTTTCAAGTTCTCTGAAAGATTTTTTCAAGTTCTGTTATAATTTCAGTTCTGTCGAGCAACTAGCCTATAATGATATAATGACCGAACTTGAATAGAACATTCACAGAACCCGAAAATGAACGTTGAAATTTGATGAATTGTTCAAATTCTCCGAAACAAACCGTCCTTAGAAAAAGTCATTAGGTGTCCCATATAAATGAAAAATCGGATTTGTTTATCCGAGACGCTATCTAGGTTACAAACAAATTCTTTAGAACTTTTGAATCATTCAAAATATGGGAAAAATTAGTTGAGAAAAATATGGTTAATTCTGAATTTCAAATAGGAGATCGACAAAAATGACGTAACATAATTAGGTCCAAATGGCCGAGTGGTTAGAGGCGTTGTTCCGGTAAGCCCGTCACCTTTTTTATATTTCTGTGTTTCGTTTAGATATATTAGTATTATATTCATCTTAAATGGTTATTAATTAGTTATTGTTATTAAAAATAATGGTTAAGCAAATTAAATCTGCTATCGAATTGTATTTGGGCATTTTCGGACAAGTTTGTTAATTTGCGTTTTTGACATGTCCTACGATTATGATTCGCTTTTCCATAGATTTGCGTTGTAGAATATTGGAAAGTTATAAATTTTAAACATGAAAATTTATGTTCTTTATTTTATTTATACAGATAAATACAACAGTCAAATCTATGTAACATAATATTTTTTATAATATACATTACATTATAAATTTTTTTTTTAGATCAAAAGGTGAAATTCTATGTAACAAAGTCTGATTTCGAAATCAATTTTAGGTGATTAATTTTGTGGTGTATTTAATTGCATACATAATATATTTTTGTAAAATATACAGTTTTTATATGTAAAATTGGACCAACATTGAAAAAAATCACATTTTATATTTCTGGTATGAAATCCATCAGTTCCATTCCTTGAACAGTTATAATTATTTTTAGCAACGTTTTTAGGGACTTTTAGATAAGAAGAGTTTACAAAAATATAATACTTTATATTATTTATATTTAGTTTTTTTGGTGCACGACTGAACTGCCCCATCAACAATGTTTTGCATTTTTTTAACTGATAAAATGATAATATCCACTAAAGAATTCATATTATTACCATCCATTAGTATTATTGGCAATAAGAATACTTATTTTGATTATGGCAGTTAGTCCCATAATTTCTGCAGTGAAAAAAATAATCCTGACTTCTACTAATCTGGTAAAAACTTAAAAATTAAAAGAAAAAGTAACGGAACGGAATGCATAAAAATTACAAAAACTTTGGCAAAAATGCGTCTTACGAAACCAAAACATTTATTAATTTAAAATTAAAACAAAAACATTGAAAATATTGATGATTATTTGATTATCAGAGCCGACTAAAAGTTACCTAATATTATCTAATAGTCCTCATTAATTATATAATAATTCCTGCGCGGATATTAAACTGAAGAATAATAATTGCACTCCAGATTTAAGATTCACTTGATATTTTTATAACTTCGGTAAGTTACTTAAGTACTTTCTGCAAAAGCTACAAATTCTGAAATAATATTTCATAATGGGAGTAATTTACGACTTGGAAGTTTAGCCATTGTTCATTTCGAGGGGTAATAATATTCTAACCTCATTTCGAACAACACCTAACTATTGAAAATGTGTATAATCAAATTATCGATTTTCGACATTCGAAATTCGATAAAACATATTATTATCTTAAGTGATTAATCGCTTATGACCATAGCAATAGAATTTATAAGATGGGTCATTTGTTTTTATAAATTTAACCATTTGAATTTCACTTTTGTTTCATGAATGATTGAATAAATGCAAATCTTGGAACTGGAAATTAACCAACTTCCCGACATCCATTCGAGCAGAAACTCGGCAAATAGACTAGCTGACAGTTATAATGCATTTTATTAACTTTTGGTAAAACTCACGCATACACACGTGCACAAACATGCATTTCTCTGAAATTGGCTCAACTAGCTAAACCAAGAGATGGCCCGAAAATTGAATATAGGTGTAATATAGTAAAAAAATAAATGTTTTCATTACGGGTTGATTATTTCTTTTCATTGTATTATTCAACTATTTTTTTTCTCTTTTGCATCGTATATAATTGAGATTTTATAGTTAAACTGTTCTTATTCATGTATGGACAATTAGATAGATCCTTTCATGATAAATAATTGCTCACTGTAACGCGTAAAAATTACACTGTACAAATAGCGAGATTATGTATGCGCTGCACACCTTAACTTAGTCTAATTAATGCTGGTTGGTAAACACCATTCTCTGTTGAACTAATCTTCTCCGTGACACCGAGATTACTTCGCTCCTAAATGTGATGTTGAATATGCCAATCACGCATACACACGTGGACGTATACGCTTTTCTCTAAAATTGGATAACATTACAGCAGTTATTAAGCGAAATAATTGTCGGTCCTTCCCAATCGGGATTTGGCGCAAATTTAAAAGCTGTTGCCCCAGTCCGTAGGGAGAAAAGTTCAATCTTCAGTCTAACCATTTTTAAAAGACATTTTAAAGTTCACCGCAGTTAAGAGCCTTTACCTGGGGAGGGAGGTCCGATCCTATTCAATCCATTATTCTTTGAAATTGGCTACCAGCCGGCCCAAGAGGTAGCGCAACCTGGTCGAAAATTGAAAATAGATGTGTTGTAGCAAAACATTTTTTTAACGTTTTTTTATGGAAGATTTTTTTATGTTTTATATGACTACCTACCGCACAAGTCAAGTGCCTGAAGCCAGCGGGACTATTGCATACCCGTTTAAGGTATGTTGTTAGGTTAAATGTAGTTGGTGGGGAAGGAGACGGGAAAGAAGAAGATAAGGAAATATCTGGATATTCAGATCTTGTCACAAAACAAAGGTATAACCATTTTAACATTACAGATTAGGTATTTTGATAAACTAGAAATTAAAAAAGAAGAATTTCGCTTACTAATACGCTGGCTAGAACATTTGGTTTTATCAAATCGAGATAGCTGTCAAGAACGAACATATATACGAACATCCACGTGGCGAGTTTTTTTTTTTTTTTTTTTTTTTTTATATTAACTCCACACAGGAGGCCCTGAAGAAAATAATTTCCCTCAGGGCCTATGTCATCTTTGGGGATGCTGTGTGGAGGGTCTTTTTGTGGAGAGGAAGGAGTGAACATGGGTCTTGAAGAGTCCCATGTTGTAGGAGGGAGGAAACACAGAGGCCGGCAGTTCGTTCCACAGCCGAGCTGTTGAACTTAAGAACGAATCGTAGAAGCGACCCGTTCTCATGTGACAAATGTCAACCGTGTACAAATGTTGGGCGCGCGTTTGGCGTGTATCCCGACTACGCACCGGTGCCGAAGGGATCAATGACGCTAGTTCCTCAGAGCATCTTCCATTGTAATACCGATAGAACAAGGACAGCATACCTACCTGACGCCTGTGCTCTAAAGATTGCAGTCCGTTTGTTAAGATTGGGGAATCTATCAAACGGACCGCCCGTTTCTGCACAGAGTCAAGGGTTTTTTTCAGGTATTTAGGGGCTCCGGACCAGAGATGGCTGCCAAATTCGACAGTAGGGCGCACTTGCGATTTGTACAGGGTCAGCAGTTGTGTACTATTAAAGTATCTGCGGGCCCTGTACAGTACGCCCAGCTTCTGAGAGGCCAGCTTTACTCTGGCTTCGATGGAGCCCCCATACCTGAGCTGGTCACTTATAGTTACACCAAGCATATCAATGGAAGGCCTGTTCGGAAGATTGCTTCCGTTGAAGGAGACTAGGTTATCATTTAGATCCCTTTAGACGTAATCAGACAGGATTGGGTCTTTGAAACATTAAATTCGACGAGATTATTTTTACCCCAGGAGGAAATACTCTCGAGATAACCGTCCATTCTCTGCTTCAAAGCCCTCCGAGCCGTTGGAGTTTGTGTGCCCTTTGGGGGCTTGTCAAACAAAAAGCTATCATGAACTGTACTGTCATCCGCGTAACAATGAATCGGTGCACATGTCAAAAGGTCATTGATGTGCAACAAAAACAAAGTCGGAGACAGAACCGATCGAGTGTTTGTGTCCCAAAACCTATCACTATCCGCTCTGTGACATAGCCAGAAGCGTGCTTTCGTACAAACGTATTATGATTTCTAGAGAATTAGTACTTATCTCTATTGCTGACTAATCATTCCTACATACCACTAGCGGTTAGTGACTTTTTGTAGAAGGCTTGTTGAACAATAAGTATATACCTGCTATCAAATAATATACAAATCTATAGACTAAACTAACTCACGAACAAGACGATGTTATTGACAAAAATAGTATGTCAAATTAGCTCTATAAATCCTTTAGGCTTCGCAACATCAATTAGCGATCCAAAATTAAAGAACAATATTTCAATACCTCGAATAATTTTGTAACGCAAAAAAATAATTCTAATCGTACTCAAATCAAAGCACTCGTTTTGTAATATTATGTAGGTATGTTATTTTGTGCGGTATAAGTTAGGCGTTTTTTTGTGTTCTGGATGATGTCGACAAATGCGTTTAAAACATTCGAATACTTTGGCAGGCGGGACAATATACGTATAAGTCAAATAGTTCATACACCGTGGATTCGGAAATAAGATAGAATCCACACTGCTACTAGTGTGTGTTTACGATATTTTTAGACCGACAATGTATTATGGTACGTATACATTTGCGAACCTACACGCGAACCGAGCCACGAATCACGGGAAAGGAAAGAAGAAAATGAAAGCGGCGTTTCGCACCCTTTGTGGTTGCTTTGTTCCTTTCCCATAAATTGAGGTTCAGTTCGGCAGTTCGGCTAGCGTATGTACATAGCATTATATAAGAACACATATCGACTATCTCTCGCTCCCGTCGCGTCGTTGGTTGTGTGTTTTGAGTTTGTGTATTGTTTTGTTGTGTTGTGTGTGTAAGGATGAGATGGTGTCATTAAATTGCAGTAGTGTTTTTTTTGCACTGTTTACGGCTAGAAAAAATAAATCAAAAGCTTTTTATTTCGAATAAATATATTTTTTCTGAAAGCATTTTATTTTCGAATGCAAGGGAAGCACAGCATTCAAAGCATGTATGAAAGCACCCCGTCTACTACATACCTTCCATAATATCCAATCTAATTCAAAGTTCCTTGAGCCATAGTTAACATATCACTTATACATGGCCCTGTACTCACAATTGTGAGGGTAAGTTCAATATTTAATTTCGGATAGTGCAAATGCTTCTATAGGTTTGGGACCAGACTCGATCGATTGTGATAATGTTTAGCTACTCGAAAAATATTATTTGGCATAGTAAATTATATATTGTATGAATAGAGGGATGTTCAAAGCGATCTCGAACCAAATGCATAAAATGTGATGTCTATTTTTGTCTTACTTAAACTTCTACCCAAATAATTGATGGTTTTTGTCAAATTTCCTATATATTTTGCTCTATAAATACCTTATTTTGGCACTGTTGAAATATAATAATCGCACTTTTATTTGTTGAAGATATGTTCCTACTCTATTTCCATTACAATTCTTTTAGCCCTTTCGTTCGAAATAAAATAACGACCCGCCTTCAATGCGAATACTTATCCAATATAACAAAAACCCATTCTCATCCTTGTGTTTTCTTATTTGATGAGGTCTTCTAGTGTTTTATGTATCGATGTTTACTAGTCATCTTTATTTATGAGTTTCCAATACCCATTTGCTATTAGGAACGCTTTGATTGTATCGAGTTAAACTGAATCAATTATTTTCCATTCCACTCTATACCTTCAGCACACAAATAAAAAAAATGTTGGTTTGAATCAATACTGAAATAAAGGGATTTAATGTGAATGTCGATATAGAATGACACTATTAAAAACCCTATGAATAACGTTAAAAATCACAAAGAAGTTTGTCTAAGCTTTGGTATGAACTCGTCTCAGTTTTTAAACGTTTATTTTACTGTGTTATTTATTCATTTTTATTCCCTTACATACAGTTTACGTTAAAAAGTACCAGTAATAAAAAAATGTTAATAATTAGTAACTGTACGGGTAAGTAATAATGTTTTGTGAAAATCTAAATAAGAAAAATCGTGCAGAGGTGTTTGCACGTTTTAGGTAGTGTTATCATGAAGTTGTAAGTAAAAACACAGCATCCTATTGGAGATTCTCATGGAGGATGTTGTGGTTCCACCATAACGGGAGTATGGTATATATATTAGGTTAGTAGCATTTAAAGTAAGTACATCATAATATTACAGAGACACAATGTAGTAGCAATTTAGTTAAGAGAAAAGGATACTTTATGCAGTGTGCATGATGCAGTTAAGACAAAAAGAGAATAATAATAAAATTAGATAATTAATGCAAGTATTTAAAAGCATTTTCCAATAATTACACAAGAATAATCTATTTAGTAGAACTAATAACATAATATTCACACTAAATAAATTGCGTTATGTTTGGTTTGGGGTGATTCGGTTTTGAAAACAACGTGTACCTTTAATTTCTACCCATTTCGTGATATCTTTTTTATAGTTTGTGTGTTGGTGAATTATCAGCAGGTTGTTTCAAAGTAGGTGGCAAGCATGTTATGAATATATTAATGAATACACAGGGCGGGGAGAAAATAAAAGAGATGCATGACGTATGGAAGGATGAAAGCATGTTATGTAAATTAATGAGTCACATTGTTATGATACTTACTTAGCCCATAGATGTGTTAATAGGCTGTTATTGTGTGTGGCTTTTCTAAGTACATTATTGACTGTTAATATGATTGAATAGTGGGTGGCCAAGTTTGACTTTGTTGGTCTTAGAAGGCCAACGCGCCAGAGTCCCTTCCAGTGGTTGAACTGGAAAAGAGCTCGCCAAACCGACCTACCGACGGTAGAGCATAATTCTCCATTCAGGGCGGGGAAAAATATATCCCATCTACATGATGTTTGAAAGGAAGTTGCAAGGTTGTAGAATGAAAGTAATCTGGATAAACTTTGGACTGGCCGTAACAAATTATATTTGATAAATTTCACAGAGAAATACAAAAAAAGGTGAAAACTTACCCCCATCGACCAGAACGTAGAATCTATCTACCCTGTCTAAAATAATATGTACGTACGTAGTTATGAGGAACGAACACTGAGTGCCGCGAATGGCGGAGTAGATGAATCAGCCATGTAGCTAGAGGACGGCAGCATTAGGATGTGGCTGGCCGACGGCCCAGTGTGGTCCAGCCAGTAGGAGTAGACGGCATCAGAATGTGGCTGGCCTACGGCCCAGTGTGGTCCAGCCAAGAGGAGTAGACGGCATCAGAATGTGGCTGGCCTACGGCCCAGTGTGGTCCAGCCAAGAGGAGTAGACGGCATCAGAATGTGGCTGGCCTACGGCCCAGTGTGGTCCAGCCCTGAGTAGACGGTTAATCCGTAAGTTGCCCTTCCACGAGGCAAGGTGGAACTTATTAATGCTCTGAATCAAAATGCACACGGCGAAAACAGTTTATCGGCAGAAATAATCACCGATCGCTTGGATAAACTTGGATTACCCCCCCATGGCCACACATGGTAAAAAACGTTTTCATTATTCACGCCACCGGGGCGAATTCCACTCGCGGGAAATATATCTAGACTTCTAATCTCGAAGCACTAACTGAACATTTCGGTATTAATCGCAAATCCATGAAATAACTTTCGATTAGATCCTCAGACCTCCAGAAATAATAATTGACCCCCCGACCGGACAGCCTGTCTCGCCTGTGACCGGCCGGGAAGTGAAGCCATCTTCAATTTCTTTTCACTTCCTGTTAAAGTTCTAAGTTGCCAGAGCATAAACAATAGACAAGATAAATCACAGATTTGACAGGTTCCTACTTAGAGTAATAATCGTATGTTATTTTCATAACATTACCCCGGTCGCCCCCAACGTGTTTGCCCTCAAACACAAGGAGAACAAAATAAAAGCCTGAGCTAAGAGATACCCTAACTTGGTCTGATGGGTTCCTAAAACATACATGATATAATAACATAAAAAAATGAGTTATATAGCAGAAATGTACTAAAAGTAATAGTATGCTTGCAAATGGGTGTGTCACAAAATCAGTCGCGCCCATCATGCGTAAGACATGATGGATGAGTTTGCGGCGCATCCAATTGAAGTTCAGAGTATTAGATATAACAAAATCAGAACTTAGAAATAAAGACCTTAAATTGTACACAATTAGCAGTAAGAAGATACGTGGACGGGGCCCGTAATCACCCGCAGCATGTACGACGCTGGGTGATGTATTCTGACTCTCGTCTGGGACTACCGTAGACGTAGCATCTATAACAGAATAGAACTTAAAATTAGTATACAAATATTATCACTAAAGCATGACATCAATATACATCAAAACATTTAATATGCACAAAGCATCACTGTTCAGATCCACTTTTTTAAATAAGCCAAAGTAGGCTACACTGTAGATGGTGTACCATCTGCACTTTATCACTGATTCTAAATCCATTTTGGAAAAGAAGAGTTCCTCTAAAGAAGAGTATTCCTATCTAACTCCCTAAACTGGTCTCGTGGGTTTAGTTTTTCTGACAGTTATACAATAGAAAACAACATATAAGTTTATTTTACCATTGGTATATGAAATACAGGATATAACCAACCATTGTAAATGAATGGTGTTATGAATAGTCTTACAATCATCGCAAAAATGATGCCACATTATTTAGTAAACAACCATCGTTAAAAATGGTGCCAATAGAATTGTTAGCAACCATCGTAAATAAATGGTGCTATAAATAGTCTACAACCATCGTTAAAAATGGTGCCAATCAATTAAGTATTCGTCTTTTGTCCCCGAGGGTTCAATTTGTAAATTGTAGTATTAGTGTAACTAATTACCGAGGTTCTCACAGGAACCAATCAATCACTAATTTATTTTTAGGATTGATTTACATTTTTCAAATGATGAAGTTTTAATATTATATAAATTTATTAATATTAGTTCAGTAGTAACTTGTTTATAGAAACTTAACAAGAATTTTTTTTTTTGTAATAGAAAAGATACTTACATAGACAAATGGGCAATGAGACCTATGTAAGCACAATATATTTAAACTCGGAACATCTTGAAATACTGGGCGAATAACTCCATATGTTCTTATTTAAAGTTATACAATATAAAGGTATATTAACACAGTTCATTTGATATTAAGCTTAGAATACAAGAGGATATGCGGGTTCATATCGTCGTATAATCCAAGTTGACATAAAAAAAAACTTAAAAATAAATATGAGCTAAGTTGAACTGATCGTGAACTGATCGTGACCAGATATATAAATGTATTTGTGTTTCGAAGCATCTCACATTTGTATATATATTTTATAATCTACCAAATTTTAATTTATTATTTTAATGAGAAATTATACTCGAGTAATCAACTGGAGTAAAATTAATTTTCCGTGAAGGACGAACTTAAAAATATGTATATTTTATAATCTACAAAATTTTAGCTTAATATTCTAATGAGAAATTATACTCGAGTAATCAACTGGAGTAAAATTAATTTTCCGTGAAGGACGAACTTAAAAATATGTATATTTTATAACAAATACTGGTCATAGCAATCCGGATGATCAGGCCGAACTGAAATGAGCAGTATTCAGAAGATTTATTTAAAGAAGCACCTGTAAAGATGGCCAGTCTCCACACGATGCTTTATGGTAGAAGACTAAACTGGTATGTTATCTGATTTTACTATATCTTTGACATGAAAGTCACCAGTTTCCTTACCATTTAAATCAGCCAGTGTGTAGACTAGGTCCGATTTTTTTCTAACAACAATATTTTGAACAAAACGAGGTGCCAATTTTTGTGAAAAATAGTTCAAAGCATTGGATAATACAAAGTTTCTTCTCCAGACTACGTCTCCGACCTGAAAGGTAACGTTTCTTCTTCGTAAATTGTAGTGATTAGCGCCTTTTTTAAATGCTGCAAAAAGAGCGTTTGAGACTTGTTCATAAATTGTGGACAATCCATTTAATCTGTCAGTGTAAATTTTGAGATGAGAGGAATCTTGCGGACTGGATACTTCATCTGCTAATGGATTACGGTGGAGATCCCCATCTAATATTTGTTCTCTACCGTGCATAACAAAGAAAGGAGTAAATCCTGTAGTACAATTTACGGTATTATTCATTGCCGATTGAATTTGTGGGAGAAATTTGGACCAATTTCGATGATCTGATTCCACTAATATTGATAGTGCCGTGCCTAAAGTTTGATTATATCTTTCAACAACATTGTTCTGAGGTGTGTACAGTGAATTGTAAAATGGAGGGCTTATATTGTAACTTTGTAATAGTTCTTTAAATTCTTTAGAAATGAACTGTCTCCCATTGTCACATACAATGGTACGCGGTACTCCGTGTACAAGGAAAATATTTTCCTCTAAATTTTTAATAATACTTCTCGCGGTTCCTTGGCGTAGCGGGAATAACCAGGTATATTTAGAGAAAACATCCACGCATGATAATATAACTGTAAAACCTGAATAACTTCTAGGCAGAGGGCCTACTAGATCCACTGATAACATCTGCATAGGTCTCGTAACTTTTTTATAATTTGAAGAAATTCCATTAGGCGGGGCTGTACTAATTTTGTGTGCTTTACAGACGGCACATTGATTTACGAATTGTTTCACCTCTTTGTACATATTTGGCCAGAAATAACGGAGTTGTAATTTTTTATAAGTCTTAAAGACTCCTGGGTGACAAGCACGAGAGGATTTATGTGAGTCTGACAAAATTTCCCTTCTGTTTTCCAGAGGGACTACTTTTTTCCAAGAAGTATCTTCACACAGAGGTAAACGAGTTTTTGTGTGACGAAACAATTCATTTTCACGTATCTGAAAGTTTTGAAAACGCTGAGGACATTCTTTGCAGCCTCTCCAGATATCTGTATACCACTTATCGGTGGACAAATTAGATTCAATGACTGCTATTGTAGCTTGGTCCATTCTCGAAAGTACGTCCGGGACGATGTGTTGTGTGCCTTTACGATGTATAACATCGAAGGAGAATTGAGATAAGCGAGAACTCCAACGTGCAAGACGTCCACTAGGGTTCGATAAAGATCCTAACCATTTTAAACTAGAGTGGTCAGTGATAACAGAAAAATGTGCCCCTTCTATATATGGTCTAAAATGTGTGACCGAGTCTAATACTGCTAACAGTTCACGCTCTGTGATACCGTAATTACGTTCATGTGTATTAAGGCACCTAGAGTAATAAGCGATAGGGTGTTCTATTCCTTCAATTGATTGTATAAGGACGCCACCTATACCCACAGAGCTTGCGTCACAATGAATAGCAAAAGGCTTAGTAAAGTCTGGACAACTAAGGACAGGAGCAGTCGTAAGTGCTTCCTTTAATTTATTAAACGCTGTTTCAGCTTCTTTCGACCATTTAAATAAACTTATTCCTTTTTTTGATCCAGTAAGTTTTGACAGGGGAGCAGCTATACTAGAGAATCCTTTTATGAAACGTCTAAAATAACCACATAGCCCGAGAAAAGCTCTTATTCCTTTAGCATTTTTAGGAATTGGAAATTTTTTTATACTTTCTATCTTAATTGGGTCGGTGCGAAGACCTTTGGAATCCACCATATATCCCAAGTATTTAAGTTCTGACTTACAGAATTCACATTTTTTTAAATTAATCGTGAGACCCGCATCTCTTAACCGTTCAAAAACTTTAGTTAACAGCTTAAAATGAGATTCCAAATCTTCAGACACTAAGATTAGGTCATCCAAATAACAAAATGCGTTCTCATCGAACTCTGGTCCAAACAGAGCGTCTGCTAGTCTTTGGAGTTCACTCGGAGCGTTTTTTAACCCGAAAGGCATCCGAGTGAATTCGAACAAACCACGTCCGGGCACGACAAAAGCTGTCTTTTCACACGATTCTTTGTCTAGGGCGATCTGCCAAAAAGCCTTTGACAAATCTATTGAGCTGATATATCTGGCTCCACCAAGCTTGTCCAGTATGCGAGAGATATACGGTAACGGATAACTGTCCCTAATTGTAAGATTATTGATCCTTCTGGAATCGAGGCAAAAACGACCCGTTCCATCTTTCTTTGTGACTATTAATACTGGGCTAGACCAAGGTGAGCGTGAAGGACGGATGACTCCTAATTTGAGCATTTCATCTACTTCATTATCTAATTGTTTCTGTCTAGCAGGAGAAAGAGGGTAATATCGTTGTTTAACCGGAGGACCCGTAGTAATAATTTTATGTTTGACTAAGTGTGTTAACCCTAAACCTTTCTTTTCAAAAGAAATGGATTCAAATTTCTTAATAATTTTAGTAAGAGTTTTATTTTCCTCCTTGGATAAGGAAGAGGCTGGCTGAATAGCTCTCAACTCATTGATATGACCCGTTCGTTGAGGATTGGGTTCTTTCGGAAAGAGCTCCGGCGCGACTTGAAACACTTTCCAAAAATTTACTCCTAAAATAAAATTAGGAGATAAAGAAGGGACGACGTAGAAAAGTACATTATGTGTTATAGACTTGTACGTAACTGGCAATGTCATTGTACCTAAAACACGCTGATTTGTTCCATCAGCTGTAGAAATATTGAAATCAATATTAACTAATTTATAACCTAATTTTAAGAAAACTAAATGAATATCTCCTCCTAAACAGGAGATTGAAGAACCACTGTCAAGTAGTGCTTTATAAAAATTATTTCCTATAAAGATATCCGCAAAAGGTCGATTATCCCTTTCAAGCTCGGAATCCTTCGGCGGCGGTACCTCCACCTCAGAACTCGAGCCCGAAAGAAACTGTCTAACCAAACGGAGCCAACTCTGCCACTCGCATTTCCTCTGCGCAAAGGAAGGCGCGTGAACAGAGCGACTCACATTTAGTTTTTTGATTCTCTACTTTTTAAAGACGCAACCCTAGGTTTAGAGTTGTTGTGACTCTTCTTCCTACATTCCGATAGTAGATGCCCCCTTAATTTACAAAAAGAACAATAAATATTGTTCCCTGAGGAATTTGATTCAGTATGACACATCTCCTTTTCTCTATTGTCATTGGAAGTTGGTTTTTTCGAATGATGGTTATAAAAAACCCGAGAATTATTATTGTTTTTAGAATAATTGGCATTATATTGTTTATTATTATTATTTTGTTTATAATTATAATCCGTTGAACGATTAGTGTGGGTACCACGATAAGAAGGGTTATGATTAAAATTGAAATTATTATTACCCCGTGAATTGGTATAATAATTTTTTGTATTATCTTTAAGTTGAGTATTGTAAAAAGAAGAAGAAGATTTATTTTCCCTTAAATTAGACGTTGAATAAGACTCCAACTTATTTGTAGCTTCGGTTAATTCTGAAAAAGAATTGAAGTCCCGAGACGCTAGAAGGTTGACATAAGTAGGTAATAATGCCCTTATACATAATTGTAATAGTTCAGAGGTAGGTAATTTGGCATCAAGCATGTTGTTATGCTTCTGCATTCTCAACGTAAATTCGAAAGCAGACATACCGGCAGGTTGTTTCATCGAGAAAAGTTGTGACTTTAATTCTATTTGTTTAATATTTGTTTCGAATTGTTTTATAAGTAATGTAGATAATTCAATCCAAGTTAATTCGGGAGTATAGATGGACCTAAACCATAATAAGGCCAAACCCTCTAAAATATCAGGAAAACATCTTACTAAGTCAACATGACTGACGTTCCTAGTTCTACATTTTTCTTCTATTTGAATTATAAAATCCCTTACGCAACTATTTCCATCAAATTTAATCTTCCAATCATTAATAGTACTTAAGGATGAAGAAGAGGAAGGATGTGATTCGTTATATATTACTTTAGTATACTTTATGTAATTTGTCCCAAATTCGTTGTCATTGTCTGGGTTAACATTCCCCTCGTGATGCTCTAAAACTTTTGAAATCTTAATATTTTTGTTATGCCTTCTGGCCTGAGTTCGCATTTCCTCTAATGTACTGTCCGGTGTAATATTTCTGGATAAAAGGTCCGAAGACAATTCCTCCTTCGTTTTACCATTGATGTTATCTATTATGGTCGACATTTTGAAGTTTACTTATGAAACCGCAAGTATTGAATACAAAATGATTATAAATTAGCTAATGACGATAGCTATGAATATATTGTACTCCCGCGAGGCAAATATATAATTAAATGCACTTATAAGCACTGTATAGTATTGGTTGCATAACATAATTATCAAAACTTTCAAAGTGTATTATTATTTTGACAGTTGCTGTCAAAATCACGATGTTTGTTTACGCTTGACATTCCTAGCTGTCAAGTTGACACATAGTAATTGTGTTGCCCGTAAGATAAAATAAAATTGCCCGTAAAATAAAAATAATTATAATAATGCGTACAATTATTATTAATATGTTGGTTGCACTGATGGCCTTTTGATAAGCTCGCGCTGTTGACATTTAGGCACCTAATGACATTTATAGGTTATGTTTTATGTGAGATACGTCGAAACATCAAAAACAAATACACATGATTACTAAAACGCTTGCAACTTCGATTCAAAATCAAATAATAAGTACAAATACGAACCAACCACGTTGATGCGCCATGTTATGAATATATTAATGAATACACAGGGCGGGGAGAAAATAAAAGAGATGCATGACGTATGGAAGGATGAAAGCATGTTATGTAAATTAATGAGTCACATTGTTATGATACTTACTTAGCCCATAGATGTGTTAATAGGCTGTTATTGTGTGTGGCTTTTCTAAGTACATTATTGACTGTTAATATGATTGAATAGTGGGTGGCCAAGTTTGACTTTGTTGGTCTTAGAAGGCCAACGCGCCAGAGTCCCTTCCAGTGGTTGAACTGGAAAAGAGCTCGCCAAACCGACCTACCGACGGTAGAGCATAATTCTCCATTCAGGGCGGGGAAAAATATATCCCATCTACATGATGTTTGAAAGGAAGTTGCAAGGTTGTAGAATGAAAGTAATCTGGATAAACTTTGGACTGGCCGTAACAAATTATATTTGATAAATTTCACAGAGAAATACAAAAAAGGTGAAAACTTACCCCCATCGACCAGAACGTAGAATCTATCTACCCTGTCTAAAATAATATGTACGTACGTAGTTATGAGGAACGAACACTGAGTGCCGCGAATGGCGGAGTAGATGAATCAGCCATGTAGCTAGAGGACGGCAGCATTAGGATGTGGCTGGCCGACGGCCCAGTGTGGTCCAGCCAGTAGGAGTAGACGGCATCAGAATGTGGCTGGCCTACGGCCCAGTGTGGTCCAGCCAAGAGGAGTAGACGGCATCAGAATGTGGCTGGCCTACGGCCCAGTGTGGTCCAGCCAAGAGGAGTAGACGGCATCAGAATGTGGCTGGCCTACGGCCCAGTGTGGTCCAGCCCTGAGTAGACGGTTAATCCGTAAGTTTGCCCTTCCACGAGGCAAGGTGGAACTTATTAATGCTCTGAATCAAAATGCACACGGCGAAAACAGTTTATCGGCAGAAATAATCACCGATCGCTTGGATAAACTTGGATTACCCCCCCATGGCCACACATGGTAAAAAACGTTTTCATTATTCACGCCACCGGGGCGAATTCCACTCGCGGGAAATATATCTAGACTTCTAATCTCGAAGCACTAACTGAACATTTCGGTATTAATCGCAAATCCATGAAATAACTTTCGATTAGATCCTCAGACCTCCAGAAATAATAATTGACCCCCCGACCGGACAGCCTGTCTCGCCTGTGACCGGCCGGGAAGTGAAGCCATCTTCAATTTCTTTTCACTTCCTGTTAAAGTTCTAAGTTGCCAGAGCATAAACAATAGACAAGATAAATCACAGATTTGACAGGTTCCTACTTAGAGTAATAATCGTATGTTATTTTCATAACAAGCAGTTATACAGTTTAATGGGATAGTGCTTAAAGGATCTTTGTCTGTGAGTTGAGTGCTTTAGTGGGATATTAAGGGTTAGGTTTTTTGAAGACCTTACCAGGATATTATTGAGGAATGAAATTGTAAGGGAGTATTTAGTTTGTATTTGAAGAGGTGAAGAATTTTAACACAAAGTTGTCGAATTGACAAAACGTTGAAATTCTCTGCGAGAGAGTCTGTATTGTATGGTACTCGAAGGATTAGTTTAAAGACTTTTATTATGCTTGTACTAGTGGGTCCAGATAAATATTAGTTGCATTTCCCAAAAATAGTATACCAAACGTATTTACAGATTGGGAAAGAGAAAAAGAAATAGATCTTAATATTGCGCGCGGGAAGATGTTTTTGATATAACTATGTGTTTCATATGTGTCATTCCCAGGCAACTAATTTATAGATTTTTTTTTTTTTTTTTTACAGTAATACCGCACAAGAGTCCCAACTGCTCCCGTCTGGAGCCAGTGAGACTATGGCATCCCCAATTGGGGTATGTTGTGAGGCTGAGGGTATTGGGGAGGGGAGGGAGATGGGGAAGAGGAAGGTGGGGAAGTACCTGGCTATTCAGATCTGGTCACCAAACACGGCTAAAGCCATTTCAAGCAACGTTTCAATTCTGAATGGTGGTCTTACACCAGGGCGATACTGAGAGTATCTTCCACTCTGGAACGTGCCGCAAATATACTATATATTATTTAAATTAATTAATTGTGAAATAACACAAATTAATCAAATAAAATTTATTTGCGCACGCCGGGTTCGAACCCGCGACCTTCGGATCTGTAGTCAAAAGCGTATACCACTAGACCACGTCGGCCGTCATTATGATAAAAAAATATTGCTAGCAGTCTACAATGGAGTACTGACGCCAATACTGATGTACGACAGTGAAGCATCGAACTGGCAGAGGAAAACGATTACTGAAGTCTGCAGAATTATTTAGATCCTTGAAGGGTTTATTGGATAAAATAATGTTTGATCGTACAAGGCTAAAAAAAGCGTTTTGAACCACATTTAACACACAAAAAGGGGTGCTTAGGTGGTTCAGTTACGATGAGCAAATAAACAAAATAGGAGAGGGAGGTAATTAGAATATGTGACGAGAAAGTTAATGGTAGAAGAATTTAGGAACGCCCGAGGGAGATGAGGCACGACTAAGTAAATAAAATACTTGAGTCGGGTCGTGTCAAGAGTCAGATAAAAGGAGTAGATATGTATGAGAGGAGACATGAATATTATAAACGTATGGAAGTCTATCCTCTCTGCGAAAACGGCTCGTCGTGATGTGTAGTTAGTATAATAGTAAGTTGAAAGCCATTGTGTTTTTAAACATTTATGCAAGATCAATATAATATATTTTTTTTAATTACGCGTCATTTAAATTGACATGTTAATCAAAATAACAGTTTTAGTAGTGTACCTTTGTATTGGTCCCTGGGAAGCCATTTCCATTTTACATGGAAATTTCTTCAATAAAAACCGTTTTAATGACATTAAACTACAATCCATGCGCAAAGGTAATATTTACTACGGTAAAATTTTATAATTATTGATTTAACCGATATTATTTACATATAATTGTTTATTTGGCTTTAAAAATTGGTACTTATTAGACAGTGAAGTCCGGGAGCTTTGTTTAGAGTAGAAGATACTCTCATTATCACCCTGGTGTAAGTCCACCATTCAGAATTGAAACGTTGCTTGAAATGGCTTTGGCCGTGTTTGATGACCAGATCTGAATAGCCAGATACTTCCCCATCTTTCCCTTCCCTACTACCTTCAGCCTCATAACATACCCCGATTTCGGGTTAACATAGACTCACTGGCTCCAGACCGTTGGGAGCAGTTGGGACTCTTGTGCGGTTTCACATAAATAAAGGAAAATAAAACTTTTGTTTTCAATATTTTAAATTTGAATACCGCACTGAGTCCTAACTGATCGGATCTGACCAGATCCAGTGAGATTATGGCATCCCCAATCAGGGTGGGTGAATGGTGTGAAGAAGGGAATAAGATTGTCAAGAGAAATATTGGGAAGTAACTGGCTACTTAAATCTCGTCACCAAACACGGATAAAGCCAATTCAAACTTGTAGGTTCCGAATTGAGATCCTTCACCAAGGTGATACTACCCACTATGTAAACATTGCATTTTATTCAAACTCTTTTTAACCGCTTTGAAATTAGGCTTTCTGAGACCCGCTTAATCTTCTGCCCCTTAAGTGATTACAATACTTTCATGATTATCCCTGAAACAATGCCCTTGCTTACAAGTGCCGCCAATTTACACATTTCATATTGATAATTTATTCATACACGTGGACTTATAGTAAATACGAGAATTTAAAGTCGCCGTGGTCGAGGGGTAAGGCTCTCGACTAGCAAGCTGGAGTTCAATTTAATTCGATTAATTTGTGTTATTTTTCAATTTGCTCACTTAATTTAACATGTGGTATATTTGTGGCACGTTCCAGGGTGGAAGATACACGCAGTATCGCCCTGGTGCAGGACCGGCATTCGGCATTGAAATGGCTTGAGACGTTTTTGATGACCAGATCTTAATAGCCAGGTACTACCATATCTTCCTCTTCCCCATCATCTTCCCCTCCCCACTACCTTCAACCTCAAAAAATTACCCCAATTGAGGATGCCATAGTCTCACAGGCATCAAACGGTTGGGAGCAGTTAGGACTCTTGTATGTTATTTGTACTTACATATTTTTTTAAAATACGTATTTATACATATCAAACTAGTTTATTTCATAACCAATTACTTATTAGCTATTTAAGTTCACAGATTAGGAAGTCAATAGCGACCTGCTTCAAGTAATGTAATATGTTGGTTGTTTTACCAAGCAAATTCAATTCATTTTTGCGGTATTATGGTACAATATGATAATTTCATTGTTTTTTAAATCCCGAAAAATAATAAAAAAATAGGTATTCCAATAATGATGCTATTTTCATTTTATTTCTACGTTGACAGTTAAATTATGTAAAATTATATAAAAATCTCCCGTTTTCGATTTGCCGCCGAAATAAAATGTTCATTTTTATTTGTGAATTCGTGACGTCTTGCCGGGTGTTTTTTGTTTCATATTGACGTTGTAGCCAGATGGAACCGTTTCGTGATGAGCGGTTTTAGATTTTTTTTTAAATCAATAATTTATGAAAGAAAATATTAATATTTTTAAATATGTATTGTAATATTATTTTCGGTACATCATCATTTCAGTCAACCTCAAAGATGGTGTAGGTCAAAGGGAAGTTATTTTCTCTGGACCTCCTGAGAGTTAATGTAATAAAAACTAAGTCTATTATCAAAGACATTCACATAACTTTTCTATGAGGACTACTCTTTTATTCATTATTTTCGCCTTGTGTGCCTTTAAACTTGGATTAATTACCTTTAAACTTGGATTAATTACCTTTAAACTTGGATTAATTACCTTTAATCTTGTATTAATTACCTTTAAACTTACATTAATTACCTTTAAACTTGGATTAATTCCCATTAAACTTGGATTAATTACCTTTAAACTTAAATTATTTACCTTTAAATTTGGATTAATTACCTTTATGCTTGGGTAAATTTCCAAGTAACCTTCCTATACGCAAGAATACAGAAAACTAGTTAATCCATTGTACTTAGTACCCCTCGAGCCATGAGTTATCAAAGTACCTACCCATTAGTAGTACCTATAATAAGTTATAATAATACCCCGTAATGGCCTCTCAACAAACTTGACCCTCTACTTCGAAGTTACTCCACTTAGCATAAACTTCAACTTCAAACTCAATAAACCCGCTCGACGAATTTTATCTCGAATGTCGTTAGGGCTTCCCGGTAAGTAATAATGTCGTTTTTCACCTTCTCAAGTTTCCCCGTTTTGCTCATTTTTATACTGCGCGAGGGTATAAAACACCTTTGTCTATATTGTCAATGTCACTTTCTGTTGGGCATTAGTCAGCAGAACGCGAGCATGTTGGTCCTGTTAATGTTCCCTACCTTACACCGGCTAAGATAAACGCTTTTATTGTATATTAGAAAAATTAGAATCATATATAAACCTCAATTGTGTAGTACTTAATAATTAACATTTTAAAAATTATGAATAAGATCTGCATGGAGCCAGCTGGATTATGGATTTTCCAATTGGAGTATATAGTGAAGCTGAAGGTAGTAGGGGTAAAAAATAAATGTGCTAGAGAAAGGTAACTTGAGAAGTACCGGTCTATTCATTCAGTTCATTAAACATGGTTAAAGCCATTTAAATTAAGACTTTGTTCCTGTGAACCCGCTTACAAATTGGAAACGATTGGGCCGCCCGCCGAGTACCATTAATTAGATAACCAATATCTTTGCCATATGATACGCATAGTTGTTCGCTACGTTTGGTGACTTATGAGTCGCGCCTGCGTTAATACAGCGAGACTTGTCTGTGTTTTGGAGGGCTGAATCCAAAGAGACTGGTTAAAGAAGAGCTTTTGACCTCTCTAGCAGGACTCTTTCGAATCATCGCCTTAAACCGCAGAAATAAGCATGGACTTATATGTCCATCACTCCTGGACACGATGCCCCCAGATTCCTACTTACCCCTCAATCATTTTTCCATCGCAAAACTTCCTATCCTTCCGTTCCTCAAGACCCTTCAAAAAGCGTCCCCAAAGTTGACGTAGGATCTGAGGCCAATTATTTTCCCCAGGGCGTGTGGAGCGTGGATCTAATATAATAAAAGTATTTCTGACAAATATTAATTTTTTATAAGCGTTATGCATTAGTCATCCAACCTACAGGAACATTTATTATTTGGGAGACATTTTTTTCTACAAAAATGTATATATTTTTTTATAATTTTATCCATATCCTTGTACTGTAGAACTGTAGAACGGTGGAATGATATTATGTGATACTGCTCTATTTATCAAACATTTGAGTTCAACTTTAGTTCCTTATTAATTTCAGAGTTTGTTCGGAAATATTACATTATCCTGAAGACGTGAAATATTTTTTTTTGCGCTAGGTAACTACCTTCCCACGGTATTCACGTGAAAAAATGTAAATTAAAATAAATATGGACTTAAGGCGATTCCATACGTAGTAATGCAAAATCATGTGTTTTTGGTTTGAAAATTTGGTCGCCTAGAAATGTTTCAGATGCTTTAATTAAATACTGTGAGTAGAATACATCTTGGCCTTTAAAATAATTGAGTAATTTTTAGATAAATCTTTTTATTAGCCCAGAAAAAATAATGTAAAGGCCTATGAAAACAATTTAAAGTTCAAAATATCCTATTTACGAACCCATTTTCGTATATGATTTTATTGTATAATGTGGCAAATTAAGTTATTTATAAAATGATCGAAAAAAAAATTATGTCTGAACATCCACAAAATAATATAAAAGGTACTTTTTGGCCATGTTATTTTCTTGCATAAATCAAAACAGGCGGATGGTGATAAGCGGGAATTTAAACCTTATCGCCATCTACGTAAGGGTTGTTATTGATAGCGGCTCAATTTAAAATATTATACGACGTAGTGCATCGCCTTAACGTTATTTTGTTGTTGCCAATTTAGAGTTCATGCAAAAGCTGTAATCACCTTCTGCCCCATTGCAATACTATTTAATCGCAAATCTAATTGTTTTTACGCCAAAGTGACACAGCGCGAACCTGTAAGGCGTTGTCGTGTATTCTATTCCTATCCGCCCCGGTAAAGTTTGTAAATATAAATTTGATATTGATTTTGCAATCTACATGCTTACAATTTTCATAAAAAATAGTATGGTATGATGATCGACGTACGGCATATATGGATTTACTAGGATTATGAAGTAATCCGGAGTAAACCTCCGAACTTAACGGAAAATTGATATTATTAACTGTATCAATCATGTCGAACATATTAACTAATATTAGATTAAAAAGCCGTCGTGTGTTTTCACTAACTACTTTATTAGATTTTGAAACAAAAAAATATTAATACAAAATAAATTTATTCCCTGAGGAAGAGTAGTTAATTAATAATACAAAGATAATGTAATAAATATTCAAAGTCAAAATAGGTGTTAATTTATTCCGTCATTGATGAGATGCTTCCATTAATTAAAAAAATCATTAATATTTTATTTCGTCCAAGCTTTGCCTCAAGTGCAAACGTTAAAAGCATATCTTTATTTACTTTGTTTTTAAAAGTCGCATCAAGCTTGCAGTTTATCGAATTTATTAATTAATATTTTTGTTTGGCTCAATAAAATAAGTTACGTAAAAGTTATAGTCCTGAATTCTTCGAATATGGATATGATTAAAGTAACCCTTTCATTTTCCATCAGCCATCCCACATAGATATATCTCATTTATATCCCCCATCTCGTAAATAGGTAAATTTAAAATGACACAACTTTATACAATTGCTGAAAGATTTCACCGTTCAACTATAAAAAAATTATGCAATATTTTTCTCATTTAAACACCAGTTACAACATGTGTTTTTAAACCAACCAGTATTTATTAAAATTTAATTTCTGCATAACATAAACGTAAAAACATAATTGAGTTTAAAAAAACGCGAAAATGGAAAAATGATTCTCACTGTTCACTTTCTTATATATGTTTTTACCGTGTAGTTGTACGTACTTGAAATCATTGAAATGCTGATTTTGTTAGGTAACATAATTAGTTTGTTGGAAACATATTTTTTCATCATAATAAATCTTGAATCTAGTGTATTTTGAACTAATAATAATTGCCATTTAAAGCATGAAACTGGAACTTTGTTCTGCCCAGAATTAAAACAAGAGTATATTTACATGAAAAACAAATTACTCAAAGTAAGCTGTTTATTTCAATTCCTCCATTTAAAAAAGTTCTAATTTGGAAATAAAACGTTTTCGTAATATTCTTGAATTCTAGAAAATCACTTAAACATTTTTGCATTGAATAAATGTTTTAATTTTTTTCGTGAGAAATTTAGGTAATCCCTAGGTAAGTAAGAATGTTAACAAATAGTCAAAACAATGCACTTAACATAATTTGGGTGATAGGTACGTATTGAATTACTAGTTTAATGTCTGTTTTCATTACGAATATTTGTGTGAAAGAAAGAGAAATATACTTATGTTTAGTGAATCAATCGCTGGAATGAAAAATTGTAACTGTAACATGTTAAATACTAAAATATTCATTACTCTTGGTTTACTATATTTTGCAGTTGGGTGCGTTGCCGCTGTTTATATATGAATTATATTTTTTTTGGATTCAAAGGTTCTATGGACACACAATAATTACGGCCGGATATAAAGTGATACAGAAGGAAAAATATTATTAACGATTCATCTTCGTTGCGGCAATTTTTCGTTACGATTCGCTTTCAGATAACGCCGTTACTTGGGCGATGTTAAAGCGCTATTAAACGAGCTTGCGTGGCACTTTTACTGGATTCCCTTACAATACGGGAAAGATAACAAATTTTCTTTTACTTTTACTTACAATGTTTCTTTTTCTCTTCGTGTTCCTTTTACTTTTTGCCGTGTATTCACTTTTTGGCTTTCTGTAAATTACTTTGGTTAGCTGTTTTTAGCACGAGCCAAATTTATTAGATTTAGTTCATTTTCCCGATTAATCATATATCCACACAGAGTTTTTCATATGCAATGATAATATTTGTTGTTTAAATTATTATACTAAGGTGCTTTTGCTGATGTAATTTTACAATATATAAATTAAAGTAAGAATTTTCTTTGCACATTTTTGTAAAAATTAACTCAACACAGGAGGCCTGGAGAAAAATAATTTTCCTCAGGGCTATGTCATCTTTGGGGTGCTCCTTGGACAGTCTTTTAAAGGAAAGGATGAAAAAGAAGTTCTGGGAAGAAAAAAGGTTTTCTGGATGGGTAGGCCTCTGGGGATCAGTACGTCCAGGACTGATGGACATATGAAAACATCCTTCTAACTGCGGTGCAAAGCGATGGGTCAATAGTGTCTGGCTGAGGTCAAAAGGACTCCCTCAATTGGCTTCTTCCGATACAGCCTATTATGTAATTGGCGAACGGACGTTTCCGCCGTCAAAACCTGAACAAACCTTAAGTCACAAACCCGGGCACCCCAGCTCAGGGGGCCTACTCTGTATCTTTCGGGTTAACAAACCAGTAAGTTCGGGGTTTAACCTTTCCTTGCCGGTGCTGTCAACTGAGTGAACATCGTCTCTAATTAATATAGCCCAGCTACACTACTCGCGAAGTTGATCGAAGTTGACCGAATACGATAGTGTGGGCACGAACTTCACTTCGCTTCGGGCAACTTCGCTTCGCTTCGCCCGACTTCCGATTGTTGTCGGTAAATGCGCCCGAGTCAAAGGACTCGAAGCGTCCCGAAGTTCGAACACATAAATAAACCAATCACGACTGAGTTGGACTGAGTTACTCGCGAAGTTGCACGAGTGTGTGGGCACGCACTTCGAACTTCGGCTAACTTCGTCGAGGACTTCGTCGAAGCGTCAAAGCGAGTAGTGTAGCGGCCGCTTTAAAATATCTCTAAATATACTAAACACAAAGTTTAAATTTTAGGTATTCCTCCGCAATACATTTATGTATTGCATTAAGTAATTAAAATGTATAAATATTTACCGAGTGTATAACACCGGAGGATGACGATTTTTTTAATACCGTAAGGGATGGGTTAATACGGGTTTGAGACGTGGCGAAACCGGCGTCAGAAAAGTTTCGAAAGATACAGAGTAAGCCCCCAGTAATCAAAAGTAGCGAACTGCTTAGAGAGACCTATGGTCGAGGTAGGTTGGTTATCCAATGAATTGTGACAATTTTTCTGTGGCGGCGGTATTCACACCCGCCTCCTAAATTCGAAAACCTGTTACTTTACCTAGTACCGATTATGTTATGTTATTCTGTTTGTTAACTTTATGTAGATAGTATGTGGGTACCTATAATGATTAGTAGACTAATTTACTTATATTGCATGAAACAAATATGTTTACGGTGCGTGAGACTCGACCAATCTGACCGCGACTTCACAAAGTCAAATGCGTTTCGAAGGTCATTATGGCAAAAAAGATTTATTTCAAAATTAATTTGATTATTATCGTGTTTGCTAGGGATTCTTATACAAGCCTGATATACTTCTTGAGAGTCTCGAAACAGCAGCTGTCAAAAATTGTTCCGGAGGTTTGTTGGGCCCTCTAGAATATACTTCAAATAAATACTTTATTTAAAGTTTATAAGTTGAGAGATACAATCATCTTTTACGAAATTATCAATTTATAATTTATTAAGCTCATAACTCATCATTATTATGCTCGCTCACTGCACATAACATCAAAAACTCACGATTTATGCTTCGTGACAGACCGCACCGCGCGGCGGCTGCCAAAAATAAAATAATCCGCTTCCATGCCTTCCCGTTTTGAATGAGAATATTTTTCACCGGCCACGGAAAAAACAAAAATTGCGTTTTTGAACAAAAATGTGGATGGAAACGCCCCTTTTTTAATGTTCGAGGAAATGTACGTCGCAATGTTTGAAATAATGTTGTGGAAACGATCGCCGGAGAAGCGGCTTTAAATAAACATCGTTTGAACGAGGTTGGTATAAATAAGTGGCTAGGTTTTACTGAGATTCCAAATATTTGAATTTGAATTTCAGTGGAGTTGTTATCAGGCGTTAATACAGGCAGGTAGGTAGAGAGCAGGTAGCTAAGGTATAACATATTTTTAATCTATTAGACAAGCATATACATAATTAAAGCTCACGGTCTTACTAAAAACAAGTGCGCTAACCTTACTAATCGAAACGTGAAATAGAAACTGACATATAAATAATTCATGGAAAGATATATAAGATGTATGCATGCTTATGCAGTCAAAGGGGGAAGATAATTTGTTGTTTAAACGTCAAATAAAAATAATATTTTCAAGATATTCAAAATGTCCATTATTTTTCTTCATGTTGAAGATGTCATAAGAACAAATGCCGAATTGGAATCTAAATAAACTTACCTTGAAGGTGTTTGTATTTTAAATATAGGTACTATAATGTTTAAAAGTTGTAATATTTTAATTTAAAACTTGAAAAAAGATGAAAAAAAAACTTAACACAAACATTTTTAATGAAATGTCCAAAAATTTCAGAGTAATAAAAAATAAAAAACACTTGCTTTTTATTTAAAAAAAATTCAAGTTAACTTTTACTTCACTTTTTATCTCGTTCATACAATTAAAAATGATAAAATATTATCGTAATAATTCCTACAGAACTAGCAGTTAAAAACCGGTTCCGCGGGTTTTATGCTTCTAAGCCACTTAGAAGCGGCACTTAGTTGGGCTTCGCCCAGTTTAAGTGATACTAACAACAGTTACATTTAAAAGATAGATATTAGGTCATTCACAGAGAAAGGGTGAGCGCCCCTGAGGTGAAATCTCACAAAAGCGGCGCTATACAAATTGTCCAATAAATAAATAAATATATTGTTTACATTTTATTGCATACATATGCGTTGATATACAACGAAAATAGTTAAAATAATGTAATCTTATCAAACTTTATTTCGTTAAAACACAAATACCTTTGTTTATCACTTTATTATATACAACCACTACATGTTTCATGAACGAAGTTCACCTCATCAGGAGTAAGTATACATCGAAGTCAAAAATAAAATATAGATTACAATTGGAAAGAAGAAGTGGAAGGAGGGGGGAGGGGTAAGAGTGGCCGGTGTTTATCAGAATTAGGAATTACAATATCGTTAGACAGGAAAGACCAGTTAAGAGTGGGAAAATATTTAAAAGAGGGTTTATATTTTTTTTTGCTTATTAATTATATTTGATTTTATATTGATATGTTTTCATATTTCTAAAATTTCAAAATTATTTGTTTGCGATGCTTTAGGTAAATCCTGTGTGAATTATTTTAAGACCTGAATTTTTATCATAAGTGTGATCATTATTCAAAAGATTCACTATTTCCATTTAGAGCTCCGAGATGTTCTTTAGTTCTGACTTCAAAGTGTCTATTAGTTCTACCTTTATAAAAGAAATTACTATCATCTCAATTGAGTCTATAAACTCCCGATTATTTGTTTGATTATCGCTATCTTTATTATTAAGAATATATTTCTTCATTTGGTTATTAGTGTAAAACGCCGGTTGAATAGTACCTGGAATGTTTTTATTTATAATTTTGGAAGTATCATTATCCACAAATAGAATTCTACTCCATAGTTTATTTCTATCTTTAGAAATAGGGTAAATATACCAAATATACCATTTTAAAATGGATATCTCGAAACTCCATGAAGAAGTGGTCAGAAATAGGGTATCTCAGACTTTGAACGATAATATTAGGCTACTCCCTTGTGATCCATCGATAGAAATACAAACACAATGGGATAACCTTAAGTCAGTTATACGTGAAACCTGTGATGCAAATTTGAAAGCTGATAAGCAAATTAGAAAAAAGAATTGGATGACTGACCACATTTTGAACTTAATGGATGAGAGACGTAAACACAAACATAATGAGACACAATATAAAAACTTACAAAGAACGATTAGACGTGAAATTAAAAAAGCCAAAGAAGAATGGATGAAGTCACAGTGTGAAGAACTAGAGTCGTACAGTCGTAGTCACAATGCATTCAAACTTCACAAAAAATTAAAGGAAATTACAGGCACTTCTAGAAGAATTACTCCATCATGTTTAGTTGACGATTCCAATAAATTAATATTGGATGAAAAAGATATTTTACAAACATGGGAAAAGTATATTCATGATACATTCAAACATATTAGACCTGACATTAATATTCCCAATGATCAATTGCATGGACCATCGATTTTAAAATCAGAAATTCTTCATGCGATAAAGACTTCAGACAATAGAAAAGCGTGCGGACCAGACGATATTCCAGTTGAGGTTTTGAAGCTCTTTAATGATGAAAATGTTGACTACCTGTTGAGGTTATTTAATTCTATATACGACACAGGGAATATACCCCAAGATTGGCTAAAATCCACCTTCGTGACATTGCCTAAAAACAATACCCTAAGAAGTGCAGTGACTATCGATTAATAAGCCTGATGAGTCATGTCCTTAAATTATTCCTTAAAATAATACATGCCAGGATACGCAATAAGTGCGAGCAGGACTTGGATGACACTCAGTTTGGTTTCAGAAATGCGTTTGGAACGCGTGAGGCATTATTGTCTATCGATGTACTGTAACGGACGTACTGCTCCAATATCAGCCGACGTCGCCCCATATTAAAATCTGCCATTTGCCTTAACTTTGCCTGTCCTTAAATTGAATAAACTGCCCTCTATGTATGGAAAATTATGTAAAAATGAAAATGTAATGTAAAAACAATAAACGAAACGTCGGAGCTTCGCTAGAGGTATACGGGCAGAGAAGTATTGTGAGAGCTGGTAAAATCATAAATCATATTCACGATATGATTTATCGATATGATTGTGGTCACGATAGCGTCGCAAACACGGCTCACGGATTCCAGGAATCAAAGAGAAACTGAGCCCGTGTGCGCGTCGCGCGCCCGCTGGCGGCCTATAAAACGGGCAACAGGCCCCCTCAAACGTCAGATCGCCAGTAACACTCACCAGCTCTACACCTCTCTCTCTGCTCTGCCCTCTACCTCGCTCCGACTTCTGCCTCTGCTCGCCTTCTTTCACTCTGACCCCCGCCTCACCCTTGTAATGGACCTGTTTGGGGTAAAAGAACGTAAAGAATTTTTTTTTCATAAATTAAAATACGTTCAGAGAATAGGGAGAAACGAACAGACTATGGACATACTAGAAGCTTTATTATAGAAACCTACGTTGGTAATAGGTGTTAACCACGTAATAATTGAAAAGGGGCGCGCTGGGTTTCAACGAATCAGACCATTCCCAAAATCAATTAAATAATTTTTCGCCAATCACGGAGACTAAGGGCGGTCTAAGGCACGATACACTCGAGGTTGATTTACTGTTGAGTTAACCTTGGGATCCGGTCTCACGACACGTGCAAAGGCACTTAAGAATCGACGATAAATTTGCATTCTAAGGCAGAAACGAAGCGATACCCAACCATCGATAACGAAAAAAGGGGGGGACGGTTTGGTGAAAGAAGAGGGTGTTTTAGAATGTTTTGGTCCAGAAGACATATTACGAGTTGATCCTTGTAGAGAGAATTGTTTACGTTCGCTGGAGTTCTGAGTGCTGTTTCAAGTGGACACAGTGAACACAAATTTTAACTTAAGATAGGACGTTTGGCCGAAATTGCCTAATTATATTAACACGGGGGAGATGCAAGTTGGGTAATTAAGAAAAGACATAAAAGTTAATGAGTCACGAAGTCTTTGATTAACGATCAAAACTTTACGACCTTTTTTGCGCGTAAACAAAGTTACGAGGATAATATATTGAAATTCCTAGATGAAGCGAGAAAAGAGTATATGGGTTGGGCTAAAACTAGACGCAAAAAACTGTAAAAACAGGGATGTACTGGGCGTAGATCACCGAAAAGAAAGGACCAGGAATCGAAAAGAAACCCGAAAGGTAGTTTAGCTCATGATGGAAGAGGTTTCAACGACTCGGGTAGTGGACAGCGATGGGTTACGAAAGATTACCAGAAGAAATGCGGCGGATATCACGAAAAGAGTCAAAACAGGTAGGCGAAATTACAAAAAACGTGTCGAATCAAATTTCGGAACGAATGCCTACGTATGTCATCACCGAGAGGAAGGTATATGTGTCCTGGGAACCCCCACGGATCGTGTAGACACCGATAAAATGCTAGAAGGCAGCACACAAGGAAGGATACTGTATTGCGCAAGCGCTGGACATAATAGGTGAAAAGCTTCCGTTAGTTAGGATAATTTATCGATTATATTATTGATATCAATAGCGAATTCCTCGGAAAGATTTCAAAGACAACGATATAGAAATGAGCTACACCTAGTCTATAGGCCGGAAATCAACCAATATTACGGACACAACACGTGTACGAGAAAAAAATAATCAAATAATTTTACATCGCCGTATATCATTTACGGGAGAGCGCCCGGAGGTCTGACCACCGAGTACGCGCCTGTACCCGCCTCGACAGATTGGTAGGTGTCTACCTCAAATCGGAAGGCGGGAACCAAAAACCCTGAAACGGGGTTATGCAATTCTAAACTTGACGGGAAGTGAAACCTCGAATTCATAAAGGCGAAAGTCGCACAAATTTTAAGTCGATTTATTCGAAATGACATTATTAAATAGCGTTGTTTGGAGGAAATCAGGGGCTTTTTCGTTTTAACTTGGTTGGAGTCGGTCCTCGAGAACTTTACGTCGCGACAGTTTTGTGTGTGCTATTTTTAAACTAAACTGATAGAGTTTTAAATAAAGTGAAGTTGTGGTTTTAATATTAATTGAAATAATCGAAGTGAATGTCCCAAATAATATATGAAAGGTTCTAGGGAGGGGGAGGGGGTCGGTGGCCCTCCATAGTAGATCGGCGCTATACAAATTATCGATAGTTCGCAATAAAACACGGCTGAAGTTACTCCCGTGTTTTACACGCTCATACTCAAAGGGGTAATGAAAGACTAGCTAATAACCTTCGAGAGTTGCTTACGGGAAATAAAAACAAGGTAGATCTCGGCAAATACTTACTTAGATACTCTGGGATAGTCGATAGGGAGAGACATCTAGACTAGGTACAGTGGAGGCCAACAAATACCTATGCATGTCAACTATCAATTTACAGTTAGAAAAGGAAGAGACCTTCTATTAAAGGAAATGATCCGCTTAAACGTTCCGAAATCTAGTATCCGGTAATTTATGTGCTATCCACGGGGCGGCGTATGGAAGTAGAAATTTTAGCTAGAAAAATTAGATTCAATATGGTTATAGTTTCTACTGGCGAGTAGACGGGTGACATAGAAAATCGGTTTCGAATTTAATACGAACCCTTAATGGTTTAGGGGCTTTTACTCATTCCTACCTCATGAGTTCCTGGACGTGGATTGATGTACATGTCGTCGATATCCCGACTGGACTGGTAATATTACGATTTTGGGTTTATGATCTTGCATGAATATATATTTCCAGAACGTTAAAATTGCGACGAAGATGGGGCTGCAACCAGCAGCTCGGACAGGGCTGCGATACTGATAAGATAGTATCACATTTAGAACTGTTTGCTTGCTTCTAACAGCTGTGTTTAGCACGAGGCCAATGACCTACTTATTTGTAAGCAATTAGTGTCGACGCACGATCCAAAAGGAAGGAAAGGGACCCCCATAAATCACTTGACGACCGCGTCTGACGACAAAAGTCGTACATTCTACCGAGTTGGCAGCCGCGCAGAGGCACCTCAAATCAACATGGAAGCGACTAGCTGCAACCAACTCATGCTCAAGACAAATAAAAAATCAAATTAATAATATTTGTATAACCTTATATGTTCACTAACAAATTCCCAAATACCTTTGGCCTCGGCTTAGAACTCGCCGTTGGAGTATGTTGTCCGTAAGCTGTCTTGGGAAAGCACACAACTTCCTCAGCTCAGAAGATTTTCTACTTTCCTCATCACGCGATTTCGGGGCGTCAACGTTGTATGGAGAATCACGAAGAGTCCGGAAGGTCATCCCTTTTCGCGGGGCCGGGTCGGGTGAGAGGACACGAGAGGCAGTATGAAAATTAATGTCAAGTTGGAATGTTTGGGCCTTGGTTCGCTGCGAAGGCGTTTAATTGAACGGGCTCCAAGTCTTTCAAAATCGCGTGGAGGGGACGTCGGCGTGATGAACGAGGGTTCAAAATCGGAGGACGAACACATACTAAAGCGGGGTTTACCCGGAGGTTGATGCAACTCGACTGGAAATCCCTCGAGATCCTTTGCAGCAGCCTTCGTGAGGTGGATAGTAGGCCTGGCGGCTAGTGGACGTTGAAAGCCCCACCAGAACAAACCTACTTGAAACATGCACGCGTTTAGCATCATGACAAGGGACGCAATGAAAATTCCCCTTTTACAGTCAGTAACGTAGTCCGTCGGAGGAAGCGGGGCGGGGTGATTTGGGATATTCCAACAGGTGTATTACCTCTCCCTCTGACGTGAGCGGTCCGGAGGTGTCAGGGCGACTATAAGAAGAAGTTAGACCAGACCTCGGGGAAAGCCAGACACGTATTGGTTCTTGGGGTTTTGCATTTGGAAGAATAGCGACCATTTCATTTGGGGCAGTGAGGTGCCGACCCAGTTTGCAAAAAAACTCTTTTCTCGTCATTCGATTCGTTCCCATCTCCTTTTCTCTCGTTTCCACTCCCATCCGCAACATCCAAAGTTTACTAACCACAGCTAAATTCATCTATCTAGTTTCAGTACACCATTACAGAGGTCGACGAGGGAGTCCCAGTACTTATGCGGAAACAACTCCCTATTCAACGAAGGTTCTAATAGCGCGTACACAAAAAGGGGGGGGGGGGGTACGGTTCTATGTCACAATCTTGAATTTATAAACACGGGGACATTAGATAAGGGCGGGGATACAAGGCAATCGTAGGGATATGATAGAAACTGATAGGTCGATTAGTAATAGAGTCCAGTACTCGAAAGTTAGGTGAGACACGTACTCGTTTCTTGTAGAACTCGATGAGGGTCGATGGACGTTTTCCCCACACTTTGGCTAAAAAGAACCGGGAGTTACCATGGAAAGGAGACATTAAATACCTACCACCCCATAACGGTGGGCTTCGAATTAACAAATCACACAACGTGAAGTTAAGGGATTTATTGTAGATCAACCCCAAAGCGAAGGCCTTATTTTATGTGCAATATCACAGGGGCAGGGGGGATATTCAGAGTTAGCTAGGCTCCGCACGATATCATTTTGCAAAAGCGAAACTGAACGCTCGAGAGAAAGAGGTATAAAAACCTCATTCAAGCGAGTTAGTACAATTAGGAGGTCGAGTCAACACACCCTGGACCACGGACTTGCCTACCCCTTCGGACCAGACTCAGAATCAGCATCAAGAACAAGCGACAAGCAATCGGACCAGCTCTACAGCGGCTTCAGAGACGGCCCCTTTCTACCCCTCCACGCCACTGAAGGACGACATCTCACGCCTCCGCAGATTGGGATCACCGGCCCCATTTACAGTCTTATGTGTCACGATTACGTCTGATACAATGTACTATTGCAAAAGTGTCGTGACCAAAGAAAGGAAGTTTTTGCCTGTTTTATTGACTACGAAAAGGCATTTGACAGGGTAAAACATGCTGACCTAATGAAAATGCTTGCGGATTGTAAAGTTGACACCAAAGACCAGAATTTCATAAAAAACCTGTATTGGTTCCAAACAGCAGAAATAAGACATGGGAATGAGAGATCTAATGCAATTGCCATTCAGCGTGGAGTACGACAAGGCTGTATCCTGTCGCCACTATTGTTTAATCTCTATTCCAACTATGTCTTTAAAAGATCCCTAAGTAATACTGAGAAGGGTCTTAAGATCAACGGAGTTGTCATTAATAACATAAGATACGCAGATGATACTGTATTACTAGCTGACTGTATCGATGACCTCCAAGACCTATTAAATCTTGTTAATAATGCTGGTGAGCAACTGGGCCTAACAATCAACGTCAATAAAACAAAATGGATGACATTTGGACGACTAGATCACTCTGAATCAGTGATACAGTTAAATGGTTGCAATGTCGAAAAGGTCGAAAGATTTAGATACCTCGGAAGTATTCTCACGGAGACTCTTGACCCAGATGTAGAGGTTAGGTGCAGAATTGAAACAGCAAGAACTGCGTTCATTAAAATGAAATCCCTCTTCTGCAATGATAATATCAGCTTAAAACTAAGGCAGAGAATGATAAAATGTTATGTGTGGTCGGTCTTGTTGTATGGATGTGAAACATGGACCTTGAAAGTGAATACCATGAACAGGTTAGAGGCTTTTGAAATGTGGCTTCACCGGAGAATACTCAAAGTCCCATGGACCGACATGATCACCAACACAGAAATTCTCAGGCGGGCTAGAGCAGAGAGAGAACTGCTTAGATTAATAAAAATCAGGAAAATTTCATATCTGGGTCATGTACTTCGAGGGGAGAAGTATCACTTGCTCCAGTTAATATTGAAAGGCAAGATAGAGGGTCGCAGAGGGCCTGGTAGGAGACAAATGTCTTGGCTGCGAAATATACGAGAGTGGACCGGCATTAGAAGTGTGGAGGAGCTATTCCGGGTACCGCAATACAAAGAGACATTTTCCAAAGTGATCGCCAACGTCGGGAGGACCCGATAAGGCACATAAGAAGAAGAAGAGATTATGTTTAATTTTTTTTATTTAGTATTTCTACTATTAAATGCTATTTGTTTTATGGTTATATGCTATCTGTTTTTTCAGGTCTTAAAATACTTCATACATGATATAAAGCATCGAAAATAAATAATTTATATTTTTAGAAATTTGAAAACATGTTAATATAAAAGCATATATAATTAACAAGATTTTTTTTTACTAAACACTATTTTAAATATTTTCCCACTTAACTGGTCTTTCCCGTCTAACGATTTTGTAATTCCTAATTCTTATAAACCCAGTCTACTCATACCCCTCCCCTCTCCTTCCACTTTTTCATTCCAATTGTAATCTGTATTTAATTTTTTACTTCGATGTATACTTACTCCTGATGAGGTGAACATCGTTCACGAAACATGTAGAGGTTGTATGGTATTAAGTGATGTAAATAAAGTTATTTATGTTTTAATAAAATAAATAATGCCATCACAAAGTGATAGGCTTACAGAAGAAATCTTCTTATTAAACTTATTTCGTAACATGCGTATTGTTAGCTGCATATTTAAATATTCGCGCTAATCATTTGGTTCGTTCTTATACCGCCAGAGGGGCAGAGTGGTCGAATTTTGCCTGCAGACCCCCTATTCGGGATTTACCCGAAACATACGATTTGAACTCGACCAATCAGAGGGCTTAGATCGTCCAGACGCTAGCGTAATACTACTACGTAATCAGATCACCAAAAAATCGTACATTTTGTATCCATTTTGTCATCAATACTAACTATGATTGTTTTACTTTGTATTTACCTACACATGCATAAGGCATTTATGGTATTAAACAAAATCTCTTTCAGTTTTAATAAATTTACTCGGTAAAAGCCAATTAAATATAATAAGTAGGATAATATGTCAATATACATATGGATATGGATACATATGGATACAATGTCAATCAACTTCGACATTTTTATCGGAATCGACGATCGTTTAAAATCGGAATCTGATTTATTTTAACCTAATTCAATCTTTATTTAACAATTCATAAACATCTAAATTGCGTATTACACAATATAATAAAAAAGTTTATTCGTCATTCACGTCACGGTGAGCGTTAAACGAAGAGATTATTTCTATCCAGGGAATCGATTCTCCAATCAAGGCCGCTCGCAATTTCTGTCGAAAGTACATACATTGGTCGACATTCTTATTTTTGAGTCTCGTCGAAGGTATACACTTACATACGCCAAACTTCAAATGTCATTCCATTCGATCAACGAGGGGAGATCGAACCCTAAGTTGTTCGCGTGAAATGATCGTCGATAATCGAGGACTCGGTTCCACAGAATACAATGTTTGCTTTCGCACTGTACTACTATCTTGAGCGAAACTTCCTAGAACTCATCCGTCTAGCAGAATGAACATAAAGAAACATCTTCGGAGTTTGGCCATCTTCCATCCACGCCACGTGTCTTATTGCATTTATCTTTCCAAGTCAAGTTAAGTTCTTCTGCAACTTCGAGACCAGCGACTTATACACATTTAATCTTATTTTTGGCAGATAGCTACGAATTCTTTAATTTATTACGGCGTTAATAATTTGATCGTTTCATGGTAGATTTCATTTTATCGTTGATTCATAAAAAAAATCCAATATGATTAATGACCTGTTGACCAATTGGCTTTCAGGAAAACTGATTTCTTTTAGATAAATTAACGTTTTATTTGTCGCTTGGAAAACCTAATATAAAGCTTTATTAATGTTTTTTAAGTTGTTCGTGCAATCAGAGAAGTAATTTTCAGTAAAAAAAGACAAAACCAAACATTGACATCAATCGCACGAGCCGGCAACCCCGAGAGAAATGCGAAAGTTGAAAATATAGCTCTATTCTCCCCTTCAAACATCCTTATCTTCCCCCGAAACCTCTAGCCCCTCATTTGATCAGCAACCCGTTCAATTTTCCCGCCAAAAGCAACGCCCTCCCCTCTTCGAAGATAAGAATGCCGGCGGCGAAAAACTACCATTTGCCGGAATATAAATTGATTGTACTATTCGTAGGTTTAAACACTACTTCGATTTGGGGATGTATTTCACAACTACGGTCAAACTGAACAGAATGAACGTAGATATATAGCAACTCGTTCAATGCAATAAATAATTAATTTTTATCTGTAAGATATCCACGAGTGTAAATATGGTATCATTGGTATGTTTTCGGCAATGAAAAAAGAAATCATTGTCTTCGTAAATAAACTTTACTAAATATATTTTAAAAGTAATATACAGCCTATTATCGAATTAAAACTAATATCATAAAGTGAAATAATAAATTCGGAAACGTAGATTTTTTTTTGTGTTTTTCACAATAAATTCATTAAAAAATAATAGGAAAAAGATATATTTGTGGCTACAACATTCAGAAATGAAACGGCTTTAGCCACGTTTGGTGACCAGATCTGAACCCAACTTCCTCTAACCGATCTTCTTCCACTCCACACTACCTTCTGCCTGATAACCTTGATTTGGGATGCCATACCCTCACTAACTCTAGACGGTTTGAAGCAGATAGGACTCTTGTGTGTTATTACCATATTGTTAAAGTAATTTGTTAGAACTATGAATAATTTGTTCAATTTCCACGATGTTCCTGAGTGAAAATATTTTTGAGTGAAAACACTTCCCCTTTGTTTAGAAACGTGGAAATTACAACTGTAACAAACATTTTAATGGTAAGTGCATCACAAGTTATTTGATGTTTACAGAAAATACTAATAAATGAAATTCATACAAATGTAATATAAGTTTAAATATTAAATTATTAGTAACATTATTAAATTTCACATGCTTTATTTTTTTAAATCTACCCTTTTTATCCACACTATGGTATTTTGAATTCAACTTCCGTGTATGTAAACAACAAATGTTTGCAGAATGTTTTCTAAGGGAAACCATAAGAATCCACCCCAACACGATTTCTGATGCCTTTACTCCCTTCACGGTTGCCCCCTCGCACTCTCCCGAAGAAAATTTTCTAATACTTCCTCACGGAAAAAAGCTTGGAATAAAAACGGCCTTTTTACCGTAAATAAGGGCAGCATTTGACCGAAGGTACAACTTACAGCTTTTTACGATTGTTACTCATTATTGTAACGATCACGACAAATGTCGAGCATCGGGTAATACTCTTTTTTTATATTTATTGTTAAATTTTAACAAAGGGCAGGAAGCTACTAGCAGGAAATGTCAAGTTCAATACGGGATACAATGGACAGATATCATTCCTATTATTATTGACAATGAAACCACATTTACAATTCATTGTTGCGTTTGATGTTTATTTATGGTATAAAAGGTTCTATATCCTTTAAGACCAAGACATATGATGACTCAATACCATAAAATAAATTTGAAATCTTAATGACATAAGTGAAGGCGTTAGAAGGCCAAGTAAAGTCACTTTTACAGTTAAAAGTGACCGAAGGGGATAGGGTCCCATTAGCTCAGTGGTAGAGCGGTGCCCCGGCAAGGTAAGGGTCCTGGGTTCGAGTCCTAGATTAATGAGAACTAGAGCAGTGCCCTGGCAAGGCAAGGGTCCTGGGTTTGAGTCCTAGATGTGACCGTATCCGTTTCTATTTTTCTGTTTCAGATTTTCGTTTAGAAATCGCTAATATTGTCTTCAATAATAAAATATTACAATTTGAGGTTTTACTCAATAAAGTTATTCCAAAATTTATAAATATTTTAACAATAAGGTGCTGTTTTTATTGATCTTAAATACAACTAATATACATCCACGGGTACCGGTCTGAAAATAATAGATATTATAATTACAAATTCGTCGGAATAAATTAAAACTTGAGCCTTGTGCAAGCCACCGTTGTTAGATTATTTTGTCGTCTTAATCCAATTAGGGTTTTTCTTACTTTTTTTGTTACGGGATTTGTACATATAGGTGCATATGTAGTTTAGGTACCTAGTTAAATTTATTTTTATTTTTATTGTGATATAAGGAATAAAGATACATACATATTTAACAATATTACATTTTAGATCATCATTGGTTATGTATAGTATACCTTATCAGAAAATACGAGTTCTTGTGCCTGATATGGGAACCACGATTCTTATATAAATTTTATGTTATAATAATACTTTTGCATAGAATATTAATTTTTCAATGTTTAATTTAATTTGTTCTGATTAGTTGACAATGCAGCGCAGTTCAGAAGGGAGATTATTGTAGTTTTTTATGGCTTGGTAAATATAATAGTTTCGCATTTGTGATGTTTTAAAATTAGGTATAATAAATTGATTTCCACTTATTGTTTCTCAATAGTTTGTAAAATTTTGGTAATTTTTTTCGTTGCACATTTTTACTATGGAAGCTTGGTTAAATATGTCATGACGATGACATTGTAATATAAGCCTTTATTCTTTAAATTGTTTAAAAGTGATGGTAGTAGTAGACTACTACTACCACTACAACCACCACTACAACCACCACTACAACCATCACTACTACTAGAAGTCCATATTATTATTCGGAGTAAAAACGTTTATCAAATAGCCATGTGCTTCTCTACCTTCCTCTACCCCATCTCCCCACTCCACTACCTTCAGCCTCAAAATACGCCCCAATTAGGGATGCCATAGTCTCACTGCATACATACGGTTGGGACTCTTGTGCGGTTTCACATAAAAAAGGTATTTATTTATTAAAGATTGAACTTCTTTGTTTCATAATATAGAGGGGTATTTTTAAAAAACTGACTTTGTAATCCAATTTTGATCACATTTGACATGTGAATACAATGTTATCAGAATATATTTCAACACAATATTTTTGCAATACAATGTTGTAAAAGCTACTTATATCCGTGAAAAAATAACATTAAAAATTACTGTTTCTTGTAAAACTCGTCCTATTCCATCCAATAATGCTGTCAAAACAAGCTTATTCCATTTAAACCAATAGAGACACGGAAATTTTAATATCTCCTTTCTATAGAGAAAAAACTCAAAATATGTACCTTATTTTAAGAAAAATAGATTTGAAAATATGTCACAAATACATAGCTCCCATGTAAACTTATTATAAGAATATATTACATAATAGTAGTTATTAATTTATCATATTTGTATGTAGTGATTATCGACTTTTTCATACTGTACATAATGTTTAATCACACTCCTACTTAATTCCACATACAATTGTGCAATACCTTGAGAATCTCACTTCTATAGAGAAACAAGTCATAGTTTCTATAGAGAATCACGATTTTTCGTGGACAGTGAGGCATATAATTGGCAGAGGAAGGATAAAAGTAGACCGAATGCCGTAGAAATGAGATCCCTGAGGGGCGTGGCTGTAAAAACATGTCCGTTTGAATAATGTGGAGATGGAAAAGGTTAAGAAAGGAATACTTATAATGTTAGGCATGCAGAGCGGATGGACAAAGAAAAGAGTGTAAACATTTTCTCCCCTTACCCACCCCTTCTATAGTAATTTGTCTCCTTCTTTTCTATTTGTATCTCTTTCTGTCACAAATAAGGTGTTGTCTTGTCTATTTGTCTCTTTCTCTCATTGTTTTATTTTATATATATATATAATATAAAACAATATAATGAGAGAAAGATATATATTTATATACAAAATAATTTAATGAGAGAAAGGGACAAATAGAGATGACAACAACTTATTTATCTATTTATATATATATATACGCCTATAAAGGCTTTTACATAAAAGTGATACATGATGTAGTGTACATAGGAGAACATCTGTATTATACAGGAGATACTGACAGTAAATAGATTTAATACATTGTAAAGTAGGTACAAAATACACAGTTGTAAAATTGTGATTACAAGTATAATGAGAAAATATTAAGAAATGACTAAAAAAAAAGGAAACTAAATATGAAGCAATATTAGTAAAACGTAAGAGTAACATAAAGTAAAATGAAATTAAAGCAACACTACATATAAGACAAATCATTAAAATTAATTTACCAACGCTACTCTAATTTGTAGGATTCGACAAAATGTTGGTAAAGATTATGCTTAATTCTATAAATGGAGTCAATAAATAAATCAATAGCACCCCCTACTTGTTGCCCAGATTATGCATCCTATTGGTCAGTGAGTGTGTCTGATAGTTAGTCGTGCATGTATTTCAGAAGAATGTTAACTTGCTGAACTGAACTTGCTGAAATATATATGCATCTGTTTATATTTATGATGAATTATAAGCCCTGACGTAGCTTGATATAAGCGAAACCTGTTTGACTGTCATTTATCAATTCGTTAAAGTGATGTATTACAAACTCTGTTTTTCAATTTAATATATAATAATATCATACTGTTAATTTATTTCATGAAAATGTTCAAATGTTCTTTCCTTTAACTCATCCAAAGCCGGGTATGTATCATAAATGTTATCACAAATTGAATATCTTGTGCACGCCTTATTTTAAATTGCCGTAGAGTGTGTATCTCCAACCCATATGAAAGTACACTCACCTGCAGAACGAATGAATAAAATAAACATACGTAGATCTTGTTATACATGGTATGGCGTAGTATCTACTTGTGCTGAGGAGCAACCTGGATCCTGCTTAGAGATTCCCCTCTAGCACCCGGAAATAATACGGACCTGCATCCGTTATATTTGCCTTACGGAAAAAAAAACATCTATACGTTTCCCCTTCCGGGACATTTTAAAACGACGGAGAAAAATGATGTTTTTTCCAAAGCGTGATATGAAATATCTAGAAATAAGCTGCCGCCCGAGTCTATAGGGGAGCGGCAGATGCGCCCCACAGACTTGTATTCAATTCATCCAATAAAACATTTTAATCTGGCCATAACAAATATAGATCTTCCGCCCGGAGTACCAGGGATGCAGAGAGCACGGTGGACCACACTGAAATTCCCCAAAGGCGGCATTCTCCTGTGATTTATTTGAATAGTTTACCTTTGGAATTATATATTTCACGTCCGCAGTCCCTCCACGCTCTTTCCATGCTCGCTACTTTAGAATTTTACTCTGCTGTTGTTTATTACTACAAAGTAGGGCAGATCAATATGATTCAAAGGCTTGAAAACAGGTTTGAGAAAAACAGTAGTGAAGGTAGCAAAACAGAACGATTTTTTGTAAAACTCGTAAGTTTTAAAAAAGAGGCTGAATTATTACCAGCAAACGGAGAAAACTTACAGATATAAAATATTGATAATTTAATAAGATAATTTTAACGAATGAATTGATTGATAATTTATAGTTATTGGTTATGGTGATTTCAACCAGCAATACTCGTTTTTCTCCGTGCAGAAGGTAAACCCGAGGTTGGCTATTTTTATTTTCTAAGTGAATAACGCACTAAAGCCCCAACTGTCTGGGTTGGAAGGTGTTGGGTATTTGGAGTAAGGTAGTAGAGAGGAGAAAGAGGTAAGAAATAGGAAGGTAGGTAAGTAAGTACCTGGCTATTCAGATCTCGTCACCAAACACGGCTAAAGCCATTTCAAGCAACGTTTCAATTCTTTTTTTTATTTTTATTTATTCTTTAATATATTTGTTATACAATGGTAAAGTATATTGTCCTCCACGCTAGGAGTTCACCTGTGTTGTGGAGGACTTTTTCAATTGTAAAGTTATATAATTCTAAAACAAATTCTAAATAACATTTTGAATGGTGGTCTTACACCATGGCGATACTGAGAGTATCTTATGCTGTGGAACCTTATATTATTTTGAAAGATTTAATTGTGAAATAACACAAATCAAATTAAATTTACTTGCGCACGACGGTATTTGAACGGGCTACCTCCGGACAGCTAATCGAGAGTCTTATCCTCGACCACGCAGGCCACTCTGGAAGTGACTTGGTCAGTGCAAAATGTTCTTTAGCGGACTGAAAACCTGTTAGATGTATAGAATGCGTTTCGAAATTATTTAAAAAATATATGTGTGCAAAGTGTATTGTGGGCGTGTCCTTGTGCCAGAGGAAAGCTCAATTTCTACTTACTGTTACTGAAATATATGTGTGCCAAGTGAATTATGGGCGTGTCCTTGTGCCAGAGGAAAGCTCAATTTTTACTTACTCTTGCTGAAATATATGTCTGCAAATTGTATTGTGGGCGTGTCCTTGTACCAGAGGAAAGCTCAATTTCTACTTACTGTTACTGAAATATATGTGTGCCAAGTGTATTGTGGGCGTGCCCTTGTGCCAGAGGAAAGCTCAATTTCTACTTACTGTTACTGAAATATATGTGTGCCAAGTGTATTGTGGGCGTGTCCTTGTGCCAGAGGAAAGCTCAATTTCTACTTACTGTTACTGAAATATATGTGTGCCAAGTGTATTGTGGGCGTGTCCTTGTGCCAGAGGAAAGCTCAATTTCTACTTACTGTTACTGAAATATATGTGTGCCAAGTGTATTGTGGGCGTGTCCTTGTGCCAGAGGAAAGCTCAATTATCAAATAACTATTAATTATAATAACTATTATCTTAACAATCAAATAATTTAAAATATCGAAATTCTTTATTGATCAGATTAACAAAACCATATGACTTTCTGAGGGCTATAAGCCGAAAGGTCTTGTGATATTTGGCCACGTTGGTTTTCATGTATATCATTATTATTTTTATATAATGGCGTTACATATATTTTTACTATAATAAATTTGCTACGAATTTTTTAAATACATCTGTTATTAAATCATTGATGTTAAAATAAAGTAAATGGGTTATTAAATAAATGGGGAAAAATAGATGTTAATGCTAAAGTTGTTTGAAGCATATTGAGTGTTTGTGCAATTATTATAAATATATTTGCACCGCATAATACTCCTCGCATAGTCAGAAGGGGCTAATCTCTTTTTTCTACAAGTTTATAATATGTTTATCATTAACCGCAGGCTGTAATAATTTACTTCAGCCAGCAATTTAGTTTTGCAACTGTAGTTAATATTTGACTTGAAAATTCCTAGAAGTTTAGTATTTAATCCCGTGCAATTTAACAGTTAGCCCCAGGATAAAACTTCTAGAAGCACTTGAAAACTTAAAAAGATTGTTGAAAATTCTCCAATATAATACATAGATAATGTTTATATAACATTATGATATAGATTTGCACGGACTCGTGTAGATAGTATACAGTAGTATTATTTGGGAAGCCATCCAGGAGACCATTTATTGGATAAACAACACTTTCATCCTAAGTGGTTCCTACGTTTGTTGACTTTGCAGCGGTGCCCAGGTTCATAAGATGAGGTTTGTCCATATTTTCGGATCGGTAGATACAATTTTAGGGAGACCCTTTGACCTCTCCGGCTATACTATTAGTGAGAGGGATGGATTCATACGTCCATCATTCCTGGACCCTCTGATTTCCAGATTCCTACCCACCCCTCATATATTTTTCTTTCCCAGAACTTCATCTCCTTTCTTTTCTTAAAAAAACCAGCAATACACAGCATCAAGATGACATAGACTGTGAGAAAATGTATTTTTCGCATGGCCTCTTGTGTGAAGTTAATATAAAAAGGTATTCGAATAGCACTGAGGGCGTAATTTCTCCAGAAGTTACACCCTAGGAGTTGATACTTACCCGGATGTATAGCAACCCTGATATGGGACATGGAACTAGCAGGGGAAGGATAAATATAGACTGAATGCTATATAAATGAGATCCTTGAGGCGTATACGTGAGAAATGTGGAAATCTGCAAACACACAATGAGAAAGATAAAGAAAAGGGACAGTTACATAGTTTGGGTTTGTAGAGTAAATGAATGAAGAGGGGAGTGTAAGCTGAATACATGACGCGAATGAGAACGGTAAAATAAGTCAGGAACGCCCAAGGAAGCCATGGCAAAATCAAGTGAACCAAATAAACAGAAGCGTATGTATAAGACGATGTATAAATGTGAAAGAAGCAACGAGTGTGTGCCAAGACCAAGTTAGGCGGACCATGCTGCGTTAGTTAGCTATGCCGGGTTCAGACGGTGCGATTTTAATTGACTTTTAAAGAACAACAAACAAGATTTCGCTTAGATGTTTCAGCTTAACTTGAACCGTCATTGATAATCAAGATGGAGTCAACTGAAATTATTCGTACGTGAGTCTCTATAATTTCTGACATTTTGCGGAACGAACTTAAGGACATGTCATTGAAAACCACAAAAATGTCATATTTGGGTTAGAAAATGGATTCTAAGAAGAATTGAATTAGGTGCATCTAATACTATTTTGAGATTGATTATACAATATTAAAACACACTGAAATCATTTACGAAATTCGATAAAGTTGCAAAATTGTGCTTAACGCATAAGACGTATTTATTTATAAATATTTTGTTTTTGATTTCTATTGGAAACACCAATTTAAGTCGAGAAGATGGAAATACATGCACAAAATAGGTTATAAGGTTATTTGATTGCATTGTTGATTCCTGTCTCTGGGGAGGAAGATTCAACCCTCGGTAAAATCTTTTTTCTTAAGTTTTAAATGTGCGCAACCATTAGGAGTAGGAGGAAGGTTCAATCTGCACAACTAGGGAGGAGGGTTCAATGAACAACTGGAGAGAAAAGTTCAATCCCCAGTCAAACAAAATATATGTGTTTTTAAATACATCTATTAATAAAAACAAATGCATTATGGTGAAAAAAACTTATTTTTACAGGTTATTTTTTATTTTAGTGAGTTATCTTAAAAAAGATGAACGAACTCAGTTTCATTGCCATTGTTAATATGTTGGAATATTAATTTGATTTGCAATGTTATTTCAGGTTCACCGAAATGTGAGTTTCAGCTGAAAATATTACAACTGATTTTTTTAATATTATTCTATCTTGCCGTTTCCATCATCTTTCCGGTTCCCCGCGAAAAGCAAAACACATTAAAAACAATTATCTTTTCATTATTTTTCCTTTATTATGGCAGTATTTTTCCATAAGGGTATAGATAAAGTAAAGGGAACGCTGAAGTTTTTTTTATTCACTTACTCCAGGCAGGAGGCCCTGAGAAAAATAGTTTACCTCAAGGCCTATGTTATATCTGGGATACTGTATGGAGGGTCTTTTTGAGGAGTGGAAGTAGTGAACATGGGTCTTGAATAGATCCACGCTGTAGCGGGGAGGAAAGGAAGCCAGAAAATCGTCCAACAGCCGAGTTGTTGAGCTCAAGAATGAGTCGTAGAAGAGATTCAGCGACTGTCCAGGGGTACAAAATCAGAGCTATTTCTGCAGCCCACTTCTGCAATACAAGGTCAAGTATTAGGGTACATCCCGGTGCCGAAGCCTCAGCTTTTTAGAAATTGCAGTAAGGAACCGACGGCGGGACAGCATCCCGGTCACCGAGGATCAGGTTATCCGCAAAAATTTTACCTAACAGGTTAGCCTTTTTGGTAAAGGTGTTTGCTAGTGAGGCGTAAGGTCTAGTGAGAGATAGTAGACTGGATTTGCAGAAATTGAGATAAATTAAGCCCCAAGCAACCAGATCGCTCTGCTGCCATGTGGGCGGGCAGTCAGTTTTTTTGCTCTTCTGCAAGTAGTGCTCAAATTTTGACTTATTTATGATCCTCTTGCTTTCCTTTGCCATTTTGTTATATGATGATCTGTTTTCAGACCTTCAAGATGTGTTGTAGGCTCGATGAGTCACGTTTTTTGTCGAACTGCTTCTTCGGAGCATTATCACCTGAACAACGGCTTTGAGCCCACTCCAGAAGATTGTATGAAGCCATCCGTCGCGGATGTGATGACTTTACCAATTTTCTTTGTAAATCTGGAAGGATAAAACTGACCACTGGAAAATATTGAAATGTGCCCGCAAACCAAACCAGCTGACCTATAGTGGCACATTTTTCTTTTCAGCCTCCCATTGGCGGTCTGAAGTTAACAGGGATTGATGTTGTTACCAGGCAGTGGTCGGACGATCCCAAAGGCGCTGTGACCTCAAACCTAAATTCGTGTGGCACAGTGGTAAGAAATAGGTCAGATTAGAGCGAAGAGTGATCAGTCGTGAGCCTGAGGGTCAGGCCCCTGCATTACCTAGCAGGAACCGGTTCTAAAGGGTCTTCCTCAACTTGGCCCAGAAGGAGAGTCGATGCACCTGTCATCAAGATCTCGAGAGACATGACCTCACAAACCCGGGCGAACCACTTACGGTTACCTATGGCAGAGGTGTAGGTCTTCCAATAGATGGTTCACAGGGCGGTGGTACCCATAACTGCCTACCAAATCGAAAATCATCTAAAGATAAAATTAAAAATGTCTCAAAAATAATCGACTTAAAACATTTTTTTTACCTGCCTAGTCCTAATAGTAATAATATCATATTATTATCATTTGTCGGTCTCGTGTTATTTTTCTTGACGTTTTCACATTTCTTGTTATCTTGTCGTCTTTTTTTCTATTCCCAGAAGATCCCGTTTGTCCGAAATATATTTGTTATGAAATATAAATAGTTTCTGACGGTCTTCGTGGTCGAAGTCTCAACTAGCAATCCTTTTATTTTATCAATTAATCAAATTTTATTTTATCAATTTACCATAGTATCATTTTTATCATCACATTTTCAACATATTCATCTTTGTATTATTTTTTTTTGTATATTTTGTAAAACACCCAATCGGGTGTAATAAAGGTTTGATAATAAGGAAGTTGAGTCCATTTTTTTTTTTTTTTTTTATCAATGTTCGCATTCAAACTTAAATACGAGTGTTTTTTTTTTTTTTTAAGTTTGTTTTCATAGTTAAATTAATTCTCAAAGTTTGAATTTTATTAAGCCCGCCAAAACGAGCGGAATCCGAGCGGTAAGAGGCGGGGGTGGGTGTGACGTCATTCAAACTGTAAGAACCACGTCGCTTAAAGATTTTGTATGGAAAAAAAAATAATTCTTCAATAAGGAATTCCAGTAATTTTTTTACCAATGGTAACCGTCTATTAGAATTGATGTTATTAAAAAAAAAGAAAATTGATTAAGATTTCATAGTTAAATTAATATTTTAAGTTAGAATGTTTGATTTTCAAGACCGGTACGGTATTGTCGTCGCTATTTGTTGACTCGCCCCGCGCGAATTCAGGACCACCGCGCAGAAAAGTAAAGACCAAAAGTAAAATAACGGTTTACAGCCCAGTTCACTGTGAGACTTTTCTGGGCGGCCGGCGGCCTGAAGTGTATCTATGTGACATGTATAATAATAAAAACTTCTAAGTTATGCAATAAACAACATATTATTATAAAGCACTATACGAATATGTATCTTTAGAAATCCATTTCATATAATAATAAAAACAAATACGTACATATATTTCACAAACTTAAATAAACGTTTGGCCTATACACCTCTCTCATCTAAACCGACCATCTCTCATGTAATAGAAAGAGATGCACCATAGGTGATCCGTTGTACGTACAAGTCACGACACATGTGACGTCAGAATTCTTTCGACCAATCGTGGAGCGAATACAGTCTATTGCTATTGAATCCTTTTTCAAGAACGTTTAACTAATTCTAAGAATAATAATGTAGAAATATATTTATATATTTAGAATCGATATTTTTTGATCTACATGAACATATTTTTTATAAGTCAAAATATTTTTCACTCAACTTCCTTATTATTAAGCGCACTTGAAGTGAAATGACACTAAATTGCACTTTATATTTATATGCCATTCTATTATTATTATAATTAATTAACAACGTGTCTTACAGCAAACTGTTAATAATTATGTTAAAAAACTTACTTTAACTACGTTATTATATTACTATAAAACACTTATAAAACTCAATTGTACAATAGTGAATTATTTTTGGTGTATTACGCCGTGTTGCAATACCTCCTTCTTTATCCAACGTTTCGGACAGCATTACAGTGTCCATCATAAGGGCAGGTGTGATGACCGGATGATCGATGCTATAATTGTTATTTTAGTTATCAAAATACTAACGCCATTTGTGTGTGTACGATAACCTATTCAATAAACGCTAGTTCATCCTGTCTCCTTGAACAAAGACCGTGTTTTATTTAACAGGTTATGGGCCCAGATAATTCCAGGCATTTTAATAATCAGTCGCGATAATACTCAAATTGTGTTTGTGTTAAAAACTAATTTCTTGTTGTCGCGGATATATTTTTCGTATTGGGAATAGGGTTAAGGAGTTGTTACGAACTCATAAAGTGTTGGACATTTTAACAGAAATGGCGTCAAATTCATACCTCGCAAGAATAACCAATCTGAAAGGAAGAGAAAACTACGATGAGTGGGCGTTCGCTGTGGAAAATTTACTTATATTGGAAGGTATGGAACAGTGCATAAAGTCCGAGAAAACTGTGGATATATCAGTAGCTGACGATGCCAAGACAAAAGCCAAGTTAATCCTCACAATAAATCCGTGTCTGTACTTTCATATCAAGCAAGCTAAATCAACTGCAGATTTATGGGAAAGGCTGAAACAAATGTTCGATGATGATGGTTTTTCTAGACGCATTACTTGTTAAGGAGTTTAATATCGATTCGCCTTGAAACTTGTGATACAATGCAGAGCTACGTCACGCAAATTATTGAAACCGGTGAGGAAGTTATGTGGAACCGGATTTAATGTAAACGACGAATGGATCGGCTGTTTATTACTTGCAGGCTTACCAGAAAGATTTTATCCGATGATATTGGCCATCGAGCATAGTGGAATAACAATCAGCGCAGATGTAATAAAAACGAAATTAATCGACATGGCAGGAAATGACGCCGAACCAGTTGGTGCATTCTCCACTAGAGCGCGCCAGCGTCGCAATGTTGTTGCAGGAAGTACAACGAAAGTCAAAACTATAATGAAATCTGTCAAATCTATCAGATGTTATCGTTGTAAACAAGAAGGACATTTTAAAAATCAGTGTCCTGTTAGTGAATCAGAGCATAACATGAAGAAGTCTAATGCATTTTCTGTTGTTTTTTTGAGCGGAAACTTTAATAAAATTGACTGGTTTATAGATTCGGGTGCTTGTGTTTACATGACACCGAATGAAAACATTATTTGTAATCCGTCGAATGAAACGAGTATTAAGGAGATAATAGCAGCTAATAAGATGGCTATGTCAGTTTTATGCTCAGGAGACGTTAATATTGTGACGATTACCCCGAAATGTAAGTACGAAATTACATTAAAAGATGTTTTGTGCTTACTTAAACTTACCACAAACTTGATCTCTGTCAGTCAGTCAATTAAAAATGGCAATAAAGTGGATTTCAAAGAAAAATTCTGCTATATTTATAAAATACAGAAATAATTAGTTGCTATAGCAGATATGACATATGGTGTTTATAAACTAAAGATGGAATACAAGTTTAAAGTTCCTGAAAGTATAATATCTAATATAGTGGTATCAGGCAATACTTGGCACCGCAGATTGGGTCATATTAATAGTAATTACTTGAATAAAATGACCAGTGCTGTAGAAGGAATGAATCTTCAAGAAAAAGTTAATCTTGGCAAGACATCATGTACACTTTGCTGTGAGGGAAAGCAGTGTCATTATATCGCATATCAGTGTCCTTATTTCCACATATCGCGTAAGTGACTTAATAAACGAAATTAAAATTAAAGTGCGTATTTTTCCATCTCCCCCGACATAATAAATCATGTTTTGAATTAATAAAGCTAAATCCATTTATTTGAAAGTGAAATATTGCGTATTAAGAGTGAAGCGGAATAAGAGAAAAATAATAAAAATGTTTATAAATGTAATATGTATGTTTGCATATGAATGAAACAATGAGTGTGTGTCCACAAATGTATTAAAATATATGTTTTTTTCGAAAGAAATGAATATTTTGAGGAAAAAATGTGCCAAGGAACTTACTGATCATTTTTTCACCGAGCCATTCGTGTTGTGTAGGTCGAGACGCGTAATTTGATACCCATATCGTATGTACGGTTTTTGTCACCAACACTCTTGAAAAGTCCAAGGGAGTTTTATTTTGGAAAAAAACATTGCTCTATAAACACGCAAAATGTAAGAACTTTTAATTGAAAAATTTATATTTAAAAAAAAAAACAATTAAATAAACCGTTTTTAATAGTAAATTACTTTCCCAAACTTCTGTGCTCCTGGTAGATTACAGCGTCCTCGAGGTAATTTTTAGCAGAAATGGCTTTATAAGAATTATCATTATGGAAGAAAAGAGTTGAAATTTCAAACTTAATTTAATTTAATAAAAATATTATCGTAACGCAATTAGGTACCTACTCGTTAAAAAATAAAGAGATAAAAACTTTAAATATGAATGGCTCCCGGGGCGACGGTACTCATGCCCGCCTTCCAAATTTAATGATTATATAACAAACACTCAAACTGGAAAAACTTTTGATTAAAAAAATGTTTATTTTACAAAACAATTAACATCGCTTCACCCTATTAACTTCTGCGCTCCTGGTACAAATTATAAATTTACGTGACGCTATTGATGTAGTTTTTCAGTACAGTACGACGGTAACCGTGCAAAATTATTTTTACCAAACTTAATTTTATTTCGTTCAAAAGCATTATCGATTTTAAAAAGATAAACCGCCAAAGTAAGTACCTACACAGATTTTATCGTTTTTTGAATTAACATCACTATGTAATAAAACATATCTTCGGTGCTAGTCTATGATTGGCTGATTTCTGATTGTCCTTTTGCCCGACTGTTTTAAAATGGCATTTTTTTGTTAAAATAGCTAATGTCAAACTTTAGCCGGTTATTGTGAGACATTTTGAACCGAGCGCCATTTGTAGGACGGCCGATTAACGTTCCTAAACCTTCGGAGGATGATTTTTTTGAATATTTTAACCGTAGCCTCCATTTTTTCGACGGAATTCAATCATCAGGTTGACCATGTAGATTTGATAAAAAAGCGTACCACGTGGTTTTTAGTGACCACGTGACTAATTTTTTTTCCAATGATACCATTATGCAAAGAAAAACATTTCCACTTAAATTAAACCTCTTTCCCTAAAAATGAGGAAATTTCGTAAAACTTTTTGTGAAATTTAAAAAAAAAAACAACGATACCTGATCAAATCAGACCCGACGCTCAATCAAAATCAATCGTCTTTTTAATTTATGTTTGGGTAATGCGAAAAACGAAACATTTTCGAGCAAAAGAGGCGCACGAAATTTTTTTTTAATCATTTCGCGTTCGGGGTGCGTTCGAAATTGAATAAAAATATAAACGGTGAAGGAGAAAAAGTTTTACAGATCGATGGCGATCGATGAAAACGAAACATTGAGAAAATGCACCGAAATTTGGCCGTTTCGAAACCGTGCGTGTGGCAACACTCGCGGGGAAATATTGATTTATCGCCGGGAAGCTGTGTTAATTAAACGGTGATAAAATCAACTTTTTGTGTGTGAGGCCATCCCGGCGGCCGAAGAGCGAACTGCAGCGCTTTCGTATGGCGTGCCTTGAGCGCTTCCAGTTTCCGCCGCCAGAGTTCCCGGACAATTTTGACGACATCGAGGCCCGAACGAATCCGGTCGAGTTGGTCGGGTAAATATTTCCATACAAAATTAGGCTTACTCGCCTTTGTACCGGATTTTACCTTAATTTAGTCGAATTTTTGGCAGGCCGAATTGAACCTCGGGTTCTATACCGACAGAAAAGCGTCTCGGTCGCTTTTCGCCTACGCTGAAACAAATGAAAGGCAACTTTTTTCGACTAAATGCCCCCCGAAAAAAAAACAAAGAAACTGAGTATTACTATATGTATGTCTACAGTCGTATGATATTTGTATATTTCATCAAACACAAAATGAAGCACTTAGATGTTTTGCAGAATTTAAAACAAAAGTTGAGAAACAAACAAATAAGAAGATAAAAATATTAAGAAGCGATAATGGTGGTGAATACTGCTACAAATAGTTTGATCATTATCGCAAGAAGGAAGGTATCACACACCAAAGAAGTAACCCATACACCCCAGAGGAGAATGGATTGTCAGAACGTAATAATCGAACAATTGTCGGAAAGGCTAGATGCTTATTGTTTGATGCAAATTTAGGTAAAACAATTCTGGGCAGAGGCAACAAATACAGCGGTTTATTTACAAAATCGTACTGTACTTCCTAGTTTAAATGAAAAAAACTCCATATGAGATCTGGACTGGATGTAAACCAGACATAAGTCATTTAAGAATATTTGGTAGCAATGTTATGGCTCATGTTGCTAAAGAAAAGCGCCAAAAATGGGATAAAAAGTCTGAGAAGCAAATACTTGTGGGCTATCCAGATGACATAAAAGGTTACCGAATATACAACCCCAGAACTAAATATATCACAACAAGTAGAGATGTCATTATTATGGAAGATGAAAATAACCCAGAGGTCAATATACTAATCACTGAGAGTGGAGAAAACTCTTGTCCAGTGGGGGACACTAGTTGCAAAGATACATCAAATTCAGAAGATACAACCTTAGATGAGGATACACTAGTCGAAGATGTATCAGATGATACTTACACTCCTGATACCTGTACTTCTGAATCTTACACTAGTGATTATGAAGATGCTGACGATTCACCAGAGCAGCGTGTTGGATTCAGCAGAATCAGTAGGAAGCCAGAACGGTATGGGATGCTAAATATGTGTATTCTTGAGGGTGTGTTTGATGATGCTAATGGACTATCTTTAGAAGAAGCATTACAGGGAAATAAAAAAAAAACAGTGGTTAAGTGCAGTAAAAGAAGAACTTCAATGTTTTAAAGAAAATAATGCATGGGAGTTAGTGGATAAGCCAAAGGATGGTAAAACTGTAGTGAAGTATAAATGGGTGTTACGAAAAAAATAGATAATAGTAATAATGTTCGATATCGTGCACGTTTAGTAGCCAAGGGCTATATGCAGAAGAAAAATGTGGACTATTCAGACAGTTTCTCGCCGGTTGTTAGACATTCAACTTTGAGATTGTTGTTCGCATTATCTGTCAAACTTGAATTAGATGTTACACATCTAAATGTTACTACTGCATTCTTGAACGGGGACCTTGAGGAAACAATTCACATGGAATTACCAGAATGTTTATTAGATTCTCAAAAAAACTTAGATTCTCATAAAGTACTTAAATTGAATCGAGCTATTTACGGTCTTAAGCAATCCTCATGGGCCTGGTACAAGAAGGTCGATGAATGTCTTGTTGGTATATGATATACACGTAGTAAGTTAGAACCATGTCTATACACAAAAAATAAGAATGATAAAAACACAATAATTACTTTATATTTGTATGATTTTTGTTGTGTTTTCTAATGATAATGTAGAATGTAATGATTTGAAAAGGGCATTGGCTTCAAAATTTAAAATAAAAGATTTGGGTCAGGTCAAAAATTGTTTAGGGATGAGTGTTAATATTGACAAAGTTAATGGTTCAGTTACCTTAAGTCAGGAGAATTATGTAAATCAGTTGCTAAATAGATTTAACATGGCAAAAACTGTTTTGGACAAATTAGCAAAAGCTCAAAAATCACTACTAAGGGTAATCCTCAAAAAACCATTTAGATATCATAGCGATGCACTATTTGAAGAATTCCGAGTTCTGGATGTTAGACAACTATACATGAGAAAATTAATTTTAAACACCCATCAAAAACGCCACCTCTACCCATCTATTAACCACTCTCACGACACCCGCCACTCACGGAGAAATCCAATTGTACCACTCACAACTAAAACATCTCTCGCTCAAAGACACTTCTCATTCTTAGGTCCAAAACTATACAACTTCATCCCCGATGCTTGGAAAAAGGAAAACACAGCTATTCTTCATAAATTGACCACTAATTGGTTTCATCAATTAGGTAGAAATGAGAGTGAACTTTTACTACACAAAAAATGAAATCAAACACAAACCAAAAACAACAACAAAAACTCCAACAAAACAGTAAAAGATACGTTTATGTTATAATCTTTATCATTATATGTATATATGTACTTACCTAATACTTTTAAATTAGAATGCTACCGAAGCAGCAGTTAATCTTATGTTTAATGTAATATTTTATTTTATGGTATTTATTCTCTTTGTTATTCATATTTATACAAACATGTTAGTAGGCTTAGGCACCAGTTAAAAGTACAAATACCTATTATTTCATTATTATTGTAATACTATACTTATCAAACAACTTATCAAAATGTTAATACTCATACTTATTTGACTGTCCTAAAACGGGAATCCTCCTAGTTGGGCAGTCAAAACATTTCTTAAATAATGTATTTAAATGTATAATATTTTACTAAATAAAAAAAAAAAAAAAAAAAAAAAAAAAAAAATAAAAAAGATTGTAATGTAGCAGATACACCTTTAGAGGCTAAATTGAATATTAACAAAAAAAATAAAAATTGTGAAAGTCAAATACCTTATCAGCAGCTCATTGGTGGACTTATGTATTTGGCTGTGTTAACAAGACCTGATATAGCTTTTGCAGTAAATTTTCTGAGTCAATTTAACAATTGCTATAACCAGGAAACTTGGTTATATGCTAAATGAATTTTAAGGTATCTTAAGAAAACTAAACATTTTGGATTGAAATATACTAGATGTGGTAATTCAAAATTAGAAGGATTTGTTGATGCAGATTGGGGAAGCAATATCAATGATCGCAGGTCTTATACGGGTCTATGTTATAGTTTAGCTGGATGTGTTGTTTCTTGGGAAGCAAAGAAGCAAAAAACAGTTGCTCTTTCGAGCACCGAAGCTGAGTACATTGGAATAGTAGCCGAAGCTTGTAGAGAAGTAATTTGTTAAAAGAAATAACTAATGAGTCATACACCATATCATTATTTAATGATAATCAGGGTGCACTTAAGCTGTCTTCAAATAATAGCTTTAAGGGCCCACTATTCGAATTTCATCCAATTTCCGACATATTTTCCTTAAAAGTTTGAAGTTTTTAAGCTCTTAAAAAAATATATGTTATTCTTTAAGATAGTATCTATTTGTTCCAAAAGCCGAAACGGTAATTATTTGAAATTCCCTCGATAGAAATAAATCGCAAAGTATGCTCCGAAAAATATTATTAACACGTTTATTTCTGTTATTTTACAAGTTATGTATATGTATGAAAAAAATCACAATGCTTCTTTTAATGCTACTCAATAGACCCCAAAAGTGATTTTTGCTATTTTTGAAATACGCTGTGATTTATTAAACATTTTCACAACAGTCGCTTACGTCTTATGATTCTAAGCATGATTATTGCAGCCCCTCTCACTTCCTCACGCGCGTACGCTATCTGCCTTACAGTCACTGCTTAGAGAGCTTCGCGGACGGTCGTGTTGTTCTCCGTTTCGTGATTTCTACTAAATAATATTTATCGTAAATAATAATATTGTATTCCGAAAATGCGAGAAAGTGCTCGTATTTCTAAGAAAAGACTATTTCGTTCGAAACAAAAACGCATGGTGGACATTGTAAGGTAAGAAGAAAAATATAAATTTTGATTTGATGAATATATTATTATTTACTATTACGTAGGTAATATTTATTATAAAAATAAATTATTTATATATTGTGTAACAAAGGTGACAGGTATTGTTTTATTTTTCAGAATGCGTACTTTGGGAGATAAATCTATTGCCTATTTATAGATAATTTTAAGCGTATATCAGTTCATAAATATTGTTTTTTCAAAGATGGGAAATAAGCGAAAGACATCTCGTATTCCAAAGAAAACAATATATCTCCAAAGGGTTCAACGCATGATAGGTGAGAAGAAAAAAGTACAATATTTGATTTACAAGCTTATATTTATTATAAACATTTGTAATTCATATTTTTATTTATGTATTGTGTAGTAAAAAGTTATAAAAATTATTATTTTATTTTTTTCAGAATACCATAAACGATAATTTATTATAAAAATTAATTATTATTTTTATTTATGTATTGTGTAGTAAAAAGTTATAAAAATTATTATTTTATTTTTTTCAGAATACGTACTTTGGGAAATAAAACTAATTCCAAAACATTAGAAATTACAGGGCAAGTTCTTATTAATTCTGCTCCTTAGAGTAATATTACTCTAAGATCTGCTCTAATGATTCACAATGCAACGATGTCCGAAATATAATATAATATGTAATAATAATATATTGGCCATCTGTTTCAAATAACAATACTCGAACGTGGAATCCAGAATAATAATGAACGTGCGACCGAAAGAAGCTATTGAAAGTTCTGAAACTGTGGGGAATATAATTTAATAAAATAAAATACTTTTTTGTTTTAAAACCACGATATTTATTAATTTAAGAACCGACCGGTTTCGCTTTACTTAAGCATCATCAGGGTACAAATTAATACTAAACAAGAAGTACATAATGTGTGCATATATATAACAAAATATAGAGGGAGACAACATGATACAAATATAAGCAACACAAAGACGGTCATAAAATACATTAACATAAGTGCACAAGTAATGGAAAACCGCTAGATAATTATGTAGACTAATGGGTTATACGAATAAATCGGGAGAAACAAAACATCAACTGGCAAGGTGGTAAGGAGGTAAGGAGAACTGGGAATTTTTTATGGGTTTATTGGAAACAGACTTAATATTGGACTACTTGATATGTCTAATTGATTATTAAGTATCTGACTTTTGGTTTTTACAGCTTTTTTAATTTCTAGTGCCTCTAAATTGTTTAGTCTGTTACCATGCCCGTTTTTATGCAAGATGTTAGCACCGGTGCTATGACAGAATGTATGATCTTTATCGATCAAATGATTTGCGAATTAGGAAAAACCGTTATTATTGAGGTTTTATTGATGTTTTGTTTCTCCCGATTTATTCGTATAACCCATTAGTCTACATAATTATCTAGCGGTTTTCCATTACTTGTGCACTTATGTTAATGTATTTTATGACCGTCTTTGTGTTGCTTATATTTGTATCATGTTGTCTCCCTCTATATTTTGTTATATATATGCACACATTATGTACTTCTTGTTTAGTATTAATTTGTACCCTGATGATGCTTAAATAAAGCGAAACCGGTCGGTTCTTAAATTAATAAATATCGTGGTTTTAAAACAAAAAAGTATTTTATTTTATTAAATATGTCAAACCACAAAGTGATTGCTTTCTACAATAATACAAGAATATAATTTAGTTCAGTGATGTTATTTTTTTATGTCGGAAGGAGGCCCTGAAGAAAATAATTTCTCTCAGAGCCTGTGTCATCTTTGAGAATGCTGTATAGAGGGTCTTTTTTGAGGAGGAGGGAGTGAACCTGTCCAAAGGCACGGAGGTAATAATAAAAGAAGTTATTAAAGTTATTGTTTAATTTTAAATAATAAAATAATTTTAAATAATAAAATAATTTTAAATAATAAAATCATTTGAGCCCTTTACTGTTATTTTAAAGGTCACTTGAAGTGCAGTTATAATCAATGATTTTATTTTTTTCTAGCTTCCACGAATAATCTGAAAAGGCATTATCTAAGGATTATACTCTTAAGGAGAATATAGAAAATGTAGAAAGGTGAAACGGATTTAAGATTTTCGATGAAATTATTGTGTTGTGAAATATTTATTTTGTTATTTATTACTTTATTTTTTTACAGTTTTACCGTACGCGGTCTTGTTGTAGAGTGGTATATCTAACTGTCATGGAAAGTTTTTTTCTGAGCTTTAAGAGAAAGGTTTCTTAAAGATACTGGAGTTATTCTAGGGCTATGTTAGATTTTTAACATCGATCACCGTAATGCTTGCCTTCCTGAATAAATCTAATTTTATTTAATCATTTACGGCCAAGATATTTTTGACAATGGTGTGTTTTTATCTTTCTGTATTCCAATCATTTAGCTTTGCTTCTAGGGTTGTGCCCCAGTATTGCTTTTTGGAGACTGTAAACGGATCTCTCGGCATTTAATGAAACTGCAGCAGAACAAAGGCTGTTGCTATATTGACGTTCATGGTATGTTTTGCTCAGATTGACGATAAGGTTTGCAGATCCGCATTTCGCTCGAAGCATGTTTAGGGTAATAAGTTTATAGTTTAGGGTTCTTTCACCGTATTTATGGGAACATTTCAGAACCACCAATCTTTCATTTTGAGTGAATCTTGTGTTTGTGATTAAATTATATTTGACAATTTAAACAAATAATATTTACAGAAGTTAAAAATAAAATTGAAAGTTCACTGAAAGCTTAAACTATTAAAAGTAGTAATTTCATAAAAATGTAAATAAATAGAGCCCCTTTCACATTTTAGAATGTAATTTTATGTTGCTTACATGTTTTATTACTCTTTATAATTATTGAATTGTTTAAATGAATAAATAAATAATTACAAAAAAGTCTTCTGATTTGTAAGTCCTCAGGAAGCACTAAGGATCTTTCTATCTATCTTTATAATATAATAAATTTGATGAGCATAAAAATGTAAACGTGTATATAATTTATATAAATGTACAAAAGTAGATATTACACGTGTATAAATATTATATTGCGCATATTTTACAAGATGTCGGGGGTAAAGTGCACAAACTTCGGGAGGTGATTTTAATTGATAGTACAAGTAAAAAAGAAAAAAAACTTTTAAGGAATTCCAACGTTTTAAGATAGTTTTCGAGTAAAAAAGTTTAATTTTTTGTATAGAAAAAAAAACAATTTCTTCTACGGAAAATAAATTTTTGTGGAAAAAATTTGGAAATTCGAATAATTTCCATTTCTTTTTTACTTCTTCTAGCATTTAGAATAACCTCCTGAAGTTTGAGCACTTTACCCCCGGACACCCTATAAAGATAACCATATAAGAAAAACCTTATTGATGTAAAAATATATTTATTGATTTTATAAAAGTTATAAATTACTTTTATAAAAGTAATAATAGTATTTTAGTAAAGTAAAGTAATATGTATACCTTTACAAATAACTTTCGTAAATGCTTTTTGTAAAATTTAAAAAAAAAATTAATTAATTAAATCCATAATAAAACCCATATTTTGAGAACCATCTTCATTTCGACTTCGTTCCTTAGAGTAATAATATACGTTCATTTGCTCGGTGCTAACTAAAAATGGGTCTGTTTTTCTAAAATTGCAATTGATGTCGGTAATTTAATTTCGTTATTTAAATTATTAAATAATCCCCAAAATTATTCCTAATACGAATTCAGACACCTCTGTCGGATTCTTTTAACACTAAATATTGTTTATTTTGTGGGTGTTGCCCAAATCTAAATTCTTTACGCGGAAAGCGGGCCCTTAATAAAAGCACTAAGCACATTGACATACGATACCACTTTTGTAAAGAGTGTGTGAATGATAAAATTGTAGAACTGAAATATTTGGTAACAGCTGAAATGCCAGCAGATATATTTACAAAGGGTTTGGCTAAAACCAAGCATTATTATTTAATGCAGTTGCTGGGTATGCAGGATGTAAAAAAATAACATGTTTATATTCCTTTTGTAATATAGGTATTGTGTACTTTATTTTGATAAGTGGGGGTGTTATTTTAGTTATCAAAATGCTACTAACGCCATCTGTGTGTGTACGATAACCTATTCAATAAACGCTAGTTCATCCTGTCTCCTTGAACAAAGACCGTGTTTTATTTAACAATAATGCTGTGTGAAACGTTGGCTAAAGAAGGAAATAGCACATCACGGCATAATACCCCAAAAATAAATCACTCATACTTTTGGCTGCAACAATCTCAAATCACATCACCGATTTTACAACTTTCGATGTATATATTTTATACTTCTTCAGGTTCACCTTTTATCGCTGTATTAATTTAGCTATGTTGCGTAAAACACTAATCTGGCATTATAAATGATTACTACAATACAATATGCTATACTATAATAACAACATGCTTTTCAACCAAAGATATTAGAAGAACGAGATATGCTATGTTGGCCGCCGGACCGTAGCCGGAGTACTACCTAATTAGGGTACTTTGAACGGTATCGGGACGTGTACGCACAGAAATCTGTTCTATGTATTAGTGCGGATACCTTAGCGATGCCTTAGCGTAAGCGAAGGTGTGCAGTAGTATTGGTGAACAAAACCGGCGACACTCGGCAAAACAATTCCACTCAGTACGAACTGCGCATAGCACATCTCGTTCTTCTAATATCTTTGTTTTCAACCAACTATTCATGATTATTTTTATAAATATCAATAAAGTTATTACACATTCCTCGGTATCTACTTTTAGAGTACAAAAACTTAAGTACATATTTTGTACTCTATAATACCTATAACAATGTATTTATTATAAGCTTTCAAGGCTTAAATTAATAAATAAATATAAAAATTACCATATTTACAGGATGTTCCAGAGTGGAAGATACTATCAGTATTGCCCTGGTGAAAGACCACCATTAAAAATTAAGATTATGCTTGAAATGGCTTTAGTCGTGTTTGGATACCGGCTCTGAATACCCAGGTACTTCCAAACCAATTTTTGAATTCCTTAAAAAAAAAATTAAAAAACAAAATAGAATTATTAAGAAGTCTGAAAACTTGTATTGTTTTCTTTGGTTCGTTCAAAAGCGCTCTTCTTTTTTAGTTTTTTTTTATTATGTTTATTGCTTTCTTAATAAAGTTTATTTCGTAAAAATGTTGTTGTTCTGGCGAAATTTAATGAATTTTTACCCACAGAGAACAGAGATTACTTGTTTTTAAAACAACAGATTGAAATGTATAATTTAAAAGTTTTTTGTTTTATATTATTATGATTTAATTTTTTGAAAAGAATATTTATTTTCAAACAGTTTCTACAGTGACGTAATTAATGATATTGTAATTACATAACGATTCAATTATTATTTAGCTCACAAATGAAAGAATATCTTTGTTTTAAATACAATTAGCCTACCTACCTACAAGTCGACTGTCAAACGCTCTACATAAAAATCTAAAAAAACATCACCAAAATCACTGTAATAAAACCAAAAAAGTGTCAAACTCTACTCACAGTGTCATCGCTGCGTTTCGCGTTGCAAATATAAATGTGATAAACAAATTAAGCATAAAATAATCGAAATAGTCAAGTGATAAAATAGTGAAAGTAAAACTGCAATCGTGTGTAATACGGTGAAACCTAACGGTCTAAAAATTACTCTGTGGCTACCCATATTGATAAGTGAAAAGTGAACACCTATTTAAGTTTTAAGATTGTATCTAAGTGAAATTTAGGAGCATCTTATCAGTGTCCATAATTACTTTGACATTAAACAAAATTCAAAACAATATACCTATCTCGCTATTGGTCAAGAGTTAGGTCGCTTCGTGCTAAAATTTTGCGGAAAACTATTATTTAGGCGTTGAGGATTATTAACCACAATGTTTAACTGTGAAGGTTGCCTCAACCCAATAAATAAAGATGAGTATATGTTCACGTGTACCAAGTGCAAAATAACATTTCACAATAATTGCCTCAACATCTCTGATTCCAAATACAAAAAAATGGCAGAAAAAAATAAAACTTCTTGGAAATGTCCAAAATGCCTAATCAGACCGGGATCACCGTCTACATCCTCGGCTGCAAATACCGATGATGATGATATTTTCTTTATTCGTCTGACCAAATATTTTGACCAAAAGGTCACTGAACTTAAAAAAATGTTCGAAGACGAAATTAAGGAACTGAAGAGAAGCAACGAATTTATAAGTAATCAATATGAAGATCTGTTATCAAATTTTAAAGTACTACAAGACCTACAAAAAGATACACAATCCTTCCGTGAAATAAATATAAAGAATGACTCAAGAATTTCAAGCCTGGAAACCAGACTAGCCACTATGGAACAAAATAATCTCTGCGACTGTGTGGAAATGGCGGGTGTTGAATTGCGGCCGGGAGAACAACCAGCTGAAGCCGTTCTTCGGGTAGCCAATTCCCTTGGTATGCCATTGTTGCAGCAGGATCTACGCCTTGTGACCAGGACCCAGGACCGCAGAACTAACGCCCCCGATAAACTGCAAGTTAATTTCTACAACCAGAAAACGAGAGATATGGTCTTATCTTTCAAAAATACAGCCAAAATACTTAACCCAAAATCACCTATTTATATTAGTGAAGTGCTTACGCCTTATTATAAGGAATTGCTGTGGAAAGCAAAACAAAAGGCTAAAGAAACAAAATTCGAATTTGTGTGGTTTAAAGCCAATAAATTACTTGTTCGTAAGGGTCCGGGGGAAAAAATCATTCAAATCAAACATGAAAGTGACATTAAAAAAATGGTATTGTAGATTTTTAATTCTAGAGAAAACCCTTATTGAAATGGATATTATTAAAAATGGACTGTATTACCAATTATAGGACGTCAAATCCTAAATTCTGTAAAAATGTACTACAAACACACTCATCCTCTCTTCAAATCTTACAGCAAAATATTAGATCAATTTCCAAGAATTTTGACGAATTCTTGCTACAACTTGATAATATTGGAACCTCTTTTCATATAATTATTCTTACTGAATGCTGGATACCAAAAAATTATGCTCCTAAAATCTTGAAAGGGTATGATCATTACAGCACTTCAATACATACTAAACAAAATGATGGAGTTGTTGTCTATACCAGAACTGACCTGATTGGTTTATCTGTCAAGGAAATCCAAGTTAGCGGTGCAAACTGTTTGCAAATAACTCTCAATAATGACACATGTATCTTAGCAATATACCGTTCTCCATCCTCTTATAATATTTCACCATTCCTAAAATCAATTAATAACTGTTTAACTGAATTATGTAATATTAAAAATTGTATTATTGCTGGTGACCTCAACATAAATATTCTGCCCACAAACGAACATTCTCAGTGCCAAGAATACTTAAATACGCTCACATACCATGGATTCCAAAGCACCATAAACACTCCTACACGTGCTACATTAGACTCCATTTCATGCATTGACCACATCATGGTCAAATCCAACTGCCCAGTAATATCTATTGTATATGAATCTACACTTACCGACCACTACACCACTATTCTTTCCATACAAACATGCAACAGAAAAGACAAACATAAAAACACAACAAACAAGAAAAAAATCATTCAAATCAATTATGATTGTGTTCGTCAATCTCTGATGAGTAAATCGTGGTCAGAATTACTTAACATCATAAATCCAGAAGACGCCTGGACGTACTTTATCAATCACTTACAGACTACCATTAACGAACATACAAACATAATTATAAAACATATACCAAATAATATTTTACCAATTAAGCCATGGATTAACCACACTATTATTAAATCTATCCGTAAACGTAACAAACTCCACAAAAACGTTATTAACAATCCTTATGATATACAACTTCGAAACTTTTATAAAAGATATAGAAACATTTGTACCCAAATAATAAGAAAGGCTAAAGAGATATATTACAAACAGAAAATAGAAAACTGTAATAATGATCCTAAAAAACTTTGGAAAACACTTAAAGAAGCCACCCACTCTCAACCTAATCCTACGAATGACTTAAAACAACTAAAAGTAAATGATAAAATATTTAGTTTTTCTAGTAATCCCGATATTATTGTTAATCATGCAAATAAATACTTCTCAAAAATAGGTGAACAACTCGCAAAAAATATCGATGTAAACCATACCAACTCCAGTTCACTAAGCTGTAATACAAATTTGCCCAACAACTTGCATTTTAGTCTAAAACAAATTTCAAATGAAGATACTAGATTGATCATAAACTCATTAAAAAACTCGTCTTCAACTGGCTTGGACGATATATCAAATATTGCCTTAAAAAAACTTGTATCAGAAATAACCACTCCCTTAACATATCTTATTAACCTAAGCATCCTAAAAGGCCGATTCCCTGACAAACTAAAACACGGAATCATAATCCCAATACATAAAGGAGGCTCTAGAGCGGACATAACTAACTATCGTCCAATTACATTACTAAATTCACTATCTAAAGTCTTTGAAAAAACTATTAATAATCAACTAATCGAATACCTTGAACAAAATAACATACTATCACTCAACCAGTTTGGATTCAGGAAAAATAAAGGCACCTCCGAAGCCCTGGCAACAGTTACCGATTTTCTAAATGAAAACTTAGACAAGGGATCAAAATGCATATCAATATTCTTAGACCTGTGCAAAGCATTCGATACTATCTCTCACTCTAAACTTTTACAAAAACTATCTAATATTGGTATAAATGGTGATGAACTTACTATTATTAGCGATTACCTGTCAAACCGAAAGCAAAGTGTGAAAATCAACAACTGCAATAGCAATCAATTACCAATTAGCTACGGCGTGCCTCAAGGAAGTGTTTTAGGTCCTACCCTGTTCTTAATATACATAAATGAATTATGTAATCTTCAAATAGATGCCAAAATTGTAAGTTTCGCTGATGATACGATTCTCCTATTCAAATCAAGCAATTGGAATGATGTATACATAAAAGCTAACAAGGGCATAACTGTGGTTAAAAGATGGTTAAACAATAATACACTAACAATGAATGTGACCAAAACTAAATACATTGAATTTAGTATTAATCCTTCCTTAAGAAACCCAGAAAATCAAATTAAAATATGTGCTTGCAACCTGACAAATACGATAATATGTGATTGCCCTTATTTAGAACAGGTAACTAAAATTAAATACTTAGGTATTATTTTTGACAGCAATTTAAAGTGGAAACAACATATTACCACTACAGCAAACAAACTTAGAAAATTCATTTACTTTTTTAGACAAACTCGCAACTTTCTCAACCTAAGCCAGCTCAAAACAATCTACTATGCACTTTGTCAATCTTTAATAGAATATGGTATCATAGCATGGGGAGGAGCAAACGCTGCCGCCATTGATCCAATATCTAAAGCTCAGAAACTTATAATAAAGATTATCCTCAAACTACCAATCACAAGCAGTTCGGATGAAATCTTTAGGAAAATCTGTGTTATGGACATTAGGCAACTTTATGCCAAAAACATACTAACATACCTCTTCAAACACAAAACTACTTTTGACAATATCCAAACTGCTCGTGATACTAGAACCAAAGGACATAATTTCTTACAAATCCCTTTCGCTAAAACAACTTTTGGCCAGAGAAATTTTAGATACTTTGCAACAAGGCTATATAATGCTCTCCCACCAGCCATTAGACTGAACGAATTTTTTTTAAAATATAAAACAGACATCAAGTCTTGGATCATCAGCCAAGACAGATCCATGATCAAAAATTTTATAAAAATCCCTACATAAGTATGTACTCCAACTAGATGCTGATTAACAAATTTATCATTTATTATTATTAATTATTATTTTTTATCTTTTTTACAATGTCATTGAATGTAATGAAATATTTTATGTATCAAAAAATATGTAAACATTAATTCATGTATCAAATACGTCTGTCTCGACACAGGTTTATCCTAGTGAGACAGACATCGAAAAAAAAACCTGTAAAAAAACTTTATATTGATAATAAAAAAATTAAAAAAAAAAAAAAAAAACCACTTTATTACATTTATATACGTCGACCGGTTTCGGTTGAACTCAACCTTCATCAGGAGAGTACAAATATAAAAATAATAACCCAATTTTAAACAAACAGATAGAACTAACTAAAAGCCCTATTTTAAAGATATTTCCTTTCTCCCTGGGTAATCCCCACCCCTCCCCGACCCCACTACCTACTCCGCTGCCCTGATGCTCTTTCCCTCACATTTATATACTTTCTCTTTCTTTATTGTTTACTTAATAATCATCCTCTGTATTATATTTTAGTTTATATTTGTACTGTCCTGATGAAGGTTGTGTTCAACCGAAACCGGTCGACGTATATAAATGTAATAAAGTGGTTTAAAACAAAGATATTCTTTCATTTATGTAATAATGTCAAGCCACAAAGTGTTTGCTTCCTTCGATAATTTATTATTTAGCTGTTTCGCCTTCCAAATGCATTATCAAACAGTGGTAAATCTTTTATAGTTCGAATTTGTATAGATTTAGGTGCTTATAAGGAAAAAAAATAAATTTTTACTACAAATGCTCTTATTAATTTTCGAGTAGAAGATCAGAAAATATTTGTAATTATCACCAAGTAAAGTTTAAACCTAGTTCAATTATAGACCATAATAGAATATAGTATAATAATCCAGGAAAAAAAAACCCTGCTTCTTCCAAATTATTAATTCGAGAGTTGCATTTTTGCCCCACTTTAACGACCATTAGTCAAATTTAAACAATACAACAAAAAGAACATTTAAGTAGAGATGCTATTAAATATCAATTACTTAACAGGTTTCAAAATCATTAAAAAAATATTTAATTCTCATTATGTCCAATATATTGATTTTTTTCTACAATAAAAATAAAAATTGAGTTTCGGTGAGCTTTTTTTAGCGGGGCAGATAACACACTAATTTAGATTATTAAAACAAAAAATACAAACAATGTATCAATGTTGGTTCTTAAAAAGCAGGTAAAAGATTTTCCTAGAGTAGGTACGCATTTAACGTTGGGTACGTCGATAGTGTTTACTTAGGTACCTACCTATGCTTGGAAAAAAGGACAGCATGAAAAGCGTGTGGTGTTAGAATCGAGTCTACGTTTTAAAAATGTACGGAATTCTGTTTCAAATTTATTTTTTTGGTCCGTATTACCACGCGACTAAGTGCCCCACTGGGAGATATGCGTAAACACATTGGTAAACCTGCGCCGAAATTTTCCCTACACCTTTATTATTTTAAAATACTTGGAAAATTTTCACGCTCTGACAGTTTGGCTATAGCGACTACGGCTATTGGTACATCTAGGAGGCGTCAAACGATGCCAAACTAAGGTGCTATTTAAAGTAGTAATTGTAGATTGCTTTAACATTTACTGTCCTTGTACATAAATGATTCCACAACTGGGGCGGAACTGCCTCTCCCGAGGGTGTTGGTGGGATTGAGGAAGGGCGGTAAATGAGGGGTGGTGAAAGGCTCCAAGGGGGCGGCGAAGGGCTAATATGGGGGTCAGAGGTTAGAGAGGTCAAAAAAAATCCTAATTTATTCAACTAGTACTAGGTAGAATCTTGAAATGAACCGTTTAATTAGTGATAAGGTACTATCGATGGATTATCAGTATTTTTTTACTTTGATAATCATTTTTTTTAAATTTTGGTCTTAGGCACTTTTTTCGTCTACCCTGTCATACTTTGGGTGGGATAAAAATGAGAGAAAAACTATTCTCTACTGACCAGTTGGTCGCATTATTTAAAAATGTATCCTTCCCTTTGAAAACACATATACGCTAGTCAAAATGCGGATAAACTATTTATTTTCAACCCTTTTTAAACTCCTTTATCTTTGAAATGTTACGAATTTCCAAATTATAAACTAACCTTTCCTTTATTCTTAGTATTGTAAACTACTATCATTATTGAATCACTCTTGTCAAGATCCAAACATGTCATTTTGTATGTGAAGATTAAAATATGATAAGTTTATGGATGCTAGTCTGAATTCTTTACTAATAAGTTTCAATTTTTGAATATGACAAAAAAAAATCAGTTTAAATATTGTAATTCTATTGCAGACCCGTGAAACATTCGGGAATATTATAAAAATTGCAGGATTTGTAAAACTGAAAATCTTCAAAAAAAACAAAATCTGTTAAAAATTTACACAAAAGAAATTAACGTTTTTAATTAATATAAACGATATCTAATTTATCGCTTGTCTGAATTATTCTTAACGCACTTTTCAGACTTTTCGCACAATCAAATGCATATTAGATATGCACTTTCTTCAGATTGAAGAATTGTGACTCCTTGTAAGTGGTTCATCAATTTTAAATAAATTCGTTTGAATTTCACTTTAATTTCTTAAATGAATGTATGCATGAAGTGGAATCACTTTATCATGTGAAATCAATTCACTTTCTGACATTCGATCGATCTGAAACTTTGCAGATAGACTCGTCGTTGATGACCATGCATTCTATCAAATTTTGCTGGCAATCACATATACACTAGCGGACATATAAGCATTTTTCTGAAATCGGATGACATTAAAGCAGTATAATACGATATAATACGTTGGTCCTACCGAATTGGTATTTAGCTCAGTTGTTAGCGCGGTTGACTCCAGTCGCTGGAGAGGAAGGTACAATTCTTAGTCAAATCAAAAAAAATATATATACATATATTACTAAAAAGAGAAGTATTATAGTAAAAAAGCTTTGTTTTTTTTTTTAAATTACCAACAACTAAAAGTTTGTTATTGTGTCTCCGTACGTTCTTGATCTGGTCGTTAAGTGTCGAGCATACTTTCTTAGAGTGTATACATACATGTCATTCAGACGGGCTCGAGCCAAGTGACAGCGAACGAGATAATATCGGATGCGAGTGCTACCTACTCCCATACACTGAGATATAAACCGAGAGAAGTTTGTTGTGGGCATGTCCGTGTGCCCAAATTGCCACAAATTTTCGCTACTTCAGGTAAAATTTATCTCAGATTTTCAAATATCGCACCGTAACAAGTACATATAACGCCGAGTAAGATTACAAACTGCTTGCAAGACAATGGGTTGGCATCTCTAATTGGGACAGTTTGCATTTATACATGATCGATCACCAAACGTGGATAAACCCTTTTCAAGCAGCGTCTGAATTCTGAACGGTGGTGTTAAATAAATATAAGGATTGGCCGTGCAGAAATCCACGTTAAATTGAAAAATTAAAATAGGAAGCAGCATTAGACTATTACAAGGACAGAGATAAGGAATTTAAATAATATATCAGGTGTGGACTTTTATAGGCGGCTTAAATACATAATGTGAGGAGTTATTAAATTGAAGAACAGTGTGCTTTAACAATGATAAGTTAAATATACATCAAATACGCAAATAAATATAATATTTTATTGTTTGAATAACTTAATGATTAAAACCTCAAATTGTAATATTTAATTCGTTTAGACAATACTAACTATTCTTAACCTAAAACTAAGAAAAAGATAAGGTCGCATCTAGGACTTGAAGTCAGGACCCTCGCCTTGCCGGGGCGCCGCTCAACTAACTGAGTAACTTAGTAATTCAAAAATAATACTATATATCCCAAATCTGAAGGCACGTGAGTTGAACGCAAATTAGGCTTAAGAATAAGGTTATGACCCAATCGAATTGAAGATGAGCTGGTGTGACAGTAAGGAATGTCGTACTGATCGAATTGAACACCATTCCTTTAAAAAACAAATTACGAAATGGATCCTTACACACGGAATACATTATAACTACAAAACCCATTCATTCTACACTCTATCAATTTAATCACCTTTCAGACAAAACATAATATATCCTTATTTCCTAACTTAGCGGTAAAGTATGTACATAATTAATTAGTGTGATCTATTTACTAATAATTTATCAAATTTTTCATCTTCTTATAATTCTCTAACTTCTCCATTCTCTTCTTGCAACCCAAACTAGCTATACATCATTTTTTTTTCATATTATAGTAATGTATACATTCTATGTCTGCAAACTGTAAAATTCACCCGCCATAACACAGGGTCATCCTTATAGCATGGAGGGTGAAATATCACAAAAACTACATCTACGCTCCAAATCATGTATTAATAAAAAAAAAGATTAATCGGTGTGGCAGTACGAAGTCTCGTACTGATCGAATTGAAAATGAACTGGTGTGGCAGTACGAAGTGTCGTGCTGATCGAATTGAAGATGAATTGGTGTGGCAGTACAAAGTGTCGTGCTGATCGAATTGAAGATGAACTGATATGGCAGTTCGAAGTGTCGTGCTGATCGAATTGAAGATGAACTGATATGGCAGTTTGAAGTGTCGTGCTGATCGAATTGAAGATTAACTGGTGTCGCAGTACGAAGTGTCGTGCCGATCGAATTGAAGAAGAAATGGTGTGGCGGAACGAAGCTTCATGCTGCGGTCCACGTATCCTTCATTAGTCAAACATGCTCTCATCTATACTGCTAACGGATGCTGAAACGGCTGCCAGGGCTCTACTCCCACCATTCCTAGTGATATATAAATCAAAATCGAGTCACCAGGGTGGTGTCAGTTAATTTAAATATTTTATTAGTAAATGGTCGTGCAGTCACATTTTTCTATCTATAAGTATCTTGACGTTATCGATAAATCCTCGACCCTGCTAGATAGCCAAAAAATGTAAGTTGTTTACGTATTTAAAAATACTCACTTTGGTTGTGACTCTGACTGTAACTCCGGTCCAATGAACTCTAAAAATTAGGCTTTAAATTTAAGTGTAATTTTTCAAATAAGAAGTGTTTATTTGGTGAATTCAGACAAGTGATATGTTAATTACGTATAACATTTATCATTGCCGTTTTCTAAATAAGAACTGATTTGTCGATAATTCAGACTATCCGTGATTTTTGACGGTAAAGTAAATTGTGGCGCTTAAAGTTTATCGACGTACAATGATCCAACCTTTTTAAAAATATATTTTACACCTAAATGTGCTTTAAAAAACACGTGTATTACATAATAATTTAGCGGAAAATTATTTAAGAAGTAAATTTTGTTAAAGGAATTATAAAATAGAAAACACAAAAAAGAATAATTAAAGCTAATATTTATTGAAGAGGTATGTTTTTTTAGCCTTCTTTTAACTAAATTCCGTGTTGTTGAGCACATCTACTATTTTCTGAGAAAGTGAGAGTGTATGTGTATAGAAATTGTATTTTAGTTTCTTTGGTTGTCGGAACCTTTATAACTTATTTTGAATTTATCATTAAAGAAAAAGATAATACTAACAAATCTACACAAAACATGAAATAGAACAAGACACAGAAAATAAAAAGATAACGGTCACAACTAAGAATCGAACCCGGGATCTCTGCTTTAACGCGACAGCGTCTTTAGCCACTCGAACATTCGGACCTAATTGTTAAACGTCATATTTTTTTATATTTTATTTTTTTTTGCATAGAAACCTTCATAGGAATTTTCAGTTCAGTGCTCTTAAGGATCTCCGCAGTCTCAAATCTCAAGGACATAGTAGTCATATCAGCAAATTCTATCTTCAGGGTGCTTACTCGGAAACTAGGGGATGTTTTAACGCATAGGGAAGGGAAGGGAAGTAAAAACAAAGCTGCCAAGGTTGAGATAAACATATTTCGCTTAATTGGGTAGTTCATCTAGATATTTGATGTCCTAAGACAGGGTCGTCGTGAAACCTTGTTAATACAACGTTTATTACTTACTCTATTTTAAATGCAATCATTAATTAAGTCTGTTCAGAAATCTCACCAAAAATACGCAAAAGGTGAGGTCTGGCAGCATCAAAATTTATCGCGATAAGGCTAGAATTTAAAATTATATCTTTTCGTGTGTGTCGTTAACCTACTGGGGATGGTTTATAGAAATAAATATATATGTAAATAAAAACATATTTTGAAAAATAGTTACTGCGAGGTCTGAGAGAATTATGTAAGTGTATGCTTAAAATAATTATTTGTTTTAACTCAGAGAAAAACCAGTGAACGGAATGAATTTCACCTACCAATTTTACCCCACATAATTCAATACAAACTAATTACGCATTCTTTAATTACATCTCTTAGAATTAAATACGTCAAAGGAAACCCAACTAAGAAAAAAACAGGTTAAAATAATAATTCTTATTATTAAAATAATGATTATAATAAATAAGAAAATACACAGATTTAGGAAATGAGATTAAAAGAATTTGGCATTTTCAGACTGTAAAAATATTACCATTTGTTATTTCGGCTACTGGAATTATACCTAGTTCTCTTATTTGAAATGTAGGCGTAATAGATCTGTTAGAGAATTTATATATAAAAATACAAAAATCAATCATTTTAAATACATGTAGCGGAAGGTCTCAAGTTCGACTCCCAGGTTCAGCGATAATTTTTTCTTGTTTTTTTTTTAGTGTATATATTTTCATGATCTTACTTATAAAAAATAATTAATATTTTTAGTATCTTCGTGGAGGGCTTTACTCATATCTGTAGTGGTACACCACTACTTGACTCGAACGTTATTCTAGAAGTTTCCAAACAAGCTACTTGGATTTTCTTTTATTTTTTTAATATTTGTTTCTGTAGCAACTGGAATGTTCGAGAATGTTTTATTTTGAATCTAGATAAGCGACAACATGAACAAAATGGTCAGTACAGTACCAGCAACCGCGACATCGAGATCGAATTATTTTGCCTACGTGACGCGCTTCGGAACATTCTCGAACCTTCCTTTCGTAAATCATTTTGTTGTATTTTCTACGTTTATTTATTGTTTTTGGATGTATTATTAAAAACCGCTTCAGCCAAATTTCGTAGTTATTTATTAATTAAAAAAAACCGAACATAACTACATATCTAGTAATTTTTTAGAAAAAAATAAATGTATTTGATAATAATACATCACTAAGAGTTTGGGTGTTAAGACGTGAGGTATGTTTTCGGAACTCTTGGAGTAAATAATGCGCTCGACATACTGATAGCTTTCATGTCACAGCCAGTGAAAACCGCCTCGACATGCGCTCGACGTGCTGTGTAAGTATACTGCACAGTGCTGTCAAACTACTAACTGCACACTGCACATTCCACGGTGCCGCCACTACGCGGGGACTAATAACGGCAGTTATTCAAACCTTTGGAAAATAATAGAATTAAAGGAAATAAAGAAATCTGAAGGAGTATGTGTTGTTTTAAGTATTATTATTGAAAGATTTTGGAATGCACTTCGACTTCTTTCAGTCTCAATTTTCACAATTCTAAATGATGGTCGTTCACCATAGTGATTCTGAAAAAATCTAATACTCTGAAACGTTCTGTATACATTTCAAGTATATATTTATTTACACAACAAGAAAATACGGGCGGGAGGATGATGCGGATTTGATTTTTACACAAATATACATTTTTATCATGAAATTGATGAAACTTGACCTTCAAAATAAAATTACGGTCATTATCTACATGATTTTTAGTAAAACTACCCCATCTCTTTTAATCCGAATAAAAATATTTCTTGATGAAATTTTGCAAACTTGAGACTTTCATAATGAGAGAAAAATTGCTACCTACATCTGATTTCGAAAAATTATAAAATTATAAATTGTAAAATATTTATTTGTATGTGTTACTAAAATCTGTATTTTTAAATAATCATTCCGCACGGTTTCCAAAATATTTGAATTACTTGAATTTTTTTCAAATAACAGATTCTTAACTAAATATTACTATCTACATCTGATTTCGAAACATTATAAAATTATAAATTGAAAAATATGTATTTTTATGTGTGTTTCAAAAATCTGTATTTTTAAACGACCATTCAAAAACATTTGAATTACTTGTAAAATTTTCAAATAAAAGAAACATTTCACAACTTAATATGGGTTCTCCCAATAAGGGTGAATTTAAAAATTAATAACTATAAAAAGCAATTTTCTTCCTCTCTCCCAATTTTTTCAGATTTTTTTACATTTTTAACTCCTTCTCACCATTCCTCAAATTCATATAAATGACATTTATAAAGGTTTCGTATCTTATGAAAGAAAAGTGCTTCACTTAACTGGTAAATGAATTATTATCACTGCTACAATTCACTATAAGTATTATTAAATAACACAGCCACTTTATTTATGCGCCATTTGGCGATGACCCCGCGCATTAAGGGATGCATGTTCTGTAACTATTAATGGGCATCGTTAAGTTAATTTAATGTGATGCAGACTGGCTTTTCTTGGTCGCACTTAGAACCAACTTTGCATGAATAGTTGCTTCAATATGGCTAAGCAGTATTAAAGAAACTGCCTGAGAAAATCACACGAGGATTGTGAATGCATTGTATTAACACAATTGCTGCAAATAATAACTTGTACATTGACTTGGTTGACCTACGAATTATGAGCTAATGGTTTGCAAACTGGGAATGATACACATTTTATTGTTTGACAACTGGGAATTGTGCACACATTATGGTTTGCAAACTAGGAATAGTGCACATATTATGGTTTGCAAACTGGAAATGATATTATGCAAGAATATGGTATGAATCTTATACTTTTAGTTAAGTATTACATTGCGTTTACAGGCATAACATATTGACTGTACTAATAACGAGGGTATATATACTCGTATACGAGTATATATGTACGTAAAAATTTGGTCTGAAACTCTAGTAATTTAACACAAAGTACAAATCGTTCGTTTAATAAGTGAAATCAACTTTTTTGTAAATCCTGTTTTGTGTTATCATTTTCATTCGAACTATAAAAGGTTTCTTAGAAGGTGTGCGATATTACCCAATTATAATACTCCACACGTATGTCTCTTGCCACGTAGATATTATAAGGTAATATTTGTCAAACAATGGCTAAGCGATTATAGATTTGTGATTTGGGATTATGATATAGATAAAGTACATTTATAAATAACAAATATTTTCGGCACGTTCCAGAGTAAAAGGTACTCTCAGTATCGCCCTGGTGTAAGACCACCTTTCAGAATTGAAATGTTGCTTGAAATGGCTTTTTTGTGTTTGGTGACAGTATTTGAAAAGCCAGGTACTTCCCCCTCCTTCCTCTTCCCCTCTCCTTCCCATCCCCACTACCTTCAGCTTCAACATACTACAATTAGGGATGCCAAAGTCTCACTGGCTCCAGACGATTGGGATCAGTTGGGACTCTCTTGGGGTTTCACATAAGCCTCCTTGATCAAGTGGTTACGATCGATAGTGGTGACGAAGAGGTCACGGGTTTAAATCTTGACGTTCGCAAGTAAACTTTATTCGTTTATTTAAAAAAGTTGTATGCATAGTATTCTTGCGGCACGTTACAGAGGGGAAGATATATCAGTATTGGTCTGGTTAAAAGAACACCATTCAAAATTAAAAGGTTGCTTGAAATTTCTTTAGGCGTGTTTGATGACCAGATCTGAATGGCCAAGTACTTTCCCACCTTCCTACTCCCCAGCTCATTCCCCATATTCTTCTCCTCCCCGCTACCTACAGTCTCACAAAATACTTAAACTGGGGGATGAATAAACAAAAATATATAAAAAAAACACTTACAGATGATAGGCCACTTAAACATATTAAGTATCTTTCTATTCACAATGCTGAAAATTTCATCAGGAAAACAATAAGTTGATAGCCTGTCTGTCAATTGTAAAAAATTAATAATTCAATCTGACTTATCTATATTTGCAAAATACCACAAAAGAAAATATGACACTAAACATTCATGTTTGAAAATTTTTTTAAAAAATTGTAAAAATAGACTCGCCGAAAGTGTGTTTGAATTCGCGAAACCTATCTACAAAATTTATCCAAATTATAATATGGAGTAGAAATAGTGGAAGCACGATAAAGAAAGGAGCTACAATCAAGAGACCAGTGCTAAATTTACCAACAAAATGATTTTGTTTTTAAAAAAAATGGCAAAAAATTACTACGCATTTAAAAAAATGGGTGAACCTGCAGCTGCCTTGTGGCAGCACATCGTGACTTCTTTGTATGTTATCAAGTAATAACAAAGTTTTATAGTAAAAAAATAATGTACTGTATGGTAGCTATGATGAAGTATAGGTATTTGATTATTCATATTAAGAGATTATCCGAGGATTGGTTGTTTTAGAGAATTTGAACAATTCATCAAATTTCAACGATAATTTCCGGGTTCTGTGAAAGCCCTATTCAAGTTCTATTATTATATCATCATAGGCTAGTTTCATGACAGAACTGAAATAATAACATAACTTGAAAACTTTTTTCATAGAACTTGAAAATTAACTTTGTAATTTGAAGAATTGTTCAAATTCTCTGAAACAACCCGTCCTTAGTGTTGTTCTTAATTCTGTAGATGTGTTATATGTACTTTAATGAAGAAGGAGATTATGTCCAGAATGAGAGCTTAATACTCTGAAATCTATCCCAAAACTTAGTATCTAAGATGCACTTTGGTTCCTTCGACCTTCCGATAGCTGATGGAATTAAACGAAGGTTCAGGAATGGACAGTTTGGATTAGTAAGATGAAGCGTTCGACCTAAATTGACATTATAATTACATGGATTTTGACGTAAATTTAATTGAATGAAAATTTTGACGCTTTCTGCTTAATTAAAACAATTACTTCGTTCATTATTTAGAAATTTTATTTGTTTAATTTGTTATGACCGACCGGTTTCGCTTAGCACAAGGTTGAGTAAATTAAAATTATATCAAACCAGTATAAAATTGTACCCTGAAGATGCTTGGGCTAAACGAAGTCGGTCGGCATAACACATGAATTAAATAAAAAATTGTGGCTATGAACAAAGTAATTGTTTTATTTTCATAAATAATATATCTCAATCCACAAAGCTTTCTAATGTAGGCTATTTGAGACTGGTGACCGGTGACGTCACTGTTCACGTCCGTAGATTTGCAAGGTTCGAGAAAAAATATATTTGTATGGTATTACATAGACTCTACGCACCCTTGAAGTTGGCGGTGATTTTCATAATGTTAAGTACTTATGTAAATGAAACACCTGCATAATACATAAGCTAAGCTTCTATTGTTGAGATATTACATAACGCGCTTGCATGTTGACGCTGCGGTAACAAGTTAATTAACGCATTCAACTGCAAATATCACCGATTGACGTATCCAATAATCTCTGCTTGCATAACCAAATATTAATTTCACGAACGTAGAGCGTGATGCAATGGCAACCGCATTATAAATAAAGATGCTGGATCATAGGCAACCAAATTGATAGAATTGCCCTTACGTGAAATCTGGGTATCATTTCGACGAGCTGGAGGCAAAGCACGTGATCATATTTTTGTTACCAGGAGGGTTCGAAAATGCTTTAAATAAACTACGACATCAGCCGTACATTGACACTTGGGGTTGGTAGTTAAGTTTTTTACGCAGCCAGCAATTTATGCCCCTTTGTAAAAAAGACTATTAATTTTTAATCAAATTTTATTTCCGTGGACTGAATAGTGATATTACAGTGCGAGTTGCCTGTATACTGTCAGATTCATTAGTTGTAAAATCATAGAAAGAGAGACGGCCATGCCGCCCAGACTTCTGGCATCCAGTTTTGGATATCATCCATCAAAAGACTGAAGTCTCCGTGTTATTTATTTATACGGCTCTCCCCTTTTCAAAGACTTTCTTTCACTGGTCAGCCCTCGTTTATGTTTACCCAATCTATGTAATTTTTTGGTGATGGTTGCTTTTTGACGATTGTGTGTTACATTAATCGTGACATTGTAAAAATAAACATTATGGTAATCATGACAACCATCTATGTTCTTATTTTTTTTCAGGTGAATACCGCACAATAATCCTAACTACTCCGTGTTAACTGGAGCCGGTGAGACTATGGATTTCTTAATTGGGGTAGGATTTTTGTGAGACTTAAGTGTATGGGGAGGGGAAGGTAATGGCGAAGAGTAAGGTGGGGAAGTACCTACCTGGTTATTTAGATCTGGTCACCAAATACGGCTAAGGTAATTTCAAGCATTTCAACTCTGAATTCTTTCACCGGGCCGTCATTAACCATGTTTACTACATATTTTTTAAAAATATTATTTATCTATTACACGCCCTAGCGGACTTTTACATTAAGTTTTACAAGTTGTTTGTATGACTGAAAGCGAATAATTGTAAAAATTGTAAAATTTTAACAACTAAAAGTATACGACAAAAAAATGTAAAAAAATAAAATTCATTGAACTTTTACCAAACAGAAACTAAGAAAAACAAAGAACCTTAAAGATCAGGCCGACGTATACCCCCTTACAAAAACTACACATGAATTTGATTTACTCTAAAACTCAATGATAATGTAACAAAACCAGTAGAAGGTAGATAGGTCTATTTGTGAATAAAAAAATAGTCTAAGGTACATAAGTCTATTTGTGAAAAAGAACCGTAGAAGAAAATAGGTCAATTTATGAATAAAAAAACAGTAGAAGGTACATAGGTCTATGTCTGAATAAAAAAATAGTAGAAGTTACATATGTCTAATTTTGAATGAAAAAAAAAACAGTAGAAGGTATATAAGTCTATTTCTGAATTCAAAAAATGAAATGGAATACAATGCTTTCATGTAGATTACTTTTTAGGTGAAATATATCTCCCAGTCCAGAATATTTATTTCCGAAACAGTGAACTCTCGAAAATTTTGATAAGTTAGTGTCCTCGTGTTTTTAAAGTAAAAGTAAGATCTTTTGGAACAAGGATATTGATTAATTGAAGCAGTTTAGGACAGTCAATTTTGTAAGGCAGTATTTTATTAATATCTAGCATAATCTGTGCTTATTCTTATTTATGACAGTTTCAATAGTTAAATTTTGATCCGTAGGTAATTATAATTAATTAAGTAGTAGATGTGTTCAACTGCACGGAATATAGTTATAAGAAGGCTATAATAACATACCTCTGTCGTAATTATCAATGTTATTAGGCATAATACCATTCTATTCATAAGTTATCACAAAACCTAAACTATGCACTTACATCAGATATCAGACAGAAGAGTGTTATATACTTAATCAAAACTATAATTTTTCCCAAAATTGTTATGAGATGTCTTACTGACAGCCCTGATTCAATAGAGCTAACTCTTAGTTCTCAGCAAATTCAACCAAATTCAATATTGAAGGTAACAATAACCTCAATACTAAATTACTGTACGGATTGAAAATAAAAATGCTATTGTACCTATGTATACCAGATGTTATTCTTGTTTAATTTTCAACATAATTACTCAGTAATTATTCTGTTTAACATAATACTGTTTCGTTCCTGTGAACCACTGTAAACATAAATCATGTATATTGTAAAAGCCTTTTACGGCGTCTAAATAAATAAATAAATAAATAAATAAATAAATAATTAATGTTAATGTAGGAATATGCAATTTATAAACCTTATGAACTTATGATAAATCTTTTCAATGTTGTCGAAACGAGCATTGGAAAAATCATGAGAAGTTATGATTTGATTGGCATCTGGCAAGAGTTTTATAAAACATGATAAATATTACCAAATTATAGGATCTAAATATGAAATAAAACAATTTAAATAAATAAAATCACGCCGGGATTTAAACCCATAACCCCCGGATTTGTAGTTGACGACGCTCTTCTCGATCACGGAGGTTTTTTGCTTTCAATTCACTAATTTATTAGCATTTATATAAGAACAAATAAAATTAGCCTTGCAATTGCTCTTCGAATTTGTCACAAAATTCTAAATTACACTAAAATATGTGTAAAATAAATGTTCCCTTCATTAGGATGGAACCATTCAATGTTTCAACAGAAGTACAAAACAATCTGATGGAAAAAGAGGTGATAAATCAATAGAAGAGGTGATAAAGAGGTGCCAATCAGTGAAACCAATTCAATACCTACCACGCATATATACAACCAAAATTAAATTTAAAAAAGTTTTTCAATAAAGAACAGCCTGTAGTTGAATTAGTATAATCCCGGAGATAATGTTATGCATAAACCGTCCATTACTCCTCAAATTTGGTGTAGTGCCTCGGCCAAGTAAACGGCTTCACATAACAACCGGGAACCGCTATCGGGGATGTTTTTCCGGAAGCCGAATCGTCTATCGCCAGAAGAGGCTCGACAAAGGGAAAAGGGTCCATAACCCTCCTGCCTGAGTTATCCGGGACTTTAGGAAGCAGCAACTTGGTGAATGTGGTTTGCTTTCGCCATATGGTAGACTTTATGATAATATTGATTCAAATCATTGATAAATTGAACAATACAACATTAATTTAAGCATAATAATTATTAAAAAATTATATCCCAAGAGTGGTCAGCAAAAAATACAACTGGATACATATAGGAAATCAAACAAAGTAATTTATTAAAATTAAAATTATTAAGACATATTACCCATTCCTACACATACTTTTCTACCTCTTTCTCATCCACTTTCCCTCTCCCTTTCCCCCAAAATGTACATTAAATCTATAATTAATTTTGTATGTTTATGTACCAAATGATAAAAAAATCATTGCACCTAAACCTCAAAATACATGGGCACAAAGACAATTCAGCTACCTAGCACCTAAAACCTTCAACCTTTTAAAAAATGAAAAACATAAAAACTCTATGGATCCTTATATATGCAATGCATTTCAATAACAACTCACATACATTCTCCCTCCACACATCTTTCACATTCCTCAATTGACTAAATTCATATAAAATTTAATACTTATTAATGTTTAATTAATTATCAACTTATTATTTGTCACATAACATATTAACTAAATCGGAAATATATAATTTACTAATTAATGTGTATACCATGAAAATCTTTAGCCACAATAACACAGGGGTATCCCTACATCCATAGCATGGCGGTTGAAATAACATTCAGATCGAAACATCCAATCTTTGAAATAAAAAATAAATATATATATATATACATAAGTGTATTTTATTTTATATTTATATATCTAAGTTATTTTGTTCTAATTATTCATAAATTATTAATAACAAAAAAACTTACAAAAAAAAATAAAAATTATAATTATTTAGTTCAAAACTCGTGTGGGTTTATTTATATTATGTGACAAAACGATTTAATTTTTATTTAATAAAATTATTAAAATACTTTCAATATAGCTTCAGTTATACATTTCTTTTTTCAAGTCGCTGGAAAGTGCCGCAAATGTATATTTTTAATGAATAAATTAAATGGAATATACTTGCGCACGCCGGATTTTGTTCCCACAATCTCCAGATTTGTAGCCGATGTTGACCACTCAACCACGGAGGCCATCATATTTTAACCAACGCTCCAATGTTTATAGTGAGAGAGTACCTACAGCTAATTCTTAGGCAGGAAAAGAAAAAGAAAAAAAAATGAACAAACTTGAAAATGGAATAAAATAGTATTTTCGAAATTTTGCTTTGTCTTGTGGTTTGGAAGGGTCATTAAGGCACCACATATTAAGTTGGAGATATCGTTTACATTCCACAAACGTCCATTCTGCGTGCGTGTTATTATTTAGAGTCTAGACTTGCTGTTTAGGATCGTTTCTCTTCTTAAAGGGTATTAGTACTGACATGAATACATTGTGGCCAGAACATAGGTACATTTTGGTAAATTCTACCATGTGGGAATAGTTTTTTTTTTAGTGGAATTATGGAATGCCCAACTAGGGTAGGTATGTTACGACGCTAAAAAGAGTGAACTGGGAAAAATAAACTTTTTAGGTTTCCATGAATGGTTTTAAAATTCTTTTATTTTACCTGTATTTCGTACAAAATTCAACCTTTTAGCATATAAAACTCATTTCATTTTTCATCAACTTCAACAAAGTAAAACCAAATATTATGTTGCTTTTTATGTTGTACCTAATATATGGGTTGTTTGATAACCGTAAGGCCTACATAAGAAACTAAATTAAAAACTCATTTAAAAAAAAAAAATTTTGAAAGCCAACGTTAAACTACTTACAAGTATGCTAAATGTACATCAGTATGTTTATAGTGTAGGCGTAGGTAGCATAACTTACCTTAGCAAAATCATCAAAGTTCATAAACATAACAAAACGGTTTTAATTTATTCTTCAGCTGAACATACGATAAACTTTTCAGTGTTATTTTAAGAAATTTCCAACTTAAATGATAATTTAAAAATATGATGTTGTTTGCAAAATGAACTTGCAAAAGTCTCGCAGAAACGTTGGAGCACATACAGGAAATTACGAAAAAGTCTGAAGCTCGTGAGCACGAAAAAGCCAAAGAAAGTTCCCCGGGCCAAGAGGAGAGGGGCAGGGGTTGGATAAGCAGGAGAGCGAGGCTGTGTGGGATGTGAGTTGGCATGACAAGGACGAATTAAGAACCTGCAATATGGTGGAGGTAACGGGCCGTTTATTCTTCGTGAGGATATGATTCAATTTAGAATAGATGAATGACTTTCATGCATTTAGAGACTTGCAATTTCGAAAGGGGGAAAAGGCAGAGGGCAAAGTTCTCCAATTGATTGTCGTACACGTGTTACTAAATGTATCTCTCTTTATACGTATGTTATATCCTTTGCGTATATACCTACTACATATATAACGTATAAATCATACGCACGCCTAAGCGCGTCGTACACGCCAGGATGCTGAAAAATTACTATTAATAAATTCACATAATATGTCATATTTTTATTTTATTTTGGGAATTATATAAACCAACTTCAGTTAAAATAATATTTCTTTGCAGCGAAGAGCTTATAAACAGGGTTGATTATTTTGAATTAAATCCGTAATTATTATCAGTTATGTTCTTTTTTCTATTTGCTTTATTTTCAATGTGAATACCGCACAGAGTCACAACTGCTTCCAACAGTCTGGAGCCAGTAGGACTGCAGCATCTCCCAATCTCTTGTGCTGATCTCTTGTGTCGACTATACACGATTAACATCCACTGTAGTAAGTGGCAAGATTTCGGACATATTAAGTGATAGCCCCCAGAACTATATCAATTTTCTTTAATCTGTTTTTTTAACTTGACTTCACTTGATCCAAATTTTATTTTCTCTTGTATTCTTTGTTATTTTTTTACACACTAACTATTATGATAACATGTGTACACCGTAATTGAACGGTCGGAATTTATTTTTTGTTATTTATTTGTAATTTTGTTACTATCCCTATTCGTTCTGTAATAAACTAAAACAAAATGAACTTCCATTGGTGTATGTTGTGAGGGTAAAGGTAGTGGAAAAGGGAAGGAGCTAGGGAAGAGGAAAATGAAAATGAACCTGACTATTCAAATCTGATCACCAAATACAGCTAAAACCATTTCAAGCAACGTTTCGGTTCCACTGGATTCTTTCAGAGTATCTTGTCACGGAAATAATTCCTACTGTGAAAAATAATTATTTTCCTGACTTCGACTGGCAACATTTTTTGGTGAATTTGGATTGGCACGGTTTCCGGCTAGAAAACGGGACTTCTTCAGTGGACGCCGGAGAAAGAAACGGCGTAGATTTGATTATGTCTGATAATCAAAAGGATTGGTCTGTGATTCGGTGTTGACTGCTGTTTGGCTTGTTGTTTATCATTATTCCGTATCGCTGTAAGTACGGAGTGCATTTCCACGATGGTTTATGTGAACACTTCAAGAAGCAAGTAATGTTGTAATCATGTCGGATCAATCTTACAATCCTCACTCCATTATGAACTGATCCATGGCTTCATTACTGCCGCCGAGGGATTGCTACAAGCCATTCCGAGCGATATCTTGAGCTTTTCCGCACCACAACATCCTGACGAACGTGACCGTTTACAAGGATAAATACCAAATTTCAATGGACATCCATCACCTCGCTCCTCACGAGGTCACCTTCAAGACATCTGGGGATTGGATCATTGTTGAAAGGAAGTACGAAGAACGAAGAAAAGCAGGTTGTTAGTTTAGCTCAAATTTCACAGATCCACAGGTATGTTGTTTGTTGAATTTTCGTAATTGCAATTCTTGCAATTGTTACCTGCTAAGTCATCGCTTGTTTTTGGTTAAATACATTGTATGATTGCTCTTGGCCGATTTTAAATTTCATAACAAATAATGGAACCTTTATTTTGTACAATAACGGGGTCAGCTTTGACCCACTATAACCTGGGAAGATCTCATATGCCCCGGCAATAGTTTTTTTTACTTAAGATTTGATCCCCGTCCCTCATACGTTACAATATTTCACTTAAAATGTTACGGTCCAGACATAATATTATTTTCAAAAGAAATTATGGCGCTTTGAAGTTTTCAATAAACTCTTCAAAAATTAGACTACGTCAGAAGTGTGTCAAATATTTTCTATTGTTCGATTAAAAGTAAAAATACAATTTCATAGAACGAGTATTGAAATCACAAATGATTCTCAGTAATACAATTAAGAAAATACACAGAGCATTAATATGAAATCTTACGTAAAATAACTTCAGTATTTCAAGCTATTCATGTGAAAATCGTTCAGACGTGAAAATGGGTTTATTCCATATCAATGAGGAAAGCCCGTTAGTTATACTGGAATAAACGATTCAATTATAATCTTGAATACTGCAATGAATAGTTCGCGATTAGTGTTTATATAACTATTTTGGGATAATCCGTAACCTCGAGGGAACATTATTCCGCAGCTTATTAATAATTTTCAGATCGACAGCATACTCAGAACATTTCCAAAGATGATTGAAATCAAAGCAATAGCAATTAATAGGATTGCGGATTGTTAAGTCATTTTATATTGAATAAACGGTTTTATGCTGGTTAAATGAATAAAATAACATATCTTTAAATACAAGTCAAGAAATATGGCTAGGTGATTCTACCTATACGATAGTGCCAGCATAAAAAAATAAACAACTCTGTAAATTCTGACTTTCAGATAAATGCATTTAATTTTGCAACTGTTTACAATCTTCCCAACATTGACGCTCTTGGTTTAAGAGGAATATGAAAGCCAAAAGTATTTTTGTTCTTACCCCTTCCATAATAATAATCGCGAAACTCAGATTGTATGTCTTGTCTGCGCGATAGACGGAATTGTTAAATAATACATTATTTGCCGTGCGCTGCGAACCTGCAATAGGTAGGAAGCGCCCGGAAAGATCTTGTTCCGTTGACGCTTCCGCACGCTTTCTAAAACCCTTTTCAACTGGTGGACGCATACCTACTGCCTGAGTTTTTTTGACAACTCAACAACTTTTGTAAACAGCTAACAATTCTCCAACTTTTAGAGTACTTGTAACGTTTTAAAGAAAACACTCAACCCTAAACCTGAATAGGTTTACCTTTGAATTGGGTGACTTAATTGCTCCTCGGCTATGCTCGATTTCTCAGGGGTGCAGTCCTCAACCCAGCATCATTGTATTGGATAGGTTTGTTAAAAGAAACAAGTTATTTTTAGACATTGAAGTATACATATATTGTTGATTTTTATGGACAGGTTATACAAGTACAGTCCCTACCTAGTTTGGCTCTATTACTGTTTGAGGATGTCAACGACGTAAAGGGGGAATCCGTGGTACATTACTTGGTAGCTGTAGTCGATTGGTGTTGGACCCGTGATGTGGTGTGGCGGCGCTTAGGACTACCTTAGCCCGGCGTTGAATCCGTGGTGAGGTGTGACGATGCCTGGGGCTACCTTAGCCCGGCGTTGAATCCGTGGTGAGGTGTGACGATGCCTGGGGCTACCTTAGCCCGGTGTCGAAGCCGCAGGCTGGATTGTCTCGTACTGTGCCCGGGAGATCCGACTAGTTAGGTATTTGTAAAATGTTCATCACTGCACAAGCTTGTTACTATTTGTACCGTTTAAGCACTTGTCTTGAGTTCACTTGCACTCGTTGTTGGAAAGCCGTACCGGTCTATTGTTATTTTGCGCGGGAGTTGTGTTGTGAATACATCGTGTGATCTAGAATTCGTGCGCTAGTCGAAATATCGCTGCGACTCCGCGTGACCTACTTCCTCGGGGTTTTGTGCTTAACTGTCGTTAACGGGTGCATTTCTTTGTTTTTATAGTCTCGATGGCCTACGTGCGTATGGCTCCCTAGCGACGGTCCGGAAGAGAGCGGTGTGGAGGGGTTTCCTGTCCGAATCGTGTTGTTATGCCGTTGAATATTTGGTGGGCACGTGTTGCGGGGTCCGGGAGAGAGCGGGGGTGAGGGGTTTCCTGTCTTCCGTTGGCCGTTGAATTTAATACATTACACTATCCCCCTTTTTCGGAAAAATAAAAAAAGAGAAAAAAATATATATTCACCTACCTTAGAGCCAATACCTAAACCAAAACTAGAAGTTAACTGCCTAAGAGCCAGCTAAAGCAAAAGTTGATTGAAAAGAACTAGTTACAGACTACATAAACAAAGAGAAAACTTAAATGTTACTTATAATTACTTACGGGTAAGTACAGAATACAGAATATAAATGTGAAGGTGTGAGTGTCTCTTTTTATGTTTAGAATCTAAATGTGATTACTAAGGGAAATAAAAATTTGTAAATAATAAAGACTAGTGAGAAAGTTGTAATGAAACCATCCAAAAAATGTGTGAGATGGTTTGCGCTGAAAGCGCTGAGAAAGTATTACAGAGCAAAAAGATTAACTAATTAGGTTGTGATGTGGCTATATTTGAAATTTTATAAATTAGAAATTATGCGAAAGAGGGAACTCTTTACAAATTGTAATTGAGTTTTGTTATGAAAATGAACAACTATTAATAATTTATCTTATACAACTATGACATGGACGAATGTATGAGCCTAAGATTATCACTATTATTTATTTGTTTATAGAGTTTGAACAACATGAAATAAGAATAAAGCTAATAATAACTGAGCAAGTGTTACTACTTGAATTTGACCAGACTAAGGTCTAGAAATCATCGATAGTACGGTGTAATTATACAAAAAAAATATTTTTTTTGAAAATGATAAAAGAAAATCAATAATTTGTTTTAAATTTTATAAACTAATGTTTATAAATTGTTACAAAAAAAAAAACTATTCGCCATTGCTGAGTTTTTTTTTATACATTGGAATCATAAATAAACTTTTTTGCTAATAAGTAAAACAGGTGACCTAGGGGGTCGCTTATAAACATTGAGTCTAGTGAAACTGGTTATTTGGACGATTTGTCCACTCAACAAGAACCAAAAAGAAAAAAAAATAAAAAAAAAATTAAAATAATAATAATAATAACAATATAATTGTTTTTTAAGGAACTGAAAGTGTCGTATAAAATTATATCACGTTATCAATACAATAAAGGTCAAACATATAACCAATTTAATTGTCAGTTTTAATAAACTGAAATTATTACAAAAAGGTTTCACGTTATTAAACGTAATTAAAACAATGTATTTGACTGAAATTGTTACAAAAAGGTTTCACGTTAGTAAACGTAATAAAACAATTTAATTGTCAGTTTTAATAAATTGAAATTATTACAAAAAGGTATCACGTTATTAAACGTAATAAAACAATTTAATTGTCAGTTTTAATAAACTGAAATTATGACAAAAAGGTATCACGTTATTAAACGTAATAAAACAATTTAATTGTCAGTTTTAATAAACTGAAATTATTACAAAAAGGTATCACGTTATTAAACGTAATAAAACAATTTAATTATCAGTTTTAATAAACTGAAATTATTACAAAAAGGTATCACGTTATTAAACGTAATAAAACAATTTAATTATCAGTTTTAATAAACTGAAATTATTACAAAAGGTATCACGTTATTAAACGTAATAAAACAATTTAATTGTCAGTTTTAATAAACTGAAATTATTACAAAAAGTATCACGTTATTAAACGTAATAAAACAATTTATTCATGTAAAACAAAACAGCGAAATCTACTGTTTTGACTTGGTGGTCAACTGCATAAGGCACAATGGCTTACACTGAGCCAACAATAAAACTTCATCAAGGTAAGAATAACACCTGACAGGCGTGTGACTTTTAATTAATTGTGCATAACAGGAATACACATTTATAACAAATTCAGAGGGGACTTCCTCTGACTGAGATGGGGGTTACCCCTGTACATATATTTTGAATAATCTTATGATTACAATGAGGCATAACATTGACAAGAAAATGTCCTTCTGGACTAATCTTCAATACCTATTAATTATACCACAAAGTACAAAGTAAAAGGTTTATCCGTGTATGCGAGAATCTCCTTCGTGTCACGTCCGGGTATTATCACTTCTGTGATTATGTCTTTACGTTTAAAAATAATGAGAATTACGACGGGAAGTGGTGGGGTAGAAGAATAATTAAAAAAAAATTGAGCGCCAACATGTCTTTTAACGTTATTTATGTTACTATTAATTTACGTTTCTTTTCTTTTATTTCTAACTGGTTATGGAAGACATGTAAACCATTATAAAACTTTAAGCTTGTTATAGTAGATTCGTAAATTATTGAAGTGAGATTTATGGGTAAGAGGGAGAAAGAAAAAAATAAATATTATACTTAAGATTCACAAACCGCTTGACAATTGGGTCCTTATTGCAGTGGTTGTGTGAACGTAATGCATGATAGCCAACGTCAATTTGTCTCATCTCGAGGCGTGCACTCCTCTATTTGATGTGACAAACAAACTTGCCATAGATCATACATACGATTTGATACTACGAAAAAGCTAAGTTCCGTACTATGCTTATGACACTTATATTTTATTTAAATCATTATCGTGGTAAAAGGTGGGGAAATTAAAATTGAAGTGAGTGAGGCGTTTATGGTATTTTATTTTATTTTTTTTTTTTTAAGGGGATTCTGATTTAATTATATCTTTCACGTGAAATCTTCCTATGTACTTATCGTTCATGTCCGCTAGACAATAGACGGTGTCTGAGATTTTTTTTATAACCTTGCTGCGGATGAAAAGTGCAGCCAATTTTGCGGAAAAAAATATACTCTTATTCGATTGAACGTTATTTTTCCTCCAAACGATTTCTCCGATTTTATAATGTACAATCTTATGACGGAGATTATACCTGTTTGCGTTTTGCTGGTAAGCTTTCGTTAAGGCATCCGCGACCAAGTCGTAAATAGCGATCATTTCCTGTTTTTTAATTACCGCTGCTGAACTATTTTCAAAATTTAAAATTGGGGTTTGGGAATCCATATTAAGTTTGTATGATTAGTATAAATGAACAGATGTATAAAAAGGTGCAATTAAGCGGTAATTATGAGACTGTATACATGACGAGATGGTGAGAATTTGATTTAATCAAGTTGCCGTCGGTAACTCGCGCGACGATTTTCGTTCCGATCTGAATTACTTTGTCATAGGTATTCAAGATTATGTCACATAATATATTTCTGGCAACAGATATCATTAAACAAATACAATTATACACATATTATAAACTTCGTAAAAGCCTTACCAATACAATGATACGGATGATTTCGTTGAGCGCCAGTGTAACGTTTTAAAGAAAACACTCAACCCTAAACCTGAATAGGTTTACCTTTGAATTGGGTGACTTAATTGCTCCTCGGCTATGCTCGATTTCTCAGGGGTGCAGTCCTCAACCCAGCATCATTGTATTGGATAGGTTTGTTAAAAGAAACAAGTTATTTTTAGACATTGAAGTATACATATATTGTTGATTTTTATGGACAGGTTATACAAGTACAGTCCCTACCTAGTTTGGCGCTATTACCGTTTGAGGATGTCAACGACGTAAAGGGGGAATCCGTGGTACATTACTTGGTAGCTGTAGTCGATTGGTGTTGGACCCGTGATGTGGTGTGGCGGCGCTTAGGACTACCTTAGCCCGGCGTTGAATCCGTGGTGAGGTGTGACGATGCCTGGGGCTACCTTAGCCCGGCGTTGAATCCGTGGTGAGGTGTGACGATGCCTGGGGCTACCTTAGCCCGGTGTCGAAGCCGCAGGCTGGATTGTCTCGTACTGTGCCCGGGAAATCCGACTAGTTAGGTATTTGTAAAATGTTCATCACTGCACAAGCTTGTTACTATTTGTACCGTTTAAGCACTTGTCTTAAGTTCACTTGCACTCGTTGTTGGAAAGCCGTACCGGTCTATTGTTATTTTGCGCGGGAGTTGTGTTGTGAATACATCGTGTGATCTAGAATTCGTGCGCTAGTCGAAATATCGCTGCGACTCCGCGTGACCTACTTCCTCGGGGTTTTGTGCTTAACTGTCGTTAACGGGTGCATTTCTTTGTTTTTATAGTCTCGATGGCCTACGTGCGTATGGCTCCCTAGCGACGGTCCGGAAGAGAGCGGTGTGGAGGGGTTTCCTGTCCGAATCGTGTTGTTATGCCGTTGAATATTTGGTGGGCACGTGTTGCGGGGTCCGGGAGAGAGCGGGGGTGAGGGGTTTCCTGTCTTCCGTTGGCCGTTGAATTTAATACATTACATACTGATTTATAATTACTCAGTCTTTTTATTTAAAAGCTGCATTTTATTTTATTTTAGATATGTTTGTATGCATTTATAATCATTAAAAATAACAGGAGCCTTATGAACACGTAATATGTGAAAGTCAATTTTTAGTCATTTAGTGATGTTTTATTTGTAAAAAATGTATGAACTTACTATTTTTTTTTTCATGCTCAAATCATTACAAAACAAACGAAAACTTCCGCATCTCCGGTGCAACAAGTGAGAGGACGTCTTACCCTTTCTACGGGTTGATACACAGTTTCCTTTTGAGAAAATATTCTTACATACAAAAGACAAGAAGTTGAAGAGTTGGTTCAAATTCATTAAATACATATACATATAGTTGGAAGTTGGAACCCTTACAAAGAGATTATTATATAATATAATTATAAAATTATCAGACAGCAATGCATATATATTAATTATAATAATTTAAAAAAATAGACAAACGTTTCCGAATTGCAAATAACCTGACAATATTTGAAAATCTTCTACTACCATCGCAGTCACGATGAAAGACTTATCCAGGCGACAAATTGAACTCACGACGCCGCGGTCGCGGGGCGGAACCCAGCCGCAATGCCAAATAATCCACTGACCGGTTATACCTATGTTAAATATATTTTACTAAAACAATTATATTATATTTTCATTGTATTGTTTTATAAAAATATGTGCAGAAGAAGAAGACCTTACATAAGCTTAGTACATAGAAATCACGTGTGACTGTGTTCGTACACGCTAATCTCCGAAACCGCCCAACCGATTTCAATGAAAGTGTATGGTTGGTTCCAGCATGAAATATAGAATAGTTTTAGACGCGATATGTGGCGCTGTTGTCGAGATCGAAAAATATTTTTTCAACGACAATTTAATTTTTCTGATTTCTCATCCAAAAATACATACAAACCCAAAATTTAACTGCGGTCTGTGGCAGAACAACGTTTGCCTCGGCCCACTAGAATCATTACAAAAACCGTTTTGCAAATGCATTTTAAAAAACCATTTAATCTAACAAATCTCAGTATTAGAAATTATCGAGGAATTATAGAGCTATAAAAACGAATTATAAGTCATTATAAATACAAATGGAAAGCATTTTTTCCATGAGACATAAATCAGTAATTCAGGTAAATAAGGAATAAAACCATCGATTAAGAAGTAGTATATTGAGATTTAAAAAATCAAACAGTGAAAAACAAAACGGTTTTTTTTCGCTATAATACATCCGTTTTTATTATTAAAAACGTTTAAAAAATGGTTTTACTGAGGATTACACCTTCCTCCACGGGGAGTGGTGTCAACCGAGCTGACAACTGAGCCGGATCCCAATTTGGAAGGACCGACATTTATTGCTTATATTAACTGTTGTAATGTCATATAATGTCAAATAAATGCGTATAAGTCCATGTGTGTGTATTGCCACTAAAATGTAAAATCATCAACAACGAGTCTACCTGCCGAGTTTCAGCTCGATTGGGTGTCGGGTAGTGGATTAATTTACACTTCCAAGATTGCTAATTAAAAAATAACTGTTTTACCGAGGAGTAAACATTCTTCCCCGGGGACTGGAGTCAACCACGATAACAACTGAGCCAAATCCCAATTTGGTAGGACTGACATTTATTGCGTATATTAACTGTTGTAATGTCATCCAATTTTAGAAAAATGCGTATTTGTCCACTTATTTGCCACGAAAATGCATTATTTTCGTCAACGAGTCTATCTGCCGAGTTTCAGCTCGATCGGATGTCGGGTAGTGAGTTAATTTCCACTTTCAAGAATCCACTTTATTGATACATTCTTTCAAGAAAACGAAAGTGAATTTCAAAAAGATGTATTGAGACGGTATAATATTTTGGTCACGAAAAATACACCCTCACGGTGTGAGAACTAAAAATGGTGCTAGCAAAAATGATTTAAACAAACCGGCATAGATATGACTGTCCGTTGCCGCTCTTCGCGGTCTTCTGAGGAAATACTAGAATTCAATACAATTTTTCACTCAAAAAATTATTACGTAAGCGCCAAAGTGAATTTTAATTTTTTGTGAGTAATTTAATAAAAACGGAAAAAAGTAAATCATGTCAAGTGGTAGCAAATAAACATAGCCATATAACAGTATTTTTTAAAAATTGTTTTTTATACGAGTTCATAGTAAACTCTTGATAATGAAATCTATTTAGTAGTTTACGCTTATATTTTTCATTACGTAACTAATAATTTTATTTTAATTCTGATCAAGCCAAACGATAAAACAAGCTTTGTTGTATCCATAGTATATTTTTGGTATTGATAACCTATACCGATTTGTAGTAAAGATTAATCTAAATACTAATTTTACTTAAAGCTTCACCTTAACTATAAGTGACCATCTCAGGCAAGGAGGCACCATTGAAGCCGCTGAGAAGCGAGGCATACTGTTCATCTATACAGGTCCCACAAATCTCGTACACAACTGCTGACTCTGCATAAATTGCAAGTGCATCCTAAATTTGGCAGCCACTTCAGACTTGCAGATCCAAAATACTTGAAAAAACCTTCTTCTCTGTGCAGAAATGTAGGTCCATTTATTTCTTTTTCCTTTATTTTATCCCAATATATTTTTTCCACTATTAGTATACCCTTTTTAAAATAAAAAATTACATACGTATAAAATGTTAAAAAGAGTAAGTAAGTAAAATCCACACAAGCACTGCTTGTGCGTGGGTAATATAAAAGATAATAATATAAAAGTTATGATATAGTAATATAATATTGTTGTAAAGAAGTGAAAAAAAAAGTTTCTTAATTAATTAATTCTTATTAATTTTTGTTATGTACAATAACAAGTAGGTATACATATAATGTAAAATTTTATGTTATGGTAATGCTGTAGTGAAAAATTGAACATGGAGGTTAGAAAAGAATTTGTATGAATATTTTATTAACTTCCAAGTCATTCAGACATAATTTAACTCTTTTACTTAGTATGATATTTTATTAGTAATTTGTATCTGTTTTGGTAGAAGATTAAACGTCCATGGACCAATAAAACCCAATGTTTTTGCAGTAATTTGGTATTATTGATTTGGCGGGTGTAAAATCCAGTATTAGTCCTTTTGATTTAACTTAATGTTTTCAATTTTAAGAGCACAGGTATCAGGTTCAAATACTGTCCTTTTTCTACCAGTATTTCAATAGAAGAAGCTTCGAGAAACTACCGTCATTGGTTCACCAGTGCATAGGCTGGAAACACGCCGAACGCGCTCAATATTTGTACACACTTTGATATTTGTCACTTAGGTCACTACTTGTTTCCTCCTTCCATAACGCAACTTGGGTCCCTTCAAGACCCAAGGCCACTATTTCCTTTTGTCAAAAACACCCCACACAGCATTTTCAAAGATAAGAGGGGCTGTGAGTGAAATTATTTTCATCAGGTTCTGCTGTGTGGAGATAATTTAAATAAAACAAAATCGAAACTCTCGCTGTTGGCTATTGTTTGTGTATTGTGTTTTATATAAATATAGATCAAACATCGATGTGCTACGTTTCCACTTTTAATTCCAGGCACATTTATTAGGTAAGTTCAACTTTGCACTACAAATTTCTAGTTAGTATGTTTTTTGCATAGAAACGAATGGAAATTCGAATAATTATTAATGTTTTTTCCTTGTATGTGGAATCACCAACCTCTTGAAGTAACTGCACTTTAACCCAAGTCCCCTTGCATATGTTTCCTTCGATCTTTATGTTGAATGCCTATTACGGTAAATTCGAAAAAACGGTTCTCTAATGTAATTTTGGGCGTCCCTCAATAGATCCACGGTGGGTTGAGAAACATATTCACACGGAAAATAAATTTCACATTTCACGACAATTTCCCCCTGACAGAATTACGTCAGGTTAATCCTGCGAACTAAATTTGCACACAAGGCCAAACATTCTCAGTCACAAGTGGTTTTATTGTGCTTCCACTTAAATCGATGTAAATACTAGACGCTTATTCTATGCCGGATCTAATGAAGCTTACTGTAATGGAGATTTTGAATGTACATTAAGTAGAACAGAAATAGGAGATACCTACCTACAACTCAAGACTTAATTTTATATTTATTTTGTAAAGACTTGTTTTTAAATACATCTATTTAAATTTCAATTTTGTTTTCGTTAATGCATGCAAATCTTGGAAGTGGAAATTAATCCGCTTCCCGATCGAGCTGAAATTCGGCAGAAAGTCTCGTTCAAATCTGGACTTAGCTCGGTTAGTAGAGTTGTCGACTCCAGTTCCTGGGTAGGAAGGTTCAATTTTAAGTCGAAACATTTTATTTTTTTATTTTTTAACGTTTGGAATAGATGTTTTTTTTTTTCTAAAATGTTGATTTTTTTCCTTAGTATTTTGTTTTGACTAGCTACAACAGCCCCCCGTATCAAATATAAAATTACTTATTTATGGGTGCCGCTGCCCTAGGAACTATTCATTGGATTACCAACACCTCAGCCACAGGTTATCCTATGGTGTTTGCTGCATTTGGTGACTTAGCAAGGGAGGTCGGGTTTATGGGGTGACGTTTGACCAGGTCTTGTAGGCGAATACATCTGCCCACCAGATGCGTAGCGGGTCAGATCGGGGGAATCCGGTTGAGCGAGACCTAACCCTTATATATTTTTTCTTCCCAGAACTTCCTCTCCTGATTTTACCTAAAAAGAACTTCTACACGCTGTCCCCAAAGATGACACAGGCCCTGTGGGATATTATTTTCTTCAAGGTATGGAGTGTACGAGTATTGTACTGTGTTGAAAATATTCAGAAACCTAAGATTATTTGATTTTTCGATTGCGAAAATCTTAGCTACCTGTTAAATCGAAAAAGATGTTTCTTAAAGTTTTTTTATTTAATTTTAATATGTTTTATATCTATGTATTGTAAATTGTATTTTAATTATAAATCGCTTAATTTTTTCCTAGCAATAAACAACCTTTCATTTAGCAGCTACCCCGGAGAACTGATTGAACCCATTTGTTAGTTGTAAGGCTTATAGAATTTTAGATAAAATTAATTATTTATTGATACATGTACCTCGATATAAAATGCAGTTATGTTATAGGTACACGGAGAAAACTTACAGATATAAAATTTTGCTAATGTATTAAGAATCTCTACAAATTATTCGTTCAGGTTAAAAACGGGATTGCAGGACGTTAACGAACGATTCATACGTTTTCTAATAAGCTTTCTGTAAAACACAAATGTCGGAACACGTGTTCATAAAAATCAAATATTTTCGCATTTCGTCATTGTATATTATCAGGACAAATGCAGGTGTACGAACACGTGTTTCGACATATTACCAATGTACTAAAGGTTGGAAAGGAAAGGGCGTGCAATCCCGTTTATAACTGGATTTCAGTAATTCAGCAATATTAATTTTAATCCGCTAGTTCATTCGTTAAATTATTTTTAATTATTAACACAGAATAACAAATGCTAATAATAAGAAGGAGGAAGGCACCTGCTCAGGACCTTGTCCGAAAGGCGTGCAAGATGGATCGGCCATGTTATACGACAAGAAGGCCTCTTGCATGTCATAATGGAGGGTATGACCGAGGGGACCAACTCTAGGGGACGCCCACGCCGAGAGTACCTGGAGGACCTGCTGGTGGACGTGCGCTGCTCATCATATGCAAAAGTCAAAAGAGCCGCACAAGACAGGGAAGAATGGAAGAGGAGATTAGATGAAATTGCTGCAAACCAATCCCAGGATTGAAACCAGAGAGAGAGAATAATAATATAAATATATCATTCGAGGATATTAGGTGTTGCCATCAAAATGGTTAATTCTTTGATGGCTCAAATAAACTATTATAGTTACAGTTGATTTCATAATTTTATTTTGCTATTTTGATTTTGTTTTGCTATTTGGAAGCGGCTCAGTGCATTGTGCGGGCGGCCACTGGACGTAGCCAATAAGTACAAGTTATTACATTTTGTTTAATTGTAAAAATCTTACACCGAACTCAGGTATTTTTAAATACCCAACAATTCAAATAGACATTATAATTCCTTTTTAATCAAGTATACACAAAAATCATTGCAATTTGCATCGTAATAATCATTTGCCACTTCAATTTCCTGATTCATTATGTGTACCTAAACCGTGTTATACCATATTATACCCTTATAACATGTTCCCAAATAACCTTTTCCCAAAGCAACTAGCCGCTGACAACTAAAGCCCGATGGCGGCGGCTGGGCCGGAATATCACATTTGCATTTGGCCAGAAACAATGGTCAATGATTTGTTTTGTGTGCTTTGTTTCGACAAGTGCGGAGCTCTTTATTCAACACAATGGACTGTACCTACAGTTTACAATGGCATCAAGTTGTTTGTAGTCATTTATTGTCTTCAAATGGCACAAAGCAAATTATGTAGATATGTGAGTAGGTAAGCACTTGGACTACTAGGTACCTTCTCATCTGCCACAATGTGTGGAAAGTTTGGTACCTCAGGAAACTTCCATTTTGTTACCAGGGTAAATTTCACCAAAATTAATACTCATCCGAAACACACATTTGTCAATATTTTAGGGTCATACTTCGGTATTGTTTAGGTAAACTTTAACTTTATTATGGAAGCACCTACTGGATGTCTCTAATTTCATAAGATAATTAATTTAAAAATATGGGTAAAATATTTAGTATATTATGATACAATTTTGTCACAAAACGCGATTAGTTGTAAATAAATAACCACATTTTTCCTTTAATTGAAATCGGCAATTACGTTGGATTTGTTCCTAAAATTCTGGGAAGACCCAAAACACATACAGGACGTCTAATTACGGAGGCAATTTAAATTCATAAAATTTCTAATAATATCAAAAAAAAACGACGGGGCTAAGCCCAATAGTTCTTTGTATCCGATAATTGACGGCTATGCCAAAACTAAACGCCAAAATCCACCTAAAATTATAGTGTGTTATTGGAGTTACGGTATTGCATCTACATACATAGGCACACAATTCACCACAATCTTTACACATTTGCCCCGATGATGGACCCTGTAATGCTGTCCGAAACGTTGGCTACAGAAGGAGGTAGCACAGCACGGCAAAATACCTCAAAAATAATTAATTCACTACAGTTATCGTTGTTTATTTACGCGTTACATTTTTATGTTTTTGTATTTTTTAAGGTGAAATTAAAAAAAAATTGTAATAAATAAATCGTTATATTTAAATCTGAAACTTCCTGGAAATGAAGTAAAAAAAATTGTATTTACTCTAAGATATGAATAACCGAAACGACCCATTATTTATTTATTTATTTTTAACTTGGGAAAAAAGATGCTTGTCTAATAATTCTTGTATTTTTAATTGGTGTACTTTTAATAAGAATAATATTTATATACTCTTTTTATACGCCTATCTACGCCTTTTAAATTTGGTACATTCAGACGTTTACAATTAGAAATTGGTCCTTATGCTTATTGTATCGAGTGTCGATATATTTTAAAGAAAGACAAACATTTGAGTTTATTCGTAACCCTGAATGTTTGTGTTTCTTTAAACAAAATCAGGTCTGTCCATACTGCCATTTACAATTTTGAACGTAAATATTAAGTCGGATATAATTCTTAGATCTGAGAAAATGGGGGGCACCAGGGTACGATTCTTCAATCCAAGCCGCTCGTAATCGCCGTCGAAAGTACAAACATTGGTCGATGTTCTTATTCTTGAGTCTCATCGAAATTACATACATACTTACGCCAAACGTCAAAAATTATTTCACTCAAACAACGAGTCGTTCGAACCACTCGTTTTTCGAGTGGAATAACTACTTCGAGAATCAAGGCCCAGATCGATGATACAAATTTTATTACGACTATACTCTGATTTTATTCGACTTGACTTCGAACTAAAGAAGTATACAACATTTCCAAGGTTGAAATATTCCTAAAGCCTCTAGAATTTCGATGAATGAAGCCAAGCATTTTCAATCCCTTATTATTAATTGCATTTATAAGGAATATAAAGTTTAATTTAGAGTCGAAAATTATTCCGGGGTCATTAATTTCATTAACAGAGGTAAGGGTTGAGTTATTAAGTTCGTATGGATAGATAATTGGTTGATTTATTTTGTAAAATCTTGTCGACTGACATTTATTTATGATAGGAAATTTGTTAAGAGTACATTAATTTCATAATCTTCCGTTAATAATTTGGAATGCTTTTAAATCGTCGGCAATGTGATACAGATATTGATGAGATATTCATATCAATAACTATATATAAACAATATCATTTATGAACAGTAACAATTTAATTAAACCTAAATGGTTGGAAATGCTTACATTGGTTGGAAAGTAACGAATTCATTTTTACTAGTGACACTCTAGCACTACCAGATAGATTGCTTGCTAACTAGGACAATTTTATGGAGTGCTTTTTCAAAAGCATTAATAAAGTCTGAATGATAGACCGATGCTTTTCAGATCTATGTGAAAAAGTCGAAAAATCAACCGTGGTTGAAAACTGTAATGGATGAAGCCGTTAGGAAAGTGAAATCACACACGAAATTACAAAGACACCCATCTTCGCTCACCGTGATCATCTCCAATCCAGGACCACGACTGAACAGTGTTAAACAGTGTTTAACAATGTGTTTTTTTGGTGTGGTTATAATCCTTCCATTAGTACTGGGTTCTAAAACCTATGATACTCTTTTTCGTACTGGGTTTGATCCGATTCACCACATATACGTGGGGTGATTCGGATCAGTGGAGAGGTCTACAAGATTGATCCCATGTTTTTTTAAAGTTACTCCAAGTTATAATCACTAAAGCTATAGAAAAAAATTTTTTTTTTCGAATTTGTAGTAGTTTGTATTTTTTTAAAGAAAATCTTAAAAATGATCCGAAATGCCCCGGTCTACTCTGTATAAAATCTAGTTTTCATATAACGAGAGATTTATAAATTATTAATGGTTTTTGTGTTTAATTCGTAGAACTTCATTTTATTAATTAATGTAAATCAAATGTAATAATGTTTTGGGGATCAATGGTGAGGCACGAAATGAAAGAAGGTTGTGAAGGTCACATGTGTTTATTGGTGAGTCAGTTGCCGTGACGAGGAGATCACGTAGGACAGAAGAATACACCGGATGCTGGCTATGATGTGCTGGTCAAGCGCGGGTCAGTGAGTCGACGCCGGGCGCTGGTGACCGGGACTCGATGGAGGTCAGGCACTGGCGAAGAACGTAGGTCTTCAGGCACTCCAGTGCTGACGAAACGGCCGAAGGTGCGACGGACCTTGTAGGCGGTTGAACGGGAACGATGTAGACCAGTGAGGATGCTGCGTGTCCTCGTGGTGGTCATGGTTGCGTGGAAGAAGCGCTGGTCAGAGACGCTGGAACCAGGGCGCTTGTAATCCGAGTAGCGCTGGCCGCGGACGTGGCCGAGGCGCTATGATGATGTCCCGATAGAGTCCATGATTGTACGGGCGAAGCCGGGTAAGTTGTCCTTCGCGCTAGTAAGATTAGCGCGGGTTAACACTCGTTGATCCTTGAAGACTGGCGGCAAAATTATGACTGACTGACTGGCTCGCTGCGTCGGGCTTATTTATACTACTCGGCCGACGGCGGCAGTAGGTAGATGGATGGCAACTAAATCCTAGGCACTCGCACAGACTGTACGTTTCAGGAACCTTCGACATTGCGGCGATTATGCATAGGCCGTAGACTCGAACCTTCTGGCGAGTTCTCGTAGTATCCCGGACTGAGTGCGCGTTAGTATTGTCGCGAGTATGCAAGTAGGTCTTGAAACAGGTAGGTTGCTTTGTTTTGATTTCGGCTGCAAATACGTACCTAAGTAGCAAGTAGCAAGTACGTACCTAAGTAGGTCGAACGGTTTATTATTAATTATTCAATGGATTAATATCGACGCTACAGACACCCCCTTCCCAGCAGCTTTGCTGAGGGCTGCGATAGAAGAAATAGCTCGGAGACGAACGTCTTTTAAGTGTGACACTTCATAAAATATTTTGCAAAACACATGTTCACAACACAGGTTGAAGATTCACTCAGATAACCATGGTGGCACTATTATCCGCGCTTGTGCGGAGATGATCTGGTGCATGCTGCTCCGTGGTGCCTTTACTGATCACCCATTTTGAGACGGGGTTACCGGTGAGTCGGGGTAACACTATCACGTCGGGCTGCAGATCACGTCGGGCTGCAGATCACGTCGGGGTCACCACTTTGGGGATCAATGGTGAGGCACGAAATGAAAGAAGGTTGTGAAGGTCACATGTGTTTATTGGTGAGTCAGTTGCCGTGACGAGGAGATCACGTAGGACAGAAGAATACACCGGATGCTGGCTATGATGTGCTGGTCAAGCGCGGGTCAGTGAGTCGACGCCGGGCGCTGGTGACCGGGACTCGATGGAGGTCAGGCACTGGCGAAGAACGTAGGTCTTCAGGCACTCCAGTGCTGACGAAACGGCCGAAGGTGCGACGGACCTTGTAGGCGGTTGAACGGGAACGATGTAGACCAGTGAGGATGCTGCGTGTCCTCGTGGTGGTCATGGTTGCGTGGAAGAAGCGCTGGTCAGAGACGCTGGAACCAGGGCGCTTGTAATCCGAGTAGCGCTGGCCGCGGACGTGGCCGAGGCGCTATGATGATGTCCCGATAGAGTCCATGATTGTACGGGCGAAGCCGGGTACGTTGTCCTTCGCGCTAGTAAGATTAGCGCGGGTTAACACTCGTTGATCCTTGAAGACTGGCGGCAAAATTATGACTGACTGACTGGCTCGCTGCGTCGGGCTTATTTATACTACTCGGCCGACGGCGGCAGTAGGTAGATGGATGGCAACTAAATCCTAGGCACTCGCACAGACTGTACGTTTCAGGAACCTTCGACATTGCGGCGATTATGCATAGGCCGTAGACTCGAACCTTCTGGCGAGTTCTCGTAGTATCCCGGACTGAGTGCGCGTTAGTATTGTCGCGAGTATGCAAGTAGGTCTTGAAACAGGTAGGTTGCTTTGTTTTGATTTCGGCTGCAAATACGTACCTAAGTAGCAAGTAGCAAGTACGTACCTAAGTAGGTCGAACGGTTTATTATTAATTATTCAATGGATTAATATCGACGCTACAATGTTATTATATAAGTGGTTTTATACATTGGCTTAATACAGGGAAGAAGTGATTGTAAAAAGAGCTTTCTACGATCAATGGAACCCTGCAAAAGAAAGGGACTGAAAACAATTGTGAAATAATAACGCGTATGTTGGCAATAATTATTTATAGCATACGAACCATACAAATTTCACCTGAATATCTTTGCCACCGCATCATCACCACACAAACTAATCCTTTAATAATTTACACACAGGTAATTGGTTAACCTTTGTCTTGTTACCATAATTTAGGGCACTACAAAACTCTACTTTAAATAAAGAGTCAAAAGAAATAATTCATATTTTTCGTTAATTTAAAATAAACAGGTAATTTTGTCTTAATAATTTACTCACGTTACAAATCCACCCATCATATTATATTACCCATATCCTACAAAAATGTATTTCGAGCTCTTATTAAAAAATAAATCATGCTTAATAAAATAAACCCATAAAGTGTTTTAATTTTCAAACTTTACAACTTTGTCCCACTTATTTATTTATGATCTAGCCAATTTCACTCTTCTATGATTTTCATTAGATTGGTTCAAATTCTTCAAAAGCTTCGAATGTTTAGACTGGCAATAAATACGTGGGACAAAGTTATAAAGGTTCATCGTAATATATCATAATAGTTAGTCATAATATTATAATGGAGTTTCACAATAAATTTTCAGATGATTACCACACTGAATTGAGAAAATGAAAAACATACAATTTCCAACTTATTATGAAAAAAAAAATTATATTATCTCTTGTAATTAAAATAAATAAAAAATGTTTATTTAATGAGCAGGAAGCATTTTGCTGATGCGCTCAATCTGATTTCAGAATAACTGGATAAATTAAAAAATTAGTTAACACTTTCTTTTTTCTAAATAAAAACCAAGCTTTTGATTGGTTTATATTAGTAGCATCGTGACATGTTAAGGAAGTTTGTTCCCTGCTATGAGTATGCTACTAGTATGTTGTAGGAGGAAGGAGAATAAAGCTTTTTTAACAATCGTTTTTTTTATATTACTAATTATGGATTTACTCCTTGTGACTCTACCTCTACTGAGATAGCATAATATTGAATAAGTAAATTAAATTTGTAAGAAAGGGATGTGAATTAAAAAAATTATTGAAACAAAATTTTATACAAAACAAAAAATTTTCAAAACAATACATTTATAGCCATGAAGAGAGGTTGTAGATATTAATCAAATCATAATTGGAATATAAACAATAGAGACATAACATTATTCACAAACCATCAGAGAAATATTCTTTTATGGACCTCTTGTATTAAGTTCGCAACTGAAAATATCAACCTTGTCATATAGTCTGTTCAGGCAGGAATTCTGCTTAGTGTTCGTTTTGCATTGATCAACCCCGAACAGGACACAAGAGCGTGTTGAACGCGCAGGTACAATGAATGGAACCTTGTTTAGCAACTCTGGGCATTGAATATTATTGTTAACTACTTTATACAGGAATATGATACCTACATACATCCTTATGATGCCTACGAACACTCATTGAATCAATTTTAAAGTATGAAGCTGCCTCTGCATAATCAAATTTTCCTTTGTATACTAACACAGAACCGGTGTTTCGTTGTAATTATCGATGGCGCTACTTACTCAAAGAAATCTTCTTTGAAATACTGGTATAACAGATAGCATTAACACCTATCAAATATATTCTGACGATTGCGAACTTTTACTTAGATATAAGCACCAATGCAGTGTTTGTTTGTTCCGTGGGTCGAAGACTTTCATAAGAACTACAGACTAGAGATGAGGTCCAATTCCGAAAACAAAACAGGTCACACTTGGCGGGACAGCACAAATAAAACCTATGCGTTCTATTATTGCTTGTACGAAAATACTAGCTTCCGAGATGCAACCATATCGCTGACTTAAATTACCAACCGAAAAGTTGTTGTTTCAAACCAAACGTCTTTTTATACAACGAGTCTTATATTAGTTTTAGAAAAATTGTGTGTAGTAAAATTAACTCTTGAACGACAAGTGTTGTTCAGTGTTGCCAGGTACTTCCCCACCTTCCTCTTTCCCTTCCCCACTACTTACCTTCAGCCTCACAACATCCCCCAATTGGGGATGCCATAGTCTCACTGGCTCCAGACGGGAGCAGTTGGGACTCTTGTGAGGTATTCACTATAAAAAAAAAAAAAAAAAAAAAAAAAATAAAAAAAAAAAAAATAAATAAATAAAAAAAAAAATAAAAAAAATAAAAAAATAAAAAAAATCACGTTTGCATCTAGGCTAAATTATGATCAAAGGGATGATAATATATTATTTACTTCTTGTTGATACATTTCATAATATATTTTAGAACTCTACCTGAAATATGAAAATTTGGACTTATTTCTAAAATTTCAATCAAAAATATTGTGATATACCGACCTACCTACAATTATTACGACTAGCTTTCAGTCACATCAACAGTAATTTTCAAACCATAAATACCTGATATTAGTTTTATTAAAAAGTGTAATGATATTTCCAGAATATATGCATTGCATTTCTAGAAGATATGTATAATAATATAATAAAGGTTACACCTCCTTGTAATACTTTCATTTGTATTATGATATAGTAAAGGTGACGTTTAATAATTTTAATTTGTATTACAATATAATAAAGGTTACATGTTTTTTTCTACTTCCGATTTTGTTGTCCGGGTAAAATCTTCCCCATAAGAAAAACTAAACCCTTTATATATAAATTTTTTGATAGATCTAATACGCCTAATTTTTTTATGAGAGAGCTAGGTATAATGCCAGTAGCCGAAATAACGAATGGCAATATTTTTATAGTCTGAGAATGCCAAATTATTTTTATATCGTTTCCTAAATCTGTGAATTTTCTTATTTTTTCATTAACAGATTTTTGAATGTTACAGGAATTTGGAATAGCGACATCAATGATATAAGTTATTTTTTTAAATTTTGTCATGTAAAACTATATCGGGTCTATTATGACTAATCGTTCGGTCTGTTAGTATAGTTTTATCATAATATATTTTATAAAATTCGTTTTCTAAAAATGAATTTGGTTCGTATTCATAATATGGTACTATATTACGGCAGTCAATCAAGTTATGTTTAATTACCAAATTTTGGTGAATTATTTTTAAAACTTGATTGTGCCTAAATGTATACTCGGACAATGCTAATATAGAACATCCCGATATAATATGTTCTATAGTTTCCGGAAAAGCCAAACATTTTCTACACAGATCATCAATTTGATTTGTATTTTTATTTTTTTCATTTTTATCATTTTTAATACGCTTTTTTTATATTTTAGTTTACATTCATTAGGTACTTAGATTTAAGTTTCAAAAATTAACCTACCTGTGAAAATTAGTAATTGGTCTATTTTTTGTAATCTTCCTTTATATATTAAGACTTTTATGTTCCTAATAGAAATAATCAAATTGCATTACAACTTCCATGAACGATATAGTATGTTTGATCTCGTACCGTCAAATTGGACAAAAGTGATTCGGAGCCGGTGAAACTATATTTTTCCTATTTTTGTGAAATGTGAAGCTGGCGATCTGAACGTACGAGTATATGCTATTGTTATAGTTTTTTTACCACACAACTGTAACAAATGCTTCAAACCGTCTCAAATCAGTAAGGCTAATATATCCATTTATGGTATGGTGTGAAATAGAAGGAGTATTAAGGGGAAGGTGTAGTGTATGGATTATTGTGCCTCTATAGTAGCGAGTGAAGGTAGTAACTCAGTAAATAATACGTGATTTTGTACTGGTATTTATTGGGGAGCTGATTTTTTTTTTTTTTTTTTTTGTGAATACCTCACAAGAGTCCCAACTGCTCCCGTCTGGAGCCAGTGAGACTATGGCATCCCCAATTGGGGGATGTTGTGAGGCTGAAGGTAAGTGGGGAAGGGAAAGAGGAAGGTGGGGAAGTACCTGGCTATTCAGATCTAGTCACTAAACACGGCTAAAGCCATTTGGAGCAACGTTTAAATTCTGAATGGTGGTCTTACACCAGGGCGATACTGGTAGTATCTTCCACTCTGGAACGTGCCGCAAATATACTATATATATTATTTTAATGAATTAATTGTGAAATAACACAAATTAATCAAATAAAATTTATTTGCGCACGCCGGGTTCGAACCCGCGACCTTCGGAATGGCAGTCCAATGCGTTACCACTGGACTATGCCGGCCGTCAAACACTGTTGTAACAAAAGAGGCACAACTGTTGTAACAAAAGAGGCACACAATTTACGTGCATCGCCTTTTATAAGATCTCGCAAGCATGCCATCTCGCTTGCACTCATATACATTCGCACAGACATCACAGGAAGGAGATGAGGAAGAGGAGGGCTGGGATTCAACTGGCTATCAAACGAATATCTGTTTACCGAACACGGTTAAATCAAGACATCTATCGATTCCGAATGATGGTCTTTCAATGATAACGTTTCCGTACCCGATACGTACGCATGCAAGAAAAACTAACATGATGTAGTTATAATAATTACTACTCAAACCCTAACCAATTCATTTGTGTTTTTGATAATAAAGTACTTTAGATTTTAAAAAAACACTCTATTGTCAACCTTAAATAAATGAATGTTCGGTGAGCGAACGAATCTCATTAATTCTTAAGCTTATGACTCTGAGTATCGCGGGTCGATCCGCGAGCTTTGCCATCTGCTGAAAGCTTCCATTGAGCGCGCCAGGTGAATATGAGCCGCTGGCTGAAAGCTAAAAATACTTTGGCCCGGCGCAAAGTTCAACTATTTGGGAAATGAACCGGCGCGTGATTCTCTGGAATGATGCTGAAATCAATGGAAAATGTTCTGTTCAACATTTGTAGTCAAATTTTTTAAATAATTCGAAAGGAGCGTATGAAGTATACTGATTATATTAATTGTGGTGATCTGCCGTGTCGATCACTCAGATAAGATGTAAATAATAGTCGTTTGGATACTCCATACTATTTGGTTTATTTAGTGTTATTACTAATGTACAGTATTCGAGATGTTGTTGCAAAGAGAGGACGAGTTACAACAGACACGCCTTTTTATACGTCTCGGTCATGCTGTCTCACTCAGATATGCCTGTCTCTTTCATACCGACAGACATACGTTCACCACATCCCTCCACACTTAAATCAGCAGACAGTAACACAACATGATTATCATAATAATAATTATAAAACATACATACACATATTTAATTATTATTTTACAACATTTTCTTTTTTATTTATAACCATGTTGATTCGGAGAGTTGACTGCTGCTTATTTTGATTTCTCTGTCCTTGGTCGAAGGCGCTCCTTCCAGTTCCCCGACGTTGACGCCACGGGTTCACTGGAGCTGGAAGGAAAAAGAGGGTCACCCGTTAGATTGTCATCCGAAACAAAGTCGGAGACATCGTACTCATCGAACGATAGCCTCCTCGTCTCAGACTCAGGGATTAAAATACTAGGGTTCTTTTCCCATGATACACACAGTTTGGATAATTGATCAAAATGTCTTTTCCAGTACATGATTTTATCATTCAATTTAACCTCAATTAAATATAGTTTATTTCCCAAACGTTTATGTACTTTCCCTGGTACCCACTTATCATTGTTTTGGTCTCTAAAATCCCTAACCATAACTTTCTGATTAATCTTAAAATTCGTAGATACTTTGTTATTCCTTTTATAATAGAATTTCTGATTTTCCTGACATTTTGACATTTTCATTTTGGTATCTTTAACAATCACATTTTCCTTTACCTTCCCCCCTTTAGGTATAAAATTATTCAAATTTGACCTTAACCTTCTACCAAACATTACAACTGCTGGCTCTAACCCTGTTGTACAGTGTGGTGCATTCCTATAATCTATGAGAAAACATTCTAACTTCTCATTATAACCTGACTGAAATTTTTTTTCTAACAATATTTTCTTTAAAAAAATTTTACACGTTTTGACTGCATTCTCTGCCAATCCATTTGATTGAGGATGATTTATAGGTGTTGTTAAATGTTTAATGCCATTTCTCTCGCAAAACTGTTTAAAGTCTGCTGACATGAATGCTGCTCCATTATCAGAAACTAAGGTTTGTACACTACCGAAATAACTGAATAATCTCTTTAAGATTTTAATGGTATTATCTGAGTTAGGTGAATTTACTTCCACGCAATCCAACCATTTTGAGGTTGAATCTATGATTACCAAAAAATATTTATTTCCGATAGGCCCTACGTAATCTATATGAACCCTACTCCAAATTTCTTCCGTTATCGGCCATGGAGTTAACTCACTCTTGGGTTGTGATGGTTGAATTTCCGCACAAATTCTGCACTCTCTAACTAAAAATTCAATTTGACTGTCAATCCCTGGCCACCAAAAATAGCCTCTAGCTAGCCCTTTCATCTTGGCAATCCCTAGATGAGATCTATGCAATAAGCTTAATATCTTATCCCTTAAACTTATTGGAATTACTAACCTATGGTTCCAGAAAATACAATCATCAATTATTGATAAATCGTTCCTTTTTATCCAATAAATCCATTTGCAATCATCCTTATTGACTTTATTTGGCCACCCTGTTCTAAGATAATTTTTTATCTCTAATAATAATTTATCCGTATTAGATTCTGCTTTAACTTCCTCAACATCTATTGGCATCTCGCTATTATTTTTGAATAAACACAAAATTCTTGAATCAAAGTTATTATTTTCCTCAACAGGATCTCCTACAGGTACGCGAGATAAGTAATCCGAACAATTTAATGTTGATTTTACGTATTGAACTTTATAATTGAAAGATGAGAGAATTACACCATAACGTTGTAATCTATTACAAGTTAAAACAGGAATTCCTTTTTTTTCACCAAAAATTCTACATAAAGGTTCATTATCTATTTCTAGAATGAATTCCCTTCCGTAAATGTACTCGAAAAACTTCTTAAAAGCAAACACAATTGCACAAGCCTCGAGGTCTAAAATTGAATATTTCTTTTCCGCTTCTGTCAGTTTACGAGAAACAAAAGAAATAGGTCTTTGTAAATTATTTTCATACACATGTAACAATGTTGCACCCAAACCTTTCGTTGAGGCGTCCGTAACTACCTTCAAAGTAACATTTGGATCGTAATGTGCTAACACTCGATTATCACATAAAATTAATTTTATTTTATTAAAAACTTTTACGCAATCTTGATTAAAATCAAAATTCGTATTTTTTTTCAATAATTTGTGCAAAGGATCTAATAACATAGACATATTTGGCACAAAAGATCGGTAAAAATTTACCATTCCTAAAAAACTGCGTAGCTCTGATAAATCTTTTGGTTGCGCGACTTTACTAATTGCGTTCGTTTTATCTTCCATAGGTTTAATCCCTTCCTTCGAGATTTCAAACCCTAAGAAACATACCGATGAAGCGTTAAAATTGCACTTTTGAATATTTACGCACAAACCGCAATCTTTTAACCTATTAAGAACTGCATTTAAATTAGCATTATGTTCCTCTATCGTTTCTCCTGTAACCATAATATCATCCAGGAAAACCGCTGTTTTCTTCAAACCTTGTAGACATGAAGCTATAGTTCTACAAAATATTGCCGGTGCACTGTTAATCCCAAACACTAGCCTAGTGAATTTAAATAATCCTAAATGTGTAGAAATCGTAGTATATTCCATACTTTCTTCGTCTAGTTCCAACTGTAAATAAGCTTGACGTAAATCAATTTTTGAAAATATTATTCCGCCCGAAATTTGTGATAATAAAACTTCTATCTTCGGCATGGGATATTTGTCAACAATCAATTGTGGATTCACAGTACATTTATAATCCCCGCAAATTCTAATGCTTCCATCGCTTTTAACTACGGGCACGATAGGAGATGCAAACTTGCTATAACTAATCGGAACTAAAATTCCCTCTTCCTGTAAACGGTTCAATTCCGTTTCAACTTTCGCTTTCAAAGCGAAAGGAATACTTCTCGGATTGCAGAATTTCGGTTCTGCATTTTCTTTCAATTTTAAATGAACTTTAAATTTATTGAATCTACCTAGTTTACTTGAAAATACCTCCGGATATTTACGCACTAACGTATCGACACTATTATTGTTTACGTCGTGAATATTATGCGTGAGTATTTCACTTTTCAACTGTGAAGAAACCGTCTCGAAACCCGTAAAACCAATGTTAAATTCTTTTACGAAGTCTCTACCTAGCACAGTGGTTGAACCATCCTTTACAACACAAAATTCCATTATTTTAGTAATACCATTGAAATTAATTGACAAAATTAAACATCCAAGTAACTGTAACTTACAATTATTGTAACCCTTCAGGGTTAAATTCTTCGGCTTCAATTGTACATCTTTAAAATGTTCCCAATAATCTTTATCCGATAGGATCGATATTCCTGCACCCGTGTCAAATAATCCTTTTATGATGATACCGTTATTAACATTTAACGATAAATAAATGGGATCGGTATTTCTTGTTAACCTTGAATTTATTTCACTTGCATTCACAAACACAGATGAAACTTCCTCCCGTTTTTTTTCGCGACAATTTTTACTAAAATGTCCCTTGTTTTTGCAATTAAAACACGTCACGTTTTTTAATCTACAATTACTGGAATCATGATTATTTAAATTACAATATTTGCACTTCAACTGTTGTATACGTTCTACTGATTTCTTTCTGGGAATTGTAACATTTTTGTCTTTCGCCCGCGCCGGTGAAGTAGAATAATTCCTACCTGCACTACTGTTAAAATTTTTCTTACTTCTAGAAATGAGCCCGACACTCTCGGATTTAATACACGTAATATTTTTATGAAATGAATCCATTCCCGATGCGCACTCTAATGTACTTTTTAAAGTCAGCTTCTCTGCATCTAAAAACATTTTTTCTTTAATACGACCTTCTAATAAACCAGTCACAAAAATATCTTTTAAGTTTTCTTCCAGTCTGCTTTCAAATTTGCAGAATCTTGTTAGACAACGTAACCTAGCTATATAATCATTTATAGATTCCCCGACTTTTTGTTTCGCTGCAAAAAAATTTCCACGTTCCTTAAACACATTCTTTGAAACACCAATGTGGTTTCCTAATAACAAAAATATATTTTCAACCGATAATTCTGTTATTTTTTTTGGAAAACATAAATCTATCAGTAGATTAATCGTGTCTGTGTGTAGGTGGGATATTAAAACCGCCCTCTTTTTATCCTCGGATTTAAATTTGTCATCATTGACGAGGATCAACTGCTCAAACTGTAGCACGAACGTCTCCAGCCCGTCCCTAAGGTGACAAAACCTGGGTAAACCCACTCCCTCCATTTCCACACAGATTACCAATAATCAGAAAAAACAACAACAAACAGCACTCAACTCACGAATCTGATGATAGATGCTGCCGCCGATCGCCGCCCTTCCGCGTCCGACCGTCTTCTGGCTCCGTCCGGATTCCTGGTCGTCCTTCTCGTCCGGTCACCACCGCCACGCCTTCCCGTGTCGGGTCCCCGTACAAGCTGCCTGGATCCGTTTTTCATCCGGTTTCTCGGCTGCTGATTCCTTGAGCTCAGCGCCTTGAATCTCCTCACCAGTTCCTTGCCTTGATGCTCCTTCAATGTCCGATACTGTCCGTGAAGCTGCCCCCAAATTATTTTATTTTTTATGCGACAATAATCCCTTCCGCGGTGCTCGGTGGGATTATAACCAAACTATGGTTCTTTCAGCTGCGCCTACTGTGGTTCTTCCTCCAGGAAGAATTTAATGGCTGATCAGCTTCCTTTTTCGGCTGCTCCAACTGTAGTTCTTCCTCCAGGAAGAATTTAATAGCTTTTTTTTTTTTTTTTTTTTTTTTTTTTTTTATTGAAACATATAAACAAGGTTACAATTTTTTAACAATATAAACACCAATATTTCAATCACTCTCCTAATAAAGCAGCTGCTTGTGTTTAGGAGAGGACAACAAAAATATTTTAACATTTGTTTAAATTAAACAAAAATTATTAGTAATAAAACAAAAAATAACAATAAAAGTAATAAAAATATAGGTTAGTTAATAAATGATTAAAAGAATTTAAAAGGCAAAAACATATTTCTAAACAATAAGTAAAGTTATGAGGTGGTACAAGAGTATTTTAATTTAATTTTTTTTTTATATTTTTCGAAGTTTTCTTCCGATCGTATATCAAGGGGTAATTTATTAAATAATTTTACACCCTTGAATATATAGTGATGCTGTGCTGTTGTGGTTCGTGCTAGTGGCACGGTTAGTCCTCCAACAGATATTAGTCTTTTACTAATATTCAATTGTGGTATATTATTTTTACTAAAGAAATCTTTATGTATTTGTAGGAGTGCAATTTTGTCATAAATTTTTGTAAGTGGGGGAACCGGGAAATCTTGAAAAACATTTATAGTTGGGTAGTAATATGGCTTTTTTAAGATGATTTTTATTAGTATTTTTTGAATAGTTTCCAGTGGGAGTAGGGATGATTTATATGCACCCCCCCAAGCCACGATTCCATATTGTAGGACAGAGTGCGCCAGTGCATAATAAATATCTCTTAGTATTTTTAATGATACAGTATTTCTTAGTCTAAAAAATATATAGATCAGTTTTCTCATTCTGTCTACTGTGAAATTTATTTGACTTTTCCATTTGATGTTATTATCAATAATTATTCCAAGATATTTTATTTCTTCTTTACTACTAATGTTTATACAGTTTAAGTTACAGGGTGCGATTCTAAGGAGGCAATTTCTTTCGTGAATTTTTATGTTTAGATTTACATTTGAGATATTCCCTGTTAGACTATAAGGTATAAAATGGGTTTTTTCGACATTTAGTGTCAATAAGTTTTCGTCAAACCATAGTTTAACGATATTTATGGCATTATTAGCTGATACTTCGACCTCATTCCAAGAATTTCCTTCAATAGTTATCACTGTATCATCTGCGTAAGATATAATGTTTCCAATGATTGGGAGTTCAAAAAGTTCATTTACATATAGTATAAATAGTAAAGGTCCCAAAACAGTTCCTTGTGGAATTCCAAAATCTATATTTTCTATTTCACTTAATTCGTTGTTTACTTTAACCTGTTGAGTTCTTTGATAGAGATAACTTTTTAACAATGTTTTAGCTTTGCCAGTAATTCCTATATTATTTAGTTTATTAATTAATTTTGAATGTGAGACACTATCAAAAGCTTTACGGAGGTCAATGAATATACTTAAGCACTTTTTGCCTGTATCTAATGTTTTGTAAATAAGCTTAGTTAATTCTGCAATTGCGTCTTGTGTACTAAGTTTATCTCTGAAACCGTATTGACTAGGGTTAATACATTTTTGGTTATCTGTATAATCAGTAATTTGTTTTTTTATTACTTTTTCGTGTATTTTTGAAATGTTGGATAATAAGGATATTGGGCGGTAATTGTTTACTTCTTTTGAATCTCCATTTTATATCTGTTCAGATTCCTTTTTCGGCTGCTCCAACTGTAGTTCTTTCAGCTGCGGCTACGGTTCTTCCTCCAGGAAGAATTTTGCGGCCGTTCAGCTTCCTTTTTCGGCTGCGCCAACTGTGGTTATCTGCCGTGTCGATCACTCAGATAAGATGTAAATAATAGTCGTTTGGATACTCCATACTATTTGGTTTATTTAGTGTTATTACTAATGTACAGTATTCGAGATGTTGTTGCAAAGAGAGGACGAGTTACAACAGACACGCCTTTTTATACGTCTCGGTCATGCTGTCTCACTCAGATATGCCTGTCTCTTTCATACCGACAGACATACGTTCACCACATTAATTAATGTTAAAGATTACATTCCGCAGCTATAGGGACTATGGCATCCCCGTTTTAAATGTTGCAAGACTGATTGAAGAGCAGGGAGGCGAAAAATAGAAAATTATTTTTTAAAAGTGCTAAAATTACGTAAGTGAGTAAGTTTAAGTGGTCACGTTTCTTCCAATTCTCCCGATAGTGTTCAAACAGATTTTTATAGCTATATTTCTCATATTATATGAGAAATCTCCTTTACACACAAAGAATCTTCCAGAATATCAATAAGCAGGAAATATTATTGATTGGTTAATATAAAAACATTAGTTTTAATGAAAACATTTTTAATGCGCAACTAATCAATTGTACTATAATTTGTCGTGTCGTTAACTTTTGTCGTTTACTTTAAGATATTTTAAACAATTTGTTGATAGAGCCATTACTAAATATCTATCAGTTATTTAAAAAAGTTGTAATAATTCAATTTTATTTTATATTTTAAATTTAACATAAAAGGGTGTTTTTATTATTTAAGTTTTTAATTCAGCAAAACTAGTAGGATAGTGCATTCCTAGCCATATTACATGACATATACAACTATTACATTAAAGGGAAAAATAAAGAAAAAAATAAACAATTTCAGTTGCTATTTATTAATTTATAATTGTATTTTTTTTTTATTATCTTCTAGCCACAATATTATTTATACGTAACTTGTATTTAAATATATAATTATTTTGTTTTTCTAGAATCAATAAAGCGATTAATTTTGCTTGATGTGAACATTATTTATTGAGTTATGACCTAATTATTACTTTTTTAATGTATGTAATGTTCCTAATAAAATAAAATAAACTAAAATAATTAATTCAATTTTTTTTTGTAAGAAAGCTACATATTAGTATAAAGAAAACTACGTGTTTTTGTGTTCAAATCATACTACCGCTCAGCCACTGACCTAATTATGTAATTATTAGGTACACTAAGTAAAATTTTGAATCCTTTCAGATTTTCATGTTTTACGCAAATTCTTACGAGTCCACCTTAATTTTTAAGATGAAGTAATCCCAGAAGAATCCCGATGCAACATAAAATTCACAGAATTTTAATTTATCTACGAAGGATCTTCAAAGACGGAATCATGCTAATTTATTAGAACCTCGGAAACGTTGCTTAAGTCAAGGAAACGGTGCTTTTTTCTTCATAAAAGGTTCATCTTAATAGAAATATTAACGTTATGAAAATATAAAGCCTGAACGAAAATGAAAAAAAAACTATTCCTTTTTTCGTTTGAACCTCGCTTCTTCAAGGTATATGCTTAAAGAAAATGCTAATGCTTTTAAATTAACGTAGCAGAAAACACCTGGCATTTTTTCCATGCTCGATTATAACTAATGGAGATTGTTTTTATATAAACAAGCGGTAGGCCTTCAGATTTATAATTTAAGGTTATAAGATTTATTCACAAAGCACAATTAAAAAAAAGGGACAAAGTCCCTACCCTCTGTGAGTATCAAACTCTATTCGGCACTGACTAGTCTATTGATCAGTTCTAAAAACGAAAAGGTTTTTGTATATTTCTCTTTCTGAAAACACTCTTCAATTGCTAAAATGCATACGTATACGTTTTCATACTACGTCCTCATTGCTTTGAGTGAATTTTGAAATAACAATTATTAATATGATAATTTTAGTATGTGCTTCAAGCGAATTAAACTTGCCAATTCCTCGCCAACAAAGTTTAGCAAACGAATAGGCAAATGATTTGGACATTTTTTTAACATATCTAATTCTATATTCAAAACATATCAAAACGAAATTTGATGGTCAAAATATTATGTCAAGTAATAATAGATAATTTTAATGTTTATGTTATCTTAATTGTAAACTGTTGTAATACAGATATCATTATTGCATATTATTAACATGTTAAGTTCGATGTTCAAAACACACCTAAGCCAAATCCTAAAGTCAACATATTGTTTCTGATATTTTTAGATAATTTTCATGTTTATGTTATCTTAATTGGAAAGCTTTGTAATAGAGGTATAATTATTTCATATTATTAAGCAATAATAATTCAAAATGCCAAATTTGATGTTCAAAACACACCTAAAACAAATTTGATTGTCATAATATTGTTTCTGATATTTTAAGATAATTTGTATGTTTACTTTATCTTAATTGTTTACCGTTGTAATACAGATATTATAATTACATATTATTAATATGCCAAATTTGCTGTTCAAAACACACGTAAATCAAATTTGTTTTTCAAAATATTATTTAAGATATTTTTTACAGTTATCTTAATTGCAAACCGTTGTAATACAGATATTATTATTGCAAAAGTAAAATGTTCTCATACCAAAATATTATAAAGGCAAGGAAAGCTTTTCACTATTAAAGTAATTTTCAATTACTCAAGATGAAATTAATTTTTTAACAGGTAAAAAATCATGGGATAGCCTGAATTCTTGACAAATCAGTTCGAATTTTGAAAATGACAATTAGAAGAGCTATTTTTAGCTTCTTTTAATTGTTCTCTTAATCAGTTCCAATTTTGAACATGACATTTAAATTCAAAGCAATTTAAATGTCATGTTCAAAACACCAATAATTTTTACACACATAAGGACGCCTGCATGTTTGCCAAAGTAAATCTATGAATTGAATAAATCTAACTATTTTTAAATTTGTCGATACACAGGTTATATTTACCTTTGCAGAATTGGTCCTTGTTTCTGAAGCAGTTAAAGTTCTCAAAAGGTGAGGTTTTTAATTATTTTTATGCAAGAAAAAAATCGGTTGTAGAGGGTAGAAACCCAAGTGATCGGGGGAAAAAAGGTAATGGCACTATGCCTGTACAGATAGAGGCGTATTGCAAGCACCAATTTAGGAGGCGAGTATGGGTACCGCCGGCCCGGGAACCATTTATTAGACAACCAACGCTTCCGCCATAGGTGGCAAGCCACGTTTGGTGACTTAGCCCGGGATTATGAGGTGAGGTTTGTCCAGGTGTGGGAGGTGGATGCGTTTGTTCACCAGCTGCATGGGAGCCGGATTGGGAGAGACCGGTTGAAGGAGACCTTTTGACCTCTACTGCCGGACTCTCTCGAAACATCGCCCTGCACTGCAGTGGGATGGATAAATTCATACGCCGGTAACTTCTAGAGCCATATTTTCTTGTGAAATCAAACACAGAAAAAGAAATTGCATATAATTCAAAATGGAGGCATGCGAGCAGTATTGAATTGTAGTTGGTATTCTAAGATAATTAATATGAAGAAACTAACTACACCATGTTTATATACATATATATTATAGCTACTAGTTGTATATTTTACTTACAATTTACCTACTTCTCTTGATTCTGCGTAAAATACATAATGTAATATCTACAATACTATAATGTACACTCCTCTTCCAACCACAAGCTAATGCTTCTCTGGAACAGTGGTATTAAATATTGTCATTGTAAATTGTAAACCTTATTACTTATGTACTTTTTCCTTTGATAAATTAAAAAAAAAATAATAAAATCAGAAGGTATGTTACGTGTGAGACAGCGTATGACTTACAATAAGCATGAGAGACTGTTGAGATTTTAGGCTTTCGAAAACAAATTTGTTGGGAACCCATAATAATTTCTATTTCAAAGGATTTAAGATTATCAATGAACTACTGACAGATGTTAAAGAAACTAAAATCTTGCTGCTTTTCGTGGGTAATGCCTAAATGCTATAAAGAATAAGTTTTAGGTGTAGTGTAAAGTTTGCCTAAATGTCATAGAAATAAGTTGTTAGTAGTTGGTAAAGGTTTAATCTAGATATACAAATGTATTTCTTATAACATATTAAAAAAATACAAAAAAGGAAAAAGAAATACCCAACCCTCATAACTTTCCAGAACTTCTTCTTCTCCCTTTCCTTAAAAAGACTTTTTTTTTATATTAACTCCACATAGGAGGCCCTGAAGAAAATAATTTCCCTCAGGGCCTATGTCATCTTTGGGGATGCTGTGTGGAGGGTCTTTTTGTGGAGAGGAAGGAGTGAACATGGGTCTTTAAGAGTCCCATGTTGTAGGAGGGAGGAAACACAGAGGCCGGTAGATCGTTCCACAGCCGAGCTGTTGAACTTAAGAACGAATCGTAGAAGCGACCCGTTCTCATGTGACAAGTGTCAACAGTGTACAAATGTTGGGCGCGCGTCTGGCGTGTATCCCGACTACGCACAGGTGCCGAAGGGATCAATGACGCTAGTTCCTCAGAGCATCTTCCATTGTAATACCGATAGAACAAGGACAGCATACCTACCTGACGCCTGTGCTCTAAAGATTGCAGTCCGTTTGTTAAGATTGGGGAATCTATCAAACGGACCGCCCGTTTTTGCACAGAGTCAAGGGTTTTTTTCAGGTATTTAGGGGCTCCGGACCAGAGATGGCTGAAATATTCGACAGTAGGGCGCACTTGCGATTTGTACAGGGTCAGTAGTTGTGTACTATTAAAGTATCTGCGGGCCCTGTACAGTACGCCCAGCTTCTGAGAGGCCAACTTTACTCTGGCTTCGATGGAGCCCCCGTACCTGAGCTGGTCACTTATAGTTACATCAAGCATATCAATGGAAGGCCTGTTCGGAAGATTGCTTCCATTGAAGGAGACTAGATTATCATTTGGATTCCTTTTAGACGTAATCAGACAGGATTGGGTCTTTGAAACATTAAATTCGACGAAATTATTTTTACCCCAGGAGGAAATACTCTCGAGATAACCGTCCATTCTCTGCTTCAAAGCCCTCCGAGCCGTTGGAGTTTGTGTGCCCTTTGGGGGCTTGTCAAACAAAAAGCTATCATGAACTGTACTGTCATCCGCGTAACAATGAATTGGTGCACATGTCAAAAGGCCATTGATGTGCAACAAAAACAAAGTCGGAGACAGAATCGATCCCTGTGGGACGCCAGCATTTATGGAGTGTGAGGAAGAGGTGAAACCGTCAGCAACCGCCTGAATCGACCTATCCCTTAAAAAGTCAGCAATCCACGTACACAGGGATGCGGGAAGTCCGTAAGAAGGCAATTTGTTGACAAATCCTCGGTGCCAGACCCGGTCAAAGGCCTTGGATATGTCTAGTGCGACCGTTTGGCACTAGACATATCCAAGTGGTCGAAGCAATCACACCGCCATTAACATCAATATTATCGACATTTTATTTTATTTTATTGACACATGATTTAGAGAGTACATGTGGTTTTTTGTGATATTTCACCCTCCATGTTAGAGATGACCCTGTGTTATGGCAGGTAATAATTAGTATGAATGATGAAGAAAGGAAGACAATCGATGACATATTTTGAAGATATTGGAGTCGCGCGCCTGTTTGGTCGCGCGATCTCTGTTCCTTCCGACATTGGGTCTACAGAAGGCGCTTCATGACCTGATGGCCTTAATCGTCGGTTAACTGACACCATCCTGGCGACTCGATTCGGACGTCACCAAGAACCGTGGAGCTGGAGCCCTGTTAGTTGCTCCATCCTACCGTTTCAGCATGACACCAGCTCTTGAATTCAGGTCATTAATAAATAAACATATTATTTAGCTACTTTCTATTCAACCCACATAGCTTCTTACATTATAAGATTTGTATTTTATTACTTAAATAGATTTTACTTCTAGTGTAAAAGACACCTTGTTTAATTTCATTTACTCTGCTCTAAGGTATGTATTAAGGTCCAAAACTTGAGATTTAATTCAATATCTCTTCTCCTTGTTTCTCACGCCCTCATGAACCTAGCATTAAATATTTTAATAACATTTTAGCACCCAACGTGCTCAGCAAAGGCAATGATTATGTACCTCATAAATATTAATGTTAATTTTTATTATTATTTTGCACTTGTTATTTTTTTTATAATTTCTTTAACAATTTTTACTTATTCGATAATGTTCCACTAAATTATTTGTATTTTACATGCTTGTAAAAGCCGGATAATATAAATAGTTAAAACTTTGTAGGTCAAAATACGGCTAGCTAAGTTAGGTTCAAGACCCAAGGTTCAAGACAAGTTTATTTCTTACATGCTACGGGGTAGTTTTAAGAAATCTTACGTATACAATCGCTTGTCATCCTTCCTTTTGTTTTAAAGGTTAAGCGTGCAAAATTTCGTCAATTTCGGAATAAAGCCACGCCGCCCGCCACAGACAATCTTCTTTATATAAATGGATTGATTTCGTCTTATATCTATGTATTGCATCATTTGACAGAACTAAGTCAGTAAATAAATAGTAAATATTATGACGCGAATGTAATTTTTTCTATTTTCTAAAGAATATTCTGATTTTTTTAAATCTATTTCAATTTAGTTAGTACCAACCCAGAGGATCCCTGCAAAACGATAATCATTAAATTAGTGATATCAAGTCTATTAGCAAAAGTAGCACCTAGTTTGTACAGAGAGCGTGAAATCGGCAATGGATCAATCTGCTGATGGGAGATTGTTCCAATTCCGTGAATCAGGTGAGTATTGTCTAATTCAACTCACACTGCCGGGCCACCGCACCGCGCCGCACCGCGCCGCGCAGCTGCGGTAAGCGCTCCCGACAACACCGTCATTACAGGGTCGATGAGTTCACGGTACAATGGACGAGTGATTATATTTTGATATTTTCGTCGAAAGCAATATAGGTAATACATCATAATGTGTTTAAGTTTGCATCGAACCTCTATATTCATCTTCTACCCGAGGTATCTGCTTACAATCAGAACGTACGTACAATGCATACACGTAGACTTACCTGCTTGAAAATGCACTCGAATCTTTTTTATTAATTTAAATTTAAAGCAAACTAATTTTAATAATGTTGCTATTCATGAAGTTCTACGAATTAAACATATAAATTATGAATTCATGAAAAATTAAATTGTATCTGTTAAGCGTGTTTAAAATCCAAAAGGTACGGCGTTCACTTCTACTGTATCTTCTCAAGTTGTCAACAATTTAAAGTGATATTTGCAATTTTATTTTTTCGATTCAACAGTTCATAAGGGTACCTACCTACATGCATTGAAATTGATGTCTTTGCCTTTAAGTATATGGATAGAGCCAACATTGGCGTTCGAAGTATGGGCCACTTACATCGGTCTATTGTCCGCTCTGAGATACCACAGACTTTAATCGGTTACAAGCGCTTGCCGAGCACAGATCTCCGGCTATAACTTCAAAATGCTGAAATGCACCCTGAGACAATGTACAAGTAGTACTGTGAAAAGGTAGGGAACGCAATGGTATAACCTTTCATAGGTAAGTAGGGTTTTACCATAATCAGTAGTCGAGTTAATTGGCTTTTAAATGTTAAAGAAACTCAAGGAGTGCTTGAAGTTGACGCGTCGATAACCCAAATGTTCCGGGCAGTAGCACGACATTTGACCACCGGTCTCTCCGTTCTTTGATTTCGTAAGCGGTCGGAAGGATTCGGGCGACATCGACAGTAGTCACCCCCCTCCCTTAATACTTCGCGCATCTGAACAACATTTTACGCTAATATTTCAAGGAACATAGACTCTATATATACCTTAATGTTAACCGCTTGATTTTTTCTAGTCTAGTCAAAGCATTGTCATCAGAGCAAGTTCATAGCAAAATGTTCAAAAGTTTAATTACCTTAATTTAATTTTTCGTGTTTCTAAGTAAATTTCACAAAATACTGAAATATTATATTATGACAGGCTTACTGTAACATTTTTGCTCAACTTTTGAATGAACTGCTTAAAAATCTAGGAACCTGTTTGTTGAAAATACGTAATTATTTATGACGGACTATGTTACTGTTAGTTATAAAAAAATTACGTCAAACCAATTCAAACCTCAAACGAATTTGACAATTTGCTCAAATATAAGAAATATTTTTTAAGCCCCCAATATGGCAAACCATCATGATAGTAATTAAAAAAATATTGATTTCAAAGGGAAGATAAAAAAAACTTTTTTTTTTTCAAATATCTCAATAAATAATGATAAGGTCAGGGTTCACAACTTAAAATCAACACTCTCTTACGTAAATACTGAGAGATGAACTATTTTATTTTACTCAATAAAATGTGGGTTAACTATTAGTACTATTAACGCTGACCATACTATTTATGTAGTTACAACTTACCTGTCAGAAACTTTATACTGGAGCTATTTACGTATAAAATCTTTACTGACGATTAAGCCAAAGTTGAACTAAAGCAAAGTCTACAATATGGCGAACAAGGTAAACCTGATACTGGTGCGGATGTACTTACCGGCTGCCGGCAAATTTGCACCGGGATTTGTGCCACCCCGGGGCGGGGCCTTGGGATTCGAACGAATAATTATTCTCGTGAAGAGCAATGGACAGAACTTAATGGACGTTGAATTTATCACGCTTGTATGGCCCGGACTGTGGTTGTTATTATTCTGAAATCAATGTATCTTGCAACACAAACTCCATTCATTCTACAATAATTATTAAATTTCTCCTGAGTTTGAATACTATTGGGAATTTTTTATTATTAATGTGAATACTGGACTTGAACGTGGCATCCCTGATTAGGGTGCGTTGGATGTTGTGGAAGGAAAAGGAGGATTGGACGGTCTTTGGCTCTTTAGATCACTAAATATGGCTAAAGCCATTTTTATTTGACGATTCGGTACTAATTGGTTATCTTACATCTACTTAAAATTACATTTACTCTAGCGCAAATGTAACTTTTTTTAGATTTTGAAACCGCACAATATTCCCAATTGCACCCAACGGGTCAGAGCCAGTGAGGCAATGGCATCCCTAATTGGGGTGTGTTGTAAGGCTAAATGCAGTGTGGAGGAGAAGGAAATGGGGTAGCGAAAGGTGGGAAAGTACCTGTCAATTCAGATTTGGTCAAGCAAGCACGGTAAAACCATTTTAATTCTGAATGGAAGTCTTACACCGATGCAATGCTGAGGGTAGATTGCACTCTAGAATGTAGTGCAAACATAATATATATTATTTTAACCTTCGGCTTGATAGCCGAAAGCCTTACCCCGCGACCACGGAAGCGTGGTATTGTGGTATTTCTCATGGATTTTTAAAGAAATAACACTAACTAACTACATACAAATTATTTACGCACGCAACTGATCGGCTGCGGAGGTCCTCCATATAAAATTTAGAACTTCGATATTATGATAGGCAACCTTTTCACCAGTTCTCCATCAAATTTGTATGAATAACGATAAAAATGGTAATAGTTTTATTTTTAAATTTTATTTTACGCTTGGTCGTGAAAATTTACACTCGATCAGTATTAACCTAGATAAGGATTTTTAAAAATTACGTGATTAACACAGTTCATTCAAAACATTTAGTTGGGTATGCAGGAGTGCTTTTGACGAGTAATCGTATCTGGCATTTATAATAAACAAGTGTTTATATCTTCAATGAGATTTAACTATGGTCCGATTAAATAATAATTGAATGAAATCTCAGAAGTACCTATGCATGCAGTTCAAATCATGTGATTGCTTCTTAAGTAACAGAATTGTTTTTATACATTTATATATATATATATATATATATATATATATATAAACTTTAGAAGCAATCACATGATTTGCACTTTGAGATTATGAACATTAACCGAATGCATAGGTACTTCTGAGATTTCATGGTATATATATAAGAAATTTGGTATTTATTAGTATGTCTTCATACCAAGAAAGGTCTTCAGTCATCTAGTTTAGTCACCTTTTAAACGTTCCACAGTGTTAGGTGCTTTAAGTATTGATACAATTCAAAAACTAAACGTTACTTGAAATGTTTGGTGACCAGTTATAAATATCTAATTCTTCCCAACCTCCCTCTTTCCCATTTCACCCCCTCTCCAACTCCTTCAGCCTATTAACGTATCCCAATTATTAATGACGCCACAGTGCCAAATAGTTGTTTAGGAGGTGTATAGACACTTATATTGTGTTCACGTAAAAAAATCTACGTTAGTTCGTAAAACGTTAAATCATTTTTTTGTGTTTTAACAGTTTTTGTTACTGTTTACGTTGATTATATGAAACTTTGATATTTTTTTAAACAATAAATCATTTATATATGTTTTATTTAAGTGTATTCCATTGGTGGATTAAAAAGATTCGCAGCTCGGCCAGAAAAACGAAGAATATAAATAATTCTCTCCTGAGTAATGAAAAAATAAATTAAATAAACCAGCCGGAGCGAAATAAATTAAAGGGATTCGCTCACAACCCCTCGCCATACAGCTTCCATTCTGCTACTGGACCGGGCTAATTATCCACGTACTAAACCACCCCCGGCTACTACCCCCACCCTCACCGCAGAATGCTTTTGCTTCAAACCATTCTTCATCCCTGCATTAGCATAATTAAAAGGTGTTTCATAAAATGCGGATTTTAATTAAATGTTAATATTGTTTTATATTCATAAATCGGGAGAATGAATAAGTGCTTTTTTAAACGTGATGTATACGAAATACGCAGGTACCCGAAAAATGATGAATTTTAAGTTGCCAAAATTTCTAATTTTTTTAGTATTAATTCAAAGCTTTTTGATAGATTACAACTTTTTCGCTTTATTTTGTGCACCCTTTAACAAACCAAAATTTGCTGCGTTCACTCTTTGACTAACTAAACATTCGTATTTTATGAGAAAGGGTATATAAATTGGTGCGAAAAGCCTCTTTCCGAGTCCAAAAGCTTTAACCACATGTAAAGCGACTTGTCGAAAACATTATGGTTTATTTTGTTTCGACTTATGGACAGTTACAACATCCATCTGTGTGGAGAGACCAAGATTTAATCTGTACCCAGTTAAAGGGTTCAAATTCCGGTGGGAGTGATGACAAAATCACTATTTTTAAATGTGTAAAAAAGATTTAAAAAAATTTATTCAAAACATTCTCTCCCTTTTCTAACTCCTTACAGTACTTCCTTAAGCCGTTCGAAATTTCCAAACTTAGTGATGCCATACGGAGAAAACTTACTGATATAAAATAATTCTAATGTGAAAGTATTTTTATTCCTGCAAAAACAGGACTGCAGGTCTTAAAAATTTGAATTGACAGGTTTCCTACCAAACTGTCGGTAAAACAGGAACAGAAAAAGGACACCTGTATGAACACGTGTTACGATATTATCTGAATCGGCTACTATTTTTTAAAAAGGAAATTGATTGCAATCACCTTTTTAACAGGATTTCATAAATCAGCAATTCTCATTTTTCTCCGTGTATAGATCTTTTGGCTTCCAGCAGGAGAATAATGACGAATCCTATAAAAGACAAAAATTTGATATTTTTGAAAAAAATAGACTCAGTAGAACTGCAAAATTCTGGAGCGACTTATGAATAATTTATTGCATTGCGCTGTCCGAAGTTTTAAGGATTCCTGGAATAATTATTGTACTTACATAAGTTTTTCTCTCTTCATTAGGCTGCTATTGAAACATCACTAGTGAAGTTATAAATTAATTATCAACGCCACTCAACACAATTAAATAACTAAGTTGCATCTTACCGTAATATTATTTTTCGTCCGAATGAAACCGGTTTTCAAAATACAAAATTTTCTGTCACATTTGAGCTGACCCATAAAATTAATCTTTCAACCTACGACTGTTTTTGGGGGGTGGTCGAATACACTACGTCATTTTTAAATTCAATAAATTAATATTTTTGAGGTATGTTACTGTTAAATTTGTTTAGCGGATGAAAAACAGGGAATTATTATTTTTTTCTATTTAACCATCGGATAAAAAACAAATTGATATGATAACGAACAAGTACTTTCGCGAGAATATATCAATTGTTACTGACCACTGTAATAAAATTATACATCACTAAAATACTCTCACACACACACACACACACACCAAAAACAGTTAAAATAATAATACATAATTCAAGACGTTTTCAAACACGAGTATGTTATATTCACTGAAATATGATTTATATTAATTTTAAGAAAACTGGGGTCGACCATTGACATAAAAAACCTTTGGACTCCTAGGGCTTATTACTATTATAAAAGTTAGCTTATTCCAGACATATGCGTTTCGGTTGGGAGCAGTTGCGACTCTTGTGTCATCAAAAAACATGTATACACATCTATCATAACCATATCAGGTAATTAATACTCACTTTACAAGAAATTATATCCGTCCTAAAACTGGAAATCTTCCTATTTACTTATTTCTTACTTACCTAATCTAACCGGAAAACGAAAAAAAAATAAATTCTTATTGTAATTTGTAAATCCCATCTGGACCAAATATATAAAAGTAAAAACTGTTCACATCAACGCGTTTTGCACTGTGGCGGATACCAAACTCCTTACCTCATTACCCAAAATCACATTCGAAGAGTTAATCTTTCCAAAAGAAATACAGTTTTTGTCCATGAACACACTACAACTGTAGAAAAATGCTTGAGTAGAAGAGATAAACCTTTAAAAAGTAGAAATAATAAAAATAATCCGCCACAAAAGTGGCAAGTAGTTCTGTCCAATTTCCATTTCCGTCCAATTACGGCGCTTCTGTATGCGTCGCGACATCTACTCCACTAATTGGATGAAAATTTCCCGTCCTGAATTAACCACTCGCTTAACGGCCGGGGCGCAATCGAAACCACGGAATTTGCGAAAAATTCATTGTTATGGTACAGGACGTTGGCAATTCAAGGAAATAAAAGCCAGCAGGTTTCGTACTACTAACTGCGCGAACAATAAATTGTTTTGATTTGGTCATTACATTATGAGTGTTTAAGGAAATAAGAATCCAGAGGAGGTGGAGAACTCTAAAATAATGTGACGACGGGATTTATTTGACAGGACGGGATAGTTCAAGGAAATAAACGCTTTCGATTCCGGAGTGTGCAGGTTATGATAGAATTCATTGTTGTGATTAATTTGGTTATTAGTATTTAAGGAAATAAGTGTCGCAGATTTCAGAAAATGTGGAAGTCTAAAATATTGAATGAAAAACAAAAAACATTATTAAAGTATTTTTTCTCCAACAAAATTAATAAGTAAATAAATTTAACTGAGAGTTTTATATTTAATTTGTTCCGATAAACCCTTATTATTTTACAAGCAATAATTATTCGCCTGAAACACTCATCCACATTAAAAAATCTCCTGATAAAAGATACATGACGCCAACGGGACTCGAACCCGTGTCCCTTCGATTTCCGGTCGACAGCTCTGACCACTGAGCTATGGCGGCTTATCTCTTATCCGCGAAATAATTCAATATATACTAGTGTTTCATTCAACAATTACTGCTTGTTACATTTTTAATAATTATTGCTTGTAAAATAATTATTACCCTTTGTGCTATGCATAAAAAATCTTGTCTTAAACGTTAGTTTACCAAAAAAAAAAAATAATCCGATAAACCCCGCTGTAATTGTCTCTTCCTTCCCTTAAATATCCCACGTGTAGTAATTTGTCTCCATCTTTTCTATTCGAATCTCTTCCTGTTACATATCTTATCTCCCTTTTTCTATTTATTTCTCTTTATGTCATTGTAAAATATATATACATTATACATATCTGTATTTTATTATGATTAGTTGATATATTCCTATGCCCTGACGAAACTTGAGATAAGCTAAACCTGATTTGCTGACATTCATTAAAAGTAGTGTATTACATTATATATTCAATGAAAAGTGTGTTTTTCATTGAATATATAATGTCACACCCCCAAGTATTTTCTTACTTCGAGAAAAAAACTCTGAAATAATTTGTTATAACAGGATTTAGGGGCTCAAGGGGATAAAACCTGTAGATTTTGGGGTATGTTGAAAATGGGCGAATAAAACATTGTTTTGATTTGGTTATTGGGGTTCGAGGCAGTGGCGGCTCGTGACTTTTGGGTGTACTAGAGTGCTAGTATAATAAAAAAATGCATTATTGATGTTGTAGCTGAAAACAATTTTTTTTGTTTTTGAAAATTTGATTTTTTGCATGAAGATTTTCAGGAAATTTCAGTTGCGCCGCACGGAATTTCTGAAAATCTTCAAAGAAAAAATCAAATTAAAGAAAAAAAATAAAAAATAGTTTTCAGCTACAATAACACCAAAGATGACATTTTTGTAATATAAGCACTCTGGTACAACCAAACGTCGCGACCCGCCACTGGTTCAAACACTGAAATATTTAATGTTACAAGAGGACAAGTCAAACCGATTTTAAATGCTTATCATATATTTTCATAGTTGTAAACAGAATTACAGTTTATAGAAATGACTATAGAGAAATTAATCTACGGGTGTATTCAAGCGTTTAATAATGAACAGGAATTTTGTTTGTTCGTGGTCAAATCGTTTCTTCGGGGTTGAAATTATTAACGCTTTAAAAATTGTTAAATCAGTATTTAAATATCAGTCTTTGAGTTGATTTAATGTTCCGTACATTTAAGGTTAGGTTCCCAGCAAATCAATATCTTGTTTTTGCGCCCTTGATATGCTATATCTCCAAAATAGTAAGTAACCCATCCAGACTCGTATTTCATTCATGTAGATTGAATAAGTCAACTTCAGTCAGAAATGTACTAGTGTTTTCATTATTTGTTATTAATTTCGGTCACCAAGACCAATCTGGTTCTAACATTCTGGATCTGAACTCTTGCCTATATCACTCAGGCTTTCCACCATACAAAAATAAGAAAACGAATAAAAAATCCTCAATACTAATAATTGAATAAAATGAAAATCGATTAAGTAACGATTGCTTCAGATAAAAAACATCAATTTAAATTACCGTTCTCTTCCACCTGAAATGAAATAAATGTAATGCCATAAATGAATCAAGACAACTCACAGAGCAGGAGATTTTTTTTTTTGAGTTTTTCAAACTTATGATAAATAATACTAATGAAACACTTTTAAAGTGACTATAATATTGTGATTATCCATTATAAAGTATATATTATTCCATATTAAGCCCTATGTAAGGAACGGTTGTTTTGTAACCGGTCGGTTTTATAAAAAAATAAACATATATTAGTTCAAACATCTTAACATTGTTTCTTATATTAATAATAATAATGATTGCATTACTTCTATATCGCCGTGTTAAACCACTTATTAATTCTCCCTAACATAAAAATGCATTATCTCCGTTAAAAAATAAACACCTTGTGTTCATTCTTCCATTTATGTTTTTTAAATTATGTTCTAAGGTCAGTGTTTTTCTCATTCCCCATCGGATTGTGGGGGGGAGGGATTAAATGGTTGGGAGGTGGGGGAAGCGCAAATCATAAAATTTTTAATATTTGTTAAAAATATATATACAGCGTATCCCGGGCTAAAGTGCACTAACTTCTTAAGGTGATTCTACATTATGATACAAGTGAAAAATATCTTTTTTTTAAATTCCAACTTTTATTTAAGTGTTTAATGGTTAAATAATTTTGTCGATAAAAGTTTAACTACATTTTGTTTATTTTAGTATAGTTTTCTTTTTGAATTTGCTTTAAAACATACGATATTGTAGCATATTTTAAACTTCAAACTCTCGGTCTGTTATTGTTTACATGCGGTTTCAGTAAATACGGTCCAATTACAATGTTGCCACACTCGTTCTCGGCAAGCTCACAGCGAATTTATTTGGTAAGTTTGTACCTTAGACTGAGGATTTTTAGTAGATACCTATTCAAACATAAGAAATAATTTTTCGATCGAGTTTGGCAGTTTCCTTAAAAAATACCATTTTTTCGTAATTAGCCTCGAAATATCTATATTTGTAAATTATTGTAATATGTTTGTATATTTAATAAAATGTTTTTTTGTATGGGGAAAAAGTTGGAATTTTGGGAAAAGTTATTTTTCTTTTTACTCCTACCATCATGTAGAATCAATGCTGAAGTTAATGCACTTTACCCCCGGACACTATCCTCGTTGCGTTGATGTGGATTAGTGCTGAGGTGGGGCATCACATAAATAAGGTTGAGAAACACTGACTTAGAACCTGATTAAAATTTAAAAAGGAAAGTAATCACAGAAACAATAAAAAATTCTAAATCTACTCAAATAGTATTATTCCTCGTTAAAACAATTAATTTTAGACATTACTAAAACTCTAACGCATTATTTTATTAAAATATTCTTCTATTAACTGGGTTTAACCACGATAAATAAATATACATTTCAAAATATTATCATAACTTTGATTTTCGTCCATATCAATTATTCTCCTTGATAATTTTATAAATTGTCCTCGAGGTTGAAAAAATATTCAAATTCGATTTATTTATTTTTTCATGCCTGGAATATTTCTCTGGAACTTTTAAGTTTAAAAAATTCAAATTAAAATTAGAATAATTGAAAAATTATACCTTGAATGGAAAATGAATATTTTTGTTAGAGTTGTTTTAAAGAATGGTTAGTAATTATTATAATTACAAAATAAAAACCGAAAACACTATTATGATCTGGTTTGGACGGAATGTCAGTCAAACAGTTACAAAGTACATGGATACTTATTGAACAAAATTTTATCAGAATTTATTCAGTTACATTATTAAATCATTAATTCATACAATTTTAACGTTGCCTGCTTATGAAATTATTATAATTAACTATGGACGAGTAAAATGAAACGAATTCCATTAATTGCAATATATTTTATTGTGGCTTCGTATGTTTTCATACTTCCATTATAAATGTTTATTTAATCAATACAACAATATTGATAATACTGTTGCAATATTGCAATTGCAATAATATTTATTTAGTCCTGTGAACACTTGCCACAGTTTTTAAAAAATCAAAAGAAATTTAATGTGAAACATTGTAGTGACTACGTAATTGGTATCTCTATTATTATTTTTTATTTACATAAAATTTCATGGGTAGTAAAAATCAATTAGACTCAATCTACACAGATTTTTCTAAAGCCTTTGATAAAATTTATATCGAACTGCTTATGAAGCTGTTAAAAATCGGGATTAATGGGGACCTTCTAAGATGGATCAAGTCGTATGTCACAAACAGAAGTCAAGCAGTTAGAGCTAAGGGTTTCTCTTCACGTTTCTATAATATACCACCAGGAATTCCACAACGATCACATCTTGGACCTTTATTGTTTATTTTGTATATCAATGATATCTGGATATGTTTTAAAAACTCAAAATTCCAAATTTTTTCAGATCACACTAAAATTTACAAAAAAATCACCAATATCAATTACTGTTAGAATTTAAAGAGGATATTAATAGGCTTGTAATACTTTATAACTGTTCCTTAACCTGGAAAAATGTAACACAATATCTTTCAACAAAATCATTAACGCTATAATATGTCCGTGCAAATTCAATGACGTAGAACTAAAAAGATGTAGTGATGTAAGAGACTTAGGTATAATAATGGATTCAGGAATGTCTTTCCGATCACATATAAATTTCATCGCTGATAGGGCCTACAAAATTCTAGGATTCATCCAAAGAGTGACGAAACCATTCATATCACATCATGTAATAAAAATACTAAATATCTCTTTCGTTCGCTCAATATTAGAATTTGGATCAGTAATATGGAATCCTCAATATAAAGTTAATATTGAAAGGTCAGAAGGGATTAAAAAAAAGTTCTGAAATACTTAGACTTTAAATCCTTCCAACCACCCCAACATATAAAAGACTTATTAGCATTTCACAAACTATTAACATCAAAAGATAAAAATGATATATCCGACCGAAAAAATTTTATTCAAAATTATCCACAACGTTGTTGACAACGACTACCTTCTGAAAAATGTTCATTTCCACTGTCCAGTTCGAAACACACGGTTAAACAAACTATTCCACATCCCACACTAAAAAACTAACTACACACAAAATTCATTTTTCTGAAGGACATGCACAAAATACAATAATATATTTTCTTGTCACTTGTCCTTGGTTCAGTTTACTAAATAGATATTTAAGAAAATTCAATCAAATTGTTAATTACGAACCCTTTCCCCCTGCTGTGTGTAAGATATCTCAGTTATTTTCAATAAGTTGTGTAAGATAGCTCCGTTATTTTCATTTACCTAGGTGTTTTTCTATGTTTTTTTGTTTATTTATGTTATTTGATTTTTTTTTTGTTAATGCAACATATAAAATGTAAATATTAATATATTATTCTAAAGCTGTTTATTTTCCCAATACACTAAAATAAAATAAAAGGTCGGTTTATTCGCGAATAAGGTGTTAGTTACGTCACACCAAACAATGCCAGTGGCAGCCGTCTTACCAGCCAATAGCGTTTTCTACATCATAATAAAGTTGTCGTCAGTTCGAATGGTTTCAACGTTTTTAAATTCAATTATTAAGACTGAAAATTTTATATATTTTTAAGAGTATCAATAGAATGTGAAAATACCCTTTTATGGAGAATCCGTTTCCCCTATAGAGATATCTATTTCGCCTTTATGACTTGCCAGCCTCTCAATCTCTGAGGGCGTAAAGCAAAGGTAAAATCTCCGAATTGAATACGGTCACGTAAACACATTTCCATAAATCCTATATTTGTCCGAAGTTTATTTGATAAAGCCAGATTCTATATTACAGTCAGGCACTCCTCAAGGACTTTTACCTTGGGTTGAAAAATTCACCCCCTAGCTAGATTCTTCCCGCTGCCATCATGCCTTACTTCCGGCACATTGGGCTCATCCCTTTGCAGTGGTTGAAACCAGTGGCCGGCTAAACACTTTTTTCAAAAGTCTTTTTCAAAACTGTCGGGTTATTTTGAAATAATTTCAAAATAGGTTACAAATGTAGTGTTTACCCTAATTGCGGAGGCGGGTAATGTGCATTTACGTGGTGAAAAAACTAAGACATTAAACATAATTTGAAGTTATTATTGCACGCAAATAACACACTATAATCCAAACAGATTCTGGTAAGATGAAAAGTGTTTTTTTTTATGAATTTTGTCTCTTACTCCAAAGTATGAAATAGAATCTTTTATTGCCCTTTGTGTGATCTCAAATATACTAAATCGTTTGTCTCATACCGGTTTGTTTTGTATATTCACGCATCGTGGACAGATGTAATTTTTTTAAACTATTATAGGAATGAATTACTAGAATAAAAACTAAAAAAACAATTTACATTAAAGATGTTTTCATTAGTAGCAAGGCAAAGGAAAGGTTTCGCTCAACTGGGATTGGGGTTCTCTCTCTGAGATATTGGATATTAAAGGGATGAATTCCACTGACTTGAGTTATTTACCTGTGTTTTGAAGATGGGTACTGGCACCATCCCAGGTAAGTACGGATGCTGTGGAGTCGTAAAGGCACAGACGCAATGCTGTCGTGATGAAACGGTGGATAACTGACCATTTGTTTCTCCAGAAATTTGTTTATTACATTACCAGATGAATTCGGAGAAAGACTCGACTCTGAAAGACACGCAAAGCATTCTTGTTCTCCTTCTGCCAGGAAATAAAATACAGATTTTATATCTAGTTTCTTTGAAATGGGATGGAATTCAAATAATTTGCTTTTACCTTATTACTACCGAAAAATTTCATGAGATGGTGAAAATGTTGAAATCTTTTTAAACGTCAGTTTTATAACTGAGATCATTTGCATATGAATGGGGTGGGCTGAAAGAGGTGCAATTAGACAGACAGGCTAAAACAGAATTTTATTTGTCTCAGATCTGTCATTACGTCGATTATAAAAAAATCACGTGTCAAAGTATTCGTACATGCTAATCTCCGAAACCACCCAACCGATTTCAATGAAATTTTTTGATGGATGTATGGTTGGTTCTAGCTTGAAATATAGATTAGTTTTGGACCCGATACGTAGCCCGGCCCTATTGTTGAAATCTACAAAAAAAAAAACTTTTCTTTTTCAGATTTCTTTTGCAAAAATAGATACAACCACAAATTTTATCTTCCCTAAGAGAAGGCGGTCTGTGGCAGGACGACGTCTTATATTATAAAATGCATTCTAAATGGTTGAGTTAGATTTTAAGTGGTTTCTAATCTGAATATATAAAAGTTCAGTCTGCGTATGTTTGTTGTCATTATTGCCAAGATTGTTTAGAGACGTTTAAATAGTAGAAGAGGTCGGGGACGCCCGAGGAATACTTAACGCCGTATCTCTGCATCGTAATGATATACGGAGTCGAATTAAAGTCGATGTAATGTAGTTCTTTAACAGCAACATTATGGTATACAGTAGTGAATGGTGGAATAAGTTATATATAAATGTTATGTATTAAATTTATAACACGTAAGGCTAGCTAAAAATTCTAATATCTTATCATTAAAATGTAACGGTTTAGTTAATATGTTAAAACGTTTGTTTTTATTTGATTTTTTGTTTCTTATATAATTTAATAACACTGAAAAAGTAGTGAAAATTTCATCGCCGAGAGTAGATACTAAAACCCTGTACATTTAAATATCTTTGTGTTCTTAAATAAAAACAATTAACCTCATTTCAAATAAAATTTGCCCAAAGATAAAAAAAAAATCAAATAGTTAAATTAATCCCATACACTTCAACCTTTATGATTATAAAAATGCTATTACATTACGGCATAAAAATGCTAAAGCAAGTAGTTATTACATTACGGTATACAAATGCTAAAACAAGTAGTTTTAACGTTACGGCATACAAATGGTAAAGCAAGTAGTTATTACTTTACGGCATACAACATGCTAAAGCAAGTAGTTATTACATTACGTCATACAACATGCTAAATCAAGTAGTTATAACATTACGGCATACAAATGGTAAAGCAAGTAGTTATTACATTACGTCATACAACATGCTAAATCAAGTAGTTATTACTTTACGGCATACAAAATGCTAAAGCAAATATTTATTACATTACGTCATACAAATTCAAATCAAGTTTTTATTACATTACGGCATTCAAATGAGAAGAAATGATACATTATTATTATTAAGCTTTGAGAAAACATCTACAAGTGTAAATATCTAACTGCTTAGAATTTTGTGAGCAAATCGACGTTATTTTCATTTTGAAATAAAACGCCCGCATCATCAAAAATAACTTAAATTCATCGAAATGCAAAAATCATCGCCTTCCAGCGAGGCACTACTCATCTTCCGTTTAATTGCTCGCCAGTGGCGAATCGAGAAATGCGGCCGCGGCACGTCGGGCCCTAGATAATGACCCGACCCCTTCCCCTCCCCAGCGCCCACGGGGAATAATGGAGATGCCAGGGGCGGACCAGGAATTCCTTTAAATAATGGCGCACGCAGACTAGGAAATGGCGGGTTCATTAGTTTTGGGTAAACCGTTTTATAGCTTTGTTTTATTCGTTTTTAAGATTCAGCATCAATAGATCAAGGGGCACTATTAGATACAAACATAGACTTGTATACTTTTATTTAGAAGATATATAAACTTTATTATAACTTTTTTTAAACTGAACTATCCAATTTGAACCATGTACAAGAGTGAAAGATAATTTCCAACATCACGTTGTTGTGATAATTCCAATATCACAATGCCACAATTGAATAACACAGGCAGTTGTTTTAAATGGATTCAATTGAACAAGATCTAAACAACTAGGTATTTCTAATATTCTTCTTCTTCCCTTTCTCCATTCCAATATGCCCAATAACACTTCCCAAATCCGTGAAGACAATTCTACTATCTTTAGGCAGTTAACTTGGGAAACTGGTCTCGTTAAATACTTGAAGAATTGAAACTGTTTAGATGGTTTGAGCAATCTTAATTTTCCGTTTATTTCCTTAATGTTTTTATGGTGAATTTCAATATGATCTTACGATATCACATTGTATTACCTAAATTTAAATGTATATTCATTAGAAGTAGCGAGGTAGAAATCCAATGAGTCGAGGTCTAATCCCACTACCAACCTATTAACTATTCAAAACAAGTAACGCATTATGAAAAGGTCAGTTCTCTAAATCATAGCGTTAGTGTTTTTTTTAACAAAATTCTAATGGACTTATTTACGTTTGAATTGGTGCACTTTATATTTTGATCAGCCTCATTTGCGCTGTAGTGAAACAAGCAGGTTGAGTTATCAGATATTAAAAGTAATAAAAGCAGGGTAAAGATTTTCACACTTAGATGTCCATTAATTCTACTTTAATTGCCCTGGGGCATTCGGTAACAATGAAAGGGTTGAAGGGATTAAATAAATAATCGGCAACGGAGGTGGCTATTGAAAATGCAAAAAAATACTCCTTTACGAAACCTTTAACCCTTAACGTTTTTTTTAAGAAAGGGTAAATTTTTGCGAATCCCTTTTAAGCACAAATATAAAACTTTTACTGTGTCATTAACGAAAAAAACACTAATTTACAGAGAAATATGGTGGTTTGAAAAGGAGACTTTTACAATGTAAATGCGTGTTTTATGCCATAATATAAAAGTGACCCTTTTTCATCTGTCTTTGATAAAATAATGTTTCATTTTTATTTGAATACGTGAATAAGGATTTTTATCAAGATTAACATGTTCAATCAAATAAAGGATTTTGAGAAATACATGAGATAAATATTGATCGCAAGAGGCTGATGCTCGTGGAATGAAAGAAGACCATTGGAATGCAAGTAGGGAGAAATTGGGTGAAATCGAGCGAATTTACGGTATATTAATATATTTTAAAAGTCCGAGGAGTAGAAGAAAAAGAAGATTGGGAAGTATTTGGCTATTCAGCTATTTCTGGTTACTAACATTTAAAGCAATGTTTCGGTTTTAAATAGTGGTCTTAAACAACATTTTTCTGGAAATCAGTATGAATTTGGTAGCTGATCATAATTATAAATGTTGAGATAGAAATAAAGGAGCTTAGGAAAAAAGAAAGGTTATAGAATCAGGCTTATAAAATTTATCAAATAAGCGGTTACACTTCTATGTGATATTATTTTATAAAACTCAAGTTAGCCCGTGCTGGACGAATTTCGTAAGTAGATGACCTTTGATAATCAAATATTTTTCTTCTATTATATGGTTAGGGGGTCAGAGGGGGCATATAGTTTTGCGAGCCAGTCTAGGGCCTCAGGCTTCGCCCTTTGGACCACATGAGTCCCGCCGGGCATGAATAGATCGAGCATTCGTTGACTACATGTTTGGTGGTCTGCACCGCACAGCATTCCACCAATACGACTCCGGTGGAATGGGTCAACTGGATCTCCTCAGGTCCCACCTTTGCATCATGGGGTCACAACGGCTATGGGAGCACCCGATCCTACTGATGAAGGACCAGAATTTACAAGACAGTGAGAACCCAGGATGATTCTCATTGCGTTCGTGTATGAGATTCAAATATTATACGTCTATATACGTCTGTCTCGACACAGGTGTACCCTAGTGAGACAGATGTCGAAAAATGTATGTAATAAAACTTTATGTTGATGAATAAATAAAAAAAAAAAATATCAAATGACATCCATAGTGAGGAAAACGAAACGGATAAGCTCAGGTTACTCATATTCACATGCTGGCTTCGAATTTTTCAGAGCCGTTAAGAATGGTTAAATCTGGAAACATTTGGTTTCATCTAATATGTCCAAATCTGAACGCCAGAAGACTGAACATTATTTTACCGGGGCAATACTGATTGTTGCGTACCGAATCTATTGGTACTCGACGAATGGACTGTAATTTTTAAGTGTTTATCACAAGGAAAAAAGTAGGAGTGGGAATGGAGGTCTTTACCTTGTGAATGTTGTGGATTAAATTGGAAGTTCTGTTGTTTGTCTTGAATGTTCTGTGGGCATTATAGTTTATAGATGTACATCTAGTATTGTTTCACAACATGAATTGTTCTTTGATCACTCTCGTTAATATACAATACTTATTTAATTTATGATGATTGGGGCTGATATATTATACTGTTTCCCGATAATTATTATGAGGTTGCGACAAATATGCAAAGAAATGCAACAACGAAAATGAAATCAATTAACAAGAGACACTTGCTTTTGGCCTTCTATTTTTCAAATCTTCTTGCTTCTTTTTTCGACTGTTTGAACCTAACCTAACCTAACCTACTTAACCCAGTTAATGTTTTTTGCTGCACCGCCCAAGCTTAGTATGGCATACTTAATTGTTCTGATAACTCAACACAATGACAATTCAACACACTTTTAAATAGTGATATAAAGTCATTAAAAACGATGAAATTTTTTTTTAACCTAACCTAACCTACTTAACCCAGTTAATAAAGTTTTTTTTTCATAACTTTCCATGACTTTATATAACGTTTTAAAGATGTGATGAATTATCATTGTGATGATTTATCCGGTCACCGTGTAGTATATAGGTGTGTGTGTGTGACGTGTGTAATGTATGTGTGAGTGTTTGTGTGTGTGTCTGTATGTATGCGCATTGAACAGTATTATTGACATGATGCCACGTTTGAATTTGGGCAGTGAATCCGAAAAAAATGTCAATGTTAGAGTTTGGACAAATATTATTTAGAGTATGAAAAGCTAGGTTAATGGGCGAATTAGATTCTGCATTTGTTTTATAATTAAGCCTATAGAATAGCACTGTATGTCGTGTACCACTCAAAGGTATGTTAAAATTAATAAGGGGCAGAAGTTCGGTACAGTCCATGTTATTGTTTAAAATTCTGTGAATAAAATATTGAGTCAGCTACTACTTGTCTTTGCTGCAAAGTTTCAAATGTACGTTCAAAGTTATTGTTAAATTTGGAGGTAATATATTTTATTAATTTGTTTTGGATACGTTCTATATTATCTATGTGAGGTTTATATTGAGGATTCCAAATTGTCGATGCATATTCCAGTGTACTTCTGACTAATGCGAAATATAACATTACGATTGTACGCGGATTACTGAATACTTTACTTATACGTAGCACGTATAAGGTTAGAGATATTATTTAATTATATTTAGGCAACCATTCCTTTCGTACCGTGCTTATATTTAAAAATAAATGGATTTCAGATTTTTTTCGTCCATATCAAGAGCGAATAAATTTTTGCGGTTTTCATTTCTAATTAATTTTTCTATTATTTTTTTGTAACAAATAGATATAATCATATCCTTATGCTGAGGATTTCATTTACTTGTGATTCAAATTTAGTAGTATAGATAATGTAAGGTGATTATAAGTATCTTTATATTCTGATCTAACTACGTTTTGTATACAGCTTTTTATTTACAGATTTAAATGTCAAAAAATTGTTGTGAGTGGTTGAATGTGAGTGGAATTTTCTTGTAGAGTTTAGCACCATAGTACAGCAATGTTTTTAGGCAAAATGTTATATTTGTAGTTGCTTTTTGATGTTTTGACTCTGAGATCTTGTGTTTCTAATATATGTTTTAGTTGTTATTTCTTATGTTTTATATTTATGAATATAAAGGAGTATTGTTCTAGAATAGAGTTGCTTAAGTTATTTAATTTTATTATAAAATAGTTATTTTAATAGATAACCCTTCAGTTAGCTGACATTACAAGGAAACATATCATAGGTACCTAACATGAAGTATCTTATTCCTGTATATTTTTTCATCTCTGTAAATCGTGTACTGTTTGTTTCTATAATATAAAATAAAATTAAAAAATTAAAACACGTTTAGTGTAAATATGTCACAAGTTATATTTGAATTGCTCAGTACTTTATTCAGTAACATTAACGGTATTTGCATTTTCTCTCTAAATTTCGCATCAGTAGCTTCCTTGAATAAATAGGGATATTTACTGAAACATAGAAATTTACTCTGACTTCCTTAATTTCATAGGAACGCCATACAAATTTATAAAACTATAACATTTTGTAAAGGAATGTGTCACCAGTGACTTCATTTTCCCTCTATTCCTTTGGGAAAATGACACGGTATGCGAACCTTGGTTGATAACACATGTGTATAACATAAATAAGCGTGTGCATATGTTGGCTTATAATTATATTAACTGCGGACAAGTACAGATAATATTTACATTCAAGAATTAGTTCCACGCGTTACCCGCGCTAATCCGCAGGCCTTTGCACGAAGAGAACTTCGGAGGCAAAAGGTTCAAGAAATACCTTTAAGTATAAAGTAAATAGCCAGTTATACAACACAGCACGTTCCAGAAAATTGTATTTATTACTTATACAGTCCAAATGAGTTTCTTTTACGAACTTTACGTACCTATGTTGAACGCTTCGTGCTGTAATACTAACAATAACAAGTACCTACTTGAATAATTTCAAAAGCTCTATTTTTGTGAAATATTATCACAAGGGCGCTTTCCAAAGCTGGAAATTTACTGTAAATAATAAAAAAGTCATAATAATTCGCCTTACGTAAACAAAATTTCTTGTAAAGTTAAAAAATGAAGTGTTTTAAAATAAATAAAATCTTTGATTATCATATTGTTGAAAGTCCAGATTTGTGGAATAAATTGTCAAAATGAAAACGAAAAAAATTTTTTTATTGTTTTAAAATATGATTTGATGGTTTGCAAAACAACACTATTAATTTGATCTTCAATTATCTATCTGTCATTCAAACGTGGCATCATGTCAATAATACTGTTCGATGCGCATACATACAGACACACACACAAACACTCACACAAACATTACACACGTCACACACACACACCTATATACTACACGGTGACCGGATAAATCATCACATCTTTAAAACGTTATATAAAGTCATGGAAAGTTATGAAAAAAAAACTTTATTAACTGGGTTAAGTAGGTTAGGTTAGGTTAGGTTAGGTTAGGTCAGGTTAGGTTATATAAAGTCATGGAAAGTTAGGAAAAAAAAACTTTATTAAATGGGTTAAGTAGTTTAGGTTAGTAAAGGTTAAAAAAAAAATTTTCATCTTTTTTAATGACTTTATATCACTTTTTAAAAGTGTGTTGAATTGTCACTGTGTTGAGTTATCAGAACAATTAGGTATGCCATAAAAGCTTGGGCGGTGCAGCAAAAAAAATTATTGATCCATTAGCTCAGGCGCAAAAAGCTGTGGTAAGAGTGATGGGTAAAAATTATAGATCCATTAGCTCAGGCGCAAGCTGTGGTAAGAGTGATGGGTAAAAATCCATCGACAGCCTTATTCAAGGAAACAAAATTATTGGATGTAAGGCAGATCTATATACATGCACTTATAATGTACTGTACGAACAACCCAGAGCTTCACAGTTACATGACGAGACTAAGAACAGAACAAAGAGTGATTGTACCGAAAATAAATGCATTGTTTGGACAACGTTCTCATATATTCCTAGGTGTATAATGGATTCAAACAGCAACAGCAATATAAAACGGACCCTCTTAAAAAGCGCATTACATTATTGCTGATAGAAAGTGCCAGAACAGAATCGGAAACTTGCTGAGTAAAATCCTGGTCTGACTACATTGAAAACTGGACTGGACAGGACTGGCCTGATAACTAGACAAGATAGAAATGGACTGGATAGGACTGGACTCGAGAACTAGAGAAACTGATTTACAGTCTGCTGTAATGCAACATGACATCTCCGTATTTGCCTATCAACACCGAGGCACCAAAATCCGTTATTTTTTTTTTTTTTATATATTGTTATTTATTGTTATTAAGTTTAATTTGTAGAACTCCATTTTAATTTTTTATTTTGCATATATGCATATTATAGTATATGTTATATGTTCTAATTTGTTATATGTTACCACCATGATAAGGGCATTTTCCTAGTTTGGAGTATTTAAAAAAAAAAAATAAAGAAGTGTTCATTGAAGTTAATTTTCTCAGTTAATTATAAATTTTTAATAATTTTTACAACTAGATTAATTAAATGGTCAAAGTTTGCCAATGAAGGACAATGATGAAATACCCAATTAAGTGATGGGAGCAATGTATTTTTAAGTTCAGTTTTCCTACCGAGTTTTTGTATTTCTTTATTTATTTTGAAAGTGATGAATTTGGTTTTCTAGTTTTTTAAAAAGATGCAAGTGATTTATTGTGTCGAAGGCTTTTGAAAGATTGAGGAATATGCCGATGTATTTTTATGTGAGCCTAGAAAATTTTTAATATATTCAATTAAAAAGCGTCGGATATTCCTAGATTTTTCTGAACCCAAATTGTTTGTTTGATTCTAGGTAATTGATTAGATGATTTTTGATTGTTGTTTTTAAGATTATAAATAAAGTGTTTAGAATTGTAATGGGTCTATAATTATTGATGTTGTTATGATAATCTCATTTAGAAATTGGTGTGATAGTCCCTATTTTGAATTGTGATGGATGTGTTCAGGAACAGCATCGGTTCAATAAGTTCGTCTTGTGAGTATTTTGTTGTTTTCACTGTGATTCAATCACTACCAGATGAAGATGTTGGTTTCAATTTAGATAAAATAAATGTTAGTTCGTGTTTAGTGAACATTTCTTCATTTGAGAATTTGAGGATTTGTTTATGTTCGGGTTAAAGTTTTGAGGTATGGTTATTTTGTTCCCTAAATTCAGCCTATGTTTTTGTTAGAAATATGTTTGTGTAGACTACTAGATAATGTATATTTTTATTGAGCTGGAGCAAGGCTGCCCAACCCCAGGCCGCAGAACGAATTATAAGTGGCCCGCGTGAACCATTTTCAAAAAACCCGCCAATCCGCCAATTTGAAAAAGTGTCGCGGGCCCGCGGTAAAACAAACAATGCAGCTTGCGCGCGGTCACCAGTGTTGCCAACGAAGGCGATTTATCGCTATTTAGGCTACTCAAAACGAGAATCAGCGGCGAAAAAATCTAACCTGTTGAACTTACCTTTTAAACAAAAATACACCGGTTTTTGATATAATATTTTTTGCGTCCGAAGAAATGGAATCTTGTAGACACGCCCCCCCATGGAATTCGAAAAATTGCTGTGGGGAATCACATATGTTTTTGGGTGCGCGGAATTCAATTTCGCCCAACTGTTAAAAAGGTTGGGCAGCCTTGAGCTAGAGTATACTATCAGTGTCGATTTCTTCAAACGTGTGTGTTTTTTTGTCAGTGTAGGTGATTTCTTTAATTATTTGCCATATAAATTTTGGGTTATGAATAGATTCATCTATTTGCTCTGCAGTAATTTTTTTTAGCCGATTTAGTAAGATTCGAGTAGATTTTTCTATAGAATAGATTATTTTTGAATACTTTTAGGGAAAGGTCCTAAGGACTGTCTTATTTTTTTTTTTTTTGTAGATGGAGTTTATCCCTTTTTATTATACACTTAAGTAGGCCAGGTGTAATCCAAGCTTTTTCGATAATTTTATTGTGTGGATACAAGTAGGTTTCTATTAAAGTGTGGTTTGGTATTTTTAATTGAAAGTGTTCAGTAAATATTTTCCAAGCAACATCTGGGTCTTCAGTTTTATATAATGATTCCCAGGTTGCTTGTAGTGATTTTTCTAGTTTTTCAAAGTCTATAATATGTTTATTCCAGGATTGATTTTGAGTCAATGGATGGTTGTTCTTTGAATGAATGTAAAGGATTAAAGTGTAATGATTCAGGCGGTAGGCAACTTTATATTTGCCCCTACATGCTAAAGATGCTAAATTTAAAAATATGAGTTGCTAACACGTTGAAAAACTGATATATAATAGTCTAGTGAGACTTTATTGTGAATAATATAATATTATGTAAAAAAATATATTGCTAGAAGAACCCTCACTGTTTGTTTATATTAGCTCAACACAGGAGGCCCTGAGGAAAAAAATTTCCACAGGGCCTTTGTCATTTTCGGGAATGCTATGTAGAGTGACTTGAGATGCTATACGAAAAGGAAGGAGGGAAAGTTCAGGACATTGATTCTCCAATCCAGGCAGCCAGCAATCGCCGTCGAAAGTACTTACATTAGTCGACGCTCTTATTCTTGAGTCTCGTCGAAGGTACTTCGTAGAATGACTTCGTCGAATGGCTTCGTTGAACGACTTTGCCGAATGACTTCATCGAGAATCAAAGAAAAAGGTATGAAGGGTGGGTAGGAATGACGGACATATGAATCCATCCCTCTCACTGCGGTGCAAGGCAATGAGTCGAGAGAGAGTCCGGCTGGAGAGATCAAAAGGTTTCTCTAAATCAGTTCCTCTTGATCCGACCGCCCACGCAGTCGGTGGGCAAATGCATCAACCACCAAGACCTAGACAAACCTCACCCTAATAATTCGGGCACACCTTCCCAGTCCCCAAACGTAGCGAACCACTTGGGGTGACTTATGGCATACCCGCTTATAAAATGTTACCAAGTAAATACCAACATGTCAAAAAATAATATTTTGCGATTGTATGTTTTCCCAAATAAAATAAAATAGGGAAGAAACATTTGAAAAAACGACTACTTGTTAACATCTTAGCATTTGTACAGTAAGTCTCCACGTGTAAGAGTATTATAAAAGCTTAATGTTCAGATCCATCTCTAAAATCATGACGTCGAATAAGACAACGCGACATTAAAACTTATTTTATATTGACCCTGTCGCACTGAGGTCAAAAAGAACTCAAATTTTCTCTCCCCGAATATGTATAGTAATGAACATGTACAGTAATTTACAATGTACAGCCTAAATCAGAGGTTCCCATAGGGATCTATATGGACCCCCAGGGGTCGATATCGGTATGCTGGGGGTCTATGTCAGCGAGAAAAAAAATTGAGCGTCTACGAGAATCAAATGGGGGTACATACGAGCGGACCCCCATTTACCTCAAGTCAACATTTAGGAGTTCCGTAAATGACGCAATAGACCTAACACAAATATAATAGACTGAGAAATGACTTATTTGATATTTGTATTTTTATATTTCGTAAAGTTGTTAATTGAGGTATTAAATAGTGTCTACGTTGCTTTTCTCGTCAGAATTAATATATTCAAGCAAAACATTGCACATTGGAAGCCGCGAATTTTCCTAGTTCCCCAACATGTTTTTGAAAAACGTCCAGGGGAATAATGAGCGCATTTAAATGCACTTCACACTGACTTCAAAACTAAGTTTGAGGATATTTTGACTATGGAAATGCAACGTTGAAGAATCGGATATCATGTGACAAGAAGAACTGACCGGAATAAGCACTGACAAAGAACTTAAGGGGCAGTTCTGTAGGGCTAGATACAGAAAGAAATTTCCGTTGCTTATCCTGCTTCATTTTCATTTGGTGTAATACCTCACAAAGGTGCCCCTGTCTGCACAATGTAAAGACAGAGCAACTATACCGCCACCCAGTTGTTGGGCAGGCAAGGGAAGGGAATATTTTTACTAAAAAAATAAATGATTATCACATGGGACGTTAATAGTTTTAGGAAAATACAATATTCTGCAGGCAGGGGGTCTACGGAAAAAAAATATTTGGCAAGTGGTCTACGGGGAAAAAAAGTTTGGGAACCTCTGGCCTAAATGTATAGGCACAATTCTCCGCTGAATCCCGTATTATTTTTCCAGTTCACTCTTCATACAAAGTCCCCTCTTCTGCATATCTGCATTCCGCCAATCGAATTCGAGGAAAAGTTTTGTTTGTGTTTGGTCTGTACGCTTTACAATATAAAAACTTATTTACAATTGACCTTATTATTTGCCATGAACCTAAAAGGCATTGGATGGAACTATTCGAGTCATATAAAAAATGACTATTCTGACTTTATTTTTTTATTGACATATCCCTCCCAGTCCCATCAAACATTCATAAAAAATAATAATCCACATTAAAAATATTAACTAGTTAATTTTATACTATCTTGCATACATTCATTTCAAAAGATTGCCATTCAAAATGGCCGCTAATCAATTTCCCCTCACTATAGATTTGGCTTCAAAGTTATTCGTAAAAGTCGCACGAATGCTCTATTCAGGGCTTTATAGGTTAATGCTGTGTACAAACAGACTTTTATTTCCGATTTTTTCAATAAAATGTTGCAAATTATGGTGCAATTTTGTACGAGGATCGCACAATAGACCCAATTTCTCCCAATAGTCTTGAGTTAATGAGACTATAATATTCCCGATTGGGTTACGTTGTGAGGCAGAAGATAGTGGAACGAGAATGAGATGAGAAAGATGGAAAATAGTCACAAAAATTAGTCACAAAAGACGGCTTCAATTCTGAATGGTGGTCTATCATCAGAGTGATACGAGTATCTATTTATTAAAATAACACAAATTAACGCTCGCTGGTATTTAAACCCGCGACTTAATGATTCGTGATCGGGGATCATAAGTACTTAACCACGCAGGCCGTCGAATGTTAGGTTAGGTGCGACACATTTGTTTATGTATTATGTTTGGGGCTACGAAAACATTTATCATTTCTTCACGTGTGTGTGCTTTGTATTGTGTGCCTTGATAGGGGGCATTAAGTATGTATGCGCCCACCTTGTGACCGCTTTCAGCAAACGTCCCTACCTTACCTCTGGGATGGCCCGAAACAAAACGAACCGGACATTAAACTCTGTTGTAGGCAGGTACACATCATTCTGAATCACCGAACATGAAATTCCCAGAAGTGTCATTATTCTATAGGTACTGTCATTATTCTATACTGATTTAAAAAAAAAACTGATGAAGCCGTGGATATCAAAATTAATGGACATGAAATCTGGATATCATTTCGACGAGCTGGAGGCAAACCATTTGACCATATTTTTGGGACCAGGAGAGTTTGAGGACGCGTTGAAAAAAATATGACATCAGTCATACATTGACCACCGAAGAGCGCACATTAAAATAACCAGACCCTGTTTGCCTAACATAAGGCAAGGTTCGAGGCGCATACCGTTAAGGGACTTTCAGGATGTGTATGTTCGTTTTGAAACGAACCGCCTAGTGAAGCAACGCTAATATTGAGTGCGGTTGGAAAATTATAGCACAATTGTTAAAGTGTCTAGGTAAATAGTTTAGCAAAATATAACATCTGGAAATATTTCCAAACTTTTGTTTACCCGATTTGGGATTTGCAGTTAAGTTTTTTATGCAGCCAGCGGTTCCTTGAGAACTCAACACAACATCAAGTCAACGCGCTTTAAAAAAAGTTATATAAAATCATAAATATCCAACCTTTAAACCTAACATACGTCACCTATTTAACCTTGTTTTTTTCACTTTTTAAAGGTGTGTTTTATTGTCATTGGGTTGAGTTATCTGGTCACCGGGCTTTGGTAATCCTATATATTTTTGGGTACATACGTATATAGGGTTGGGTAAGTTTTAATAGGGTTATTCGTATATATATTAATTTTTATGATTACAAAATTACAAGATTACAAAACACAATTCAACTTCGACAGCTGTTTTGCTTTCCGAAGGCTAATTCAATAATTTTGCAAAGCAGCTGTTACAGGTAAAAAAATATCATGAAAAAATTTTGTCATTTATTGCACACCTTCCCTAATGATTGATACTGTAATACTATTCGAAACGTTGACTAAAGAAAGTGGTAGCGCAACACGGCATAATACCCCGAAACATAAATCAATATAATCAATTGGCCGAGAAAATCTCAAATCTTAAAAACTTAAAACCAAGCATTTGGTTCATTTTATAATATCTCAAACCACACTAAAGTTCATTATTTTGATAACTAACTGAATCTTTTTGAAAGACGCAAACGCATAGAAATAAATCTATTTACATTACCTACCAAGTCGGAGCAATCTATTTCTTAATAAACTTTGAAATTACATTTCATACGCACAGATTCACAGATTTTATTCATCATTCACTTTCAGGCAACGTACCGTACTATTTCAATATGGTTTAGCTAGAAAGGTAAACGATGTTGTAGGTTTCCATAAAAACATCATAGATACACAAAATATTATGTAATATGTTGCTAGGACCACCCTACCAACATTTATTCAGCATTGTAATAATATTTCAGCCGACGGTCACGTATTTGGAAAGGCAGTATTTTGCAGGCGCAGCGAAATATTCCATATAAACAAAAAAGCTTCGCCGGTAAAAAAAACTCTCGATTGAGTGGCGCTTGTCGATATTCGTACTAAAGTTTAATAACATTTTTTTTAACGGTACCAACCAAGGTAATGAAAAAATGTAAATACGTGAATTACGCGCAGTGTGAGGATTGAGTATTTTGACCGTAAGCGTACTTGAAGTAGTTATTAATTGAAATTTATTGAAAATATAATAACTAGAATTTACAGTCCTCGAATGAAAATGCAACGAGAACGTGAATTAATAATTTTAACCATTATGATGACCAAATCTGAATAGCCAGGTACTTTTTACATCTTCTTTTCCTTACCACTACCCTCAGCCTCATAATATACTCCAACTGGGGATGCCATAGTCTCACTGGCTCCTTGTGATTGGGAATAGTTGAGAGTTGAAGCTCTTGTGATAACACATAAAAAAAACCTTCCTATTGGGAGGCGAAAATGGGAACCGCTGCCACGCCTGCGAATAATTAGATAACCAACACGTAGGTTTCCCTAAGTAGCTTGATACGTTTGGTGACTTAGCAGGGGTGTTCAAGTTCATGGAGGTGAAAGTTGTCTAGATTTTGGCTGCAGATGCGACTGTCCAACAATTGCACTGCGGTGAGAGGGATGGATTCATACGTCCGTCAATCCTGGATATACTTACCCAGCCCTCGTACTTTCTCAAGACTTCCACTTCTTCCCCTTCCTTAAAAAGACCATCCACACTCTATCCCCAAAGATGATTTCCTCTGGGCCGTCTGTGTGGTGATAATGTAAAAAATAAATATATTGGAACAACAGGAAGAACAATATAGATGAATATTTTTTTGAATGTGGTGAAATATATAAATAACTTGCTCCCTTAATATCTGCAAACTAATATTATGTACCATAAAAATGTTCACAATTTTTAGAGATTTTAGGCTTCCCAAATCTAAGCTTGTGTATACATAAAAAGGCGTAATTTGTGAAGGATAATAACCTACCAGAAACCTGGAAGTCTTGTCACTTTTTGTACGATATTTGCTATGAATATGTTTAAAGGGAGGTTTTATTTTATTTACATATAGTTTTAGTTTTACATTTTATTTTATGCATGAAAAATTCTTGCAATCATAAGATATATTAACTTTAAAGTCAGTTTACCAATAGAAACTACAAATTAAAACCATTTGATGAAAGAATTAAAATTATTATAACTCTCTGATAGGAGGCTTGTTTCCAACTTTCTTTAATTGTTAGTGGAGTTATAGACAGCCCTTATTTATTGAGCCTAATCATCTTCACCAACTAGAACTTCTCAATCGAAAATTATTTTTAATAACAACAAGAATATCAGGACTGAGTCATTTAGATACTCACTTGTACCTAGATTATATGCAGTTGGCAATAATTTCGAAGAAATTGGAAATCTTTTGAAATGCACGGAATATAGTTAAAAGAATGATATAGTAACATAGTTCAATAATATTTATAACCAAACTCTAAGCTTTATACTTTTCTTCTGCATTGAATTTCGATATAACTAAAATCAAACTTTTATTTCTTGATTACTGTTGCACTAATCTATTATGTATTTCAAATGTTTATAAAAGCCCGTGTGGACTTAGAATATATAAATACATGCACAAATAAATAAAGCTTTAAGACAAACAAACCTACGAGTGAAGATAACAGCATCTGAAAAAAAAACTTGTTTCCAACTCTTTCATATAACCATCCGGCATTATTTAATCTCAACATATCTAATATAAAACATGTACAATCACGCTCTGAGACACCTAAGTATAAATCTGTTATAATATTACCTCCATATATTGGTCAGCCGATGCGCAGTGTAGTAGCGTAATGTCGTAGTGTGTATATTTAATGGGTTGGGCAGGAGCGGGGGTAGGGGGCAGTATTGATTGTGTCGCACGATGCGCCACTGCGGACGGCTTTTGCCCCTACTGTCGATATCTTTCCCGTACGCCCCTGGTGATGTATTTTATTTTACAAGGTTTCGCTTCGCACAATGGCGCACGCTTGAATTAATATAAATACAAGACGGAATTTAGCCGAGAGGGCGAACAAAATTGATTTACTTTTTAAAATGAAATCATTAGCTTTCTTCATTGGTTTCATATATCTTAAATAAATATAGGGGAAGGTTGCGATGATTAGACTACATAACTTTGTAGACTTATAGCTCTTGTTACATAGAATAAAAGTAATTGATTAATTAAAACCAAACTTCATTCATATAATAAAAGGATAAGCAATAGAATTTTTGAACTTATCATCACAAAATTGAAAAAAGTTGGGTTTCCTAATTTGAACTACCGTCGCCACGTTAGGACCACTGGATTACTCTGATCGGACCTAAGCAGTTTGGAGGCAGGGACCCCATTTATAATTACTATTGTAATTCTTATTAAGATTTTAAATTACAATGATAATAAACTTTAAATATGAATTAAAACTAAAAACAAACATAGTGATAACAATTAAAATAAAACAATTCTTGGTTTAATCACCGATTATCTTTTTAAGGCGATGCACTACATCGTGTAATATTTTAAATTGAGCCGTTATCAATAACAACCCTAACGTAGATGGCGATAAAGTTTAAATTCCCGCCTGTTTTGATTTATGCAAGAAAAAAACATGGCGAAAAAGTGCCTTTTATTTTATTTTGGGGATGTTCAGGCCTAATTTTTTTTTTCGATTATTTTATAAATAACTTAATTTTCCACATTATACAATAAAATAATAACCGAAAATGGGTTCGTAAGTAGGAGATTTTGAACTTTAAAGCAGTTTTCATAGGCCTTATACATTATTTTTTTTCTGGGCTTAGAAAAAGATTTATCTAAAAAATACTCAATTATTTCAAAGGCCAAGATGTATTCTACTCTTAGTATTTAATTAAAGCATATGAAACATTTCTAGGTGACCAATTTTTTAAACCAAAAACACCTGATTTTGCATTACTACGTATGGCATCGCCTTAAGCATAACGTTGTGACAATATACCTACATATGTTGTCTATTTTGTCAAAAGTCACAAGAAACAAAAATTAACGTCAGGTAATGCGAAAGTGTTCATTTTGTGCCTTTTTGATTCATGCATTTAAAAAAGTAAAAATAACATTATTTCTGAAACTCTTTTAAACGCAGGCAGACTCTCCTTCAACCCAGGCTGTCCGCATTTATTTGTCAATTTATTAATTTTTTTAAAATTTTATAAAAATAAATAAATTTATTTATTTATTAATTCATTTACTTATTTATTTATTTACTATTACTTGTATTGGTATAATTTTAGTTTGTAATATAATTTCCCCACTGGGCGCCCTTATTTTTTTTTATACAAATCAAAAATTTGTGCAGAGATTGATTTATTGAATTGATTGATAGGTTGAATTTTTGGGCACTTGACTTTCAAAACAAGAGGAAGGTAACTGTTTGTACGAGATTTCGAAAATCACCTCTCATTACCCTTTCCCACCCCATGAAGCATAATAAAAAGCTCGGTCAATGCCGAGGATTTCAGCTGGGATAAGTATAAAGGAGATCTTTTTGGCAGGTGGACATTTCTTCCAGTCTTAGCGTCCTTAGTTGATAATAAATGGTTTTTGAGTTTTCATCGTTGTGTGAATGTAATAATTGAAAAGATTAATGTTGATAATTAAAGACATTAATATATTTCATAGCGAAAATAAATAAGAATGGGTACACGGATGAGGAATGGAATGCAGGGGGATTAGAATGTGATAGAGTAGGAAAAGAGGAGGGGACGGTATGGGGAAAGCATGGAGAACAGACGGGAATGGGCTGGGGAATGAATGGAAGTTTGATAAAAATAAGGTATTCAGCTGATGGGAAATGAACAATATTGTTAATATAACTTTGAAACTGATATTAGCGTGGGTAATTAGAGTAAATCCGAAGTACAAGAAAATATTCTATGGTCTCGTGTTTACTTTTTAATCCTTAAGAAGTAAATTTTGACGCAGCTACTAAATTTAAAAAAATTATTTTCTTTTACTTATATGGTAGTTTTCAGAATAATTTTAGATAATAACGAATAAAAAAAAATAAAGGAGATATAAGCCATCTAGTAGGACCCTCTTTTGAATATCCTTGATGATGGTGCACTTATTTTCTCTGTCAGGCATTGTCTGATTTTTTTATTTAGAAAGGTAATAGCTTTAAATGTAGCATAAAAAACTTTGAAAAAAAAACTACTATTTTATCGAAGTATTGTGTTTAAATTTTTTTAACTTATGAACGTGGCATGCAATCGAAAAATCCTTCATTATATCTTAGATAATATTTTAAAAATATGTGTTTTTAATTTTTATTAGTCAGATCTTGAGATATCTCGTACATCAGTTTGAAAAAAGTAGCTTCGAAAACAACGGAAAAGAAAAAACCGTACGGCGTCAGCGTCTTAAAACGTATATTTTTGTATGTTATATTTCATTTATGTTATATTCCATTATATTTTCAGTATATTTTTGTATGTTATATTTCATTTTAACTAAGGAAGTTCTTTGGTAAATTTATTAACTTTTTCGGCAAACATATTATACATATATCTACTTACTGTCCTATCTATTTTAATTATTATATATATGATTTAAGAAAAAATATACCAACCATTAAAACTTGTAATTACATAAATTTATTTTACTAACGTTTCTTGTTCCCTCGTGAGTTCAAAATTTTATACACGTCATGCAATTATTAACATTATTTCATAGGACATAATTAAGTTTTCTGTCTTGTGATATATAGTCATCATCTCAATTGGAAACGTATTTTACCTATTATATAACTACCATTATGTATCTATCTACTTTTGTATATATCCCTCACATTTATGTTAAGGAAGTTGCATACTATATAAATATACATTTTTAATCATTGTATCGAATATAGGATCTCACTGTTAGCTTTTTTATTTACATTTATTATGTTCTTAACTTCTATGTTGTATTAGTTGATGTTATACGTGCTTAAAAGATCCATTTATTATTTATACATTCTTATTTAGAACTTTTCAACTTGAAATATACTTTTTATATATCCTATAACCATTTAATATGTACCTCATATATATATATCGTAAGTCAGTTACTTAAGATAGAAAAGGTGTTTTTTTTTATACATACGTTATACATATTTATTTTTTATCTAATATTGTGTTACTTTAAGAGGATCTCAATTTACTTTGTTATTCACTCATGTTTCTTATATTTTAAGTATCATGTGTAAAAGTTGAAAGGCGTTAATTACATTTAAGTAAATATATAAATTAAAGTAAGTTTATTTTTAATTACCTTCGGCATTTCCTGGACCGTCACTTTTTGAGTATCTTCTTTCAATTTCCTGGCCTCTCTAGTCTCTTAATGGGCTCTCATGTTGGCTATTGTGTTTCAGATCGACTATGCAGCGCTCACTTTTAATTGCTATTTTGGAAATAATTTGGTTAAACGTTTAAAATATTTTTAAAAGAAAAAAAAAATTATCTAGCCTAAAAAAATAGTTCGATCTTTTGAAAATCTCAAGGTGGTGTAACCCTTTCAGATAATTCGACATTTTAACCTCTAAATTTGAACGCCTTAGATGCTATTTAGCCATTTAAAAAAAATAAAATTCATAAAACAGCCACTTTTTAGCCCCACTCAAGGAAGATATATTAACTTTACTTATTAAGTTGCCTCTAAAAACATCATTAGAACCATTTTAATGATGTTTTGCTAATGGTTTTTAGTCAGAATCCATAGCTCATAATTATTTATAAATGGCACCGACATTAAAAGTATATTATTTACTGTGGTGGTATAGAAAACTTAAGTAAACATGTTTTAAGTTTTTTCAATTTTTAATCATTTAATCTTTTTTAAAGAAAGACAAACATTCCCGGGTTACAAATTACCTTACAATATTTTATCTCCTACTACCATCACAGTAAGTGGAAAATATAGCTTGTGTCATGATGGAGGACTTAGCCAGCCTAGGATTTGAACTCACGACGCCAGGGTGGGACCCAGACGCGATGCCAGTTCAGCCACTGAGCGGTTAACGTCAACAGAGCAATTTATCATGCCTTAAAATTTCAGTGCTAATTTCGGTTGTTTGTAATGTGCATTATTCGTCATTAAATGAAATCAAGATTGCTTCGAATTAAGAAGTAATTTTCAAAACTGTGACAATGAAAGAGGTACCTTCGGAAATATTTTAATTTAATAATTGTGTAATTTTTTGCATTAAACAATGTTTTCTGAATTGATAATACGAGGTTATTTTATTTAGCCTTTGCCCAGAATTCGTCGTGTGATTTACTGTGAGGGAAAGATTGGGTGCCCTCCCTATTTGTGTCTTCGTTGCAGCCAATATCTTTTACAGAGTGGGCCAGACAAGGACTTCCAAAAGTCAAAGACGTCGAGGGCGTGGGATGAAAAATTACATCAGTTTAGGAATTATTGAATTGTGTTCGCCCCGATATTTTAGTATTTTTTTAATGTGTGTTTTTTTTATATTTTTTTACAATAAACATTCAAATTATCGCATGTTTTGAAAAAAAAATAATAGATATTTTTCCTCACCCAAAGGTAACATGGCTCTTGTGTTTGGTGAGGAGACGTGCTCGATTAACAAAGTTATGTTAGTTACAAAATATTATAAATAATATTAAGAAAAATATTGACAGGAATAATAAAGGAGTAGAAAAACCCATGATTTATCGACAGAATAAGATATTTGTTTGAAAATAATGACAAATGCATTAGTAGTTTTATGTAATTTTTCAATTTAGTTTTAATTCAAGAATATTTTATAAAATTATTCATGAATTTATTATTTATTTATTAAATAATTTACCTTAGATAGAGGTAAGTATTTTTAATACACTCGGTGTTCAATTATGTATTTTAATGGTATTTTGAAATATTGACGATAGTCAAACGTGTAAGTTATTTAGCTATTTTTCTTTAACAAATTGATAAATAGTAGATAGTCCATTAGACTGTCAATTTTGTATTTTTGTTGCAATTGGTAGTAGTCAATAGAGTTATGTATCTATCTATTTTTGGTGAGTGTTTATGGATGAAATAAGTGAAGGAGAAAGGAAAGATAAAGGTTGTAAAGTAAAGTACCTAACTTTTCATCTTTTAAGAGTTAAAGACGTTTATCGTTTTCATCGCGGATATAATAGTAGGGAATTAATGGAGAGGGAAATCTTGCCAACCAGATATTGTAACCCAGTTGGACTACGGCATCCCTTTTTGGTGTATGTTTTGAGGCTGGAGGAAGGGAATAAGAAGTGGAAGAGGAACTTTTAGCCATTCAGATCTGAACACCAAACACTTATGAATGGTGATATTTCACCATGGCAAAGTATCTACCGCCCTGTACTTGGCACTTGGGGCAGGAAAATGGGAGAAATTTAAATGTCAGTCTCTATCTATTTAAATGTAATGACTTAAAATTTCTTGATATGTCAAGTAACGCTGCGAACATGTTCGAATAAATTTTTAATGTTTTACGGTGTTCATTCAGGGCGACTTTAAAATAAAAATAAATAAAATATGTTTTATTTCTTTTTGTAGCTTTGTAACCTCCCTACTCTGAAATTTATTCTTATTCCTACGTATCCTAAAAGACCGAAACCTTTTCGAATAAAATACATAGAGCATTTAGTTTCTTGTCTTGTAGCGACCCAGCGGGCGGAGTTAATAGGGTGTGTTTTTGTGCGATCCAAATGGTTATTTGGATGAATAACGATTTTTGTCCCACTGATAGAACCCACCAACCCTTCTTATCTTAACTGTCCTCCCTTATTTCTTTTGTTTACTATCGATATTGATAACATGCAATCGCCCTGAAATATATCATACTTGATACATTTCGTTCAGTTGCCAAGGATAGAATAGAGGAAAGATAAGACTATTTCCAACAATCAGCAGATGTTTTTGCAAATTTATTATTTATTTAAGGTCGCAAGGATTTGTTGTAAAAATAATATCTACAACTAGCCAAGAGGTTTTTTTTAACTTTTTCCCATGTTTTTCAAGTCATTGTTTACTCAGTTGTAATATGCATGGACGTGAGTTAAGTAAACCAAGTTTTCTTTTAGGAACTTACATATAATAATTTTGAAGACAAAATAATAAAATTTGTTTTTTAAGAGCATTTGTTTTATTCCCCATTATTTTATTGTTTGTTTCATGACGTTCGTTCTATTACACGTCGAATAATAAAGGCGTACAACAGTCGTAAATACAAATTTAGTCAGTCAAGGTAGATATGTGTTAAAAAGATCGTTTTTACTAAATTTATAACAAACGAGAGCTCAGATCCACAGCAGTCATGTTTATTGGTCGGAATAACAATTTTAATTGCCCCCTTTACTCCTTTGGGAAATAAACCAGCTGTGTCTACTAATTTACGTCCTCCATAAATACTATTTCGCATTTGACGGATTTCTGCTTGTGCCAAGGTATGAACTTTACAGTATTTTTTTACTAAAGCAAGCTAGCAATTCTTTTTATACATTTTTATTTATAAATTTATGGGGAACCGTCACACAATTCTAGATAGATATGCAGAGAGATTGGATTGTTTCTCTGTATTGACAAAAACTTATCCCTTTTCCATTTCAGAATGATTTTATATACTTTTTTTTTTTTTTTTTTTTTTTTTCATAGGAAGCAATTACTTTGTGGTTAGACATTATATTATAAAATAAAACACAAACACTTTGTATTTAACCACGAATTTATTATTTCATATATCGACCGGTTTCACTTCGACCAAGCTTCTTCAGGATATAATAATAACTAAATGCTAAGACAGAGTTATGGCTTATATATAAGAGTGACAGAGGGAGAAAGAACAAAATTAGAGGGAGACAAAATATTTGACACAGGTAAAATGGATAATCAATTAGTGGGAGGGAGACAACAATACAATAATCAATTACTGGGGGGGAAACATCAATACACATCATAATCAAGTAAATGAACAAACAACAGTTAACTGTGATCTATGAGATATTAAAAAAAGAATTTTTTGTTGTATTTTACATTAACTAAAGGACAATATTTAGATATATATTTTTTTATTTTTTATAGTGAATACCTCACAAGAGTCCCAACTGCTCCCGTCTGGAGCCAGTGAGACTATGGCATCCCCAATTGGGGGATGTTGTGAGGCTGAAGGTAAGTGGGGAAGGGAAAGAGGAAGGTGGGGAAGTACCTGGCTATTCAGATCTAGTCACTAAACACGGCTAAAGCCATTTGGAGCAACGTTTCAATTCTGAATGGTGGTCTTACACCAGGGCGATACTGGTAGTATCTTCCACTCTGGAACGTGCCGCAAATATACTATATATTATTTTAATTAATTAATTGTGAAATAACACAAATTAATCAAATAAAATTTATTTGCGCACGCCGGATAATATTAATAATGAATCACGCTAATGAATATGATAATATTAATAATGAATCACGCTACAACACATATATACTATCATGGGTTAAGGTGGATTGCGGGGAATAAGTTAAAAATAGGACTATAGGGTGTATTTTTTTGATTTGATAAGTTAATTTGATTATTTAGTAAGTATTCTGACATATTTGTATTTTTTTAAATATGTCAGAATACTTACTTAATAATCAAATTAACTTATCAAATCAAAAAAATACACCCTATAGTCCTATTTTTAACTTATTCCCCGCAATCCATCCTAACCCATGATAGTATATATGTGTTGTAGCGTGATTCATTATTAATATTATCATATATCTAAATATTGTCCTTTAGTTAATGTAAAATACAACGAAAAATTCTTTTTTTAATATCTCATAGATCACAGTTAACTGTTGTTTGTTCATTTACTTGATTATGATGTGTATTGATGTTTCCCCCCCAGTAATTGATTATTGTATTGTTGTCTCCCTCCCACTAATTGATTATCCATTTTACCTATGTCAAATATTTTGTCTCCCTCTAATTTTGTTCTTTCTCCCTCTGTCACTCTTATATATAAGCCATAACTCTGTCTTAGCATTTAGTTATTATTATATCCTGAAGAAGCTTGGTCGAAGTGAAACCGGTCGATATATGAAATAATAAATTCGTGGTTAAATACAAAGTGTTTGTGTTTTATTTTATAAGATTTTATATACCTTTCCTTCTTTATTTTTTATGTCTTCTGGAAAGCAATTATTACATAAACTGCCCCCACCATTGCAGCTAATGGATTGATTGCTCTATTGTGTTTGTATGGTTTTAAATATTGTAATATCTTGTTGTCTAATTGTATTTTATTCACTTAATTGTGCCGTGTCTTTCTTTTTCAACGAACCAACAATTCATGTATTCGTCTAATACTTTTTTGAGTCCAAAATTCTATGTTAATATTATATTAAAAGTGTTTTAGATACTAGATACTACTTAAGTTATCTGTATTTTCACAAAAATTCTTTAATCATTTCTTAATTTTGAATCACTCTTTTTTTTGCTGCTCGAACATTGAAATTTTATTTTTTAGTTCTTAAATACGTTGTTGAACACCAATAATACATTTGTTGAGTTATCTACCATGTTACATATTGTTGTGTTCGGACAAACAGGTCTCCAACTCGTCTCGGAAGGAATTTAATAATAGAATGGTTCTTTTATATTAATCAGGGATTTATTAATACTCCGCGTATTATATTGGTGACTCGATAGTCGACCTAACTAGAAGCTTGCTAATTGAAATCTGGGCCAGTGAGATCCTCTGAGAGCCTTCGCACTGGCCCTGGCGACAACTGGCCACTGGCTCCATCTTGCGGATTTCCACGCAAGCTCTATACACTGTCATCTGTGCGTGCACTATGAAGCTCTTACTTCCTAACAGATATAAAACTTCACCACTATCAGTCGCTGTCTATTCACCGATATATGAAGACCTCGCCAAAAGGCTTCCACCGTCTTCGATTTTCTTATAATTCTAACGAAAGATAGATTTAAACTGGGTTTATTTAGTCGGACCTGACTTCCTTAAAATATTTTTAGGATACAGGCACTTAAAGAAATAGCTCCATTATTTTTTCCTTAAAATCAATTTTTAATAAATATTAGTAATTATATTAAAACAAAAAAAAAGACATTTCTTTCCGCACGCTGAGAGCTACCTTAAAGTTTTAAACTTCACATATAACTGTCCAATTTCCCTCCGGGTAGAGGTGGCAAGAATAGTCAATTAGCCTATAAAATTATTCAATTTGTAAGTGGAAGATAGTCATCCGTATATTGGGGATATGGTGTTCCAAAAAATGTTTACTTGATGTAGAAGTTTTAATGAAGAACGATTACTCAAAATTTCAAAGTTTTGATGATAGCCTTTGTATCAATAAGGATACCATTTTTATCTACCCATCGTCCAAAATATTAAGAATTTATTAATATTAAATCTTGTACTGTAGATAATAGATGCTTAAACTGTCATGAACAAACAAAGTAAGTTATGACAGGAGTAGACAGAAGTAGGTCGATGTAGGTAATTTTGCTGCGGCAATAAAACCGTGGTATTGTCGGTTTTGAACTGAAAACAAAATATAATTTATGCATCAACTTTGCAATCAGCCTGTTGTTCCATCTGTATAGGACTATAAAAAGACGGTCGGGGTGGTTCCTTTTTGTTCCCTATGTTTTTTAGAATTGTAAGGGTGAACGCTGAATAGAGTACAGAGAACATGAGAATAGGAATGAAATGGGTAGGGGATGTTGGACCGCCTCGCCTATTTGGGGATGTTTATTTAAGGCTTTTTGTTCCACGACTGTAAGAATGCCAGATCTGCTACGAGTAATATGTATGATGTCTTTGGAAGTGTTTTTGGCACAAGCATGAAATTGTTGATTTGATTGTTTCGACGCAGAAGGCGGTACTAAATTTATGGAAATGCGGGTATGTCGCATTATGGGAAAATCCGTTCTGAAACAAAGAATATTTTGTAAAAATATTTTTGTGAAAGATTTATGGGAAGGCATATATTGCTGATGAATAAAATAAGAAGTAAGTGTTGAAAGAATGTGGCATAATTGGATGGAAACACAAGTCGAGAAAGCCTCTGGATTGCGTTTTTATACAAAGAGACAGTGTAAGAAAAACAAAATATACATGTGGCGATTTATGCACGATAAAAAATGAGTATAGCCATTGGTGCATTATATTTAGATGAGTCATGAAGCAAAAAAATAGTTTTTTTTACCTCCAACTGACCTCCAACTCTCCTAACGCTCTACCTGAACCTTTAAATAAAACTACCGAATCCCGTCTATGCGCACCGCTATCGCGTTCTAATGGTGGAACTAGTTTCGACGAGATATTAGCACGCAGTAACGTCTCTACTTGTAGCTCTATAAGTATAGCTAAATTACTAAGAATCTCTTCAAATTATTGGCACTCTGATTAAGAACGGGATTGCAGGCCTTAACGAATGAATTAATTATGCCTTTCGTTTTTGTTTCTTTTTTCTCCTTGTGGATGTGACAATACAGAGTGGTGTGGTGTTCCATGTAATTTAGTATAAACATAAATAAAAATGTGTAAAGTTAACTGATTTTTGACACAACTATATCTTCTTTAAGATAGATAAGACAATCCAAAAACTTACTCTTAAATCGGTTGTTCAATCGGGGATGGTTTGAGATTTTGAGAATACACATCTGCCCTGATGATGGACACTGCAATGCTGTCCGAAACGTTGCCCAAAGAAGGAGATAGCGCAACATGGCATAATACCCCAAAACGATTGTTCAATCGATTAATTTACTTACTTTAAAAAATTTTGTTGTATTAGCGTCTTCTTTTTTGTTTTGAGTTTAAATAATGAAAAAGTACATATTGGAAGCATTTTCTAAGGGCAGTCAGGGCTCTTTAATGATTCTTGTGCTGATGATAAGGAAACAATATTTTAAAAACAAAACTTTTAAAATGTTAAATAATCAAATGCTATTATTCCAATATGAACCACCATCCGAAAGAAAAGCCAATTTTTAATTCAGAAGAAATATTATTTTTGGGTGTATCGTCATTCGCCCGAGCCCAAATGTAAATAATATTATTGTAACTAACCGTTCGTTTTTAAGTATTTTTAACCTTATTAATTCATGAAAAAGATAAATCATGATAACCGAACAAGGAAAATTCGCGTACTGGAGTGGTCGAATAAAAATAAATGCATGTTTATGACAGATATAAGAAAGAGAAATTAAGGATAGAATCAGGAGGTAACTGAAATTATAGGCAACGCGATTTATTTGTAATCAAACCTTTGCCAAACACTCAATATATGCATATACAGTGAATTAATTTGAATACTCTCATATTTCAAATTGAAATAGATGATAAAATACGGTTATAATAATTTCTCGATAAGTTTTCTTAACCCAGAAGTAAATTCAAAATGTGGTAAATTTTTTAATCTTTATCTTTCTTTCTCACTCTTTTCTTCAAGACTTCAAATTAGTCGTATAGTTCCATTCAAATTAGTCGTATGGGTCCATTCAAATTAGTCGTATAGGTCCATTCAAATTAGTTGTATAGGTCCATTCAAATTAGTCCTATAGGTCAATACAAGCTTTGTATTCACGTTCTCAGTATAAAAGTAAAACAAATTTTCAATAAAAACTTTTATTCTTTGCCAAAACATTTCATATACTTAGTTTTTTAACACAATAAAAACTTTTTATCATCGCAATTCAAAAACAACTCAATCCCTACAACTTTTTTAATTTTACAAGTAGGTACCTATTTGTACGTGAATAACTTCAAACATAAAAAAAACAATACACTGTTTGTCCAGACGTAAAATTGGAAACATAAAAAATTGTATTTATGCCTAGAAACTATAATAAAATTACAAATACACAGCACATTGCAAAAAAAAAAAACATTAAATTATTATTAAAAATCGATCCAGAACAGCGAAAATAATAATTATTGAAAAATAAAAAGATTTGGGATAGATAACAATAAGTTGGACTTAAAATGATTTGGGATAGATAAAAATAAGTTGGACATAAAATGATTTGTGATAGATAACAATAAGTTGGACATAAAATGATTTGGGATAGATAACAATAAGTTGGACATAAAATGATTTGGGATAGATTACAATAAGTTGGACAAAAATACTATTTTAAAGCTTTTATAAATATTTTACTGAATTGTTTTTGTATAGTTTTATTTGAATGTACACTGATTATATCTAATACAACCTAAATAATGATTAACTTATTTTACATATATACCTACATTTTTAGTTTTATCTTATTTACACAATTTTTGTTATTCCTATTTAACAAGTAGGTGGACACCGCATCGCATACAATATTTACATTTTGCTTCCGTAGGCAGGTGTTTGAATAAATTAATAAAATGTACATCGTTTTCGAGGAAGGTATTTCATAAAACTAATTTGTTGAGCTTTATTATTTCAAATGAAATACCATGTTTAGAGTTCTGCTGGCCACTTTTTATTGTAATGCCAGGCGTCTATCTCGAATTACAGAAGCTTTAAATTGATGTCTCGCTAATTAATAATGTTTCCAGTAAAAATAGAATTTTATTAAAAATAATGATTTTATGGGTAATTAAATTTTTTTTTTAAATGATCTCTTGATTTTAAGTCTGTGTTAATGTTGTCAAGTATTCAAACTTTAAAAAAAGACGTGCAATTTAAATTACATTAAAAACTGTGAGGACGGGTTGTTTCAAAGAATTTGAACAATTGGTTAAATTTCAAAGTTGAATTTCAAGTTCTGTTGAGGTTCTATTCAAGTTCTGTTGTGATTTCAGATTTGCCAAAAATAATAAAATAATAGAACTTGAATAGAAACTTCATAGATCTTGCAAATCAACGTTGAAATTTGGTGAATTGTTCAAATTCTGTGAAACAATCCGTCCTAAGTCTAATAAGTTTGGTTATAGAACATTTTATGTGTTTTAAAATCTAAGGGTTGTTTTGTTCCTTTCCTATAATTCGTGGCTCGGCTCGCGGAAATTTTGTCCTTTTCATACGAAGCATAATGTTTCACGAAGTTACAGGTAAAATTTAAATATTCTTACTCAGAAATTTCTTGAAGTATGCATTCTTCTACTTATTTTCTTCAAGTTATTTATATAATAAATAACACAGGTTGGCTTGAATACAATTTACAAAAGGGTAATTAAGAATGGCAGGTCATCACTAACTTCATACAGAGCAAAAAGTCTTCACTGAATGTAAATTTATTTTATGTAATTTATAGAGAGGTGCCCTGATGAGGCTACGTGTTGTAGCGAAACCCGGTCGGCATTAAGTATTTACCTATAAGTGATGTTTACAAAGTTATTGTTTAATTTTAAATTATAATGTCACAACACAAAGTAACCGCTTCATATGAAGAAATAAAAAAAATATAGCACAGACAACGATGAATGTCAAATTAATCGAAATGAGCACATATGATTTTGGGGATTTGGTAGCGAGACCAATGAAAGATGATAGGTTGATGTGTCACAGCGTTCATTTTGAAGTAGAGTTGCGCTGTTGAGATGACTCCGGATCGATGACGACCTAGCCAATATCGTTATGTTATCCCGACCCACTGATAACCACGTCTCAAAAATTGGAAAAGACATCGCGTAGGAACACGCATCTTACCATCTCCGCACCAGAGCGGATAAAAGTGCCCAACACGGTTCACGCATCGGCACAGAGAGAAGTGCCCACCATGGTTACCATGGAACATACTCGGCTAGTTAAGCAACGCGTTTGCCGCCTCCAGCCTGTGTTGTGAACAGTGATTGTAATTTTTAGTAATTTATTTTTCTAACCTTTTTATGATTACATGAATATAATTCAACAACCATACAGTGGCCCTGGACCCAAGATAAATGCAACGGCACCAGCACCAACCCTTCCTACGGCCATCAACAAGCAGGATCGGACTCAGCTTTTTTTCTATCGCAGCCCCCGCGCTGCTGGAGGGGGAGCCCTGTAGTGGTACGCCACTACGCCAAGCGCCAAGGTACCACGCCGTCATAGAAACATTCTGGAAAGTTCGGCCGTTGCCTAGGTTTGTTTGGCAATGAAGGAACTCGAAAGTCAGTCATGAATTAGCAGTTCGCAAGCCATCAATCAGCAATCCACGGCGCTACACGGACCTACCATACCTACACCCTGTCTCTGCACGGACTACGGATTACCATGAACTCCTCTGAACAAATCCACGAGTCTGGTCACCACGGTGTCGACTCACTGACTACCGCTTCGAGCACATCCACGAGTCCGGTTACCACGATGTCACTCACTGACATCTCTTCGACCACTCCACCGCAGTCATCGCTGCGTACACCAGGCATCAAGGCAACGGTCAAACCCATTGAACGTTATGTCTGGCCGGCCATTACAGCTGAGACAAAAAAATTCGTAGGCAACTGCGCTACTGACTCAACCAAATAAACCCTGTGTTACAACAACCTCATCTTTCATTCGTCTCTCTATGACCTCCTGATCCCCGCATGAGTATGATTTAAGATTTTCATGGCCAAAAGTATTTTTTTTATTTGTTTTTGAGGTGTTATGCCGTGTTGCGCTAACTCCTTCTTTAGCCAACGTTTCGGACAGCATTGCAGCAGTGTAAATCATCAGGGCAGATGTGTTATTTTGAAAAATTTTATAAATAACACATCTGCCCTGATGATGGACACTGCAATGCTGTCCGAAACGTTGGCTAAAGAAGGAGTTAGCGCAACACGGCATAACACCCCAAAAATAAATAACAAAAAAATCCACATGAGTAAATTAACTATCGACAAGTCAAACGGCACACGTTCCACTTGAAGATCTTCAATGAGTCTTTTCTATTCGTCGTTGTGTTTTTGGAGCGTGCATAGAAATCTTTGAAAATGAGTTAGCAATCTTAAGTTTCTTTTCACGGAGAAAGCTCACTATCCAAAGATTGTATTTCTTATTTTTCCACCATTATTATAACAATCATTTGATTGATAAATTTTCGTGTAAACTTTGTGAGGTTTTTAAACTTGATGATATATATACTTTGAAAAAATCTCTGATTTATAAACATTCTAACCTCATTTAGGAGTTGAAATAATATCGAATAGGGGTAGAAATTTTGCTTGTTCATGTAAATCATTGACGAATAGCATTATAAATGCCCTATTGAGAGATTTTCAAGTTAATTAATATATTGTCAGTACTATTTGTCCTCAGAACACTTCCGATTAATAATTTCAATCAAATTATTGACAATAAACAGGTATTTTGGTGGTCAAGAAAAGGGTGGTCAGTTAAAAGAAAATTACAACTTTTATATAAATTGTTAGTAGAAATTAATTTCTATTTCATAAAACCGTAGAGATGACCCTAGGCCTCTACCTACACGAAACAATTTTTTATACATACAAACAAAAAAAAATAATGTTCAAAAAATAATGTTTTACAAGCACATTCACTTAACTGGTAATTAGTATTAAAGAATATGTAATACATTTTCTGATAAATTTAAGAACATACTTGTTCAATGCTGGAATTAGACACAAATCTAACTATAACGATTTTATATAGGTACAAATCTTTAATACTGCTCATAAAATTTACACATCATCTTAAATGTACATTTCTTAAACATACTTTTTAATGCATTTAACACAACTTTAAACAAGCAAGTTATAATCTCACTTAGTATTAATAAAGTAACAATAATATGATGTGCTGAAAATTGAAATACCTAATTATTATCATGTATTTTCATAGAAAATAGAAACATGGGAGATGGTCCACGAACCATTAGTGGCATGAAACCGCGCGCACATACTACTGCAAATCGCAAGCACATATTTCGACCTACACACCAAACGCATAACTTTCATTGGCTCAGCCGCTTTGATAGTCCGTGCAGTTTGGTCGTAGCTCGACGCTTCCGTCCAATATCTCCCTGTGTTTCTATTATCTGTGTATATTTTGTATGTTTATATTCAAATAATAAAGAATCATGTTTTTTATACATTTCTAAGATCAAATAATAATAAAAACATTTCGAGTGAAAATCAGTCGCACTTACAATATTTTACAGTTTTTTTTAATGACTGTTCAATTAAACGGTTCTTGGAAGGTTTTTAAACTGTTTGTCGAACACGAATAGTCCAGTCGTAGTTAGATGATGCTGCCTTAGTGCTGATGAAGGACCAGATATCAGGAGAGCAGTACGAGCAAGGAGGCGAACAGTAGCACGTGGTGCGCCTGAGAAGACAGTATGAGGGATTGACCACCCCTCTGCATGGCGGCCGGATACTCCCCTGATAGCACGGACAACCGTTTGTCTATATGAGAATTGTAGTAGGTATGCAATGGAGCATATAATGGTCATAGATTTATGCAATGGAGCATATTATTGATGTAATATGCAGTGAAACATAATTATTTTATGGTTATCAAATTGTACTACTGAATGTAATGTGATGGTTACAATTTATGCAATGGAACATTACACAATATGATATTGGTAATAAATTTATGATAATACTACTTAATAATAATAAATCTAATGTTTATCAAATAATGAAATTGAATAAACGTGTAAACAATGTGTAAAAAGTATGCGATGAAGAATAATGTAATGGTTACCAAATTATGCAATTATCTGTGATGGTTTAAAAATGAAATGGAGCGAGATATATAATATGGCAATAAAAGTAAATAAGGAGTATTAAAAAAGTGAAAATACTGTGAGAAATAATTAAATGGTTATGTATCAAATTGAATACCTGAATTAAATAAAGCACTAAGTGCCAAAAATAGAGTAAGCGTGTAGAATCGTATATGGGTATGTGCCGTCGCCAATATCCTAAATAAATTCCTAAGTGCCACCAAATTGATTGTAGCTGTACACATATTTTGAGAAGTTTCAAATAATATATCACATCGATATTATTTTTATCTTTTATCACATATAGTTCTTTTTCACTGGGCACTTAGATCTTTTGCGTGAAATGAATAAAATTAAGACAAAATTAGCTATATCTTTAATTTGACGGTTTAGTTATAGAATATTTTTATCCTGACAATAAATATGCATTAAAATATTTTTGTTCCGTTAAATCCTAAATTTCAGTTTGACATTTTTGGTACTTAGTGCTTTAATTATTTCAGGTATTCAATTAAGCAACGAATTATATAATGTGGCAAAATACATTATTATTATAATGGTGAATGGTGATACATAAGTGTGATGGAGCACATTATGGTAAATAATACGCAATGAAGCATGAAAACGTTTAAAAATTTTGTGCGTTGGGGTATAATGGTCATATTGATAAAATGTAATGAAAAAAGTAGAAGATGTGTAGTCACAAATAAATAATTTAATAATATGTAAAGTTGTGCTAAAGAGGAAAATAAAAATATACCATATATTTTATGGCGTTCATGGTAATAATATAATGCTAAACGTGTGAAGTCACGTGATCAGTCAATCTTATTAAAAAATAAGTAGGTAACTCGAAATGTTTCAAGTATCATCTCATTATTAAGACTATAATTGGAGTGAGGGTCACGATTCTTAGCAACGAGGAGACAATAAAGATCCCAATTAATGATAGTACGGACTTTACGACAATAGCACAACTAGACGCTTAAAATAAACGTGAATCTTTTAATCAATTATTATATCACGTCGGATTGTCGTTTCAAGCAGATCAGAGTCAAGGAGCATTATTATTATGTTCTTGTTGATTGTGTTTTTTGTTAAAAACTTCGTTTACGAGTTGTATATCGCTACCGCTGTCGAGAGATAGTTTCGCTGACAACACGACAAAAGTTTCAAAATTAACCTTTCGAAGTTAGTGTAATAAATTAACAGGTCAAATAATGGACGTTTCCTTCTTACAAGTGACTGACCTTAACATTATTTGGTATTTGGTAGGCAAAAATTTATTTTGTAAATTAATTTATTATTTTTACCCGTCCATTTTTGATTTTGATATTTTATGCAGATTACTTATTGCATTTATTACTCGAACAACTTTTTTATAGGTGCGTTACCTATTCGAATCACATGCTTCCAATAAATACAATACATTTCAATAGGCTTTCCAGGCATCTAAATGTAATAAAATTAATGAAATTATTTTGTGATTTTTAATAAATGGAGATGAAATATTTTGCAGCTGCTTAAATTTAAATCTCTTACCAGTGTTTGGAAAACAATTATTTAAGAGATTTAAAATCATTAACCACTGGAGCGATTGGTGTCATATATATGTTTACCGTATTATTTAATTAACACTATTCCTCAAAATATTAATATGAAATTGCTGCAGGCGAAAACTGCAGTATAAAACTAATGAATCCACCTAAGTTTCGCCGTTAATCCCATATTTTTAGGTTCTATAAATATGGCACATTATAACAAGCGATCTTTTCAAAACGTTTGTCAAAATGGCAAAACATGCCAAAAAATCACTACTTAATCATGTAATTTTCGTCATTTTTGGTCACATTTCAGTTAAAACTTTTATCTTTTTTTACATTTAATCTCAAGTTTCGTTCGAGTTTTAACATTAATTAAAAGTCATCGCACACGTATCATCTCGGCAACGGATTGGCACCGCCTCGCCTCATTTCATTAAGATGCTGATTAGTGTGCGTTGCTGAGCGGGGTTTCATACAAAGAATTCTGAACGGCTAGGGCAAATGCGAGGCTGATCTGGTGCCGGGGTGATACGTGTGCTACAACCTTAAAGCTTTAAATCATTTTAAGTTTTCCTAAATTTATAAAAATTGACAATTCCCCAAATTGCCGTTTTCATATAAGTCAACGACATTATTGTGACATAATAAAATGTAAGAAAACAAATTGATTAAATCTAATAAAAGAGTACGAAAGTGTAAAATAACTAGTCCCATTAAATATAATTTAACATGTTATACATTTTTGTACAATGGCTGGGAGAACGGGTTTTTATTTTCTGTGCACATTTTTCGCAAATGGGCATGATGAATGCAATGTCAGGGTTGAGTGGAAAGATCGAGGGACGTTTCAAAAATGTCCTCGGTATTCAGGTAGCCGCATTAGGGCGCTCATCCGCGGATTAGCCGAACAAAATATGCGGCTCATTTGTCAAGCTCCAATTTAAACCGTTGTGTTTGAACTAAAACGGCGGTAATTTCCAGCACGGTCGTACCGTACTTAGCCGCCTTAATCGTCCTAATTCCACGGCGCAGTAATCAAGTGTATCATTTTATCTGGGTAATTGTTCCGCTCTTTGTTGAACTGTTAGTGCTGTTTGCTATTGCGCTTGTTGAATAAATACCTCTCGACAGTGCCGGATTAACCGTAGGGTAGATTACGCAGACGTACATGGGCCAGCTACTTTTAGTGACGCCGCAGAAACAAGTAAAAATTAAAAAGATTATGTTATCAAAAAGAAAAATAAATCTTTGGTATATCTCAGCGGTCCCAAAACTACAACCCATGAAATATTTACCAAACATTTAACAATATAATAACAATAAATTCAGCCTATTTCTAAGTGAATTTATCTGTATATGCAAGCAGGAGTAGGGCTATGAGTTGACTATCGACAACATGACAACCAATGTATAAAAAAACATATTATTAATGTCTTCGTCGTTATTGGACATGAAGCATAAGCATAAGAATAAATATGAAGCATAAGAATACGAGATAGTATTAAGGGGGGCCAACTTGGGGTTTAATCCGGCACTGCCTCCTGTAATGGAAACTATTCACAAACTTTTATGAGAAAAGGTTGCTCCATAATGCGTGAGGCTTTCGTGTATATTCTGATACAACTTTTGTTATGTCTGGCTTTATAGTAATTATAACGATTAAGCCTTTGACAAAATGTTGTCACTTACCCGCACGGTAATATTATTTGTTAATATATTTATGAACGAGTCCCCAGGTATTGAAAAGGGTTAATTGATGAACTGTTATCAGGCTTAAAAATATTTATAAGTAGAACAAAATGACTGTTAGTCGGGTTACTTGTAATGTTTGATCCACATAAATCTATTAAATATTTAAATAAGACTTGATAGATACCATTATTATTACGCTAATAAAAGCGCAATGGTTTTTATTTAACTAAATATAATACCTCAAAGACGAAAACCAAAAAAGCGTATATTTATACAAATGATCCAAGAAATAAAAAGGATATGGAAGTAACTGGGTTTCTTTTCGTTACTGTTTTGGCTTATAGACACTAAGGAAGCTTTTGAAAATATGCAAGCACTACCTACGCTGTTTTACCTTTGAATAGCTTTAATAATATTTCGGGATAAAATGCTTATAATATTTTTTTAAAGCAAAAATTATGTGTAACACAGTTATTGAAAAATTTTCATGATATTTAAAGGCGATGGCCGGATAATAATCTGCTATATCTGAATAAAGAATACCTACTGTAATACGTCACAATTAACACAGGAAACTATTTTGATCATTTAACGCTGATAATGAAAAAAAGAATTCTATTCCCTTTATTATGATTTAACTATGAGGCGTATTATTTAGCACAGGAATTAAATGTAGCTAATAACCTGACTCTTTACCACTAAATATTGCATTAGATCTACTGGATGTCTTGCTCACTAATAAACACGTGTATTGGTACCAATAATAATATGATCCTCGAATGAATATGCAATGAATATTGAACATTGAAAAAAATAGGTGATTTTCACTGAAATGATAACAACTATGATCACAAAAAGTGTTTTCTATGACTCCTTACCATTGAGCGCATAGACTAGATTCCTTGATATTGAGTTAGTTAGTAATTTCTAACCACTGGGCACTGAGCCCAACACTGTTTGTTTGATATTTTGCCTCACCACTGAGCCTAAGATTTTTGTTCCTGTAATTATCCCTTACCATTGAACACAAGAAATGTTTGTAATGATCCCTTGCCACTGAGCTCAAGAAATGTTTATCTGTAATAATTATTCCTTGCCACTGAGCACAAGAAATCTTTGGAATGATCCGTTAACATTACATACAAGAAGTGTGTGTAATAATCCATTAACTAGAAAAATTGTTTGAAAGGAACCTTTAACACTTAGCACAATATGTGTATTATCACCCGTTACCATTGAGCAAAATAAGTGTATGTTTATAATGTTCCTTCACCAATGAGCATAAGAAGTGTATGTTTATAATGTTTCTTTACCATTTAGCCTAAGAAGTGTATGTTTATAATGTTCCTTGACCATTGAGCCTAAGAAGTGTATGTTTATAATGTTCCTTTACCATTGAGCCCAAGGAATGTATGTTTGTAATATTCCCTTACCATTGAGCACATGCACGGATATGGTTTTAGATTGCGCGTTGCTGGGGTTGCACTGGTATTGTCCGGAGTCCGAGGGGCGCGCGTTTTGAATCAGCAGGAAGGAGGTGGTGGTGTCCCCCTTCTCCGTAATAACGCTCACCCCACCACGTGGGGAGTCATAGCTGATGATCTGGTAAAGGAAAAAAATACAAAATTACAACAAAAAAAAGGATTTCGCTTGTAAGTTTACCTGTTTTTATTATATAATATATAGAAGAGAGCTCAAAAATGATAAAAGAGATGAATCACAAAAGGAATAAAAAGTGCTGAGAAACAAAATAAATAGAGAGTCAAGAATAGCCAAAGAAACATTCTACCAGAATAAATGCGATGAGATAAACGACGACCTCAAGAGAGGAAATGAAGAAAAAGCTCACGCTGCGGTGAAAGACTTCTTTGGGATGAGAGTTGGAAAGGGTAATGCAATAGAAGGAGAAGACGGTAAAATACTCTTCGAAAATGACCAAATAGGAGAAAGGTGGAAAAGATATCTCGAAATGCTGTACAATGGAAAGGGAAATTGTGACAACGAAACATTGATAGAAAGAGAAAATGAGGTAGACGCAGATGATTTGGGAGATCCAATCACTAGAGAAGAGTTTGACCTCGCACTGAAAAATCTCAAAAACGGGAAAGCACCCGGAATCGATGACGTTCCCGCTGAACTAATTAAGCCAGCAGGAAAAGGAACCACAGATGCCCTGTTTAAAATGATACAAACCATGTATAAGACTGGAGAGATACCAGAGGATTTTGAGAAATGCCTAATTGTCGCCTTACCAAAGAAGGTAGGCACGACGAAATGTGAACAACACAGAACTCTTAGCCTAATATCCCATGCCTCAAAAATATTGACTAATATCATTCTAAAAAGAATCGAACCAAAAGTAGAGAACATCCTTTCCGGAGACCAGTATGGCTTTAGAAGAGGTGTAGGAATCAGAGAAGCAATATTGTCGCTACGAATACTACTAGAAAAAATAATAAAAAGAAACCAAAACACATTCATCGCATTCATAGACCTGGAGAAGGCTTTCGACAAAGTAGAATGGAAAAGACTCTTCGAGATTCTGAAGAGAATTGATATAAAATATAGAGATAGACGAATAATCCAGGCGCTATACAAGAATGAGGCCGCTATAATTAGATGTGGCAATGAAACAAAAGAAGCCAGTATAAGACAAGGGGTGAGACAGGGATGCTCTCTGTCACCTGTTCTTTTTAATGCTTATATACAGAGTGCAATTGATGACTTGAGAGAGAGAATGAGTCACAGAAAAGGTGTAAAGATACACGGGCAAAAGGTGGATATGATAAGGTTTGCTGACGATATTGCTTTGGTTGCTGAAAGCGAAGAAGAACTGCAAGAGGCCTTAACAACCATGCAAAACATTCTTCAAAACAACTACAACATGAAGATAAATAATGACAAAACAAAGCTGCTGACTGTAGGCCGAACGCAACATCAGATGAGAGTAGAGATGGCAGGAGTTCCACTAAAGAACACCAAGGAGTTTGTCTACCTCGGGAGCAAAATAACATGGGACGGTCGGTCTAAGAGCGAGGTCGACAGCCGTATACATCAGGCTAGGCTTGCATTCAATAAAAGGTCGAAAATAATAGAATCGAATAATATAGACCTAAAACTGAGAATACTCCTCATCAAGACCTATGTATGGAGTATCTTGATGTACGGCTGCGAAACATGGTGCCTATCTTAAGACTGTTAAGAATTTCCTGGAGAGACCATATTACAAATGAGGAGGTCCTCCAAAGAATCGAAGGAAGAAGGCACCTGCTCAGGACCTTGTCCGAAAGGCGTGCAAGATGGATCGGCCATGTTATACGACAAGAAGGCCTCTTGCATGTCATAATGGAGGGTATGACCGAGGGGACCAACTCTAGGGGACGCCCACGCCGAGAGTACCTGGAGGACCTGCTGGTGGACGTGCGCTGCTCATCATATGCAAAAGTCAAAAGAGCCGCACAAGACAGGGAAGAATGGAAGAGGAGATTAGATGAAATTGCTGCAAACCAATCCCAGGATTGAAACCAGAGAGAGAACCAGAGAGAGAGAAATAAAAAAGATTAAAAAAAAATTAAATAAAAAAAATTAAACAACGATATCTAGATAATAATATATAGGCTGCAACGAATTTCATAGGATTGCTTCGTTTTTCCTGGCCAGTTAAGGAATAAAAATATAAGTAAAATTCTTGTTGTGCAAAAGAATTTTCGTAACTTTTCTCATATTGTTAAAAGTTCAATTTAAAGTATTCGCTCGCTCGTAGGCACCCCCTTGGTGATTAGTTCGAGTTCTACCGGTGAAAAGTTCAAAACCTTCTCTTACAAGATCGCATTACCTGTGTTGGTCGTAGAATGTATGTGGTACCTACTTGAGAATGCAAAGTGTAGGTTAAACTAACTTCCTAGTTGGCGCTAAGTTTATTATTCGTTTCATAAAAAAATGCACGAAGAATAATACACACTCCATCATGTTAACTTTACATTTAACCCCTGATGTCCAGTGTTGTTTTAGGTATATTATTTTAATAATTATTATTCTTCAGTAATTAAAATAATAATAGGTACCTTGATTGTCAATTTTCAGAATTAATATGAGGTTTGGTAAAACCCTTCAAGCCACAAAATGATAATTTTACAGTAGACGAATAAAATTAATAAATAACGAATAAAATACAAATTCATAAAACTAATTAAGAACGTTCAAGCAATTCTATTAATAATTATGGAAAATTTGAGGGATGAGTAATTATCTCATTAGTTTTCTCGAAGTAATCTATAAAAAATTTGAATGTATAAATTTAGTTTTTAGTATTCAAAAAACAGCAAAATTTAATTTACCATGATGTACTTTGAATACTGTTCTATATGAAATCACTGAAAGTAACATTCCCAAAAATATGGCTTGAAGGGTTTTATCAAAACACATTCGATGTGATGCATTATGATTCACAGTCTGAACTTTTTTTTAAATAAAGACATACATTCCTGGGATACGAATCACCTGAAAATATTTTAAAATCTCGTACAACCCCACAGAAAGCAGAAAATGTTGCTTGTGTCGTGATAAGGGTCTTAGACAGCCGAGGAATTGAGTGGGTCAACTCAGCCACTGATAGGTCTTTATAACCGGTGAACTATACAACCAAAATAACTTACATAACCTAAGCTAGCCCGCACGAACCTGATCATGTACCTAATAATCCTAACCTAACTCTAATAATGGGACGTCAGTACGGACATACGAAAAAAACGTATTTTATGAATTGAATTAAATTAATATTTTCTAATTTTAATTTTATTAATTATCTAAGCTTGTAAAACCATAGCAAGAAGAACACTTCAGTTGCTCGGAATTCATATGGTGATCGGACAGTTCTCGAGGCATGAAAAAATCGCAAAATTCTTGGTAACTAACATGTGAATATGGGCTTCTGGTAACGGTTGCGTCGCGGTTGGGAACTGTTTTTAGGTAAGAAATACACAGAATATCAATTTGAGTTGTAAACTGTTTTTTTTTAATTGCCCCGTGAGCGGATAGACTAAAATTAAAATATGTTATTTTTATGGGTTTTTCGTTGCACCAGGTAGGTGTGTGTGTGTTTATATACATGGCTGCACATTGTTTTGTTATAAGATCACACGTCTTCTGGTTTTCTATTAGTAAATTTACTGTAACTTAATAATAAAAAATGTATATATTTTTTCATTATTGGGAACTACTTGTAACCTCAAAGGGTTGAGAGAAACATCGCATATTAATTCTATTTCTTTCGTTAAGTAAGATGCAGTAATATCTCACTTCATTCTCTTTAAAGCTCTCGAGGATACTGGTAAAATGAAACAAATAATCTGTATTAATTACCGCCGCACTTCGGGCGCATCTAGTTCAAGAAAAGAGACTAGGAAAGTCCAAAGAATATTACTCAGAGAGACTATGAGAGTGGAGTTCTCTGGGAATGATTAAGCACTGGTCGCATTACCCGAATGGAAGAAGTATTATGATTTGACGCCGAGAAAGTCACGGTAAATGTGATTCATGACTGGAAGAGAAAGAAGAGAAGAAGAGCATCGAGGTTCTGCGCACCCCTAATTACTTTCATAAAATCCCAGAAAGAAGAGACACCATTAGCGGCAGATCTGATGGATGGCGGCCATTTTGTGCACACAGCTCACTTCCTTCCGGCGATGGAGTGATGCAGAAATTCTTTCTCCATTCCGCGGATCATTTAGACAAAAGATTTGTGACAGCTCGGCTGAAACTTGGAATTAACTGACATTTAAAAACTTCGTAAAAAGAACTACCGAACCATCAGTTATAAATTACACAGGCATTTTTTACAGCTTTATTTTGATGAGTTTAAATCATTGAATAAACTTTAAATCATTTTTTCACTTCAATTTAAATATTTTCTTTTTGAAAGACGATGTCACGAGCGTGCTGTTAATAATTATCATTACTTTCCTAGAAAAATCACTCGAAGACGAAGTACATTGCATTAATATTTTTGCAATCTAGGTGACTAGGTAGTTAATAATTAGTCATTATGCAATTTCATTAACTAACCATGGACTGCCATACAATTCTACTTGGTACATACTCATCGCTCCACTATTTTTCATACCCAGTATTATCATACTTTTGTACGTATTTTACCAAGCAGTTCACTTGAGCGTGCCATGTCTTCCTGAGGCATCTCCGACTTGCTATTTTATTCAGTTGCATGTCATGCGTTATCCATTTCTTTTTACGTCTATCCTTTTCACAAATCCAAAAATTTGCGTCTCTTTATTAATATCGTTAAGTCTTACGCTTACACAATCCTTGCATCATACTTGGACCCAACACTCGCTACAATGAATGGTTTTAGGTTCAAATTGTTACCACCCTTCGTCAAAATGATTTTTACTGCCCTCCGTTTATTTTCACCCTTCCCCTGCGTGTAGTTTTCTGTAGACTAAAATTATCATTTAGTTTTATAAACTTAATAAAATAATGTTTTGTTTTTTTATAACTTAACTAACGAAATGTTCGATTTATTGTATTATTATTATTATTATATTATTTAATTCTTTCTAGTTGGACAGTTAAAAGCATAAAATGTAATCAATATTATAAAAAATAAATAAATAAACTATTTTAGATAATAAAACACATCGGTGTAATATTTCAACATGAACGAAACTTACTGATATGAAATATTGATAATGTATTAAATTTTGGTCAAATTATTCATTTTCCTCTTAAAAATGGGACTGGAGGCGTATAACGAATTATCGGACAATTTTCTTAGTAAATTATCAGTAAAGCACGAATATGTTATGAGAAAGTTGGAATAAGTGTTCTTAAAAATAATAATATTGTCGCATCTCGTCCGTTATATTTATTCAGACAAGAACACCTGCGTGAACGCGTGTTCAGATATATTCTGAATAACTTATTTTTACTAGGCAAATAGTCACATTTTTAACAGTATCTTGATAAAAAAAGATGTACTTTTTTCTACGTGTGGAAGAAAAAGGTAATTCTAAGAATTCTAGAAGAAACATGAAACAGAAAAGACAAAAAATTAGAAGGTAACGGTCGCAACTGGGGATCGCACCCAGAACCTCTGTTTTACCGCGACAATGCTCTACCACTGATCTACTGAAACCTGATTATTTTGTTTATTTTAAGATATTATCTAAGTTACAAAAATATTCTGGTAGAACTTTGAAATTATACAAAAAGATAGCAGACAAAAAAAAATAAACAAAAAGGAGAGTTTTTGAAATTCTAACTATTTTTATTTATTTTGATCTTGTCTCACTGGGAAGTTCTTATGACTTTTCTCTCCATTGCATTGGTTCCTTTTGGTATAATTTTTCAAAAATAACTATAAAGCGACTACTGATGAGTCATATGTGTTCGCTTATTTAAATAATAGGTTCTCTAATTCTAACGATGATACATCTTTTATTAAATCCTTCTCACTGAAGAAGTGTGGGAATAATACAATGAATGTTAACGAATTTTCGGACTTATCGGGCATTTTATAAGAATGTCATTTGTTCAACTGTGTTATCTCATGCCCTCTTGTGAGGAGATAGAAATAATCAGTTCCATTAAAATAATTACCCCTATTAAATAATTGTGAGAAATGTATAATTTTTCCCACTAAATAGAGAAGTGGCTGGTACAAGCAGTCATTCTACATCTTACAGTATCATTGACTATCTTCCTATTATTACTACAAAAGGAAAATATTCAATGCTCTACATGAATAACTCAGAGATCAAGGTGTCCATATTTGGCGGAGTCTTTATGAGATATATACGAATGACGGGAAATAATCGGGTTTCATTAGCTAAGCGGTAGAGTATTGTCCGGGTAAAGTAGAGGTCCTGGGCTCGACCACCAGTTGTGCTGGTTACCTTTTTTTTCTTTTCTGGGTCTTTTTCTGTTTAATGTTTCATTGAAGTTAATTGAATGATTGACGATTTATAAAATAATTAGTAATACTAACCGCGTCATTATGATTCCAATAAATGTACGCCGGAGCTTCGGGGGAGAAAAGGACCACACAGGTCAGGTTGATTGTGCTTCCTCGGTCTATGTAGAGGTCTGGCCCTCCTATTATCTCCGTTGTTGGCTCTGAAACAAAGGCACATCATTATATTTTGAACGGATAACTAATTGATTTATCTTTTGTTGAGAGTATTATTTTATATTCTGTATTTTTTTATTGTATTCACATGCCATTAATAAATTCTATAGTGATTTATAATTGCGTACGCAGGTGGCATTCTGTATTCATACATTTAAACATATTCATTATTTATGACATATTAATATTTCGCTCAAAATTTCTAATAAACTTTTGTTTTGTGAACAGTAGACCTGGCGTCCAATAAGAATGTTTATAATTTTTTCCTATTTAATAAATCAAAACCAAAATTTCCTCTTAAATCATACGTTCTGTCAGTGGTACTTAAATAACAACCTACCTACTTAATTATAATCCATAAATATTTTCAGCAATATTTTTTTAAAATTTCAAATGAGGAATAATACTGTTAGTTCAACGAAATGTCACCATCTCATTGACAATTATTTTTTCAAACTTTTTTCAGACCGGAAGTACCAGATATGTGTTTCTATGATCTGATAGCAAAATATCGATTTTTTCTATTAAACAGCTAGGAACCACGATCATGCAAACTCTGGCGGAATAAACAAGCGGAATGACATAAGAAATGGCAAATGGTTGAGTTGAAAAGGATTTGCCAAAGCATAACTTGCAAAATGTGTTTTTTCATAAAATAATTATATTAATACCATCTATCAACGCTTAGATTATAATGTAAGTTACGTTAACCTATAAATTTGTTTTTTTAGTTTTGTATAATGTGGTAAATTAAACAGTTTATAAAAATTATCACTCAGCGATCTTAAAAACTTTAGGAAAGTTTACGTTCAACAAAATTTTAATAATTTTAATTGCATAATATTTTATCCCATTTATAAAATCAAAATCTGAAAGAGTCTTTCGTCTGCTTGAAAAAACATCACTTCATTTTGAAATACTATTAAAATAGAGAATTATTTGAAATTAAGTGTCAAGTGGGAATATTTGAAGACATGATATTATTATATCTAGGCCCGAGAGGTTAAGAGGGTTCTGCTTTCAATGGTGAAAGTCTACCAGAACCGTTTTATAAAATATATAATTTGACAAAAAATATCACAAATGCGAAATAGATTCTTAAGACTAAAAAATGAATTTCGACTGCGCACATAAAAATGAAAACAGCACATTCGGAAAGTATACCCAAACAATATTTGGCTGAGATCTTCTTTATCTGCCTTCAGCACTTGTGACCAAATTCACTAACATGTGGTTCAATGGTTTAAAGTTCAAATCAAAGACACAAACCGCATTTCAATGGTTTAAAGTTCAAATCAACGACACAAAATGCAGTTCAATGGAGAAAATTTAAAATAAAATAGATATATTTTTGTTCTTTCTCTTTAAACGACGTATGACCATAATATAAAAATAATTATAACGACTTTTTGAGGACCAGAAGATGTCCTAGTGGCAGATACGGCACAACGAGACTCCATTTTGTATTCGCTAAATACCTCATAATCAATCTCAATGCAGACTGAATGAGGTAAATGTAAATACGTTAATTATAAATATTACAGATGTTAAGCAAAATTATGTACATTAAAAAATTAAATAATGCACTTCGGTAGTATTTTAGTATAATAAGGCTGTATTTTCTATTAATTTCTATTTATCGCTAATTCTTATTAAAAAATTTGATGAATTTGGTGACTGGTGTGGATGGGCATTTACCCAATTTTAGTAGGGACAATAAATTTAATACCTACAGGAACCGTTTTAAAGAAAAAAATGTTTTGTCAACACCAATAAACTTTTTGGTACGGATATAGCCTTTGCAATACAAGTCACAATCATCATAAAAACACGCCATCTCTGGAACGACCGAAAATTATATAAATTAAAAAAAGACAGATTTATGGGTTCAAAGATTTATTTATACTTCGAGTATCTCCAAGAAGAATGACGGAAGAAGGGCAATTCTAAGGGGTGATATTTTGCTCAAAAATAAAGAAATCAAGGTTTTGGCGGCTATAAAACTCATCAGCTTTCCCAATGTAATTGCTCCCAATAGGGTAGGTTTAAAAAATCTCATTATATTGTTTCGTGTCTTTCAATTGAATTACGAGTCCAAAATGAATACATTTTTTACCATAAAAGAATTTGCCAAAATTCATCATTAAATTTCCTTTAGAAGCCTTAACTATTGTTTAAATAAGATGATTATTATAAACCTATTTAATATTATTATTAAAATGTAATCCTTTCAGATTAAAGTACATTAAAATGATACGAGCCGCTATTTGAGAAATTCTTAGCCGAGGCATATAAAAAATAGGGGGCTAAGTGTATAAAATATTTGCAGTAAATCTTCTCGTTTTATGGACACCAACAAACAGCTGAAGCGGGGTTTATACGTTTTATGGCGTTTTTATCGAGGATGTTTTTCCTGTAGGCGAAATTATCCTTCCGATATAGGGAATTAGGTCGGCCAGGCAAACATAAATAAAAACTGATAATGCATACCATTTCCATAATGTCATGAAAATATTCACTGTATTGATGGATGGGTAACATTAGTTAGATTAATATTATCATTGAGGAAATATAAATACGGCTACGCATCATTAATGTATTGGTTCTGATTTGGGAATCATTTTTAGGATTCAGAGTAAAGGATATCTAAAATTAGTTTGGTATCAGACTAGATGGCGGAATACCATGAAGATCAACAACAAATGTAAGTCATCTCATTAATTATTTAAACATGTCTTTCGCAAAATTGTCCCCAAGGAACGCAAGTACACACCGATACCAAACAAAATTGGATTTTCTATTGTTTAAAATATTTTTTCTTTTGTTACACTAACCAATATGACCATGACATTAATGTGGGCTATTTTGAAATTACATATTAAAGAAGAAAAGGAATATGTTTTACGTTTGTAATTTTCAGATAAAGTTATGTAAGAAAACTAATGCTGCAGCGTCCATGGCGTGATTACTTTAGGAATCTGATGTAGATTATGATATAAGATATAATGGCTTAAATTTAATCTTAATACTGGTAAAAAAATAGGATATTTCCACTCATTTACGTTGGTTTTCATGCAAAGTGTAACTACATAATTTTCAATGTTTCTTTGAAAATATACAAAGATATAAAAGCTTCAAAATTATTAACATTGCATACTTTTTGCATAAATAAAAAATGGATCGATTACTAAATAAATTGTGAAAATCTAGAAAATTTTGTCCGTAAATGCGTAGGTATGTAAATTCAATATATATATATTTTTTTTAAACAAATTCAATTTATTCAATAAACAAATTTACAATGTGTGATATACATATATATATTTCACTTGGATTCAAGAAAAATAAAGGCACCTCCGAAGCCCTGGCAACAGTTACCGATTTTCTAAATGAAAACTTAGACAAGGGATCAAAATGCATATCAATATTCTTAGACCTGTGCAAAGCATTCGATACTATCTCTCACTCTAAACTTTTACAAAAACTATCTAATATTGGTATAAATGGTGATGAACTTACTATTATTAGCGATTACCTGTCAAACCGAAAGCAAAGTGTGAAAATCAACAACTGCAATAGCAATCAATTACCAATTAGCTACGGCGTGCCTCAAGGAAGTGTTTTAGGTCCTACCCTGTTCTTAATATACATAAATGAATTATGTAATCTTCAAATAGATGCCAAAATTGTAAGTTTCGCTGATGATACGATTCTCCTATTCAAATCAAGCAATTGGAATGATGTATACATAAAAGCTAACAAGGGCATAACTGTGGTTAAAAGATGGTTAAACAATAATACACTAACAATGAATGTGACCAAAACTAAATACATTGAATTTAGTATTAATCCTTCCTTAAGAAACCCAGAAAATCAAATTAAAATATGTGCTTGCAACCTGACAAATACGATAATATGTGATTGCCCTTATTTAGAACAGGTAACTAAAATTAAATACTTAGGTATTATTTTTGACAGCAATTTAAAGTGGAAACAACATATTACCACTACAGCAAACAAACTTAGAAAATTCATTTCCTTTTTTAGACAAACTCGCAACTTTCTCAACCTAAGCCAGCTCAAAACAATCTACTATGCACTTTGTCAATCTTTAATAGAATATGGTATCATAGCATGGGGAGGAGCAAACGCTGCCGCCATTGATCCAATATCTAAAGCTCAGAAACTTATAATAAAGATTATCCTCAAACTACCAATCACAAGCAGTTCGGATGAAATCTTTAGGAAAATCTGTGTTATGGACATTAGGCAACTTTATGCCAAAAACATACTAACATACCTCTTCAAACACAAAACTACTTTTGACAATATCCAAACTGCTCGTGATACTAGAACCAAAGGACATAATTTCTTACAAATCCCTTTCGCTAAAACAACTTTTGGCCAGAGAAATTTTAGATACTTTGCAACAAGGCTATATAATGCTCTCCCACTAGCCATTAGACTGAACGAATTTTTTTTTAAATATAAAACAGACATCAAGTCTTGGATCATCAGCCAAGACAGATCCATGATCAAAAATTTTATAAAAATCCCTACATAAGTATGTACTCCAACTAGATGCTGATTAACAAATTTATCATTTATTATTATTAATTATTATTTTTATCTTTTTTACAATGTCATTGAATATAATGAAATATTTTATGTATCAAAAAATATGTAAACATTAATTCATGTATCAAATACGTCTGTCTCGACACAGGTTTATCCTAGTGAGACAGACATCGAAAAAAAAAACCTGTAAAAAAACTTTATATTGATAATAAAAAAAAAAAAAAAAAAAAAAAAAAATAAGATAAGATATTATGATATGATTAATATTTATTATTTTTCAATGTTCTCCCATAAAAAGCAATTGCTTGTGTGTATGGGATGAGGTATTATTTGTTAAAAATATCTATTAAATATTTTACTTATATTACTAATATATTACTAATACTGTCAAAAATATCTATTAAAATCCACAGTTGAAAAAATTCTGCATATTTTAAGTTGGATGCATTTTTTCTTATTCAATTTTTGTTCTTTGCAGAAGTATTATAAAAAAAGTCTCGTTATTGAGATCAATTATGCGCGCTGTGGCCTTCCTCCTTCGCTTTGTAAAAATCCAAGAGTGCATTACATTATCCTCTGTGGAGGTCCTTCAGAAGAAAAAAAGGAGAAAATTACCTCCCAGCTGCAAGCTGTTACTGTTAAATGTAACAATGGCCGTATTCGTTATAAGTGCACCCAGTCATTCCGTGTGAAATTTGCATAAATTATTAGAAAATGTCATTTAAATAAAATTACAACGTTTTACGAATTCAAAAAGTGCCTACCTAGCAAGTTTTGAATTATCTTAAACTTGGGGTATTTTATTTAGTCTTTGAGTTTGCTACAAAAAATTAAAACAAGATATTTCGTAGAGTCCCTTACTGAATTTCTCGTTAGAAATTTTGAAATTAAAATATATTTTTAAAACAGCATTTTCTAGCAGTAGTGGAAACCGAGCGTTGAAATAAATAACTTTCTTTTAACTTTTGAAGACAATATTAGCGATTTCTAAACGAAAATCTGAAACAGAAAAATCATAAAAAGATAGGTCACATCTAGGACTCGAACCCAGGACCTTTGCCTTGCCGGGGCACGCACTTCCAACTGAACTGCAATCTATACAGAGTCTTTAGATAAACCTGTCTTATTTTTATTTTATTTGCATTTAGTTCGAGTTGAATCTTGCGATCATACAAAGAGATTGTCGCCAATAAAATGTGCAGTGAGAAATACAGTTAAATATGACCGAAAGAGATAGGGTCCCATTAGCTCAGTTGGTAGAGCGTGCCCCGGCAAGGCAAGGGTCCTGGGTTCGAGTCCTAGATGTGACCGTATCTTTTTCTGATTTTTCTGTTTCAGATTTTCGTTTAGGAATCATTGTAATATTGTCTTTAATAGTTAAAATATTACAATTTGAGATTTTACTCATTAAATTATTCCAAAAAATAAAAATTACTTTCTATTGTGGCAAAAATTTCTAGCATAAATCATCGTAAATTGTATAGTTCATCACTACGTTACTCTGACTGGTGGTTGTGAACTGCTAACTACAATTAACTGTTAATAAAATGTCACCACGTCTGTTAATATGTAGTCGTTACTCAATTTTCCTTCTACAACTAGCAATATTTGATGTTTTCGTTGAATACCATGTTTTCTAACACGAAAAATAATTATCATTTTTATTTATATTCGTACATTTTTTCTTAATAATGTTTCCTTTCCCGGCTTTACCACAGTTTTTCTTTGAGTTATTATTTATGGTGGAATTATTGATACTTATTTGATAAAGGTATTGATTGTAATAAATTATTTCTTGGTAGATTATTTATATACTGAGCGTAAAACTATTAAACAGTTTCTATCTCTTTACTTAGAACGAGGTAAAGTTATTTCGATAAAGCGTGTTTTCTTCTAGACAAATATGGTACTTTATATAAATATATAAATAATGAGCACGTGGTATTATAATTATTGATTATTACTATTAGTTTAAGCGAGAGAAAGAGTGGGAAAGTGGAGAAGAGGGATTGAGAAAAGGTGAAAATTTTTACATGGTAAGAATCATAGACATATGAATATTAGTAGACCTGCCCTAAGTGATTAAAAGCGTATTATTCCCCACTCCCCATACCGGTTCCATTGGAGCCGGCTGGGCTCGCGTCTGGCCTCCCGTGAATTTATAAAACGTGACGTCATCATTCTTGTGCGAACTATGGTCGAGGCATTTTACGAAATAACACGGCAAAATGGTGGCTTGTGCCATGAAAACTTGTAAAAATAGATGTGAAAAAGAGAATAAACCCAATTGTCGTATTACATTCCATATATAAGCATTATTTTGCTTTATTTTAAGCATATTCACATCGTATAATATGGATCAGTTGTAGAAACATATACTATCACATCGAGATACGTCTGGACGCGAAACACAAAGCTGGTTGGTTGCTGGGAAGTAAATTATGAACATTTATAAAAGTGTCTTAACTAAATACGTAAACGAAATATTCGACTCTGAAAATAGAAGAAATTTATTTTGCCGAATTTGGACTTCGCAAATTTGTTCATAACGTGGCGAGTAATTTACGCTCCCATGTAAAAATGTCTATTCATTCAAAAGCAGATTTTACTTTTAAGAACTAAATGGTGATATTATAATGCGAGATGCCTATTTACTGTCAGATTGATTTATTGACGAATCACAGTCAGCTTTCCTCTCTGCGTCCCGCAACTCTTGTTTTAACCCCTCGTCCTTAACTTCTCGTCTATTAATATTCATATGTCTGTGGTTAAAATAGACCTCTACTGAAGGCTGTTTATTATTAAATATTATAATGATATTACTTAAAAATTTCTTTCATTCAGGTACCCCGAAAAAATCAACTTGTAACCTGTATACCCATGAAAACTAATTAAACTTTGTCTTTATATTTTTAGCCATCAATGACCCAAACTAGAGATGATTTTAGACTTGATAGGATTTCAATGTCAATATTTTGAAAAAGTAAGCATCATTTTATTTGAAAACTATATTAATACTACTGAACCTGCTGAGGTTTGAATTTTAATTGCATTAGGGTAAAAATATGTATTTGATATTTCTGTTCATTGAGCTATATTCAAAACCTTGAAAATATTTCACAAAAATCCACGAAAATGAAAATTTACTGAGTCAGCCAAGAAGATATTAATATTATTTAGTAATGTCAGTGGGACAACGCCAACGGAAGAATTTGGGGAATAATGTGAAACTATCGACGGGAAGGAGACGGAGAATAATATGGAGGTTGGGAGATGCAAATTCTCTTATCTAATCTTCTTGATAACATTCTGCATAGAGATGACACCCCAGGAAGGAGTGAGTCAGTCGTCCCACGGGTTGGTAAAGAATCGATAAAAACTGAGTGTGGTATACCGAGAGCCTACCGATCCATATATGTGTATTGGGACCTGCAAATTAGTCGGGGGGCGAGAGGGAGAGATTATACGTATGTACTTACAGTATACAACTAGCGGTAAGGTTTCAGTGGGGGCTCAATATTTATCGCGACACCGCCGATATCACATAACGAACTTAATAATCATTTTTAGCAATAATATTTATTTTAGTTAAAAATATTATCAAGAATTTATTGATTAGGCACATTAATAATAATACAAAACAAATCCACAACCTCGTCGTCACTTGGGGACTGACTTGATTCACAGTCATCTGTTATTATAACCATGTTTATGCAACATTCGGCCGTCTTCTCAGTCTCTTAAATCAAAGGCTGTAAATGTCAAAACAGAAATTTGCCATACTGACAGTTTACTTAGCTACAAGCCATTTATCTGCCGTGTGCAGATATCCTGCAACATACATCGCGCAAAATTTCCCGCGTCTTTTCAACAATCGGTTTATGTTGATTTCTACCGATCCGTGGGACGACTGCCTAAGTAAAATCAAGTGATTCAAAGAGCCGAGTTTAAACTCAGGCGTTGTGAGTTCATCCCCAAACAAGCCCTCCATCATTACAAAACAAAAATATATGTTTTTTGAAAATCAATAATATGTAAATTCATTCTATGCAGAAATGAACTAAATGAAATTCTAATCCCTTCAATCACATTCAATGATGAATACATAATCTGGATGTGGCATTATAAATAGTTAACAAATATCTTGTTCCTAGACAAAACTAATTAATTCTGACAATAATTCATTGTTTGAGTGTTTTGCTTCCAAATACGTTCTATTTATCTAGTAAATTTCTACGATAACAAGAAAATTGAATACTTGATATGAATTACAGATAAGATGTATTCAATTATGATACATTAAGTTAACCCTGATACAAAGTAATTGATACGAGTATGAAGGCTTGCGGTATATTACTTGTTTCCTATAATCCATTGATGTGGAAATCATTTTATGTGAAACGTAGAAATGGTGATCATCAAGTAGAGAACATACTACAAATGGTGATCATTATGTGCATATTGCGGCAAGTAGAGAACATACTACAAATGGTGATCTTTATGTGCATATTGCGGCAAGTAGGGAACATACTAAAAATGGTGATCTCTTCTGCATATTGCGGCAAGTAGATAACATACTACAAAATGTGATAATGTCTGTACATTGCGGTAAGTCTTTACTTATAATACAAACGGTGATCTTTTCTGCATCTTGCGGCAAGTAGAGAACATACTGCAAATATGGTTTATAAAATAAATAAAAAAGAGCATGTTGAATAAATTTTTGCTGAAAACAAATAGTATTTGGATTACATTAATCGAACCATTTTTGTTTATATTTTCTCCACACAGGGGGCCCTGAGAAAAAAACCCCCAGGGCCTATGTCATCTTTGGGGATGCTGTGTGGAGGGTCTTTTTATGGAAAAGAAGGAGAAGAAGTTCTGATAAGGAAAATGAATAATATTGAATTAGAGTTCATTGAACGTGAATAATTTTAGGCAGTAAAATTTCACTTCACGATCCGAGAACCGAAAGTAGTGTTTTTGATTATATAATAACCAACCACCATAATTGCACTTCGTTTTAGAATGGAAGTTACTCTCAGTTGTGTCCTAGTGAGAGACCTTAACTTAGAGTCGAAACGTTGCATTATAAGGCTTTAGCTGAATATTGTGACCACATCTGAATAGCCAGGATTACCTAATTCTCTTCTCTTTCCCGTACTTCTACATATTAAGCTTAGTATTTAAAAAAGGATACAATAGCTCAATTGGCTCCGGACAGTTCGGAGCTTTTGCTAGTATACTTTTAATTTAATCTTCGAGAAAAACCTTGAATTAAGTATTTATTTGTACACAATTTAAAATCAAAAGGAACAGTATTTGCAAAGTGAAAAGAATGACTATTTGAATACACAATTTCGAGAATATCACATAAAGATAGTCCATCCCTCTCCCTCCCCATCTCTATCCCACGGTGTTGAGACGTTCAGCTCTTCAATCGATCAGAAAATCGGGTTCCTTTGATGTCTATCAAATTATCTCACAAAAGCTCCATACGCTCTCTAGTTCCATCCTCCAGGTACTCGGAACCCGGGCAGCAACAAACGGAAATACATATTCCGACTTTAATGGTGAACTTAGTCCATTTAAGGATTTCGTTCATACTATAAAGAATCTCCAAAGTTAACAAACACAAAATAGACAAATAAATTGAATCCCACGTTCGTATTCTTCTGAGCTGAAATAATTATACAAATAATATGATATTTGATTTGATGGGTTTCAAATAATACTTTTTAATTAATTAACAACACTTTACATAGGTTTGAAAATGGGTAATTGATATGGCTCTATTATATATATGCATTTAATATGTGTATGTATACATTTATAAAATACTAAAAATACAATTACAAATGTTAAAGAACCTAAAAGCCTTGGTGCTTTACGTGGGTTGTACCTAAGCACTATAAAGTATAGGTTTTAGATGTACTGTACAGTGTGCATAAACGTCATAGAAATAAGTTGTTAGTAGTTAGTCAAAGTTTATTCTAGATATAAAAATGTAATTTACTATAATTAAATAAAATCATACAAAAAAACTGTTTCATGATAACTCAACATAGTGACAATTCGACACATTTTTAAAAAGTGATATAAAGTCATTAGAAAACATGATTTTTTTTATTTATTCTTACCTTACCTAACCTACTTGTTAATACATTTTTTGTTTCATCACTTTCCATGACTTTATATAACTTTTTAAAGATGTGATGAATTATTATTGTGATTATTTATCCGGTCACCGTGTAAGATAAGTATTATTTAAGACGTGTTTATAGAACATATATTATTTGATTTTGTGAAATGTGGTGGGAATTTTAGGTCTAGGGGCCGAAAATAATTATATTTATGTACTAAACATTTGTTGTTTATCTGTAAGTTAGCATATGTTTGCTCTTGACTCTTCCAAGTCCAGAAGCCAATTGTTAACCAATGCCTGCACTTTTTGATTTCCATGTATCGGGTTGGAGGTTAAACATTTTTGGCCCTAGGTAAACATATTATCTTTAAGCAAGGGATGTCTTAGTAGTAGTTGGAACTACTGGATTCCTTCCTGAATGACGGATGTCGTGAAGATAATCGATAGATGGGTAGTGGTGACGATTTTTTTTGTGGATGTAATATAATTTTTCTTATATTGCATTACATCAGGAACTCGTATCTCTTCGAATAATACATCACTGGCGTACCTAAATAGTTTTTTAAGGATGAAACTTAGAATGATTTTTGACCTTTTCCTAAGGGATCTAGTATTGTTTTAGTACAGCCGCCCAACCTAAGGATGCATATTCTAGTAAATATATATATGTCATCCTATTACGTTAATCTCTAATGCAAAATACTTGTCACCATCAGGAAAAATCGCTGTTTGTCCAAACTTTTATAATTAACATTTTAATAAGTGTCAAATAGTGGCTAGATAGAAACCTACTTACCCTTAATTATGATACAACTATTCGTATTCTTTTCTATAACACAGAGAAGTCGGCTCCAAAAACCAATCTTGATTTGAAGTTTCATAACGTAAATTGTAACCCAAACACATTATGTAGCTGTGAGGAGATGAAATCTGGAAAACTTATTAAGTATTTATGTGTAACTATAGATTGTGAACTTAAATGGACCAGCCATATTGAAAAAACTGTTAACAAATTGAGATACCTAAAATATATTTTTTAAATAATGGTTAATGTAGTAAATATAAAAATCATGAAACTAGTTTATGACTCATTAGTTTATTCATCTCTTTTCTATGGAATAATTGGCTGGGGCGGAACTTTCAACAAATATGTAAAACCACTAGAAATTGCCCAAATATCAATTATTAAGATAGTGTACCAAAAAACTTAATCCTATTCCTCTAAACGATTGTTCCAAAAAACAGCAATTTTGGACCTTAAGCAGACCTATAGTGTTCAATGTCTTAAATTTATTTACACGCGACCAAACAACTTTATTGAAAATTCAAATCATGCCAACCAACCAGAGATGTGCTTTATTTCAAATAAATCCATTTCAAATGGAAATGCAAAATGCAAAATAGGTATTTTCCATTTTGCATTTTAAATGCTTTTCTAAAAACCATTTTGCATTTTAAATGCTTTTATCAATGCATTTTCCATTTTAAATGCTTTTTTGCAACATTCTTCCTACTATCTCCACTCATCTTTTTTTCATAAACCCCAAATATCAGTCGGTCCTCAACCTTGCTATGTGAGATAATTTACATTTGTCAAGTTGCTCCATGGTAGAAGCCCTTTCAATTGAGTGATACCATTACAAAAAATACTAATTATTATTTTTTTGGTAAACTAATGTTTACGACAAGATTTTTTATGCATAGCACAAAGGGTAACAATTATTTTATAAGCAATAATTATTAGCCTGAAACACTCATCCACATTGAAAAATCTTCTGATAAAAGATACATGACGCCAACCATAATAAAGCCAAACCAAAATAAAGTTGGTTGTTTCAGGTGAAAAAATGTAACAAGCAGTAATTGTTGAATGAAACACTAGTATATATTGAATTATTTCGCGGATAAGAGATAAGCCGCCATAGCTCAGTGGTCAGAGCTGTCGACCGGAAATCGAAAGGACACGGGTTCATGTCCCGTTGGCGTCATGTATCTTTTATCAGGAGATTTTTCAATGTGGATGAGTGTTTCAGGCTAATAATTATTGCTTATAAAATAATTGTTACAAAAAATACTGATTCAAATACTGAACATGGGGCCATGACGCTGTAATATTAAATGCTAGATAGCAGTTTCTATGTTTTTACGTTGGCAACATTAGTACCGCGCAAATTTGTTGTGGTTTCATAATCCGTAGTCGTGGTGTTTTTGGATTTACCATCATGTAATATGTTTGTTCTACATTGATGTCCATTATTAAATGACAAAATTGTTTAAAAATTCTATAATTATTTTGATTGTTTGACCTGAGAAACCATTTTGCATTTTCAATGCATTTTGAAAATAGGTATTTTGCATTTTGCATTTGAAATGCTTTTCTAAAAACCATTTTGCATTTTGCATTTTCAAATGGAAAATTTTTGACCCATTTCCATTTTGCATTTCAAATGGTTTTGGGTACCCATTTTGCACATCTCTGCAACCAACGACATGTCGCTTGTGAATATGCTGTGCTTCACTGCAAAACCAGGTTGACCCAAAGGCATATTAGTTTTATTGCTCCAAAAATGTATAATTCTATTTTATCCTTTAAAAGGGCCACGTGTGAAAACCTTTAATCTTTTAAAAACTACATCAAATCTTGGCTAAAAAACACTGAACTAGATATGTTTTTCTTATAAGTTTTAGCAAAGCTATCTGTAACATTTATATCCATAGACAGATTATTTTTTTATTATTTCATATACATACAGCGGATATATTTTATTGTTTGTAATTCTTTGTCTGCTAATTCACTTTTTAAGATGTCTTCTTTAAAAACTAGTATTTACCTTATTTTTGAGTTATTTTAAAACTCTTACATACTTCATGCTTTAATTTCTTGTATTGCATCTCTACAGTAACTTTTTTAAAATAACTTAAATTTATATTTGATATTGTATCTCAGCTTAAACCATGGAAATAAGATAAAAATACTTATAATACCCACACTCAGGCTTCGCCTTCGTGGGATTTCTTTTAAATTACGTACATTTATTACAATATTTTTTATACAGTTTTCAATATTCTATGTAACTATCCACGTATGTATAAAAAAAAATCAATAATAAATAAATATACCTGTTTTCTTATTATTCTTATGATTGCATTGAAAAATGTACGCTTTTTATATTGAACTGTTTATATTAACCATAAGTACGTATTCACATGTCTTTCATAATGTTCTATTATTTTTTTTTTAATATGTACCTATGTATGAACATTCCATCAAACATCCAACACTCTCGTATATACGTAAATAATTATTCATTATTAACATCGCTCAATGTAAAAGAGAATTACGTCTTACAAACAGAGAACGTTCTCACAAATTTCCTAAATGTACAAACCTAAATGATACTCTAAACGAGCTTTGTTATAAGCATTCTTCGTGGCGTTTGAGTAACTTGTGTCTCTACAAGTTTTGTAGTTATATTGACTAAATGGCGTTTCAACTAAAACTTGAAACTTGTATGAATAGTTACTTGAAACATTCATTAAATAAGCATTCAAAGGATCTGAAATTAAAGTTTCGTGATAATTTTGCGTTCTCTTTTAATACAAAGTTTTTAGCTTCTCTCGAGAAATTAAAAATAATTACGCGTAATTATTTCAATGTCACATACATTTTTCATCTACTTTTTTAACCCGGATATTTCTTTCGGTAGGTGGCAAGCCTAGAATTTTTTTAGTATTTATTCAAAATGTAAGCCTCCTCTCCCCTTCACCTACCTATTAGTTTTAAATAAACACTGATAATGCTTTGAAAATAGTTATATTTAAAAATTAAATAATATATTTAACGATCACCATTGCAAACGTCATTGTTTACAAAATATTTACCATTCGAATTTGTTGGCATCACAAAAAAAGTGCTATAAAGAGAATTTAGGGATTACTAAGTAAATAAATATCGGAGAACAGTATGTTGTTAACTTTAAAGTTTTTACAGTCGATCAGAAACAGAACTTAAAGATTTGTTGTTTGAGATGTGCAAGAAGTTGTTACGACATCAGATTTCTCAATTTAGTCCAACCTGAAGACAACCTTAAAAGTTTTCAGAAGAACTTTTTGAATTCTTTGGGAACATTTCTATTGAAGATTGACCCACAAGTAGCTTCCATCAAAAAACGTTGTTCCATTGAAAGTTTATTTATTTATTGCTTAATAATGTTTTGGCAATACAGTAATCATATTATAAAAAATAAATATTTAAATGAAAAAAGAATTTCTCTGAAAAGCTACTGTAATAATAATTAGTTTAAGAGAAGCTACTGTAATAATAATATGTTTGAGAGAAGCTAATGTAATAATAATGTTTATTTTTGAAGGTAGGCAGAGTATACATTGCTACATGTTTTATGTAATGATAACACCACAATAAATGTTTGTTTATGAAGGTAGGCACAATACATTGCTACATGTTTTATGTAATGATAACACCACAATAAATGTTTGTTTTTGAAGGAAGGCACAATACATTGCTACATGTTTTATGTAATGATAACACCACAATAACTGTTTGTTTATGAAGGTAGGCACGATACATTTCTACATGTTTTATGTAATGATAACACCACAATAAATGTTTGTTTATGAAGGTAGGCACAATACATTGCTACATGTTTTATGTTATGATAACACCACAATAAAATCACGCGAAATCGAAATTCGTAAATCGACAAAACGCTGAATTGTATTTTAACGAGTAATATCGTAAATGCTTGAATCTGAATGTATCCAGGTTTATTTCACCACATATCCTTGAGTGGCTACGATAATCAGTCTCAAATGGTTTGTGTCGTGCCTGAAAAATCAATTTTGTTTACTTCCAGCTTATCGAAACTGAGTTTTACGCTTTTCCAGCATGAAAAAAGACGATCACCGCTGTTTGGCTGGGAATTACATCATCATACTCAACTGTGGCAGCCAGACTGGATGTGCTAGTGAAGGCTCGTTTGTTTGGAGAGCACCGAGTTATGAATGTAGGCATAGTTTTGTAGTTCAATTTGCAAATATTATACGGTTGATGGCATTCATAACGATACATATAGCCAAGTGCCAATTTCATCCTGTCATGCAAAAGTAGAATTTATTTACGGAAATGCGATACGATTTGAAAAAAAAATGTGGCTTTTAAAAACTGTTTGTAGCTGACTAACTGATGGAAAGTTTTCATTGTGTGTGTGTAATTTGGTAGAAATACTGTAATTCCATACTACTCTGACTTGAAAAAAACATTGTTTTTTCTTCTATGATTTGGAACTTTACTCTAGCTAGCTTTTTAATTTTTTTTATGTAAGTACCGCACAACAGTCTCAACTACTCGCTCTGGAGCCAGTGAGACTATGGCGTACCTAATTCGGGTATTTTATGAGGCTGAAGAAAGAGAAAAGAGGTGGGAAAAACGGACGTAGGGATGTTCCTGGCTGGTTAGATCTGATCACCAAACACGGTTAAAGCCATTCCAAGAAATTTTTCAATTCTAAATGGTGGTCTTTCGCTAGGGCGTACTAAATGTGCACACGTATTAAGGAACGTACTGGACTTAATTGTACCAGAAAAAAAAATTAAAAACTGAATTGGGCTTTCGCACCTCGGAATTTGAACCCGTGACCTTCTGAATCGAGCCGAATACCACACCTAATCAACCACGGAGGCCGTCAATCTATGTTGGTCAGATTGGTATGCCTTGAAAGGGCATATAAATAGGAATTATCATTGCAATTACGTATTTCTTTCCAGGACTTGGCACATTTTCTCTTTCAGCAGACTTCAGTAGAATGGGTCGTTCATCCGGCGAAACTCCCTGTTTACAGCAATAAATATATTTTTTATCTGGGTCTGCGGCTGTTGCCATTACCAGAGCATGACATAAAGTTTTATGATACGTAAACCAATGAAATATGCCGGAGCATACCCGAACATGCCCCAACATTACGCCGGCAGAACTTGGAACAAATGAACAATAAGCAGTTTAAGAGACGATACAAAATGAAATGGTCTATTAAATTGCACGAAAAGTAAGCCCAAACTACAAAATAAGGAATATAATATATACCTATTTAAAGCACAAAAACAATACAGTCGAACTAAACAGCCCTTTTTAGTTGTGAGTCATCATTAAATTGAGCGCAGGTGTAAAATTCCTTTACCTTTGTTGCTTTTAGTAATGCTCAGTTAATGGCAAATATTTTATCCATTTATTCGGTAAAAAAATAGTTTTTTTGTGAACAGTAAAGTAACAGGTTGACAAATGTCAACCGTGTACAAATGTTGGGTGCGCGTTTGGCGTGTATCCCGACTACGCACCGGTGCCGAAGGGATCAATGACGCTAGTTCCTCAGAGCATCTTCCATTGTAATACCGATAGAACAAGGACAGCATACCTACCTGACGCATGTGCTCTAAAGATTGCAGTCCGTTTGTTAAGATTGGGGAATCTATCAAACGGACCGCCCGTTTCTGCACAGAGTCAAGGGTTTTTTTCAGGTATTTAGGGGCTGCCAAATTTGACAGTAGGGCGCACTTGCGATTTGTACAGGGTCAGCAGTTGCGTACTATTAAAGTATCTGCGGGCCCTGTACAGTACGCCCAGCTTCTGAGAGGCCAACTTTACTCTGGCTTCGATGGAGCCCCCGTACCTGAGCTGGTCACTTATAGTTACACCAAGCATATCAATGGAAGGCCTGTTCGGAAGATTGCTTCCGTTGAAGGAGACTTATATATTTCACTTACTTAATAATTCAAAACAAAATTTATCTGTGAAATCACAAGTCTTATAAGTAGGTGATTTCTTAAAAACCAACTTATATACAATATGTTTACGTTACCCTTTTTTATTATTTTAAATATGAAAAAATTATACGAATTGTCCAATTAAAGTCACTTTTAAAATGACAATTCTTTCTTCGATCTTTCTTCGGGCTGGTAGGTACCGAAGTGCGTTTTAGAAAATAAAAATAAATTCAAATAGTCTTTAAGTAACCGTAGTCAAAGTTAGCCCGGCATCCTACATTCATTCAAATAAATATTTTTTTTACTAATTAAAATAAACACTTTACCTGTAAAAAACTAACGAAAGTATTGTTAAAAAACAGTACTTTCGTTAGAGTTGACGAAAAGTTCACTGTACAACCTGTTTCAACGAAAACGGTTTCATTACAGGATTGGTAAATTCGAGAAGAGTAAAATAATTATTACTGCATCTCATTTTCTTACAACTTGAATAAAAATATTTTCTGCTGATGAATTAGAATCACGGACTGAATCAGATCGTTTGAAAATCTAAATAAAACTCAAAGGTCGCACGTAAGAAGCTATTTATAAGTGCGGGGTCAAACATTCGACGCACGTGTAAATAACAAACAAATTAATACAGAATAGGCACACCTTGTAACGAATAATCCTTAAAATGTTGAAACGGCTATGTATTATAATGATTCATTTTCAGGATATTATGTCGTGTTTCGCTACCTTCTTCTTTAGCCAACGTTTCAATTCCTTATCTGGCTGAGTCCTCCATCATGACACAAGCAACATTTTCCGCTTACCATGATAGCAGTAGAAAATTTTCAAATATTGTCAGATTATTCGTAACCCGGGAATGTTTTTATTTCATTTAAAAAATAAATAACTTTTATAATACCTTTGACTTATTAAATATATTTTTTTTGCAAATAATTAATAAAATTTACATTGCAAAATATAGAGACTCTAGGGGTTAAGATACTATTAATTACCTACATAAAGTTCTCTGAAGTAACATGCTTGTAATACATCAATAGCAAAGGTAAATTGGCATAATTATTTTAAAACACGTTTTTACTTTCTATACTTACACACTCCTCTTAAGTTAAACAACATTTGTTTCAATAGCGAAAATACTTTTCTTCTGATAACTGAATTTTAACTTTTTATGTATCTTTTATATTTGTTGTCTTCAACGGAAATTTAGAAGGATCATAGCTAAGCAGAGAATCGAAATTTTGTTCAAGAATACTTAACTGATTCCACTACGTTCTGTAAAATATGTATACATATTTACTGGGTTACAAAAATGAATGAAAGATTTTTTTAAAAACAACCATTAACATAACAACGGAGGTGTATATTCAATGGAATAAGTTCGTAAGTTCTCCAAATAAATTAACGTAATACCGTGACCTTCAAACTAGTTTAGTAATAACGTGTTATCTGTGGATTATTCTGCTAGAACGAGTCGCGTTTGTTTATTTGAATTTCCGTGAAATAACGTTAATTATGCTTCATTACGTGGAATGGCGTTAGCTTTTCAGCGTCAAATCAGATTTAAGGCAGTTTGTTCAATGTGCTGCTAACCGACGTGTAACAGTTACGTTGGAAATTGAGTTAGCAATAGTCTGCAAACTTAGTTTCATAATTTAGACAATATCACCTTAATATAAAATGACACTAAAGTTTTATTCAGAAATATAAATGTTACATTCAAGGCTCTTTCTTGACTGTCACTGAAAATATAATACACACTAGCCTTCCTTGTAGATTTCAAAGGAAACCGATGTCACTACTGACTAAGTACTTTTTAGTTATACCCTCTAACAGTTGGAGCGCCATTGTAACAGTTGACAATCACGTTGTGCGCCATTGTAACCGTTGGACATGGGCTAATCATAATTTAGACACCATTGGTCGCCAGTGTAATGCAATAATCTCACATACAAATTCAACCACTCTAGGGCCATTGTAACATGATTAGTAAAAGACAATAAGGATTGCTTTTTTATTGAATAAAAGAGGTACGATGATTAATATAATATTTATTCAAATAACAAATATGGCTAGAGACTCTAAAATAACAAGATTAGCATGATCTCAAGGGGTGTGCGACAATACGAAGAATTGATCGCACGGAAGGAATTTTAAAGTAGCAATAAATTAGTTAAAAGTGGAAATAAATTAGTTAAATGTGTGACATTGTGTGTAACATAAATATCTGACCTGATTCACCGTAATGGGCGCCATACAATTCTTAGGAAAGAATTGTAAATAAGTGAGGGATTGACATGATGACCAGTGATTAAATATATCTAGCTATGTCCCCCATCAGCGTCCCCCGTGAAATATGTCGACTGGAGCAATTGCTCGTATCACATCAGTTGGCGCGACCTCTCCGCAAGGCTGTCCGATTGGTACTGGCTTTCGGAAATTAAGTCTTCTGCTTCCTTCGGGAATGGCCCATAGAGCACGAGTCCCATAGACGAAGGCGGTCTTGGATGGAGTTTGTTAAAGTTTGTTTAATTTTGTCTTCAAAGGGTAGCGGGGCAAAAGTAAACTGCTACAACCCATTACGCAGACGCTCTGTCTCTCACGTATTGCCTGATATCGTAAATAGTAGCCCCAAAGTAAAATCATACGTGACGTCATCGTGAATCTTCTATCTTTTCGTTTTCATACAAAACGTTTGGGAAAGAAGAGGACGATCATCAATGACGTACGTATGACCTTTCTCTTGGACTACTTCATCGTAATTCCATTTGATCAAAATAGAAATATCTATGGCGAGAAGAATTTATGTAATTGAAATTGAACTCCCGACTAGACAAACTTTTGAATCTTGAACCACGCCCAAATCGTGTTAATTGGGTTCTTCTTTATTTCAAGTAGTTCGTAATCGGAGTAACGGATGATATTAAACATAGTTTTTAAATGATTTACGCTATGTTTATCATCTAGATATGAGTGACAAGATTTCTTTTCTAGAGTGAAATTAAATAAAATTTTGAAACTTTGCTCATTTCAAATACATAGTAACAATCATTTAGAGGAATTTTTGCAAGATTTTCGGCTGTCTCTGTATCCGCACTAAGCCGAAAAATTAGACGCATCGTAGATAGACGTCTATTTATTGCATAAATAATATAAATTATGCCTTATTAAGCACAAATATTATTGTTCCAGTATAACAGCCGATGAGGTTGGCTTCTGTTGAACTCCGCTGAAATACAATTTATTCCATATTTCATTTAACTCTCTTGAACGCGATTATTAAGATGACAGTCGGTCGCAAACCAATCTAATTTGATCATTTTACCAGGAACGGTGAAATCTTGAATTCTGTGCACTACAAAACATTGTATCGTACCTAGTTTATTGACTTTCTAAGATTATACAACAGCCATACTGAACGCAGAGTTGGGTGAATGCATTTTCGAAGATGCAGGGATATCTCTATCACTTCAATTTGGGAGGCGGGTATGGGTACTGCCGCCCCGGGAACATGTGACTTAGCAGGGATGCCCAGGTTCATCGGTTGAGTTTGTCCATGTCTTGGTTGCAGGTACGTTTGCTCACCAGCTGAGTAAAAAAATGTTAAAAATGTGGTGTTTTATACACAGAACTCCCTGGCTGCTATAGAAAGCTAAAATAAGGGCAATTTTATTTTTGATGTCTTAGTGGGTGTGCTGCTATTATATATAAAATCGTCGCCACCCGGTTTCGTTCGATAACTGATAGAAGTGTTGACGACTTATTTAAAAGCAAATGCGTATTTTCGAGCCCCATTCCTCATTATAAATAAAAAAAAGCTATACTAACTTCATTATGAAGGACTGGGATTTGACTGCGTCATAATATTCTGCTTAACGTGTTACATACCATTCATTTTTATTTACATTTATCACAATTCTACGACTTTTTCAGATGTAATGTAGCGTTTACCAGTCACGCGTCGTCTTGAGAACAAGCCGAGAAGCCTCCATTTTACATACCGGTATACACAGCGCACATTTAGTTAGGTACCTACTGTGAGACGAGTAACGGAGGCTCGTGGGCTAAAAGCACGTCTAGCGCCGGGAACTTCTCACGTAGCTCGTAGCCCATAGCCCGTAGCCTGTAGCCCGTAGCCCGCCGGATGTAGGGCGGGATACGTCTGTACATAGGAAAACACCAGACGGCAAGACGTAGTGCAAAACGACCTGAATAATATGTATGAAGGTATCCTCCTACATCAACGTTAACTTTCAATTATGTTTATTCGTTCAATAAATGTTTAATGAATACTGAATGCCGGCTACACGAGTTTTAATTTCAGGGTTTAAGTAATGGATAAACCTTCTACTAGAAAATAGTTGTGCAAAATGCTTGTTTCATAATAACTTACGGTTTGAATATTTATCACAATAAATTTTCAGTGGATTTTATGAATTCCGTCCATGAAAGCAAAATCCTCATTATACATTTTTGGCACGTAGGTTCTTATTATGATTAGAGAATGTTGTTAAATAACCAGTTCTCAACCCATTATCTTAAAACTAATCTTTGACAAAGGTCACCGCTGATACATTGACGTTTTTTTATCGTGATTTATAGTTGAATATGTACCGAGAAATTTAACATAACGTTTTTGCACATAAAATATTAAAGAACTTTTACTCAAACGTGTACTTTAAATGTGCCAATTTGCGAAAGCGGTCGAAAAACTTTAAAATGAAAAGATTTATTTATGATTACTTTTATCGTTTATGTTTTAATGTGTTTACCTCATTGACTGACTTTAACCCAGAATTTTTGTAATTGATCCTTGTTTTTGATAATTTTGCAAATGGGAATGTATGGGCATTTTTACCTCGGATGTGATTTGGGTATTTGGAAATAAAATAATTTCGAGGAAGGCTTCAAACTGACGTAATAATCTTATGGGAAAAGGTGACGGAACAATTAAAAAACATGCTCATATTTGCTGCATAAAGCATACTCGGAAATTTTAAAACTATAAATTGTAGTAAAAAAGGTTGATCAACATTGTTATAGTATAGCCAGTGGGATAGTGGAACCTAATAATTGGGAAATAATGGGAGATGCTAGGTGAAATGAATATGAGGGATTAAAAGAAGTAAGTGGAACATGAACACTGCGGAGTTCTGAAGAAACTCATCAACAATTTTTAGATTTGTAAATGTTGGTTTCTCTGTACGGAAATGGTGAAATTATAATTTTTGCGTAGTTATCAATAGATTTCACTGTGCTCCAATTGCGTAGTCAAAGATAAAAAAGTAAGATATATGAAACAAAACAAAAAAATCTATTTTATTGTAAATTAAGCGGTTCAGTGCAAAAGTAGCGTCACCCAAAGATCCGATCCGAGATAAACGGTTCTAGGAATATTCACCGCAAGTTAACTAACTAACTAACTAACTAACCATCACGCCGTTTCTCCGCAGGGGTAGGCAGAGAGGACGGACCGCCAAACAACTCGGTCTTGTCACACATTCCTTGCCTCATTCACATTCATACATCGTCTCATACATACTCTTCTATTGTTCTGACTCTTGACATGGCCCGACTCAAGTATCTGATTCACTTGGTCGTGCCATGTCTTCCTCGGGCGTCCCCGACTTCTGCTACCATTCACATTTGCATCGTATATTCTCCTTACACTCCTTTCTTCGCTCATTCGCTCTACATGCCCAAACCATCTAAGCGTCCCTTTCTTGATCTTACTCATTACGCTTACATCAGCCTTGCACTATTTGCGGATATCCACATTCCTCACACGATCATACATGGTTTTACCACACATACGCCTCAGGGATCTCATTTCAACAGCATTCAATCTACTTTCATCCTTTCTTTGCCAGTTCCATGCCTCACTTCCATACATCAGGGTAGGTACCAGCACTCCATTGTGGACTGCTAACTTCGCTTATTTGGACATTTTTTTGTTAGCGCCAACTGCGTTCAGTCCTCCATTAATGGAGTTACCTGCGTTTACTCTTCTTTCAATATCTCTGTCAGCCTTCCCATCTCTCGTAAACATGCTCCCTAAATACACAAATTCATCCACCTGCTCCAAGTATTCCTCATTCACAGCTATATTGCACACTGTTTTCGGACTTTCTCTTTCAAACACCATTACTTTAGACTTACTTACATTCATCATTAACTCATTCTTCATGCATACTTCATTCATCCTAGACACGAGAGACTGCAGATCATCCATACTATTAGCAATCAGCACCGCATCATCAGCGTACAACAGGCAACATACTTTCAGATTACTCAAATTCGCGCCCAATCCCACCTCTTTCAATTCTTGCATACAATTATCCATGTATAGATTGAATAACCACGGTGACATTACGCAGCCTTGTTTAACACCTTTTGTGATATCAAACCACCCCGTAAAACCACCGTTCACCCTAACACATGCAACGCTTCCCTCATATAGAGACGCAATTGCCTGAGTCAGATTCGCATTCACTCCATACTTGGACAACACCTTCCATAGCTTTTTCCTGTCGACTCGGTCGTATGCTTTTTGTAGATCTACAAAGGCACAGAAAAGTTTCTGGTTTTTTGCCAGAAACTTCTCGGTGAGCATACGCAATGAGAAGATCTGGTCCATGCACCCCCTTCCACTCATAAAAGCACCTTGCACATCCCATATTTTATCCTTTGTTTCCTTTCTTACCCTTTCAATCAAAATTCTACCTGAAACCATGACAATTCTATTTGGAACCATGTTTTTTTTTTACTGAAATAAATTATAACTAAGTAGAAATTAATGAAATAAGTGTTGGATTTCCTAACCTGTGCTTAAAACACGGCATTCATGTTTTTTAATTGCATTCTATCACTAATTAAAAGGTTTCCATGAAAATATTAAGGATTGTTTCGTCGAATTCGAACAATTCTTCAATGATATAATAACAGAAATTGAATAGATCTTTCACAGAACTCGAAAATGAACGTTGAAATTTGGTGAATTGTTCAAATTCTCCGAAACAACCCGTCCTAAGAGTTTGATTCTCAGAATCAAATTAATGGCAACAATGCAATATACGCCCACAAATATTAAAACAAATACAGAATTCAGTATACCTGTGGGTACTATTCTCGTATTCCTTAAAAAACTTATTTACACTTTATCTTATTGGATTGAAATTACATATTCAAAGCTTTCAACCTCAATCTGTTTCCCTGTAATGTTCCGACCGTTGGTGTTTTTTCCACATAAAACGTACAATAAATGACAGAAAGATTTAAAATAAATACGCAGATTTAAAAAATGCCATCTCTTATGCAATTTTTGTTTTTTTAAATAAATTTATTTATTTCATCGAAAAAAATTACAGAATATATAATATATCATTAGTAAGTAAAATACCTATATGTAAGTTAGTAACTATGACATTGTTGAAAAACTAATGTTACAATAATAGAACAGTTTCTAATAGAAGAAAAAGTAAATATATATGAGTGTTATAAAGATATGGCATAATATACTATATTTTAAGTTGTGCTTAACCTGCCTCACTAGGCGAACCTGCGTTGAGGCAGATTTTTTGTTTCCAATATGTCCTCTGCGGGCAAAAGTGCAAATGCAATTCTCTAATAAAAAATAAAGAGATCTGCTTGGTAAGCATGGTCCTGACTAATATTATTATCCAATTTTACATAATATATATTATTTTCACGCAGCATCACGTTCATACATTGAAAATAACATAGTTTTTAATGTTATTGATTGATGAGCTGGTGGATGCAATCTGAAAGACATAGTTATAAGGTGTTTTTCACAAAACGGCGGTATACAATTCCTCAAAATATTTGATATATTTTCGAGTTCATTTCTCCAACATCCACATTTTATGAAAATAAACCCGTACCAATAAAGCTTCAACAGATATTCGAACATTCCTGCACCTTGCAGCATTTTCACAAATGCGCAGTGCCTGAGATGCTCCCGTTGCAGAAAAACGATACACGAAAGAATTTCCGTATTAAATCGTAGATACCCACCTAGTTCCCAGGTAAACGTACATCGCGTTCGCTTCACGTCTACAGTACAACTACATAAGATGTTGGCAAATCCCCACGGAGTGATTCTTCGGAAAATCTGCAGGCTTATGAATTGCCAGAAATTCACCAATATTTAATAGCTAAAAGCTAGTTGTGGATTCGCAAATACAATATGTTTTTAAAGATAATAATTAAATAACTTAATAAAAAAATTTAAAAAAATTGGTGTGACTCCAAGTTTGTCTCACAAACTCTTTATAAAAACTCCGGAAACTTTATTTATGGTAGACAATAATTAGCTTGGATTATTATTAGCAGGCGATAGGAATGATTTCAAGTGGCATAGTATTTATTAAAGTCTCAATCCCTGCTTTATCGACAGTTATACATAATCTATGGGTTATATCTCAAACTAATAATTAGGATATCACAGATTAATAGAAAAATATATGTGTCAAGTTGGCGGAGAGGTATTTTCTAAAGCCCAAGGGATAATATATTTTTAAATATCACATATGAAGCACGCCTGATAGTCATAGTTAAAACCCGAAATGCTTGATTAACCTGGTTTGGTGAAGAAAGATGAATCGACTATTTAACAATCCATTGGTGCTGCTTTTGAGCGTGCTCAGAGTGACAAGCATCATTGGTTGCGTGCAATGGCGCAAAACCGAGAGCCAACAATAGCATCACACTTGGTCACACGTCAACTGCGTGATAATCAGTCGTTTTACCTTACATCTTACATCCTTCCTTCCTTAACGTCCCGTTCGTGAAAGTGTTGTGAACTGCTTTCAGACTTTTACTCATCTAATAACGCTGTCAATCGGGCGTTGACCTATTAATAAAGTAAATAATTCATTTGGCTCTCTTTAAATTGGTCGAGAAAAGATAAAAAATGGTGAATATTTCATAAATTTTCAATATTTTTCCATGAAATCATCGCGATTTGAAGCTACATTTAATTTCATAATGCCCTGTAAGAATGATGTAGGTAGGTAGTACCTACTTTCATTGGAGCTCAGCGAGCGCCAGTTTGCAGAGATCAGCCGCGTGTTTGTTTGCAATACACATCTGGGAACTGCGAAGGATTTGAGGAAAGTGGATTTGGATACAGGGTTTTCCCAAAAATACAGCAACATTCGCAACAATAAAAACGTAACAAATTTGTTTAATGTTACGTAATTGTAATTTATGCGAAGCTTCCACAAACCCTTGGGCCCAGTTGTTTCGTAGAGCTTACAATGTACCATTCAGCGTAATTTTGTTTTTTTGACATTTAAAGTCCCCGTTAAACGCCGATTCTAGGTACGTTTCAGCCTTCTATCAAATTGTGATAAACTGACAAGCTTAACAACATGTCATAGTTGTTCTCTTCTTGTGATTGCAATTTGTTCAAAAGCTAAAACGAACGTAGAATCAACTGGCCTTTGAAGCGAACTGGAGGAGATATTTATTTCAAATTTATTTTAAGTAAAGTAGGTTGGACTATTTATTCGATTAAGGAAATAATCATAAGATATCTTTATTGTAAGAAATTTGAGGTAATATATAGTGAGTTACAAGTTGAGGTTTCTCATAACTCTCCTTAGGCTAGCCTGTACTGAGGCAGTCGTTTTGCAAGATAATTAGTAATACCCATGAATATGCCTACATTTAATTTAGAATAAATATACTCAATAGTTTTGTTAAATCAATAATTTTGAATTTTGGGTGAATGCACCGGTAAGTTTACGGATTTCAGGACACAATGATATTGAGTAAGAACTATTATAAAATTGAAATACATTTTATAAAAAACTTTAGATGAACGCTTTAGGTTGAACAATTCCTCATAGTTTTAAAGATGCATTACAGACTGACTCGTAGGTATAAGTTCATATTATGAATCAAAATCATGATTTCCATCGAATGGATAGAACCAATTGCTTAACATTTTTTATTGACATAAAAATACTTAATTTTAGGTAACTTTATTTTAAATAAAGTTTTTCATAAAAATAAAGTGACCTTAAACCAAGTATTTTCATTTAATTTATTTAAAATGTCATGTCGCAATGTGTTTGCTTCTTTTCAAAAAAAAAAAATTGTATCGAATTTAAAGAACCTACATAAAAATCTTTATCTCTTTCAGATTCCAGCTTCAGAAATTGGTAGAGATGATTCAATTAATAGTAAATTAATTATTTCGCTCCAACATCTCAGGGATATCCGTAAGATTGTTAGCAAAAGATACACCAAAATTTCAATCTGAGTTGTTTTAATTTTTATAAAGATTAGCTGTAATTATCTGCAACGCCTGATAGAACGTAGAGATTAGAGAGATACGTCCAATCTCCAAATTTGAACTTCATTACTTTGCTTTGAACAAAACGAATAACATATTTATAAAGCACCCTATACTTAAAGTAGAGAAATTGAGATAATGAAAAACTATTCCCGAGCTTATAAGATAGCGGGGCGGTACTGACTTGTGTCTGATATACGACTTAGTAAGCGAGGCTCACGAAACATTCAATACAAAGGGAATTTATTAACGGAATATTTAGACAAAGAAGCCCGCCATAGAGATTTTTTTACAGAAGCGAAAAGAGAAATGGTTGGAAAAATCTTATTATCAAATTCCTTATTTACTAGAATGTGTGCCAAATTACCGTCGCAATATAATACAACCTGGAAGGACAACAAAAGGTTCTCTCAAAAGGGTTTAGTGAAAAAGCATTAAAATGTTTTGAGATTAGTGTGGATAAAGTGTGTTGCGTGTAATAGAAGTTGTTTGTTTTATTCTTACTTTAATCTATCTATATACCTATATAAATAAAATTGCAAATGTTAAATCTCTAAACGATAAATTGTTAAATCTTCGAAAGTTCTTCACCTATTGCTTTGAAATTTTGACACGACGTTGCATTCAAATACGCGTTTGTTTTTATATATGTCACCAAATATAGATGTCACCTATTACAGGTAAAAACATGTTTTCTTTAAACAGTGCACAAACACATGGTTGGACAATTTTTTTTAATAAACGTTCTATCTGTTGGACAGACTATTTCCTTTCATTAAAAACACACAATTTCCACAAAGATGACATAGGCCCTGAGGGATTATTTTGCTTGGAGCCTCCATTGTGAAAAAAGGCCATCGTAGAAAAGTGTTAGAACAGATAATCATAAATTTGTTTATTTATTTTAATGTGAATTTATAACATTTTACGTAGGAGTGCATGCATTTCTACTGTCCGATACAATTCCCATGGAAAAATGCCAATTCACTTCTAATACAACCACTCCGGCACATTCTTCAGATGAGAGCCACTGGATAAGATAATGAAAGTTCCCCGTGACGTCACCACAGCCTCCCTAATACACCCCCACCGTGGGAGTTACAAGAGCCGTTAACTTGTGAAGTATATCGGCAAACATTGCCTCGTACAATGCGGGAACTTTCCTTCCAATATATGATGAAGGCAGTCTGTTATTTCTGTTGCCTCAGCTGCAATTCTGCCATGCGAGCTTCCTACTGTTTGCAGTATTCACCAGATATTATAACATTTTGGCTTCGGTTGTATTGTGATTTTAAGGTACACCGGTAGCTGTTGTTTGTAGGGTTCAATGTTAAATAATTTGTTTTTGATATATATATGTTTTAATTACATGTCTCTCAGGATATTGTTTCAACTTTAACACGTCCCGTAATATCTTCCATTAACATTCCGTGGAAAATCAAGTGAAGCTGAAAATATTTAAATAATATTTCCATCAGGAATATTTGAATTTCAAATTCGTATCAAAAAATATATTAGTGACACAATCATAAATTTACCTTTCGAATGAACACTGTTAGTAAACATTAAAAATTATTAGTGATTCAGATTTAGATCTGTCAAAATTGTAAACAAAAGAAGTGCACATTTCAAATATAGAATTACTACTACTTTGACGCATGGTTCTCACAATAAGTTCCGCTTTTGGAAATTAATAGTTCATTGAACGTGAATAATTTTACGTATTACATTACTCAGGAATATCTTAAATCACTTACATCATCACAGACGACCGAACTTATTTTGAAGGTTATAGGTACCCTAAAATGAAATGTATAATTGAAATAGGAACATAATACTAATAAATCTAAACAAAACATGAAATAGAACAAGACACAGACAGAAAAATAAAATTATTATTAATTATTAAATTTTTATTCATTAAATAAAGATCACAACTAGGAATTGAAACCAGGATCGATTGTCTTATCGGGACAGGCGTTTTAAACCACTTGACCATTGGGACCCATTTATTAAGCGTCATATTTGTCGATATCATATTTGAAATTCAGAATAAACAATATCAGCAACTAATTTTACCTATATGTACGTTATAAATATGACGTTTCACGGGTCTGTTCTAGTCAATTATAAGTACAGATGCGCTATCTTTTAAACAATATCTTGTCCCCTTGACCATCACTTTTTCTTTATAATATATATAATATCATATATTTCATTCGCCCCCAAACTTTCTCAAGTCAAAGATCTCCTTAAATCAAGAAAGTTTGAATTTTTCCGTCAGCGCAAATAACATTATAAAATCATTCTTCTTATTGATATTTACACTAGCGACTGAAATAATATGTTTCCCAAAATGGCGACTTTAAGTAATTCAAAATGTCCGCCATCAAAAACACATTTCAGCGACGTTTAAAAGCGGTTAAAAGTCATTCTTTATCTCTCGAAAACAATTCCGGAGAAAACTCACAGAGATCGAGCAGGACAAACAACAGAGGAAGACTCATAAAGTACTTTTTAACGGTTTCAGAATTAATGGCGACTCAAATCAAATTAACGTAAAAATCTGGTTTGTTTTTATTCTCGCCCCCCACACAGTACAAGCGATTTATCAAATAAGCCGGTTGTATTATCTCAAATGAAAAGAGGTTTTTTTTCTGCCCAGTCTTGGAGAAATAAAAGAACGGGGGAAGCTGAGAGATCGAAGTACAGGGTGTTTTTAATTAAATTTACTGAATATTTTTTAATACTAAACCAACAAATTGTTACTTATTTATTTGACGTTAGATATGTATCAAAATTTGAGTGTTGGGGAAATAATGATCGTAATAATAATTTAAATATTTAATGTAACGTATTTAATATAAATTAAGGATAGAGAATTTGAACAATTCAAAGTTAATTTTCAAGTTCTGTAAAAGATTTTTTCAAGTTCTGTTATTATTTCAGTTATGTCTAGCAAGTAGCACATAATGATATAATAACACAACTTGAATAGTACTTGCACAGAACCGGAAATGAACGTTGAAATTTGATGAATTGTTCAAATTCTCTAAAACAACCCGTCCTTAATGTCTTACATTAAACATTAACATAAATTTAATTTTATATTTCATATGAATTCTAATTTCATATTTTAGCATATGTCTTATACTATAATTTATATTATGTAAAAGCCGAAAAGCGTTAATGATACATATGCAAATATTTAACCTTTCAAATTATCTTTCAAGTCTCTCAAAAGCGTATGTTGTGATTTGGTGACTTTTGCCTGAGTGGCGACAATTTGTTTTCTGTATATATTTTTACGTCGGTGTGTAATTTTATGACGGGGAAATATTTGTAATTGACGACTGTCCAATTTTGTCCACTGTTCTGAACAAAAATATACTATTCTCGGAACTATTCACTCTATTTATCTTATTTTTATTTTTTTCAATCTTAAAAATCACCCTATTGTAGGGGTAGTTATGTTTAGGTGCTGCTTAAACCAGCAGGGTTCACCAACTATTTTGGCGCTGTCTCCCGCCTCCGCTAAATGGTCCGCAGTCAGAAGTAATTTATTTTTTTCCAAGATTGTCTTTTCCCTCCCCGCCGCTGGAGAAATAGATTTTTTCGACAGATATTTTTATGATTTAAAGGCCTTAGGATTACGTTCCTTGATTTATTGATCAATGCCGGCTCCGTAAATAAGCTTTTCAAGTATTTTCGTAATAAAGGAAAAGTTTGAATCGCGACTGAGCAAATTATTGGTACATGGTATAAATTCCGATATTATCATTTCCTGACTGGTAACTTTTCTAATATTTTTTCCACAGCCAAAACCTTTGATGCACGAACAAGAAAATTGTCAACAGAGTGAAAAAAACACAAATTAATTTGGATATACATCGTGTTTCGTGCAAAATTTTTGGGGGCTTGAAAATCTAGGGAAAATAAATTACTCAGAACACAGTTTAACACATTTTTGGACTTGAAACTGAATGATCATTTTTTTAATCAAAATATCTAATCAGAGCGATTTGAGAAGTTCGCTCTTTTCCAGCATTTCCAACTTTTGCTACTATTAGTGACTAAATAAATGGATTATTAGAAAAAACAGTTTTAGATTTAACATCTACTTTGAGAATTTATAACTAAACATAATAATTTCGGCTTTCAGTGACATGTTAACATGGTTAGTAATGTGTAATATTCCTGCTTATTATGTAACTTTGTTCAAATTCAAAATTGGAATGACTTATTTTAACTATTTATCATAACAGAAACGTTGGTGGTTTTACTGAACTAGGTCCAGTGGAGATACTTTAGCGGGCTATTCATATGACAATTTCGTTTGTACACATATATTCTTTGAATGGCTATCCTCTTCATAAGCGGTACTACATTTTTGTTCGATTAGTATGTATGTAACTTGTCTTATAGTTTAATAATATCATTGGATAGATGACATTATAAAAAAGACGTAGTCATTTTTCAAGTTTACTAAAATTCGAAAACAAATTTCTTCCTTTGAAAGGCAATGGTCCTAAGGTAAATATATATTTTTTTACTCCTACAATTGCAGAATCCCATTATTTTTCATGTGTCTGCGATAATCAAATATTAATTCCGGCATTCTTAAGAAAGCATATTCTTGGACCGTAATTTATCGCTACAAATGTAGGTTAATACACCTAATTTTTCGCCTTGATTAAATCTTAATGGAAAAAATTATACGTTTAACAAGTTTTTCTAAGAGATTTTCACAGAAATAAGGTGTTATGAGCTCTAAGCACTGTATATAATGAGAAATTAAATAAGTGGAAAAATTCAGTTTGCTATGCAAAGACAGATAAATGCCGTAAAAGTAATGCTGGCAGAAGGCTAACTTCATGGCTGAGAAATCTCTAAAAGCTCTACCATTCGAACAGAAGCTCGCAGTTAAGCAATGTTTGTGATCAGAGGCAATTCCTCGGTATGTGCATTTGTGCACTAGAGTGCTTATTTTCAGTCTCCATATAACTTACAATGACATCTCTGTCCCACTCATAATTCCCATAATTGGAAATTTGAGCTATCTTCTAGCATAAAACTTATGCGGAAGCGCAAATAATTCGTGCATGTTTCGAAGTACACAAATCTGTTTTTACCATACTATGGAGACAGCACCAGTCGGTATGGCTCATTACGCTTCTAACGTATGTTTGGAAAATTACGTGTTAGAGCAGTGCAGATGTATAACTCATGCCGTGCACTATCATTTTGAAAATCGTTGGTCATGTGTAATCCAATGCGTCTAAAATAGGTTCGGTTGGGAATACTAATTTACAATGTTAGCACCACATCATTCACACATTAGTACTCGTGCGCGGTGAATTTAAATAGTTTCGCGAGATTTTCAGTGATTTTGCTTGCTGATATTGTGAATATTGAGGGTGTAGTATTATTTATTCATTTATTATACAAATGTGACATATATGTAACATAGTAGAGTGAATTAATAATTGCTTTACTCTTATTCATTAATTTGCTTTACCATATTTTAATTTTACATTTTAACAGAGAAATGTACTGCTGGCAATTTCACGAGCCGCCTCTGTCTGTGATTGCAATATTTTATTTCTTGAAAAAAGTTATAAAACAGTACTGACCTTTTCACTAAGCATAATCTTTGTAAAAAAGGAGAATCTAACTGGGCGTCATGTTAAGGCCGAAGTTTTACGAAAAAACCAGACTGTTCAGATCTTTTGAGTAAAAATAGCTGTCTCCGAAGAATATTAGTAGATACACAGACTTAGGATTTCCAAATATATCTCAATGACATGATTTTTTCATAAACGAATTCTCATATTTGGGCGCTGTCAATAAAATTTTTTTGTGTTTTTTTTTGTTGTTGTCTGTCTTATTTTATTTTTTTACAGTAGCTTCTCACGGGAAGCCAATAATTTCCATCCCTATGTCAACTTTGGGGATGCTGTGTGAAGATTCATTTTATTATTTTGATGGAAAGATATGAATTTCTGAGGAGGGAATGAAACAACTCAATTAGTGTATCTTATTGTGATATGTGCACACCAACAGAATGCAAATTAAATAATAAAAATAAAATGTAACAGTTTTCGCCATCTAAAACCTTAAAGCTAATACAATATTGATAATAATTAGCCGCACTGAAAATAATTACTCATTAATATTTTCACGCATGTTTGCCGATTCACGAGAATATCGTTGATGACGCTACGTTTTCTTCATACGCAATTAAACCTGATGAATATTGATATCGTTAATCTTACAAAATGAGACTTTGCTTGTTGATAATGAACCTAGTTATTCGTTATTACCTCTAATGTGTTGACAATATAATCCTGCTGCAAAGGCATTATCTCACCGCTAAAAGGGTAAAATTGTTGTCACCCGAGATAATACAAAACTCAAGAACATAATAATTATAAATTCTAGGTTTGTTTTTAAAATTACAATAATTATAAATATCTCTGCAACAGAAAATTACTAATGAGTAATAAACACTAAAAATTAATAAACGGTGTGATCTGTCTTTTTGCTTGCAAACTTCGTTGACGTCATGAGTTTTGGAGTTTTAAAATGTCCACCCATATTTCAGGTCAAAGTAAGATAAGAGTCGTCGACTTGCAAGACCAGCTCTGGAATTTTTCGTAAATCTGTAGATGTCACGAAAAACTGTTTGGAACACTTTGAATATACCTTTTATAACATAATTTTACATGATTAATTTGATATTTAGCGATAAGTACTTATCGTAAATTTAATTTAAGCACTCTTTGTGAAGGTATCAGAAACCAGCAGACATTTCAGGACCGGGTTTTGCAAGTGGATGACTAGTAAAAAAACATCTTATTTATGTGATTTTGATTGATAAATTAAATAAATAAATGTAAACTGATTTATGCCATATAATTAATGGAATATATTTTTACATATATTTTTCACTACACTTTCACTTTTTAACAAGAGACAAAATATCTATGTATATATCGAATACTGTAAAATCGTATTTGGCCGATTTTCAATAATATTTACATTAAATAGTCTGAATTTTAAACATATTGATATCTTAACATGAACGCATTTTTAAAACAAGGGTATATCATCAACCCATTATATCATAGTCCCGCCAAGAGAATTTAATCCAAAACTTATCTGTTTAATAATTTCTACTATCGGTGTTAGAAATTTCCGGCCTCCAGGAAATACTCTTGATTTTGTTTTCGTACTATTCTTGAGATAATATCCAACCATCCCCTAATTGGGTCGTGTTGGATAATGTTTCTTGCCAAATTACGCAGAAGATAAATGTCTTCAAACTCAATGTAGAGAGTTCCGGTGCGCGTCATAATAATGTATCATATCTTCTATTTGAGAATAAACATTTTAATGTTTAAAGTGAATTTAAAAATATGATAACAGTATTTTTATATATGTTCATTGAAATTTATTAAAAAATAACAATAAAAGCGACCGCTAAAATCAAATGAGTACATAGTTCATAGAGTCATGAGTACGTAGAGTCCTCGCAATAAGGAATTTGGGTGAAAAATTTAGTGGCTTATTTTTTTTTTTTTTATTTATTTATTAACTTTCAAAAATACAGTTTTTCACTATTAAGTCCCTTTAAATTGATTGATGTCAGTTTGTCAACGGGTTTTTTTTTAACAATTTATATTTTGTTTATATCATACCACATATATAGGTTTATATCTGTAAATATATCATAAATAAGTATATAAAATATATAAATCGTTTTTGATCTCATCAAACGCCGATTCTAAATATAAAAGTTTTATTATGTGTGCTTGCAGGTGTAATTTAAAATCGTAATTTTAAAAAAAAAAATGAAAACAGACACTCAAATGACAGCACTTAAACCACTACCTTACGGGTTGGCCGGACGCGTGCATTTAGAATGCGGACAATTTTGTGCTGACTTGCACTGAGTATATTCGTACACGAGTCCTACTGTGGTTCACAAATTATTTTAAAAGAATCCATTAAATATTTAAAACTACTGAAGTTAAAAATCCAATTGACACATAGTGGATTGTGATACCAGTGGACATAGCCGAATAAACAGTCGTATCAAAGGGGCCGATGTTAAAAGAATGGGGTAAAATGAGAGATAGCACAATGGACCCACTGCGCGGATGCCCACGGGAACGATGTAAAGCATCTCCGTTTTATAAAAAAAAACCTTTTCAGCACCAAGGATTGTGGATACGGACTTGAGTATCTCATATTATAATACAGACGATTTCAATTGTGCTTTGATACTAGTAATAATAGATATTATCTTAGTTAGATGTGTTGGGCAATAGTGACAAGTCGTTATCCAAGTAAAGATAAAAAAGAATATTAAACTGACTACAACCACAATTTTCTTGAAAAAGCGTTAATTTTCCGAGCTCTTTAAAAAACGACCCTCATTCTATTGAGAAAGTCTTGCAAATTTAAGTTAAATATTTTTTTTTGTGTACATTCTGCAATAAAATAGAAAGTCAACAAATGAATTTGTTATTTGCACCCTGCGTATCCTCACGCAAAAGGTAGGCAAGGAAGCCTTCGCATTATTACCTGTGTAATAAAAGCTTGTTTAAGATAGAATCCGACCATAAAAACCTACACGACAAAGAAATGAAACCGTAAAATTCTTCTAAAATTACAATAAATTTCTTTCTCAATGCCTTGGTTCGCGAAAAAATCTTTTACCTTCCTGTGAACCTTAAGGTTTAACCTACACATTACGAAAATGTTTTGCGTTCATCATTTGCATTAAGAATTTAATCATGAAATAATTCAAGTCACTGCTGCTCAGTCGGCGTGGAATAACTGTGTACTACCTACTTTCCTTGGAACATACTCTATGTTGATTGCCGAATTTTATTTTACAGCATTTTTAACGACTACGTTTTATTTTATTTAAAGCCATTAGTCACAGCTAGGTTTATTTGCAACGTTCTTATGGGTAGGCAAGTTCTAAAAATTACTGCTGGATGGTGGGTTGTATGGCCCATTCATATCTACTTCCTGTTGCAGCTTCGCTGGTAATATTTATTTGGATATTTACATTGCATTTAAATACAAATTGTAAGGTTAAATATTCAATTATAGATAGTTAATGTACCTATTACATAATAACTTAAAATACTCAATAAAAGTTCCTGATAAAGATAACCTTTACAAATTAGGAATAACTTGTGTGGATGGATGAAAGAATAAATTTTTAAATCAAAAAGTACGCGGAGCTCACGAATTGTAATCGACTATTAATAAAAGTTTAATGAAAAATTAAATTCAAATAGTTAATCATTTAAGTGTAATAATTTTTGGTAGTGAGTAGAAGTTATGAATTTGCGAGTGATTGGTGTGTTGTTGTATTAATGCTGTTATCTTCTATATGAAAAAAATGAAGATACGTCTCATTGGAAAATTTGAACCAACGACTGATTGCAATTCGGAAAAACTTTTTTGTCTAGTTAACGTATAACCATTTGTAGTTTTGTTGTACTTCTAAATTTTAAATTTCTTCTTTATGCTTTCACCTAAATCTATGCGGGTTTCATACTGTCTAGGTGGACTTTTGACCAATGAACAAAACATTTCTAGTTTTTCTTATATACTTGGTTGACCACTTTATACGAAACTTAAAAACACATTAAGTTAGATAAACGTATTGATTATGAGGTTTGTTGTCACTTTTTTCTCGTCTTTTTTGTTTCGTATAAGAAAAAAATTGGCAAACATTAACCGGTTGAACTGTTTGGCGGTTTTCTGTTTAACAAAATTTAATTATATTTCATTTCTATACGAGAGCGTCTATCGCAACTTTTGAATGGAAAGAGAAAGTTTGATGTGGTCTTTTTCTAAATCTGTTTATGTTATATCTGTGAGCAATATTTTATCATTTCTTTTATTATTTAGGAGATATAACTTTTCATCGGGTGGCACATATAATACCGGGTGTTGCGACTAGTTTTAATTTAATATAATATTCATTTATATAAAATAATAGAAAATTAAAGATTTACTCACCAACAACGTTTAGGTGAATGAAGTGACTCATGTGAGGAGTTGTTGATATTTGACACTCGTAGATACCAGAATCCCTGTGTTGTGGATATTTTATCTGAAAAGTGAAATAATCAGCATATTTGAAAATTATTTTTTACCGGGCAGATCTGCCTTCATTTTCTTCATCTCCCTCTGAATTTCTATGTATTTCAAAAATCCAATTATAAACCTAAATACTCAGAGAAGGAAGGTGGTATTATAAAAATCAATCTGCGTAAAATCGAAATATATAGTTAGCGCTTTTTATGTTTCTTCAGTTAGTGAAATAAATTTAGTAAAAGTATATTCCAAACTCACAGTGACCGGACAAACATAAGTAAATGCAATATTATGTAATACCTATGTGGTAAAAACAAGCAAATAATAATTGTTTATTATGATAAAAAATTGGAGATTATTATTTACTTGCGGATATAAATATTTTTTTAATTTCTCGGATTTGATCATTGCTACTGCGTACTAATATCTCGTCGTAACTTGTTCCACTGTTAAAACGCGATAAACAGGTGCGCTTAGACTCGGAGTCGCTAGTTTTAGTTAGATCTTTGGGAAATTCGGAGGTCAGTTGGAGGTCAAAAAGCGGAACCTATTTTTTCGCTTCATGTCTCATCTAAATATAATACATCAATGGGTTTGATGAAAAAATAATAAATAATAATTATGGATTGGTAAATGTAGGTAGGTATAAGATTGTTTCACGCAAGACGTTGTTTTGTTCATTGTCATTTTAAAATGAAAGGGACACCTACTTGTGATTATTTTTTATTTTATTTTATCTGTGTATTTTATGTAAATTTAATCCTGAATTTATATTTTATTTTATTTTAAAGAAATTTGTATTTTTTTATATTTGATTTATTGAATTAGTTTGAATTGTGATGTTTTATTTAAATTATTAATTAAAAATTAAATTAATTTTATTATTAATTGAAAAATTGAATTATTATTATTAAATAAAATGTTTTATTTAAATTAAAAGATTTATAACACATTATATTAAAGGCACTGCTGAAAACCAGCTACATTCCCGGAGAAATCCGGAATGTACAGCTGAGCAGTTGCCCTTTTGGCAATATAATCATCTAAATGTATGTATACTAACTATATGCAAACATGAAAAAACTATTGTCAAATAAACGTTTTTAATATTATTATTATTATTATTGTTCCATACTATTTGAATCTAAATCATTAATATTGAGGTGTATTCAAATAGATTTTATTTATTTTTTTTAATTTTGATTTGATTGATTGGCGCGAGAGTTGAGCGTCGGATGTTAAGACAATTTTGACGAAACTCTCGAAAACTGACGAAAAATTGCTCGTTAATCCTTCCTTCTTATTACTCCTATTTTTTGTATCCTTTATATTATGTTTATTTGTAGAATACATACTGTGGTATTAAAATACTGTTTGTTATTTAAAAAAAAATGATTGCCATCTATCGGATAATTACATAAGGTTTTAATCACCTTTAAATTTTACTCTTTTCATTTCTACAATTTTTTTGAGGAAGAATTTTTTTTAAATGCAATAAGTTCACAAATCATATGTTTTTGGAGTTTCAGATGTACAACATATTGTAAACGTAGGTTGAAACAACTTGTTTAACAATTTGTTAATTAGTATATTTTTACCTGAAGTGTGTAGTCTTCCGTATGAGGCAAATGGATGGCTCTAAACCGAAGATCTGATGTGTAGGTGTACCTGCCCACCGTCAGCAGGTGGATGTCGCGATGTCTTACCCAGGAAACCTGCAGCAACATCTATGGGAAAAAAATAAATTTGTATGAAAGCATCAACACAACAACTAATAACATAGCTGCAACTTACAAAGAAGCTTCAGCACGAATGCCTTAACGGCCAGACTTCGACTCTCTTCATTATCGTTGCATCGAATTGGGTTAAACGAATTATGTACAATATTCAGGTGGAAATCCGATTTAACCAAGTCTGGAATGTTTAAGGGACGATTTATACGTGTTCACTCGGACGAATAGATTTCTTTGGGCCCAGCACATCGATAAAGATGAAGTTCTTCGAATGGCTGTTACAGGCTTGCTATATTCCCAGCCGGCCGAGTTTGATACAGAAGGAATTTCAAATTGGTGAACGCTACGACAAGTGCTTGAATTTAAATTAATATTTACTGTATTGAAACATAGTGAAAAGCTGTACAAATAATAAAAACATATTTGTATCAATGCGGTTTTTTATATATAGCGGTAACTTTCCAACAACCCTCGTACATATGGTTTGCTTTCTTTGGTTATAATATAATAACATTGTTTATTAAATTTTTTTTCTGAAGCAGTGAGTTTTCAAAATCTATTTCTAAGATATTTTGGGCAGTAAAATAAAACAATGAAGTACTTAATATGATAATCATATATTAAGTATATAGACTAACTAATTAACCTTCAGGCCTATCCCCCGAAGGGGTAGGCGGAGAGGACGGACCGCCAAACAACTTGGCACACACTCCTTGGCTCATTCAAATTCATGCATCGTCTCATAGATACTCTTCTATTATTCTCTTGACATGGCCTCAAGTATCTGATTCACTTGATCGTGCCATGTCTTTTTCGGGCGTCCCCGACTTCTGCTGCCATTCACATTTGCATCATATATTCTCCTTACAGTCCTTTCTTCGCTCATTCGCTCTACATGCCCTAATTATCTAAGCGTCCCTTTCTTGATCTTACCCATTACGCATACATCAGCCTTGCATTATTTGCAGATCTCCATATTTCTCACACGATCGTACATGGTTTACATACGCCTCAGGGATCTCATTTTTACAGCATTCAGTTTACTTTTATCCTTTCTCTGCATGGAACATGCATCACTTCCATACATCAGGGTAGGAAGCTTCGCTTCTTTGGATATTTTTTTTGTTGGCGCCAACTGCGTTCAGTCCTCTATTAATGCAGTTAAGTATATAATATACTTAACATAGTAAAATAATATAAATCATGAACGTGTTTAATATTCAGAATAAAAAAAAATTCACATCGTATAGCTGTGGTTAAACGTAGATGGAGAAGACTCCGGTTTCAAAGTGAAGCCTGCCAATCGATACATTGCGCTGTGCCGCGTTGGCCCAATTTCAAACGGATATTGGTTAATTAAATTTATATCTGTTGGTACGAGTACCTGTCTATTAGTAACATCTCCATATTATTGTCAACGTTTAATACTTTATATAGCATCTGTGTGGTTTCTTGTTAAGCGATTGTCGACCGAAGCCGTCAATATATAATATCGCATTATTACAATAATCATGATCTAGATCGTCTAGACCAGAGATGGGCAAACTTTTCAAGGGAAGGGCCAGGTAAAATAAAAAATTATCTAGGCGGGCCGGAAAAAAAATTTAATAAAATAATTTTTTATAAGTGATATAAGTACTTTATTTTTTAATTTTTATATCATGCATAATATTGAGTACATTATATGCTAAAATGGTAAAAAAGTAACATAAATTGATTATTCTTTAGAAGAGTATGAAGGCGTATGTGACAGATGAAACTGTGGCTGAGCTTCTAAAAGTTTATCATAATCTGGTCAAAACTGGGATGAGCTGATTCGCAGTAGTGAAGCTAAATGGTGGTCAGTCAATCGGTTTCTAACACTGTTTTTGCGAAGCTTCATAGTAGAAAACACCTGTTCACAGATGTAGGAAGATGCAAACATAGCAATTATCTTCTGAGCGTGAGATTTCAGGTTTGGGAAACTTGATTTTGACAGGGCCTTGTAGAACTCAATTTTGGAAACGTTTAGAAACAGTTGCTTCAATTCAGTGTTACATTGCAACTCAATCAATTCGAGCTGCAATTCTGGTTTGACTGATTCACAATCCATATTAAATGGCATGCTAAAAATGTCCAGGTCCTGTTCTTAGCTTAGCCGAGCAACACACGCATTGCACTTCACATCGCCATGCATTCGCCATGCTACCGATCTGCAAAGCGCGAGGTTGTGTGCAAACTAATATTAGATGCAATAATACTGTACTTAAAACACAATGAGAAGGAAACCGTTAAGTATTCTATTCTATTTACGTAGAAAATACATTTTGTTCAATTGGTAAATTGTGGTAGGGTTATTCAAAACAATGTCGCGGGCCGGATTGACTAGCCTGGCGGGCCGGACTTGGCCCGCGGGCCGTACTTTGCCCATCACTGGTCTAGACGTTAGGAGTAAAATGGCAATGTCGTTAGAAGCACATAAGCTGCTCAATGGGCACATTTGCAATCGTGATGTTCTGGAACGTGTTACGCTTTACGTCCCCGATAACTTCACCAAAGTTCGGCAGAACAGGATTTTTATTTTGCCAATAGGCAGGACCAACCTATTAATGATCTTGCCTCTGGGGAGAATGACATTACTCCTAAACCACCTTTCTTCCGAAGTAGAAATTTTTCAAAATCTAGTAATAATAATAATTTTCAGTGACAGTGAAAGATTGCAATACATATTTTTTAACACTAGGCTTCATCTCAACTGATGTAATAAATGTATGTTATTAATTTTTTGAAATATTATTTTTTTTATTATTAAAACCCTCGTTCATACACTTACAGATGATTAAAGTAACTGAAACATTTTATCTTTGCAGATAATAAGTTACAGTTATACAAAAATGTTAATAATCAGTAACTGTATATAAATTGGTTTCATCGTTTTTCACAATAAATAAATAACTTTAAGTCTTTGCTACAACAAAATTTTGATTTTCTTTAAATTTTTGTAGTAAATAATTATAAGTTTATTTGTATTAGCCTGTATATGCACAGGGTGCAGCAAAAAAGAACAGTGCAGTTTTGAAAAATAAAGCGGCACAACTGACAGAAATGAGGTTTATTTTATTTTGTTTGGTACATCATTCCGTTTTATGTATCAAGTCCTGAAGATGACATCAGAAAGATAATGACCACCAGCAGCGATATATTGATGAAGGTGATTTTTTTAAGTTTTCGGCCGATTTTGGAACATCTTGACGGATATAGCGGTGATTTCTTCCCGAATTCGTTCCTTGAGTTCTTCCAAGGTGTGAGCCTCACAAGAAGAAGTCGCAAGTGCTCAAATCAAGTGGCTACCCCACATCGCTCTTCAGAGAGACAATGTCAGAGTTTTGTCATTAAAATTTAAGCAGTTTGGACCGTAGAACAGTCTTGTTGAAATCAAATGTCTCCCACATCTTTTTGATCCATTAGTTCTTCCAATTAAGGTTAATGAAAAATCCAACATGTAGACATACATTGAGCGTTGGCAGTCGCGGTTCGTCCATTCTCTTAAAAAAAAGACCCAATCACTCCAATTTATGTGTTATCAATTAATGTGGAACTAGTTTTTTCGAATGTACGTATACAACTCGTGATTAAGGCAATGCACTACGTTGTGTAATATTTTAAATCGAGCCGCTATCAATAACACCCCTTACGTAGATGGCGATAAGGTTTAAATTCCCGCTTAACACCATCCGCCTATTTTGATTTATGCAAGTAAAAAACATGGCCAAAAAGTGCTTTTTATTTTATTTTGTGGATGTTCAGAAAATGGATTCGTAAGTAGGAGATTTTGAACTTTATAGCAGTTTTCATAGGCCTTATATATTATTTTTTGCTGGGCTTATAAAAAGACTTATCTAAAAAATACTCCATTATTTCAAAAACCAAGATGTATTCTACTCGCAGTATTTAATCAAAGCATCTGAAACATTTCTAGGTGATCAAATTTTCAAACCAAAAACACATGATTTTGCATTACTACGTATTGCATCGTCTTAAGTGAGAGACGGTATTACGACGCGCAAGATTAAAGTGCAGCCGGAAGGCCCGCTGGGTGGCGACGAAACAATGGAAATTTTCAAGAGACGTGCGGACGGCGAAGCCCCGGTGTTGTCCGAACCAAACCATGGTAACGACTGAAAACGGCACGACCTTCCCAACACAATGAAACGCCTCCCAAGCTCCTACCCCCACCATACGGAAGGTACTGGTCCTTCTAAACTGCACTGTCTGTTTTGCTCACCCTGTATAATTGAACATCGGGTCAAGTTTGCTTTTCAATTGTCAGTATTTTTGCATTTTCAAAATATTTATCTACTTATTATTTATATATAAATATATATATATTCATTTAATAATAATAAATCAAATTATAATTACAACAATATTTTGGAAATGTTTTACTTGACGGAGTATTGTTGAGTATTGTCATATATTATTTTTGATAGGCTTGCAATAATTGATATTTTGAAGCACTAGCACAAGTTGAAAATAACGTGATGATATGAGAAGAGCCGCATTGATTTAGAAAACTTTTCAAAACACTAAAGCTGACAGTTCAAAAGTTTGACCGCTTCCAAACAAACAGATTTTTAATCTATTATTAAGATCTTGTAACATTTCCTAAAACATCGTTTTTAACATCAACGCCTATCATCACAGTTTTGCCGTCACCACATTCGGACTGGTATTAGGTTTTAGGTTTGTCGAATTGAAAGTTAATGATTTTTCCTCAGCAGCATATGTTATATTTACATAAAACTATAAATATACATATTATTCTTGTTATTTTACAGTTTTATTATTGTTCCAAAGATTTGGTTCAACGTTTACGGCATTTATGTGGAACTATGTATAGTGCTCACTGAACATTGCATGACACACGCCACACGCTCACGGGAAAATTACCAATGGAAAAGAGGAAATTACAGCTCCAAACGAAAAAAGGCTCACATGAGTTAATATAATTTTGATATAGAACTTTTGTAAAATGTAATTAAACTTCCGAATACTTACACGAATTGTTTAGTAATGATAGCGGAAATTAATAACACATTAAGCAAATCAATGATTAATAACATATTTATTAAATATAAACGAACAGTTTTGTTATCACTGATCACTGAAAGCAAATTATTGTGACCGTTTTGTACATGCATTACATAATTCTCTTTTGTTAAATATGTTTTAATTAATGTACGGTTATGTCAATATTTCCAGTACACACTTAACTTATACTTTATATCAAAGGAAATCATGCCAGGAATTCCGCTTGAAAGACGGTTAGAAATTCTGTGAACTTATTAAGTAATTTATTGTATAAATTCTGAATAAAGGTTGGAAGCAAGAAAACTAACTATGACGCGATGTTAGCGAAATGTATAAGATTAAGAAAGTAACACACGGATCGTTTGGGCAACTGATACAAGCAAGTTGGCCAAGAACAGAAACGTGTGGGTGATTAAAGTCCCACATGTCCAAGGACAATTTGGCAAAAATGGTTGAATCAAGTGCTTGGTTGTTTCAAAAGTCAAAATTATCTAAGGGAATAATTTTCCAATATGAATTTGAAAATTCGTGGTTGATTGTGTACGGAATGAGAAGAAGGTACGTTTTGTTATAACGGTTGTTATTTGATTACTTAGGTTATCACGATAAAAAAAAATTAAATGTATGCATAATCAAACCAAATAAAAAGCTTGCAAATTTAGTAGTTTTATTGCTTTTTAAAGGGTAGTTTATATTTTTTTCATGTATTCTGATGGTATAATTATCCCGTTTAAGTATCAATAAATAACTTTTGGGGTCACCTACTTAAGCACTGAATTTCGCAAATATCAAACATTGAACGATTTGAATGCTCTGTTGCGTGTTACCATGTAATGTTCCTAAGCATAAACCCCCCTGTCAAATATTTCAAATTAAATGTAAAAAAATAACGCTCGTATAATTTGTGATTTATTTAATCGCGTTAAGAATTTTCATAGCTTCCTGGAAATACAAATCACCCACTTTGGCCGGCCAGTGGACACACTTACAGAAGCAGTCGAGGTGCGATTTTTCCAATCTCTCCTCCAATCGTGTGAGCATTTAACGTCAATTTTGTTCCGTGGCCAAGCTCTGGTTTGTTACACTTAGATGCACAACGAAGTCAATGTGTCTGGAAACACACTAATTACGAACACATTATTTAAAAAATATATATTGTATCGTTCGCGTGGGACTCTTGGACTTCATAAATATTGCACTCACAATGATTTAGATTTAAGCATTCATGCTCTTTCGAAATGAGTGACTTTTCTCGCGGATTACTAATTTATCATTTTTTTTCTAAATGTAAATATGACGCGGTGTGTAAGGTCAAAATAGTGAAAAACTTAACTTATTACCATGGCGTTTGTTTAGTAAAAACGGTCTAAAACCAGGCTCAAGACCGGCTTTATCATACCGACGTTGAACGGGCGTGTATTAATCCAATTAGTAACCTTTTAAAATTTTACATAATACAATATATAATAATAATCAGTTAAGTAAAATTTAAAACAAGTTTATTAGTAAGAATGATATATGATTAGTATTTCGGTTCGAAATCTTTCCCATGAAAACAGGTGACTGAAGCATTATCTTAACCCTCAAAGTTCGCCAAAAAAATTACAAAGGTAAAATATTATTTTCATTCGAAAATTTTAAAACAAATTAAAAAGATCAATAAGAATCATTTATATGTGTGATAAACAAAAAAGATTACCTTACACTCTGACATATATAATTACTGTTTGACTTTCTTGTAAAAATAGTTGTTCGAATGTGAATACTCGCATCATATTATTGAACGTTGCTATTATTTTATAAGTAGATGTACGAGTAAATCTACTGTATTACTATGGTGTATGAGTACATCTACTGTAATTCTATGATGTACGAGTTCATCAACTGTACCTGTAACTGTAAGTGTACTACTATGTACAATAATATGATGCTGGTACTCACGAAGTAATTTTTTTTTGTATTTATAATAATGTACAACTCTTTTCTAAATATCGAGATTTTTTATATTAATTTTACACTATCAACAAACACTAGTAGTGGAAGGGAGATGAGAGCAAAATTCTTAAATCAATAAAAGAAAAATATATTTTCATAAACCAGAAAAACATTACATAATCCGTCAAAAACACTGTATTAAAAATTGCTGTCACATATCTCAAAACGGGCTACCTACACCTAGCGAGAAGTGTAAAAAAAATATAGAAGGGTTTCCAGATCTACGGACGTTGTGGCAGGTTAGCTCGGCTCATGGCACTACTTCAGAGTGCGGCTGTGTTAGGCCTGGCACCAAAACTAACTACAAAGTGCTATAAATTACCGCCGCCCTGCCATAAGTTTCCCGGAAAGTAACGGGCGGACCGTTGGACTAGGTTGGGGAATATCAAATGCCACGTACAACTATTATATACCAGGCCCAGGCATTTCTCCAACCAAGTAATATGTGTCTCGTTGAGGGTAGGACTGCTGCTGGCTCTAACAATATGACCTGCAAACATAGCATTAAAGTTTCTGGTAAATTTGTCAAATCAGAACTTTAATTTCAGGTTGCATTTTTGTTGGTGTCACTAAAAACTGCTGAGCCGAACACTGGAACGATTTGTAAAATTAACTTTTATTGTGGTGTGAAAGTAAAATTTTGGCAGAAAGTGTCATTATCATGCATATTTACGATCGTTTGAAGGTCCAATTGAAAAAAATTATGCTTAAAAAAAAATATGTATATATTTTCATTATACATAAAACCTACTAAAATGCCAAAGCAGATTATCAGCACACGTTACAGTTACGTCACAGTCACATTATAGTCACGTACAGTTACGTAACAGTTAAGTTAGAACACATTGTACATTTTTGTAAATGTATGATTAAGAGAGAAAATGTTAACACTTGAATAGAAATTTCACAGAAAATGAAAATAAACTTTTAAATTTGATTAATTTTTCAAATCTGTGATACAACCCGTCCTTAGATGTAAGAAAAAATCATTTTTGCATTACCTAGAATATTTATTAAACCTAAATGCAACGTTTTTAAAAAAAATGAAGCAGCAATAAAATAAACAATGTACTTGAGATACCAAAATTGATTGCAAAACTTGGCTTGCGCAAAGACATGGTTTTTTCATTGCACAAAAATGTATAATTCACTATTTGAGTCTAAAAAAATTATGTGTCAAAACATATCGACATACAGCATGTATAAAATTGTGGATTACAATCAATCATTTTAATATTTACCTGCTGTGACTTCTGTACAAAATCTTAATCTTTAATTTTTTTTATTGTAATTCTGTAAATATGGATTCAATTTTTTTAATTACTCAATTATTTTGTATGAATGTACATTTAAATAAAAGCAATAACATACACGTCTATATGTATGTGTATATATGTTTATATCCATGAACAAACATATATAAAATAAACATTTCATTAAGATAAGCTGCTTTACTTATCCCAGGTATATTTACCCAATCACTTTCATTGCCCACGTGGTATTATTTTTTATACGTTAATTTCTTCTTCTCCATAGTATGTATGTTTTGTTTCTTTCTCTTGTCGCATGAGGAGAAGGCTTATTTCATTAATATTGTATGCAATAAATAAATGTACCCATATGCGTAAAAAATATTTTTTAAATAAAAAAAAATGTTAATTGAATCAATTAGTCCGATTTCACGCATTTTCCGTGAAGAAGCTGCAATTTTTTTTATGTATAAATGCGTTCTACTTTTGTGTGTTTGGTGGCCCACTCTATTTGTACTTATATGTGTTTGGTGGCCTACTCTAGTTGGTCTTATTCCACGATTTTCTCACTTGGTAAACTTCCCCACCAACGGCGCATAACTCACAAGACTGTGCCATAGATATACGGCATTTTAGCGGGTTTTACGGTGTACAGTGTCTAAGATGTAAATTCTAGTGGACTGGCTGTACGCTACACCACCTGGCGCCTGAACGAAGAAGCAGGCAGGTAAAAGCGGTACTAAATGTCACTAATTTTTAATGTCGGGGCCACGCGGTCGAGAATAAGAACGGGGGAGAGTGAATTTCAGGACCGAGCCCCTTTCAGATACCGATCTTTGGACCTTCAAACTTATTACACTCCGGTAAGATAGGATCAAACGCAAATTGATAATAATTTAAGGTATTTTGAGGTACGGGGACACTTTCATAGTTTGTGTAGGGGAAATATAGATTCAAAAGAATTTTCTTCAACGGTATCAAATACCCTAGAACATTGTAATATGCCCAACTCCAGTAAAATATTGGCAGTATTTATTTGTATTGCCTGTCAACTCTGGTAGCAAGAGGTGCTATTTATGGCATGTTGCATTCCTTCTGTACAATAAGGGGCGTTGCAAGCTTAAAAACAAGCGGGGGGCAGCTTAATTTATTTATAGAGCTCACAGAGAAGAAACGAGGATGTAGTCAGAAAATTACATAACATCTGACTTGTACCCGGCATTTCTCGGGGTTATGAAAAGGGTTATTGATATCCGTGAAAGAGGCCCATAGGCATTCTAAGTTTGGGGACCCATTTTGAAAGCATATGAAAATATTCTTTTGCATTTGGAAAGGTCAAATAAAAATTAAAAAAATATTTTTTTTCTAAGTACTCTATCATTGCACAAGCAAAATTACCGCTTATTTAAAAATGTTAAATATTTTGGAACCTAGCCGGGACCCTCCGAAATTGGGTCTCAATGTGTACCATTTTCATAGCATCGCCAAAGATGAATGTTGCCTTAAAAGGAACTTATTTCTTATTGGGGCCTCCTATGTGGAGAGATTGTAAAAAAAAACGGATAAAGGCCGAGCCCCCCAACACAAGCTTGGAAGCCTAGGTCGGGGCCTTTCGGGCCTAGGCTGATGTCCGTCCAGAGACGACGATGCGTTACGTCTGTACAGGCACTAAATTTGTCACATTTTTTATAAAAAATGTCACAGATTTTGTGGTTTCGATGCCAGTTATAATTGTCTTTTTTTCCTGTAATTTTTTTTGTCACAAATTTGTTTAGGGGGTCTGCCGACGCCTATGTAAACAATGGTGGTAAAAAAAATCATTTACATGGTACCTGGTACTTGTATAACTGTTAATATAAACCTAATAAATAATAATCAAAAATGTTTGACGTTGAAATATGAAAGACTAGACACGCATAAGTAGAAACGAGAATGTGAGATGAATTACTTATCTACTTACATTAAAAAATACATTTAACAACGTTTTTAATTTTTGAATTGAAAGTTTATAAAAACAAATAATACTTAGGTGTTGCTGAAAAGCTCGTGAAATATATAAATGGCAAAAAATGCTGAAAGATTTGCAAAATAATACATGAAAAACATCGGAACTCACCACCTCAAATCATCTTATCGATTCTAGGTCGCCACTCCAGATAAACTAAGCTATGTATACAAAAATGGCAAAATCCATCAATATACATACCTACACAGGAGTGTAGGTATTATCTAAGCTGATGTATATCAATTTTTCAGTCAGCATTAGACTTAAAGTTAAGACATCCATTTTCACTGAAGAACCAGCGCTAAAAGATCGATTGTCAATTTAATCCCACTCTTACTATTTAAAAATGAACTATATTAAAAAACATGTGTATTAAATCAGTGAACCGCTCTACACACATTTGCGGAAATAAGGAAGAAAAATGTTCAAACCAAACCTCTCTCATTTTTAACATTGCGTCGCTGGAGGGTTTGGTTAAAAACAAACTTTCAGATCCAGCGCAGGAAGGGTTAACTTTCTATTTTGATGAAGAATTCCACCTTAACACCCACAACCTTTACTTTTCTTGTTATTTCAATGTGCGCTCTTCGGCGGTCAATATACGAATGATGACGTATTTTATTCTCAAACCCTCCTGGCACCAAAATATGGTCACCTGGTTTGCCTCAAAAATCAAAACTAGATTTTATGTTAAAACAAAAATTGGATTTTCCGATCATAATTCATGTATCGTATAAAAAAACAAAATATAGAAAAAAATGGCTAATATCAATTTTGTCTTAAGCGCGTGAGTAATAAAGGAAAGCCTCTCGTATTCAATTTGATAAATAAAACACACCGCCCTTTAATACAAGCACACAATTCAACGCACCAAAATAACGGCGAAGATTAACGACATTGTAATCTACGGGAATGTCCGATAAACCTTTAAATATTTTTATCCATTTGGGATTATCTGTTTAGAGCCGCGTTTACGCTGAACGTGGATTAAAGGATTTGGTTGGATCAATGAATTATTTAAATTCATTGCCATATTAAGGCCATTTAGAGCGTACGGATGGTTTCATGTTGGCTAATGTATCCCTACTAGATAAATATATTATCTACACAAGTTTCCAGGGAGTAAGAGGCCGGAGACTGGGGAAACTGGAAAAGATTATATTTAAGAGGGTTTCGGCTGGGAGTACGTACGTAGGGAATTGTAAGAAATAAAATGGTTTGACAACTCTATTTTTTGTGAACATAACACATTTGTACAATTTTCAAAGATTGTAATATTTTTACTCGTTATTCTTCTATTTGTAACCTCTCGAATTTGAGGTTAGCTATTTTTTTTTATATAAACTCCGTACCCCTGTATTCGCAGAGGAAAATAATTTCCCTTGGAGCCTATTTCATATTTGGGGATGCTGTGTTGAGGGACTTTTTAAGGAAAAAGAGGAGAGGAAGTTATGGGAAAGTAAAAGCTATAAGGGTTGGATAGGAATCTAGGGATTAGTGTATCCGGGAGTGACGAATATATCCATCCCACTGCGGCGCAAGATAATAAATGGATTGTGAGGTCAAATGTTCTCCACAAACCATCCTCTAGTGATCTGGCACACCATACAGCAGGTTGGCAGTCACATCCTGGACACACCTCACCCGATGAACTCGGTTACCACTGCTAAATCACCAAACGTAGCAAACCGCCAAAGGTGACCAATGGTAGAGGTGTTGGTTATTCAATAAATGGTGCCCGGAGTAGCGGTATCCAAACCCGCCTCTCAAATTGATGAACTATCATCAGGATCAGTAGCGGTTTGTGGCGAGGTCAATCGTAGATTAAGAGAGGGATAAAAATTCCCTCAGATATGAAAAATTCTTAAGTTGGTCTGTTGGACTTTGTATTTATGATTTTAACCTAGATCTAAAAGAATCTCATTTCATCAATGCACCAGGGATTAGAACTAGCTACCGAATACAATTTGGCGATTCATTATACATCTGAGGCTACAGAATACAATTTCGTAGCAAACAAAAAATGGTTTAATTACTAGAATTACAATTTACACAAGAAACAGTTAATATATTTACATGAAAGGTAACATCTTCAGTGATTAACTAAATTAAATCACTACATAAAACAGGATAAACAAAAAAATATTTTTAACTTAGTAAAAACCCAAGTTTTGCACCTCTACCGCTCTAGCGCCACTCATACGTTTTGGAACTATTACTTTCTTAGAACAAAAAGTCCCATAGTCGCTGACATAAATAACGCATAAGTGGGATTCATTTCCAAAACTCTTGTGGACGGTATATTTTGCAGGAGTGGATTTTTTTAACACGGAAATTGAATGTAGATCCGTTTAACGGATGGTAAAATTATAATAATGTTTGTCTTATTTTGTTTATGGGAGATCACTGTAAAACAAACCTTAAGGCGATGCACTACGTCGTATAGTTTTTTAAATTGAGCCGCTATCAATAACAACCCTTACATAGATGGCGATAAGGTTTAAATTCCCGCTTAACACCATCCGCCTGTTTTGATTTATGCAAGAAAAAAACATGGCCAAAAAGTACCTTTTATTTTATTTTGTGGATGTTCAGGCATAAATTTTTTTTTTCGATCATTTTATAAATAACTTAAAATTGCCACACTATACAATAAAATCATAACCGAAAATGGGTTCGTAAGTAGGATATTTTAAACTTTAAAGCAGTTTTCATAGGCCTTTACAATATTTTTTTCTGGGCTTATAAAAAGATTTATCTAAAAATTACTCGATTGTTTCAATGGCTAAGATGTATTCTACTCGCAGTATTTAATTAAAGCATCTGAAATATTTCTAGGCGACCAAATTTTCAAACCAAAAACACATGATTTTGCATTACTACGTATGGCATCGCCTTAATGAAAAGTGCTACTAATCATGACGAGCTTCACCTTGCGGGGTGTTGTCTGGAACAACTCAAAACAAGTATTGAGTATGTCGTCTTTTCTACTTCGCCTCCTATCGATCTTCCATCATTTTCAGTAGAGTAAGCATCCTATCGACGCTCTATACCACCTTTAAAGGTACTTTTACCGTGCGTAGATAGATAATTTATTCTCTCAATTTTAACTCTATGAATGAAATAAAAACAAACAAAGATTACAGCCAAAGGATAGCAAGCAACATATATGAATAGAGCAATGGCAAATATGTAAGACTAAAAATTACAAAAAGAAGATCTCAAGTCAAAGGTTTTGATAAAATCTAAAAATTTTAAAGTCGTACAAAATCATTTAAATTTACGCCAAAAGATTGAATGGTTTTACTTGAGTTGACAAGTTTAATCTCAACATTCTAGACAAAGGAAAATGGTATCTATGAATTGAAGGAACAGCAATGAATTATTTCCGAGTCTACGGGAAGAGATTTTGAACTGAATGAGTTGGAACAAAGAAGCTCAGTCAATAACACTGTTGATGATTTTAGACAAATAAATAAGTTTTCCTAAAGAAGAAAGGTTTAAGGTTTGTTCAATTTCATCTTAATAATTAGAAAACTCCCGTCAACATGGCTGATCCATAAGAATTGCACGACAGATGTTTAAATTATTATTAAGTCTAAAAATATAACATTTTGAAGCAGTCAATGTCATATCTATCCCGATCAGAAATTTTTAGAAGACTTGAGCATTTAGTTTTTGTTAAAACTACACGGAATACAGATTACAAATGTTCTCTAACATTTACATTTATTATGTAAAAATGATTAATTTGATTGAATTATAAACTTGTTTGCGATACACAAAATCGTGAGAGTACTAAAATAACTTCGTGATCCTTTTTTTACATACTCATTCAGTAAAACAAGAAAAAAACAACGAATTTAATTATCGACAAAAAATACCGAATCGTGCCTACAGAGATCGCCATAATAAACTTGTAGAGAATAGCGTCAACTGAACGGTGGCTGAACAATTTACAAAAAATTATTCAAGCGCAATATATCTTTCCGACCGAAAAATCCTGAAATCTCTCTGCGACCATTAAAAAAAATCGCGCCAACTTAATAAAAACAAAACGTAATTACAAAATATAATGACGTGATTCCGAATGTAATCACGTGTTTTCCGGTAGGTGGGCGCATAACACACACGTACTACATGTCTCGCATCCAGCAGCCAGCTATCCAGCGTGCCCGGCGTCCATAAATACTGGCACACAGGAATTATGGTTGACCCCTTTCGGATGACGGTCCGTCGAGTCTTCCTCACCCTCACCCTACCCTTTCCACCGTATCACGTCGTCAGGGTTGCCGTAGGCTGGTGTATGAGGTGTGCGGGGCACGAGGGCTGCCGAACCAAGGGGTGCACCTCTTGATTGCACCACCATGTACATATTCCATGGACAACGAAGAATTAAAAAGTTTAAGTTCCTAGTAAAATAAAAGCGAAATAGATTAATACTATAATTATGGTCAAATCGTTTAGCATTATCTGAAATTCTAACAAGTGAACTGACGTTTTCTTTCAAATTCATTAAATAAAAGGACTGTTTTTTATTGTTGAGTTATTTGTATTTCAACGACGTTTTGACTAAAACTTTTTAAAATATTTCTTCAGGTGTAAAATTAAAATTTTCCAATTTTTCAAACATTAAATCACATTACAAATTCAAAAATCTAAAATGAAATTGTATCTTGTTTCTAAAATAGTATTTATTTTAACGATAAGCTCGAAATAAAGAAATCTATGGTACATTTAAAATTCCCTTAAAAAATCCGAAATTCCATGAGAAATTATTATTATTTCAAGTTTACGCAACACATAAACAACCTCCTTTGAGGGGATAAGCCACGTATATATTTTTCCATGAACTATCTTATCTTATTTCAGTTGCTATTTTACGTTTCAATTAGTAAGGTTTTACATACTCGGTTGTCTTATCAGTTGTATAAAACTTGCATCGCGTTTATTACTGAGGCTGGTCCTGTATTAGCACAATGAGGAAATCTATAATTGGTTTCTAAATTAAGTAAATCTCACATGCATATACCAACCATATTGTAAACTGTTGATTACCGTGAAATAAAATAAATTAACAAAATTAAATATGCATTTCGTACCTGAACTACCCAAATTTATGTTCGCACATAGGCGGTTGTGCACCTAGCGGCGACTCTGCTCTCTGGTATAATTATTGAGTTCCGAACCATATAGCGCGGGGAACGACCGTTAGGGTGCTAACGTCTGCCCGAGCAACGGATGCAAGGGTCTCTAAAATCCCTTATATAGGTTAAAAGCCTATTTTTATTTTTAAACACTTCCTAGAAGTTATGGGGTACCGGCGATGTTTAATGGCCTGTGTTATTAATGCCCATTTTGATTTTTTTTGTTTAAGAATGAATTTCCATACAAATTTTGTATTTTTATTCCATTCGATCATAAAAAATGGGTGAATGGATACGAATAATAATGTTATTATGTCTTTCAATCTACATATTTAATGTCTACATTACTTTTAGTACAATGAACACAAATTGTTTAAAAACAAAAAATAATCTTTATTTACACATAAAAACACCATTAATTGTTCAACGCTCTCTCATATCAAAGATTGACTGTCACTAAGGCAGACTTAAGGCTGGAAAAAATCAGCAGAACTACAATTGTACCTTTCCCATTAGGATCGAACCATAAGGTGCGGTATCTTACCATTGTAATAATGAATGAAATCAAAGATCTTATCATGAGTTTGTAATATTGAGACTATTACCTTTACTCGTCAGAAGGTACCTTACCATTGTAACATTGCAGGTACCAAAGCAGAAATAAATTCATTAATGAACCGACTGCACAGTGCAGGGAATAAATATTACATGAACACCAACGGTACTGAATGTCTATCAGCTCATAAAAACATTGTTATTAAATCTGTATGTCTATCTTGATAGCTTTGTAATGTATATAAATTTTCAATATATCAAAATTTATAGGAATTTGCATCCTATAGTTTACTCTTTTTGTTGTTTTTAAGTTAATATTTGTATACTTGGTACTTATTTTAATTGTTACATCTCTTTTACTCTCTGATTATATCAAATGTATTTTTAATTTTATCTTATGTAAAAGCCCTAATTGGGCATGTACAAACAAATAAAAAATGCAATCAATACACCAGTGTGATCTTCGATTAAGATGGTATAAATTCTCATTTTTAGAAATTCACTGTGGAAAATCAACACCTGGCTCTCTAACTATTCAAGATGTTTTTACCATCAGTTTTCAAAATCGGCTATTTGAAAGGGGACGAGCCTTATTTAAAGAATACACGAGTTCCTAACACTGTTTGAAAAAAAAGATTTAACTCTATCGTTTATTTTTTATATCGCTAAATTTAAATGTGACAATGTGACCGTAAATAGGTACATTTCTAGATAATTACGTACCTAGATTAACCTGTTTTAAAGAAAAAAACAATGATTTAAAATTATTAGGGATAATTTTATCTATTTATGTATTTTTTACTTTTAATATTTTTATTAATTGAAAAAAAATACTCTTTGTAAAACACCACTTTTATTATGAATTAATAATAACAGCCAACCAGGTTTCGCTTAGCTCAAGCTCACGAAGTGTTTGCTTCCTTCGATAAAATTTAATATTTTTATTTCTATTTTCTATAAAATAACTTTTTATCTTTATTTTTATTTCTAATACGGTTTCAATAATAATATGCATTTTTTTTAATTTTGTTTTACCATGACAATTTTTCTTTTCACTTATGTTTTATTATTGTTCTACAAAATATTATTTTGTTATTCTTACATAAATCATGTCCGACCACTATAATACGGGCATAAGCCTTGTATGGTAGTTGAGAAAATAACCAAAATTGTAATCTTTTAAAATTTACAAAATAAAAATTTGTAAATTATATTTAAAAAAAAGACATTGTATAAGTGAAAAAGCTTTGTCTTTCACGTCAAAGCTTGGTTTAGTGTCGATTTTTCGATGTCAAATAAAATAAATAAAAAATGCGACTAACTCTTTGGTTTTAACATTTTTAAAGTAATATCTCATTGAAAATGAAGAAAAACCCCTGAAAAATATTCTCATTTTTGCTATCAAGTTTATTTTGTAGAACTTCATTATAATTCAAAGTTTTTTTAAAAATTAATAATCACTCAATCAAAAACGTCTAAAAAAAATTCTACTATGTTATCATTAATATGCATGAAAACTGTTTCGCCTTCCGAAGGCATTAAGCAAACTGTGTTGAAACCATTTACATACAATTTTTAATTTTTGAATTGCTTTTATTTTTATTAAAATTGCTTTTATTTCGACAAATTACCCTTCCGAGTAACTTGTTAAAAATTATGGATGGTTATTTCTCTGTAATGTTTTCCTACATAAGTGTTATAAAATTACTGTATTATTTAAATTTAACTTAAGGATATTGAAGTGGGGATAGCCTTTTTGCCTACTTATAAGTACACAGCAGAAAGTGAATAAAAACATTTTTGTTAATTGAAAATAGTAATATTATTAAATATTAAAAAAACTTTAAAAAATATGATTGACATTATTGGTATCTAGAAAACATTCGGCAAAAACCAGTGGGCAAAGTTAATGTCTAACTCACAAAAGATTATAAAAGCTTCCTGGGAGAGTTCTGTTACAAGTTAATAAGCAAAATCCGCCAGAAAATAGTGCACTCACTGTTCTCAATGTTCACTACATAATAACACCGTTCGTAAAAACCTGGCTTGGAAAATGGGAACGCATTATAAAAGCTATTTTGAAGTGTTTCCGTCACTGCAGCTTTTTATCCTGAAATCTCATATCTATGCAAAATATACAGCAGCCTACATCAAACCCAGCGGCAGCTTTTGGCCTACTTACTAGTAAATAAATACACTGTGCGCTCATAAAAAAGCCAATATCAGATCACATAAAAAGTAACGAAGATAAAGATATGGGGTGAATGAGGTTGGTTGAAAGGTATGCGATGAATTAAAAGAATAATCATCGTTGCACGACATTTATCAATGACAGATGGCAGAACCTGAGTTATCTGGATGATTAAAAGTTATCGATATTGTTATCTATGGTATACTCAAATCGAAATTAACCAAATTAATATATAATTGTTGTAATTTCCATACCACCTACCAGATATCGGTAGAGTGTGTAGATACGTATAAGTGATTATTATCCAGTTAATGTGGTTTTAAGGTATTTCCATAGATGGCGGTACTCACGCCACATGTATGCAGAGATAGCATGTCGGTTGTACCCGAATGGTTACGAGTACTGCCGATGCTATCTCATCCCTCATAGTCTCTAATAGAAAAGACGTATGTCCAGCCAGACGTTCATTATAATTATCTTACAATAATAAAGAAATCGTAATCTTTGAAGAACCAAAGCATTTATTGAATATCCCCGATGTCATACTAAGATCATTACAATAATTAGGCAATAAATTGTAAGGCAGAGGATTTGAGCTAGAATTAAAATGACGAAGAGGTATGTTGAAAAAGGCTACGTTTAAGCTTAAACATTTTCAAAATACTTTCAGGAGTTATCAAAAAGATAGTTATCCGTCCAAATGCATGTTGTTCAAAAATTTTAGGAATCTGCTGACTATTAAGTCAACAGTTCAATGAACTAACACATCCATTTCGCAAAAGCTGGAAATCAACGATTCAAACCTTGTTCCATTGTATATAAGAGATAATTAAATTTAATGAATGATAAAAAAAAATGTTCCTTTTAAATACATCCATTTTGAAATGTCTTTTAAAAAAGAAAAAAATGGTTTAACTGAGGAACGAACCTTTCTATCCAGGAACTGGAGTTACATCTCTACCAACCTTGCCAAATGCCGATCGGATGGGATGACATTTATTTCGTTTATTAAATGGTTTAATGTCATCCAATTTCAGAGAGATGTGTGTCCGCGTGTGTGTATGTGATTGCCACTGATTACAATTGATTTAATGTATTGTCATCGACAACAAGTCTTTTTGCCTAGATTCAGCTCGATCCACGGTTGCATATTCGATCTTCATACACTTTCGCGGACATTTAGTTATTAGTTATATAACATGCAAGTAGGTACTTACGGCTGCTTATATAAGTATGTCGTATTTTGTTATTCAGTGGTTCATTCTCACTCCATATTCTTTCGGAGACACTACATTACTGTTAATTGTTGTTGTTGGAAGCAAACATATTTGTATAGCGGATTTCAACTCAAGACGCCTGTATCTATATAGTATATCGACTTTTGTCATACGGCCGTATATCCTCTCTGCACTTTACCAATGAGGACGTGCGCTATAAACGATCATTTGGGGGATCAATTGTCCGAGGGATCAACTGGTGGAGGGGGATCAATTGTTTGGGGGGTTAACTGTCGGGGATCAAGAGTCATGGAATCGTATAGTTGTAGGTACACGGAATGCTTTTTGCTATTTCTGTTTCCTTGAAGCGATGCGATTGTCCACGTTTATTTATTAGTTTACTAAACTTGCAGTTACCTGGGCTTTGGTTCAACCGGACGAGTGACTACTGATATGCAAGACCTCCTGCATAATGGAGGACCAGAGATGGTTTAGAGTCTACTTGAATATCAGTGACTAAACTCTACGATTGAAAATGGTGTAGACCTTATACAGATTATTTTGCAATTGTTATTTTGAATCGTTCAGTAAATCACTTTTCATAAATTGCTTATTGGAAATATGATAAAATCCCATGCTAGTATCGCTAAGTAGCTAATAAGTATGTAAGCTAACATCGGAGCTGTATTGTGATGGGGGCTCTATTGCTTTAACCTACTTTCCAACGTAAAAATATTCCTCCCTCGGCGGATAAAGCCTCCACTTAAGAACATGCTCGTTCACATTTTTTGGTTAAGCCTTTATATTAAATTTGCAATATGGGAAAGCGTTTCATAAATATTTATGTTAAGTGCACGATGGAAATAATCATTTAGCATTTCGGTTACCCAATAGTTTTACTTTTATGCATGTACCTACACAAATTGATGATATTAGAAAGACTCAAGAAGAAAAGGGCATATAATTATTTTTATTAGATTTGTGTAGAGACTATTTACCTATAAAAGTATATAATACGAACTGAAAAACAGTAGCAACAAACGAAACGAATGGTAAGTACCTAGCTACACCTGAATAAAGCTATGATAGTCATTATGATTTCTGAACTTTGTTTTGATGAAATTCAAATAATAGAAAAAAATAATTAAAATCGTCTGGGAGTGACATAAAATTTTTGTAAAAACAGTTAAAAAATGTGTTGCTACTTAACCTCGCATGTGGTACGAATCGAGAAAACAATTATGTTTTGTTCTGGCCTAAGCTTCATAAATATATAAAGCCTTAGCGATTAGCTAAAGTATGTAAACTATTAAATAAAACAGCCTGAGACCAAAAACGGTTCACCTGGTGTCCAGAAGAAAGGGTGGTTACAAAATTAAGTTCCAAGGTATAAACAATTATAATGAATATTTAATCCGTGTTTGTACAAAATAGACAACATACCACTACTAACTAGTTAAAAAAAACCTTGGCCAGAATTATACAGAAAATGGGAGTGCCTCTACTTTGCCAGTCTCTGCATAGATTTAAGTATATACATCCCGGTGTTTATAGAAACCCATTTTAAAGAAGTAAATTTTGTTGGTTTCTTACTTGTGCTAAGAGACAGCGTGTATTTATTATGTGTTCATTGTCAAAACGACAATTATATGTGGATATTTTAATACTAAACTTTGAGGTTTATCATTCATGCACAAATTAAAATGACGATTCTTAAGTTATGCAACCAACATAATAATGTTAAAAAATTATTATAAGCAATAATGATTAGCCTGAAACGCAAATGTAAAATTGAAAAAATCTTCAGAGAAAAAATAAATTCCGCTGACGGGAATTGAACCAGCACTTTCTAATTGCCGGTCATGTGCACGGAACCACTGTGCTACGTCGGCTTATATTTAACCGCCAAATAATTCAATAAATACTAGTATTTCATTCAACAATTATTTGTTTTTTGTTTTTTTTTTATTCACCTGAAAACAACCAACTTTATGTTTGTAGGAAAAGTATTGTTAAATACTTTATTTAAAATATAATATATTTCTCTGAGATATATGATATTTTCATTTATCTAATGGTGAAATATTTTGACTTTTAAAATATTATTAATATTTTTCAAAGGCAAACGTATGTTGACAAGACAAGATTTTACAAAAAGCACAACGGATAATAAATTATTTTAAGCAATTATAATTTTTTTAATTTATATTTGTGTTTCAGGCTAATAATTTTTTATCCCTTGTGCTTTGCGTAAAAACTTGTCTTGTAAACATAATATGTTTACCTTTAATAAATATTAATAATAATGTTTGTTACATTAAGGGCATAGAATGCGTCGTAGAAAAACATTGTATAATAAACACACGTGCTTTTCAGTAATGCAAAATACCAATGAATTCAATCATATTTAAATGTTCGCAGTAGATAAATACCAAATTTCCACATAAAAGTTGAACACTTATAATTCATACAAGATGTACTTATAATTTGTATTAGATTTAGGCAGTTTGCAAACGTAAGAAGGAAAAATACGCAATACAAATTTCCCAGAAAGATGAATATTATTTCCCATCGAAAATAACACTAGTATCACATAATTTCCATATTTGACAGATCTGTATAATAACAGTTATATTGCGTAGGTACAGTGCCAGGCAGATGTTTATTTAAAACGAATTTAACTATAAATGAATTCGTTAATATTCCGAGTCGTGTAATAATTCTGAGACGGATGACTCCACGTCAGAGTAATCGGCGTAAATATTTATCATCCCAAATCGTTTACTTTCTGAAAAGCTCACTGTACAAATTCACAATAATGCTTTCTGAGAATTGCGTGTTTTCGTTGATTTCTTCAGCAAATCCGAGAATAATAATTATTAGCATGTTCGGCAGGCGAGGCGCACTTTAATTTTAAACAGTGTCGATTTAAGAACAACACGAAGCCCACAGTAATGGAAAGGTTAATGGCCACTTTGATAGAATTGGTGGATTTTGAACAAATAGGTCAAGGATTTAAAGTGAAACCGAAAATTTAAGATCAAAACAATTTGTCTTTGCACGAAAAATTTAAATCTGAAATATCGGTAATAGGTTATTTTGATTAATTTAATAGGTTATTTTTTTATGATAAACTAATTTTTATAAGACAACGTTTTTATGGAAGGTACAAAGAATAACAAATAATTATTCGTCTGAAATATCCGTACAAATTGAAAATTCCTCCCGAGTAAAAATAAATGCCGCCAACGGGAATTGAACCCGTACTTTCTGATTGCTGGTCAGGTGTAAATTATTGCCTTTAATCATTAGTTTTAATAGGCTTGATACTTTACTTTTGGGGTTATAAAAATACTTATTTGGCCTTAAAGTTTTCAGAAAATTTTACATATTTTGTTCCGATTGTCCAGACCACGAAATCACCTCAATTTATGGACTTTTGCAAGCAATTAAAACGGTGTTTGTTCCCCTTGTTTCGAAATTATTTTGATGTTTTTAAATCTTGCTCTATATGCGATCAAGAAATCGTTATCGATTTTATTGTCCTGATTATCAAATGAAAATTAAACCCTCTTCGTTTTCGTATAAAGAAGACTAAACGTAAAATATACGAGTAAGTGTTAACTTTAAGGGTGAGTGCGACGTAATATTATAATGAGTTCTAAATTTACGCCAAAATGGCGCAAATACATTTTGAAACAACCTTCTTGCATATTTTAGTTTTAATGAGTCAGTTCTTTTTCAGTCAGTTTAATATTGCAAAAAAGCTTGACAGTAGCGGCTGTTTTGTAAGAAATAAAGAAACATTATACTAGCTTATTTTTCAAATATGTGGAGCAAAATACGTCTAATAAGTACTAAGTTAGGATTTTCAGGATTACGCATAGTGCGTGAATAGTTAACATATTTATTTAAAAAAAGTTAAAATCGGAACAAAGGAAAAAAAACACTGCTTTAATTGCTTACAAAAATCCATAAGATGAGTTAATTTTGCGGTCTACAGAATGATGCACGAGGCAAGAAACTAGGATGTAAGGTTAAATCAAGCACCATGAAATGTTACTTAGTAAAATTATGTATATTACTTTGAAAGTAAATTAGTAATGCTGATAAAACGAAGTCGAAATTTTATATTAGCGTGTACAATAATTTTCAAATTACAATGTGTTAAAAAGTTGGAACTGAGAAAATGATTTGCATTTATGATACCAAATCAGATTCTATCTTTCTGAAGTCTTAACCTACTTTATAAGTAAACAATATTTACATTAATTAATTCGGTAATAACACAAATTTTACGCCAAATCCATAACCTTTCACCTCTTTAAATCTAAACCTCATATTCCCTTACAATCTCAACCAATAATAATAACAAGATCTTGAACAAACTACTCCCAATATCTCATTAAAATATAAAACCCATAAACAAAGACATTGTGAGTAGTTACTACGCAATTAAACTTTATAATCAGATGCCTATACCATTGAAATGACCCACAAAGAGTTGAGATACGAACAGTATAATGTTTATACGAGTACAAATAATGATTCAATAATTCTATAAAAACAAAAGGTAGATATCAGACGAGAGACAAACCTTGATGTTAAATAACAATCTATAATTATAACAAAGTTAAATTCATAATTTTAAAAAAGATTACTTATATACCTTGAAAAACATAGTCTGCTCTCAACCCACCAATTTGGATTTCGAGCAAAAATGGGTGCGGAAAAAGCTTCATCTGAATTACCCAAATACATAGTGAAAAACTTGGATGGCAGATCAAAAGTGATAGGATGTACTTAGATCTAGCGAAAGTAATCAATCCCATTTCATATAACTTACTACACCAAAAAATCTAAAATCGGCGCCCGGTTCACCGCTAAAATGGTTTGTCAATTACATCGAAAATAATATTTCTATTTTTGAGACCGATAATTCGTGGTGGAATTCCATTATAATATATTATAATAAAACAAATAAAAAACTTTATTCCACTTAATTTTATTTTGACCGTAACCGGTTTCAGCTCGTCAAAGCCATCTTCAGACTGGTACACAAAATTCTTAGTCTACGGTTTATATACACAACATATGGGGGAGGGGGGAGAGGGGTAGTTTATAGGGTTTTAATCAATTTTATTTGTTACTAAGTCGTTTAAGATTGTGGAATTTCTAAACATTTGGTAATTCCAGTAAGCTAATTACCTTGGGTTTGTAGTTCATTTCAATATTTATTAGGGAAAAAACCTCACAGGTAATATGCATTAGACATAATTTTATTGTCAAATCATTATTTATGATGGGATTATATTTGCTTTTTGAAAAGATACATGTTTACATTTGAGAAATTATTATAGGAATTAAGAAAGTAGGGACTTAGCAACTGATACTAATAGCTTATTAATTACAAAGTTACTTATTGAAGGGGTACATGTTTACATTGAAGTAGGGATGGTCTAACCTAACTACATATTTTAATGTCGAAATTATTATGAAAATTACAATGGATACAAGAGCGGAGACTTGGCAAATGATTCTAATTGTTTATTCATTACAAAGTTAGGGTCTATTTTATTAATTAAGCGAGTAATTTCTAAAGATTCTAATCTATCAAGCTTGTGGCCTTTATTGCAAGTATGGAGGACTTTAACATCTCTGTCTTTATCAAACGAGTGTTTGTTTTCTAATAAATGTGATGCTACATTTGACAATTCGCCTTTATTATTTAATAAAATAATAAAGTATTTAATAAAATATTATTTAATTAAATAATAAAGGCGAATTGTCAAATGTAGCATCACATTTATTAGAAAACAAACACTCGTTTGATAAAGACAGAGATGTTAAAGTCCTCCATACTTGCAATAAAGGCCACAAGCTTGATAGATTAGAATCTTTAGAAATTACTCGCTTAATTAATAAAATAGACCCTAACTTTGTAATGAATAAACAATTAGAATCATTTGCCAAGTCTCCGCTCTTGTATCCATTGTAATTTTCATAATAATTTCGACATTAAAATATGTAGTTAGGTTAGACCATCCCTACTTCAATGTAAACATGTACCCCTTCAATAAGTAACTTTGTAATTAATAAGCTATTAGTATCAGTTGCTAAGTCCCTACTTTCTTAATTCCTATAATAATTTCTCAAATGTAAACATGTATCTTTTCAAAAAGCAAATATAATCCCATCATAAATAATGATTTGACAATAAAATTATGTCTAATGCATATTACCTGTGAGGTTTTTTCCCTAATAAATATTGAAATGAACTACAAACCCAAGGTAATTAGCTTACTGGAATTACCAAATGTTTAGAAATTCCACAATCTTAAACGACTTAGTAACAAATAAAATTGATTAAAACCCTATAAACTACCCCTCTCCCCCCTCCCCCATATGTTGTGTATATAAACCGTAGACTAAGAATTTTGTGTACCAGTCTGAAGATGGCTTTGACGAGCTGAAACCGGTTACGGTCAAAATAAAATTAAGTGGAATAAAGTTTTTTATTTGTTTTATTATAATATATTAACATCGAAAATAGAAAAAAAATTGTAAAAATAAATAAATACAGCAGTAAAAAAGTTGATATTAGGTAAAGAGTACCGCAAGGCAGCGTCTTGGGTACCATACTCTTTATCATCTAGATAATTATTGCGAAATAATCAGTTATGCAAATGACATGTTATGCACAATCATGGGAAAAGGTCTACAAAAATACATAAAGAGAGATGAGTGAAGCATACAAATGGCTAGAAAATAATCTACTAACGCTCAGCATTTCTAAAAAAAATGCATAACTTTCAGCAAAACCAAAACTGGTCAGCCACATAACCCTTCAAAACTACATCTTCACCCATATACCAATACATCCTCAAATAACACACGCTGTGCTTGAGACAAAATTGAAATTGCAAATATAATTGAATACCTCGGCTTAACATTTGAGCATAAACTAAAATGTAATCTCCACATTAATTTATTAACAACAAATCCGGAAACTATCATACATCTTCAAGAAAATACTAAACATTACGTCATTAAGTATTCTAACGATTGGTATATCGGTATGGGGAGGAGCAGCAGATGCTCACCTCAAGCCTCTTAAAATAAATCACAAACCAATAATTAGAATCATGATAAAAAAGCATTACCAATATCTGACAGAACAGCCAATGATTATAAATCAAATTGCTACTCATTTAAACCACTTACTAATAAAAACCGTCTATAAAAATTGTATCAAAACATCAACTCACCACATTACTCGTAAAACATAAGAGCAGAATTAAACAAACACTTTCAAATACCCTATATTGAATCGAATTTCGCAAAAGAACATCCATCTTACCTAGTTCCGAACATATTTAATAACTTCCTAAATTACATTATCCCAAATAATCAGAATTGGCTGTTCAAAAGATTTGTATCGTGGTAGACCAAAAAAAACTAACGGACATTAGAAATATTCTAAATAACTAACACTTCATTCAACTCCTAACAAAATTACATAATATTACTATGTAATAAAATATACAGTGTACGGCTTGTTTGCAACGTTCCATATCACGTGCTTACTATAATATTTATAACTTATATATTTCTATGTATATTTTTGTTTTTATATATCAAAGATATAGTATGTAAACCTTTTATGGGATTGAATGAAATAATAAATCAAAATATGTATACATAAATATAATTTTAAAAACTTTATATTAAATAAAATAAAAACCTAACGTGAGTAATCTTGATACTTACATGATAACACATTATGTACGATTAGCTGAATTTGTGTTATATATATTAAAAGCCAAACTAAAGAGAATGTGTTAATAGAACCTTTTCATTCGGATAACTAATAAATGATTTAAAGTTCACGACAAAAAGTAAAACGTTATTTCGCGAGTGTGTTTTTTTACTACTTATTCATAGACACAGTTTCAGAATGCTTCCTCCTTAAAGTTTGTTTAAAATGTTTAAAATTATAAAAGTTTAAAAAAAGCTTAATTGAAAAGCAACTCGGCACTCCTACGGGGAACTCATTAAGTAGATTTATAAATCAAAATGGTGGCATATTTTTCCAGCTGTTGGGAACTGAAATTAAATCTCTCGTTGAGGTTAGCACTCGCCGCTCCTTCGCTTAGAGTCTGCGCTTTAATCAGAATAAACTCGAAACACGCTTTTGATTAAGTTATCACATAAATGTTGTACTCGGTCCACTCGCAAAATATAAAATTATTATAATTTTTCCAAATGAAAACGCGAATAATTTTGAGTGGAAAAATTTCCGCTGTGGAAAGAGTTCGATGTGCCGGTATTAATTATTCAAACAGAAAGAAAAAAAAGTTGTACACAATAGTGCACAAAATACAGACTTCGAAACAAAAAGTTTTTTAGAATTAAATAGCATGAAAGGGGTTGTTTTATTGATCCTGCCTATTATGCGACAGTAACTAACTCCGAAAAGTATTATCGAAATTATACATTACCAGGTGTTTTGAATATTGGCCAAATTTTCAGGATTTTACTTAACCAGACTTACGTCTAGTGCAACGTTTACATATACGAGCCAAGCATCCAATTATGGGAAAGGAACGAAGCAACCATAAACGGCGTTTCCTCCATTTAATGTTACTTTGCTCCTTTTCCAAAATTCGAGACTCGGCTCGCGTTTCGGCTCGCAAATGTATTTCGCCATAATGCGTTGACTTTTGAGGCCTTAACAATTTAGATCTTGATGTTAGGTGTTCTAAACAGTCTTTTTAATCTATTTAATGGTAGGAATTGATAAAACCAACACTTAATATGTCAAATTATTGTCAAAACTGCTTATAAGTACTCCTCAATTCTTCTGCAACGGAAAACTATTTTGTAAAATTAGAAATCAAACGATTACCCATTAGGATCAATCCTTCTTAGAGATAAATAGACATTTTTTTCGTTATATTTTTTACCGATTTTCTTGTTAATTTTGTCTTTATTTAACCATTGATTATTGTCTTTCATTTCCACCGAAAATGGTTATTTACTATACATTTCCTCCTTCCTGAGAAATTCATCTTCCTGAGAAATTCTTTCTTCTTTGAACAGGTCGGTAATTCTTCATCGCCCTAAGTTTTCCTGTACAAGGACGGAATAGGCTAGGGTTTTTAATACAAACAATACAATAAACCTTACTTTTGTATCAGAAAAACAAGAAAGTGTGTTGGAAATAAAACGTTGATCAAAGTTTTTGCAGGAAAAAACGATTTCATGAATATCACAGTCATTATAAACATCAAATTCGCGGTTTTAGAAATCTATTTGTCATGAACCCATGGAGTGGGTACCACTCCTTTGAAAGTGGAAGATACTATCAGTATCGCCCTCGTGTAAGTCCACAATTCCTTCCTTCCCCCATCTCCTTCCCCTCCCCAATATTTTCCATCGTCACAACAACGTCACAACATCGGGGTATGCAGTGTCACTGGTTCCAGACGGTTGAGAGCAGTTGGGACCCTTCTCTAAACTATTTTAGGAAATATTGTCCAAAGTAAAAATTAGAGAAAATATTCAATAATAACGTATTTAAAACATCGGCGGCAGTTTACTACTTATGTGCTGATGATAAAAATTTGAACTGTCATAAAAAATCCACATAAAACGATGTTTCAGAAACGTGAACAGATTTTTTTAAATATAATTAAGCACATATCGGAATAAAGAAAAGGTGTTTCGGATGTAATGGTTTTAGTAGAAATTAATAATTCATTTAGTAGAAACCTTTAATGTAAAACTCATACCTACCTGAAATGAGTTTAGATTTTCGCAGCCAAAGGTATTATAGTAATTTATTATATATATATAAATTTAAGTTTTTTAGATTTTTGCTGTGTTTTTTTGAGAATCATATTTTCAAACCCGTACTTAACATCACAGGTAAAATTCATATTAAAATAGTGTTGATAAAACTTATATAGACAAAATATCTACAAACAACGAACAAAGTGCTCTCAAATATCTAGTGTTATAATTAAAATCGATTATTTCAAATATTCCTGTAATTAATTGTTAGTAAATAATGCACCGGAAAAGGATTCTTACCTATTTAAAACGTTTTATCAGGAATACTAATTGATAAAACAAACCCGACTAATTAAAAAAATACTGAATTTAATATGTAATTGAGTGTAAAAACAAGATTTATTAAAAAAAAAATTCTTCCAATTGCGGTTGACCTCAACCTGAATCTTAAAATAATTACATAATAGTACTAAGTAGTAGATAAGTTTTTCTCCGTTGAATCTGATTTAAATCATTCCCCTAGATGTTGTGTATCTATCTGGCGTACGTGTTCACAGAGAGACTAACTGACTGGGTTTAAACAAAATGTATGGTTGTACTATATTTATACTGGCGTGTGTGTATCATGCATTTATTGCCTACTAAGTAAAAAAATTTTCACAATGAAAACTTTTGAAGTCATGTAGAATTTTACTTTCTTGTTTACTTCAGGAAATGCTTGGTATTTTAATATCTCCACCCAATATTTCCAAAAGAAACGAGGCTGTTAAAGAGTAATACTTTTTTTAAATAACTAAGTTTTGTTTAACATTTCTCTATGAAATAAAAAAAAGGTATTGAGACTATGAAAAAAATTGAGTTAATTTATTTAATACCATAAACATCCTTGTTTTTCTCAAATTCAAAACAACTCCGCACGATGCTGGAAATTTTACTCCAAACGACCATATGAAAAAGCTCAATAACTCTTAACTGCGTTTTTCCATTGCTATTTACGCTGTGGTTCGAACTATTATTAATGCGAATTTGCGCTACCATGCCAGTAAGGTCAGACTCGCGTAACATTTTTGCTACCTGCCTTCCCACAACATTAATTTCACAAAGTCTGACAGCATTATTGGCGTGAGCTCAGGCAGGTGCAAGCAATATGCTCGCCACACACCTTAATTGCTTCAAATTGGTACTGGAAATATCAGACAACATGAGATAAATGCAATAAGTAATTTCGGTGAAAAATATTATGGCTCAAAAAAATATATTCATATTGATCAACATACGCTAATTCTAAACATATAAGTTTAAATAAAATTTTAAACAGTTCTGTTAACAACAACAATCACGGACGGTTCAGTTTTAACGTCACGATGACGGAAAAAGTGAAAAAATGTGAAAAAATCGGTATTAACAAACTTCTTACGTTTTTATTCAATAAAGTAGATGTGTTAGATGAAGTGAGATCTCCTGTACTCAGAGGTTGACGACAGAAGAATTACCAGGAAGGGCGATGGAAAAAAGGTAAAGAACCTTTATCATATGATCAAAATAATAAAAGAAACCGAGCCAACAGGTATGCCAACTTTTGTGGCTAAAAACCTGCACAAATTACCTCCAGTTTGTTTTGATTCAGTTGACATAACCTCACTTTTAAAAGATATTGTGTCTTTAAAAACTGAGCTCTTTACCATAAAGGCACAAATGTGCAAACGAAATGATGTAGAAGAGCTACGAGATCAGATGACCCTTTTGAGGACCGAGATGAAATCAATAAATGTGAATAAACAAAACGATAATCCTAAACGTAACGAAGAAATGCCCTTGGTCAATGTCAAGGTCACGGAGACACACACACAGGACAGTATTAGTACGCACACCAAACAAAAGACGTACTCTAATGCACTAGCTATTAAATCAAGCGTAGAAACCCAGAAACCGTTAGACAACGGCCCGCGGTCCGATACAAAGACATCTCGGAATTATCAAAACAACGATAATACCGGTTTTACAATCGTGAAAAAACGAAAAGTAAATAAAAATTACAAGGGAACAGGGCCCATATCTATGATCAAGGCAGCTCCTATAAAAACGGCAATCTATGCTTCAAGATTTGCAACAAAAACGAGTGCTGATGACCTTAAAAACTATGTTACTTCCAAGAACCAATCTTTTATAGACGGCTCAAACCATTCAAACCGACCCCGTTTAAAACATTCAAAATAACAATCCTCCCGCAAAAAATCAGTATTTTTATGGAGAAAAATTTTTGTCCCGAAGGAATAATGTAACGAATCTTTAAAGAAAGAAATCACAGCACAGACAAAAGTTCAAACAATACACATAATGGATCCTCTTAAAATTATTACTATCAATTGCAGATCAGTGAGAAGGACAGTGAAATTTATTCACGAAATATGTGAAGAATATGATGTCATTTAATTACAAGAAACATGGCTATTACCCACTGACATAAATTATCTTTCAGAAATACACCCAAAATTTTCAAGCTTGGGCACATCTGCCATAGATACATCTACCGGCATACTAGAGGGCGTCCTTAAGGTGGGACGTGTGTATTGTGGCGGAGCGCAATAAGGGCCAAGGCTATCGACAGCAATGACAATAGGTTATTGGGAATATAAATGAAGCTGTATAAAGGATTGTTGTGCGTTCTCACAGTTTACATGCCAACTTTCTGCAATGATAACATACCCGAATTTTCAAGATGCCTGGCAAACCTGCATTCACTTATTGAAGATAAACAATATACGAACTGCCTTATTAAGGGTGATTTTAATGCCGATCCTAGAACATTATTTGGGAAAGATTTATTATCATTCTGCAAAGAAAACAAATATCACTGAATCGATATTGAAAAACTGCCAGAAAATTCTTACACATATGTTGTATGTGTTGGAAAAATTATTAATTTTCTTTGTGAATTTTTATTTATTTATTTGTTTATTTTATTTATTTATTCGAGACAAAAACAGGATATTTATAAAAACATTAATTATGGATTACAAAATAAAGAAAATACAATTATAAATATCCCTAGACTAATGTGTCTGCAGCAATCACATTTGCACATTCACATAAGCAAACATGTAAAACAATGACAGTATTTATATACAAAACTTAAAACTTAATTACAAAGATTGAAGCACATAATAAGGAGAAAAATTTAAAGAGTACATATTAAAAAAAATTCTAAACCACTGAACAATTTTTTTTTAATTTATTTCTTTTTCTTTTTCTTTTTCTTTTTCTTTTTCTTTCTTTTCTTTTTCTTTTTCTTTATAATATCAGTACAATAATATAACAGCAAAATTGTTTTCATTTAGTTTGCACCATTCATGAAGTCATAAGTCTTTTTGCAAATCGGTGAAATCTTCTTATTTTGTATTTTTTATTGTAAAACTTGGTCATCGGCAAACAGTAAATATTTTTCAGTTTTTATTCTTAATATTTTGTCGTTGATAAATATTAAAAACAGCAAGTAACGTCAGGTGTAACATATATGTATTTGTTTTTTAATACGCGTTCCGATTTTTCTACTTACTAGGCCTGGGATTGGCAGACTTTCAAGTGAGAATAGCCACCTTGTTAAAGAAACGGGTTAACATCATAACAGCTAAATCTAGCTCTAAAAGAGACAATTTTGGTGTTGTTCACGTCAAAGTTCGTTCGGCGGCTCCGTCTCATGAAGCTGGTTGATTGGAGGTGAAATTGGAGTTGACGCCTTGTAATGATGCAGTTGCGTAAAGTGTTTGATTGATACTCTGTTAATCAAGTACTTGTTTTATTTTTCTTTTCCGCGGAATTGTCTATGGTTTTTGGTGCTACCAACACTCCAGCTGAAACGGAGGTCATGCAAGTCACTCTCCCTGGGAAGCAGCGAGGCGGGGCTGCTTTCCAAAGACAGTCGTATATATTTTTATAGTGGCGGAAGTCTGTAACCAAGTTGGTTTTTATTTTATTTAATGTTGAACGGGCATTAATCCACGGTCAATGAGCGATACTCGCGGACTATTTGAGACACGTTGAACGCGAGATCGTTTTCAAATCACGTTGGAAAAAGTGTTGAATCGTGATCGCCGCCATGCGGCTAGAAAATATGTAACGAGTGTTATCAAGTCAATCGCAGACTCGGATGCCTAGATACGTAGAAAACTTGATTGTACTGATGTCGCCGGTTGGCTCGGAACCTTATTTTATCTCTCCGCCTGCATCATACCACCTCCCCTCTTAAGTAGACGAATGTCCATTGGGCTGGACATCGTCCGCAGGCTTTTCCTGCATCGTTCCACAACGACATCTACTACCACGAATGTCCCTTGGGCCGGACATCGTACTGCAAATAGGACGTTCAGCATCACGGTAGTATAGTTTAGCTTCTTTGGTCGTTTACAATGGGGGTGAGTCTTGAACAGTTGTATTTTTGTAATAAGTATATAAAATGTAATTTGTACCCAGTCAAACAAATACATGATGTTTGGCTACTAAATGCAATTTGTAGTTTGAATATTTAACTATATTACCTAGCTTTCCAACACAGGGATTGCAATTAACAGTGCCCATGAGCTCTTGAAATAGTAATCATGCTTCTACCCTCAGAGGGTGGCACCCAGGAAGCGCCCGTAAACATAATTCCACGTCACTCGGGAAATTTGGCGCATTACGAAATGTAATAAAGTTCATGGGTTCTTCCTGGTAGAGCTGCTTTCGGCTGAGTACGCCGCCAATTCATATCCTGGCCCTGCCGCTATAACAGCCTGAAGAGCCGCAAACGCCTTTAGCGAGAGCCGCGGTCTGCCGACACCTGTACTAGGCAATACAATGAACAGATAATTATTTACATCCATGAATTCATCCGTACCTTGAACTATTTTTTTGGCAAATTTCATTGCCACGTCAGATTAAAAGCCTAGAATTATCTTTGAAAGGTACTTTAATGTTGTTGTCGAAGACGTTAATTAAATAAAAATAAGTGCTTTTTTTTTATAGTGAATACCTCACAAGAGTCCCAACTGCTCCCGTCTGGAGCCAGTGAGACTATGGCATCCCCAATTGGGGGATGTTGTGAGGCTGAAGGTAAGTGGGGAAGGGAAAGAGGAAGGTGGGGAAGTACCTGGCTATTCAGATCTAGTCACTAAACACGGCTAAAGCCATTTGGAGCAACGTTTCAATTCTGAATGGTGGTCTTACACCAGGGCGATACTGGTAGTATCTTCCACTCTGCGCGGTATGAATAATATTTGGCAAATTTATACAAGTACCTTCTTTATTGTACCAAACCATTTTGATTTCTAAAATACAGTGTGACAAGAAAAGGAATCGCAGAAGAACCCGAAAGTAATTTTCATAAAAATGTCGTGGGCCTTTTAGATTCTTCAGATTCGTTGGATATAGGATACGATTTCCATTTTTCTCTGGGAGAAAAATGGAATAGTTTATTTATAACACTTCCGTTCTGGCATTCAAACCAATTATTGTTTTTTTTTTATTATCCATTTAACAAAGTTTCAATACGATATCCTTAAATTACCTATATTAAGATAATTGTATAACAGAATTTGTAAAATATATCAATGCGATCAGAGCACTTAAAAGCGCATACAGATAAATTTTTGAAGCATAACGTTTTCAGGTCTTTTATATATATATATATATATATTTTAAGATAAAATACCAATCACTAATAGAGAGGATGGATTACGTAGACATTTTTTTATAAAATTTAACTAATATTATAGGTTATTGTGGGATTAGTTCATTTCTTTTATAAGGGTTCTTAATTTTTTTATTTAGAAAAACCTAATAATATTAACAAAATATATTATAAATAATCTGCGTGTAAATACCTCAAATAAATATGCTTACAATATGTTCGCGGTAAAGTTTATTATTGAATTATTGAGCTACAACAACAACGTTAATTTCAAGTTAAAGATAATAGATGCTACGATAAACATGTAGGTTGGTACCTCATTACCCTATTCTACATCCCACACATCGCTCATTATTCGAATTCTTTCCACTCCCATGTTACTGCCTTCGACACAAACGTTTTATGTGTGCGAACGCGACACAAGTTTCAACTTTATGGAGCTGGGACTACGTCATCCCAAATAGGGTACTTTGTGAAGCTAAAACGAATGGTAAAGAAAAGCAAGTGGAAAGGTGGAATGTTATTAGAAGAAATAAATTATGTTAAAATCATACTGTTTTATTGCCGAGGTTCTTGATTCGGCAGTTGAGGTAGGCCGTCTTCCCCAGCAGGGCGGTGACGTTCTTGGAGGCGTTGACGTCGAAGTAGGGGCCCGCTCTGGAGCCCCCTGCCGGCGCCACCCCCGTCCCGGGGCCCCGCGACCCTTCCCCGCCCAAGGAGTTGTCCAGGGGGCCCGAGGTCTTGTCCTCACCGTGGGGCGCATCCTCGCCCGCCTTGCCTTGTGTCCGCTGCGCGGAAAACACTGCAAAGAATAATGAACATGATATACCTACTCACATAATGATATGAAATCAGTTGACGGCACTGGAAAAGAATTGTTAGGGTAAAAAAAAAACTATTTATCAATTAAATGGACCGGTTAAATGTCACCATTATATTGATATATAGATATAGATAGAATGACGATGGCTTAAAGCCAATGTATTGTATCTTATTCTTATTTTTGTACAACAGGTTTATACCTACAAATAATTATTGTATGTATTCACTATTGACTTGCTGTTATAATATGTCAAATGGATACGGTTATAATGTATTATTACTGTTACTATTGTGAACTTACAATCTTCAGAATATTTTTTTTAAGAACTATGTATGTAAAAGCCCAATGGGCGTATAAATAAATAAATAATAATAGTAAAAAAAAATAAAAAATTCTCCAATTTTGCGGTGAAAATGAGTTATGAACTAGATTTCGAGGAAGAAGCAAATTTCGTATTTTAAAAAATTTCGCATGATTCAAATGATTTCAATGATGATCCATTAAAATTTGGTTTGAAAAGACAACTTTTTAAAAATTTAATTTTGTTATTATTTTAGTAACTCTTAATATCGTTTATACCGATACAATGGTAATTGGAGATACACTATTATGTCGGAGTATTCATGCATTTCATTTAACATTTATTTATTCATGTAATTTCACCAGGAATTAATAAAATATGATAAACAGATAGATAACACCGAATACTAGAAATTTTTTATAGTGTTAGTTATTATGTACTCCACCCCTGTTGTGTGTTATATTACATTTTAAAGTTATTTTATCCATTTTATTTATCGTTCTCATTATGTTGTTTTTTTCGATTATTTTATTAATCTTTCATAATTTTGGCATCGAAACTCCACGATTTGAAGTTTTCAAAGTTTTAATTCGTGGAAGGATTCAATCGTGTTATTATCAACAAAACATTGTTAATATTTGTATAGGTTCATGTTTAATTTAGACTGGGAGGTTTCATCCTCTAACGGACATCTTTTGATTGGGATGTTTTGGAAAAGGTTCGGGGTAGTTATTGAATTACTGGATATTTTACGTGAACAAAGTAACTTAGACAAGTTCCTAAAGTTAATACCCGGAAGCATCAAACCTTTGAATACGATAAGCGTGAATAAATTATACAGCAAACATTAATTCACAAGCAACAAGTCTGAAAATGGTTATTATGAAGATATTTTGACAATAACGTAAAATCAGTGCTTTTACACTACGCTTTTTTTCTCTTTATTAGGTACATTTAAAAATATATATTTAACATGATAATGCAATGCGTAATTCTGTGCATTAATATATTCTTTCGAAATGTAAGCAAGTGGTTGTGTTTTAAAGAAAAAACTGTGCTTACGGAGATAACAAAATATCATTTTTTTTTACAAATTTAAATTTTCAAACAAAGGAAGGAAGGATGGTAAATATAAAAATAAAATTGAGAGTATCAATCACTTTGTCTCACTAAGCGATATTGAGAGTACTGCTACCATTTTGTGTGTTTTACCACAGTTATTTGAATATATAATTCAATAGTTATATTTTAATTAATAGACTGAAACGTCCGACATATGCGACCGAATCTTTTTTCTGATTTTTCTGTTACAAATTTTTGTTTGACAGTCGCTAATATTGTCTTCAATGATAAAATAATTTTACTCTTGAATTTTCAAAAAAAAAATATATGTATTTATCTTAGACTTTTGGAAAAGTCAATAGATGTCACACTTAAAAAAAATAATGTATGTATATAAGACACCATCTAGATTGCATTTAGCTCGGGAAGAATCTTGAAATCATACAAGAAGATAGCGGCAAATACAAATATGCGTGATGAAAATGAATATAATGGTGGTAGTTCTTAATCAAAGAATGATATAGGTAAATACGACCGAGGAGGATAAGATCAAATAAGTTGAGTGGTAGAGCAAAGCCCCTGTAAGACTTAGGTCCTGGGTTCATTTCCTTAATGCGACTAAATCTTTTTCTGAATTTTTCAAAAAAAATTTTAGCCTGCGTATGTTTGTGCACGCAAAACTCGAAAAGTAGTCGACTGATATCGCTGAAACCTTTAAAAATAGTTTCTATCAGTGCCAGGAGTGTTTAAAAATGTTTAAATGGTATAAGGGACCATCGAGGAATACTTAGCCCAATATCACTGCATCGAAATGAGTTAAAGAGTCGAATAAAAATTTTAACAGTAACATTGTGGTATATAGTAGTGAATGGTGGAAAAAGTCGGAGGCGCTCGATAATCACATTAGCAATAGCGAAATATTGCGGGGGATCCATTTATATAAATATTTAAATTCTACATGTAAAATAATTAACTATCACACTGTTAACTTCCAAATTTAACAATATACTAACAATTGATTTTATGGAAATGTTTTGAATCTTTCCCCTGTAGGATTGTTAGTTATGCTTATAACGATTATATTTTAGTCAGATTTAATCATTACAAAGTAACATATTAAATTATTCAGCTTAGTATTCTTAAAATCACAAAAAAATCTTGATCAACATTGAAGGAAATCTTGCTTTCAAGAATATACATTCTAAGCATGATTGATTTTGTGAGGTTATTGAGAAAGGTGAACAAACGTCTGGAAATGATTTTCACCTTGTATATTATTATTTTCTTCGAGATTCTATTTGAATATTATCTCTTTTGTCCTTTATACATCGACGATTTTTACAATTATTCTTTTTGTTTAGAACGCAATGAAAATTAACTCTCGAAACTCGATTTCAAATGTTTACAAGATGTCCTTGCGCCCTAAATAAGAATCAAAAAAAGCTTTTGTTTCGAGCGAAAGGGCTTTCATTATTTAAATTGCCTTTCAATAGGCCCTTGTAATTACGCTGTAAGATGACAACTGAGTCAATTCTGAAAACGGAATTTCGTAGAAATTTAAAACGGTACAAGAAACTGATTTATTTTATTTAATGAATGAGAGTCCTCTTACTTTAGATTTTAATATAACAACTCTTATAGAAAATTATTTTGCAGCCCAATTTCACTATGTCTAAGTTCGAGTTCTTTGTAAGACAAAGTTACCATTTTTTAATAGAAATTTATTTGGAAATAGCCAGGATTTCCCCACCTTACTCCACCTTCTTTCACCCTCATCTCCTTTCAGCCTCACAACATATCCCCTACCGGGGATGCCATATGTTCACTGGCTTCAGAAGGGTTGAGAGCTGATGGGACTATTGTGCGGTACCTACTCACATAAAAATGAGATAAACCATTAGAGGTGTGTCGTAAGTATTCGTGTACCCGATGTAAGACGAAATTGGTGGAATTGAGAAACATTTTTTTTTATTTCAAATTCTTTGTTGAACAGATAAACAGTTAACAATATATGTATGGAAGAGTGTCTCTGTGTAGACACCTTCACCTTTTTCCACTGAAGCATATAAAGCCCGAGTAACGCTGGGTGCTTTTGTGAGTTATCTTTGAGAATGACGTCACATTTAAATATAATTATATATATTCGTCGTAACGATCCTAGTAAACAGTAGTTCAATTTAAGACAGTGCTTAAAAGTAATGCACCTTTTTCTCAGTGTCGCCTTTTGTGCATTATTGAAAAAAAGAGGTAAATTTCGCAATCTTAATGTGTAAAGGCAACGTTTAATGCTCCCAAGTAAGCACATAGAAGATAACTTTGAAATTATTACGAAGCAAGTCGGGAATAAATTATCTCCCTGCTTGTTTAAATGGTTTGCATAAATTTTCTGCTTTCCAGTTTTATTTAAATGAATAATTAGCGTTATGGTAAAGCGCTGTACAAGATATGAAAACACTTGATTACATCATATTTTATTGCAATTAATGTGTTGTATTTAATTTAATAGTTAAAATACAAAGATAAAATATACTATACTTAATATTTTCAACGACCTTAATCTGAAGGTTTCAAAGTTATTTCGTTGATTTTTTAGATGTAAAAATTGTTACAACACCGAAGTTTGAAATATTTCGGTAAAATTTATATGCATTTTATCGGTTATAATGACACTAAGACGACTACCTATATAATACAAACAAACATAATTTATTCAATAAGATTAAAATACTATAAGTACGTGATGAAGGTATGAATTATCATCAAGAGTAGTGATATTAAAAGTGACAAGTAACGTTTGAATTTGTCTTGCGAATTTCAGTTAAAATAGTTATTTATAAGCATCATTTAAACAATTGGTTGTGTGAATCTCATTATAAAAATCCCTCTAAACACTGTGAAATATAATTATACCATAATCGTAGTGATCCAAACGTATCAATCGGTTATTCACTAAATTCTATAAAATATTATCAGACATTACTGATTCCAGTGCGTGTGAGCGGTGCGACATCATAGTAGGTCACTATCACCCGTAAGTGCAAGCAGCGCTGAAACACTCCGGACACTTGCAACTCGCTACGCGATACGCAGTTGAGTGTGCAGGGTCATCACTCACTTCCTAACTTAATATTACGAACCTCTAAAATAAAAATGGATGCTAATCAATGTATGGCGAAGGCTCAGGAAATTATTAACCAAATACATTTAATAATTACCGACTCATCTAATAAGTTCAATAAAGAACAACTTGCAAAAATAATGCCAAAAACTACCGAGTTACTGGGCGTCGCGGGACAGATGGCAGTGAAGATGGGGACTATGGAGGGTGAACTATCCGCATACAAAAATATTATTAATAACCAACCTGCAATAACTGGAACTACTCAATCTACTTCAATGGAAATATGTGACGCAATTACCGAGATAACAGAAAGGAACTTACGTTCGAAAAATCTAATTCTGCTGAACGTACCTGAAAGTAGAGACGAGAATCAAACCAACAGGATATCTGATGACAACAACAAAGTATGTTCAACGTTGAAAATTATCGATGATACATTACAGATAAATATTTCTAAAATATATAGGCTTGGCGTAAGAAAAACTGACAAGATCAGGCCCATAAAAGTAGAACTACAAGATTCATATCAAGCTAAGCAAATAATCATAAATAAATATAAACTGAAAAATGGCATCAAAGTTAAACAAGATCTCACGGAGCTGCAAAGGAAACAAATGACGGATGTTTGGAAAGAGTTCGAAACGAGAAAAGTGGATGGGGAAACAAACATAACAATTAAGTACATAAACTCTGTTCCAAAAATAATAAAAAACGTGCCAAAAAACTTAAACAGCACCTAAAATTGTTTGGGTACTACCAAAATGTTCGCGGAATGAGAACCAAATTACAACATCTTAAAATAACTTCTCCTACATTCCCACATGATATTTTGTTATTAACAGAAACATGGTTAAATGAGGACATCAATTCATCGGAATTAGGTCTCAATAAATACAACATCTATCGTCTTGACCGTGACCCCATTACAAGCAACAAATCAAAAGGAGGAGGTGTAATGGCGTGTATATCAAAAAACATTTCATCTAAAAAATTGCCAGTTAAACACAAAAGCGTTGAACAGATGTTTGTAATGCTAAATATTTCATCCACAAAAATCATTATCGCTTGTACTTATATTCCACCAATGTCAGATCTGCAAATATACAAGAACCACATCGAGGATGTAGAAACACTAAAATACAAATATCCTAAAGCCAAATTTATAATTGTAGGCGACTACAATCTTCCGAAAATTGACTGGTCTTTCGATAAGAACAATGAAGTGATTATTAACGAAACAGAAGTGCAATGTGTCAAATCTAAGGAAATGCTTGATATGTCTTTTTTCCTAGGACTAAAACAGTTAAATAAAGTGCATAATTTTTATAACCGTATGCTTGACCTAGTATTTTCTAGTGACTTAAGGACAGTGGTTGAACAATCGGATGAATTATTGTTACCTTTAGACCAACACCATCCGGCGTTAGATATTATTATCACAAATGAGTCTAGAAAATTGCAGAAATTAAAAACTTCATCGTACAATTTTAAAAAAGCTGACTACCCAAATATAATTGATTATCTTGACCATATAGACTGGTCATTTCTAGAAGATGAAAACAATATTGTGAATCAAGTCCAACAATTTTATTCAATCCTAAACACTTCAAAAGAACGCCATGTTCCAAAAGTTAATTTTATTGCATCCCTTTACCCTACATGGTTTTCAAAAGAATTAAAAGAATTGATTTATACTAAAAAACAAACTCACCGAATATATAAGCAATCTAGAAACGTCGATGATTATATAATGTTTACTAACATAAGAAAGCAGTGCAAAGAATTGTCTAAAAAATGTTATAATGATTATATTAGTTTAATAGAAATGGAGGTTCATGATAATGTTAAAAAATTGTGGAACTTTTCTAATGCTCAGCGTAAAAATAATTGTAGTTTACCAAATATTATGTATCTGAATAACAATTGTGCGGATAATACCGAAGGCATTGTCAATCTTTTTGCAGATTTATTCAAAAGTGTTTATGATGATAATATTACTGATAATGAAATCCCAAATGATATATCACTTGAAGAATCACTCAACCTAAACCATTGTTTTATTGAAATAAACGCTATAGAAAAGGCTATAAAAGCATTAGATACTAATAAATCCGCTGGACCGGATGGTTTCCCTCCAATATATTTAAAATCTTGTGTTCGCAGTTTGACTTATCCATTATTTTTACTATTTAATAAGTCTTTGTCGTCAGGGTGTTTTCCAAAACAGTGGAAAAAAAGCTATCTTACGCCTATTCATAAAAAGGGAGATAAAAGCGATGTATCAAACTACAGACCAATATGTATATTATCCGCTATTCCCAAACTATTTGAATCGTTAGTCCTAGATGTAATATGTAAACAAATTAATAATATTATTGTACCCAACCAGCATGGCTTTATCACAGGTAAATCCACCCTAAGTAACTTGATCATATACGAAAATTACATAACTGATTCTCTTGCCTTGAAGCATCAAGTGGATTCAATATATACTGATTTTTCCAAAGCTTTTGACAAAGTTAGGCGACATATCCTTGTACAAAAATTAAGTATGTTGGGTATCAAGGGTAATTTATTATTAATTTTATTATTAAGGGTAGTTGGATTGATAGCTATCTTAGTAAAAGAGAGCTATGTGTCAAAATAAAATCTGTGGAATCTTACATTTTCGAAGCCACAAGTGGGGTCCCTCAGGGGTCTCACCTGGGACCAATTCTTTTTTTGTTATTTATTAATGATATTGTTAGCATATTTAAAGATGTAGAAGTTCTTCTTTTCGCAGATGATTTGAAAATATATAAAACAATACGCAGTTTAGACGATTGTTATATCTTGCAACTTAATTTAAATAAACTATATCGTTGGTGCATCATCAACTCTCTGTTTCTTAATATTAAAAAATGTCAGGTCATTCGTTTTTGTAAAATACGAAATCATACAATTTATGAATATTCGCTTAACAATGTAAAATTGACAGCTGTAACTCAAATCAGGGACTTGGGTGTTATATTTGATGAACAGTTAACATTCGATCCGCATATAAATGAAATCACAAATAAAGCCCTAAAAATGCTTGGTTTTATATGTAGAACCGCATGTGACTTCAAGTCACTAGAATGTTTGAACACACTGTACACATCTTTAGTAAGAAGTCAAGTAGAGTATAATTCGCCTATTTGGTCCCCGTTTTATAAAGTACATTCCAACAATATTGAAAAGGTACAACACAAATTTTTAAGATTTATTAACTTTAAACTGAATATTCCAATCCAAAATATAAATTATATCCAACTCATGCATCAACTAAATTTGATTACGCTGTCAGATAGGCGAATTATCTCCGACCTTGTTCTACTAAATAAAATTATTAATTATAGAATCGACAGCCCTGAAATTCTTGCCACAATAAAATTATTTGTACCTTCCAAAAATACGAGACAAAATTCCACCTTTTTCTGTGACAATTTCAAATCTAATTATCAAGCGCACATATCGTTAAATCGAATACAAAATTTTGGTAATAAATTTGGTAATGTTGTTGATATATTTAGAGATTCCGTAGCAGTGCTTAAACGAAATCTACATAAACACTTTGCTGAAATGTATGACTTCTCCACTCCATAGTGAAAAACCCATTTTTTAGCTTCTGTTTTTTCACTCTTTTCTTTTATGACTTTTTAACTTTAATATATATGTTTTAACTCTACAAATTAATATTGTAATTTAAATAACAATTCGAATATGATTTTAAGTCCCTATAAATGCTGATTAATTTCAATCCATTTATTTTTCTAAGTAAGTAAAAAAAAAAAAAAAAAAAAAAACTGTTCTCCATAATGGTATTCTGTATTATTTGTAAAACATTTATGTACTACAGATATAATAACTATTTTATTTATATATGTACGTAAACTTTTAAATGTCACATAGTTAATGTAATAACAATAATAACAATGTATGTAAAAGCCCAATGGGCGTTTAAATAAATAAATAAATTAATATAAGATAATGTGTGAGATAAAGAAAGTAATTTGAACATACATCTTATCTACCTGGAGTACCATAGATATCTAAGACCACTTGTATCATCTTCAAATTTAATTGAAATTTCCGACATAAATGAGGTCTTTCATTGATGACTTAAAGATAATTAAAGTTATTCAAAGATTGGACTATTGGCATCGTTTCTAGCCAATTTATAACTGAATTTGAACTTTTATCATTATTTTATATATATTTTTTTAAACTTATCACCAACAAATGGAGCTTTCGATTCTAGATATTACTGATGAAGGTAAATCACTGCCTTTGGAAGATATCAATTCCTGTTCAATTTAGACCACCAAACGAAAGGCTGAAGAGAAAGGTGTGGCACTATAGGTCATTGGAGGGGACCCACCCTTTTCCAATGGCTGTGAGGAAACTGATTGGTTAACCTCCTTAGCCGCACAGAATACGGGCACTATAGGTCAGCAAAATGCTTCGGTATGCAGGCATACTAAAATGCTTTCCCGTGGTCAGCTATCTGTTTTCAGACTTCAGATTCTTCCAGAGCAGCTGTGCCCAGGAAATTGGTGAATTATCTCATCTTCGATGGATGGTTTCATACAATCCACCATAAAAAAACTCTTTGGTACTCAAAGCCGGTGGTCAGTCCATAATGTTCCGAATTAGTTCGACGAACTCAAACGTCAGAAAACAGTCATCAACACATAACAAGTTGACAGAAGAAAAGCTAGAGCATCATAAATAGGTCAAAATTCGATCACGATCTGCAGACAAGCAAAAAGATGGCTGCCTACTCGCATGGTAGCAGAGCATTCTGGTGGCTTGCAGATTAAATAGGTCATAATTTCTGCATACCCAGTCTGCCACCTTTCACCAGACCTAACGGACCAAAAAGGCTAACTTCTTGGCTAAGATTTTGCGCAAATCTCGGTCCTTGATGATCGTGGTGCAATCTCGCCTTCGGCGTCGGCGTCAGATATTCACCACGGATCCGGAATCGGGATGTAATTTACTTCTACCGGGGATTGATGTTAACAAAGCTAGTGGACCTGACGGAATACTTGCCTTGATATTGCAGAAAATGCTCCATTTTTGACGAAGCTATTTAAAATGTCCCTTAAGTATGGCTCTGTACCCTGTCCTGGTTGGAAAAGGGCGGTGATTCATACTATTCATTAGAAAGGCGACCGCTCCAACCCGGCAAACTACCACCGCATAGCGGTCACATCAGTTCTGTTTAAGGCAATGGCACATTTGGTCACCGACAAACTCCTCAGTGTGATTGGTAAATTCTGTAAAATACCTAATCTGTAGTAATAAAGGTTTTCTAAAAGCAAACATGCTTTACAACCAACTGTCCATATTCATTTTTATAAAGATCAACAAAGTTACTACCCATTGCTCTGTAACTAATTTTTTTTTTTTTTTTTACATTAATACCGCACAAGAGTCCCAACTGCTCCCGTCTGGAGCCAGTGAGACTATGGCATCCCCATATGTTGTGAGGCTGAGGGTATTGGGGAGGGGACGGAGATGGGGAAGAGGAAGGTGGGGAAGTACCTGGCTATTCAGATCTGGTCACCAAACACGGCTAAAGCCATTTCAAGCAACGTTTCAATTCTGAATGGTGGTCTTACACCAGGGCGATACTGAGAGTATCTTCCACTCTGGAACGTGCCGCAAATATACTATATATTATTTTAATTAATTAATTGTGAAATAACACAAATTAATCAAATAAAATTTATTTTCCGCACGCCGGGTTCGAACCAGCGACCTTCGGATCTGTAGTCAAAAGCGTATACCACTAGACCACGCCGGCCGTCAAATTATTTTGACGGCCGGCGTAATTAATTATTTTGTTATCTTGTTTTGAACTCCTCTGCACAACAGAACTATCTATGATGACTTGCATTGTACGTGTTCATAGGTACTCAGCTTAAAATATAATTGACTAAACACTTATTATTGTACTCTTGAAAAACTTACCTATAACAACGTACACATATACTTTTTTTTATATGTCCTTAATAACGTCTGTTATTATTCATAAATATAAATATAATATTATTCATAAATATAAATATAATATTATTCATAAATATAATAGCAATATTCTGTGAACTTGTGTAAATTTTTTTTTATTCTCACGTATTATCGAATAATTTATTTTTAAAAATTATTTTTAAAAATTCATAATATTAAGAGAAGGACCAGATCACGGAGAAAAAAGATTGTAGAGTTTACAATATTTATGAAAAAAACATGATATTTTGGCAGTGTTCGCAGAACGAGTACGAAGCCAAAACAATTTTTTAATATCGCGGTTAGTGGAGATAAGAAAATCACTTTCGTAGGAAAACGTAATAATGTTTGAATAATGATTTTCCGAAACGGCTAATGCTTTGCAACTTGTATGTAGATCTTATACTCCGTACTCATTTTAGCTGGGGAAAAAAGCACTTAACCTTTTCATGGCAATGGGCGTGATTGAAACATTACTTACGAAACTCTGAAATAATCGAATGTTGTTTTAATATAATATTTATATCGATTATAATATTATTTTTTTTGTATTTCTGAAAGAAGCTATCACTTTGTGGCTATTCTATATAAATAAATAAAACAATGGAACTTTTGTGAACCAGTAAGATAATATGGCACATTAAGATAATATTTTTGGTTTATTGATAATGAATTCACCTTCAATAATAGATTTATGAAGAATATTTATCCCGGTATTTTTTTCAAATCTGTGATTGTTGGGCTGGTAGGGGCTCCCATTGATAGTTCCCCTTTCTGTTGATATTATGACATTATCGTACTGGAAACAATTATTGTTCAAAACTAGGTTAAATAAACTAATGAGATTACTTCAAAGATGTGAAGGCAATTTAGAATCCTGCAATAATTTACAAATAATTACTATAATTTAAGTAATCGGTACATTAGAAAACTAATTAACGACATCAAAGGACACAAGTTTAGCATTACCGAGGAGTACAAAATTTTTCAAGTTATTGATCAGTTTATAAGAGTTCTTAATTACATATTTTGGGGTAAACACATTACATTTGTTAAATAATTTGGTTATTAATATGTTTACATTAAATGTTTTTAAGCTATCGTCATTGACGATAGCTTAAAACTTGGGGATTTACACGATGAACTACAGGCCTAACGGTGGTATTTACTTTACGGATTTTAAGGAAGCCATAAAATTAAGGGTTTTTTGGCAATATTTGATCATTTTATCGTTATCTCGAATAGCAAGCTGGGGGTCGCGGGTTCAAATGCCGGCTTGAACCATTCAATTTTATTTGATCAATTTGTCTTTTTTCACAAATTACTCATTTAAAATAATATATACTATACTTGCGACATGTTATAGAGTAAAAGGTACTCTCAGTATCGCCCTGGTGTAATACCACTATTCAGAATTGAAAAGTTGCTTGAAATGGTTTTGGCCTGTTCGGTGACTTGATGTGAATACCAAGGTGCTTCCCGCCTTCCTCCTCTCCATCTCTTTCCCTTCCCCACCACTTTCAGCTTCACAACATACTCCAATCGGGGATGCCATAGTCTCATTCCAGACATTTGGGAGCAGTTGGGACTCTTGTGCGGTTTCGCATCATTTTTAAACATGTTAGACATATGATTTTAAAGCATTTGAGACACTTTCATTAAATTTAGATATTGGGTCCTTAAGTACAATAACAAAATTATTACAATTTATTATCTTATTTATTAAGCTTATCCATCGCTTCGTCGGGGTACTCAGATTTGTTTATATTTTCACATTGTTAGAACCACATCTTCATCTTTTAGTTTTTTCTTTAAATTGGTACGTAGACATAGACATATGAATATTAGTAGACCTGCCCTAAGTGATTAAAAGCGTATTATCCCCACTCCTCATACCGGTTCCATTGGAGCCGGCTGTGCTCGCGTATGGCCTCAAGTGAAATTTGAAAACGTGACGTCATCATTCTTGTGCGAACTATGGTCGAGGCATCATCGGTTCATTTTACGAAATAACACGGCAAAATGTTGACTTTTGCTATGAAAACTTGTAAAAATAGATGTGAAAAAGAGAATAAACCCAATTGTCGTATTACATTCCATATATAAGCATTATTTTACTTTATTTTAAGCATATTCACATCGTATAATATGGATCAGTTTTAGAAACATATACTATCACATCGAGAAACGTCTGGACGCGAAACACAAAGCTGGTTGGTTGCTGGGAAGTAAATTATGAACATTTATAAAAGTGTCTTAACTAAATACTTAAACGAAATATTCGACTCTGAAAATAGAACCGAATTTTTTTGCCGAATTTGGACTTCGCAAATTTGTTCATAACGTGGCGAGTAATTTGCGCTCCCATGTAAAAATGTCTATTCATTCAAAAGCAGATTTTACTTTTAAGAAGTAAATGGTGATATTATAATGCGAGATGCCTATTTACTGTCAGATTGATTTATTGACGAATCACAGTCAGCCTTACCCCCTTCGTACTTCAACAGTTGATTTTACCCCTCGCCATTATCTTCTCGTCTACTAATTCCTATGTCTGTGTACGTAGAAGTTCTCTGTTTTCATACCTACATGTAGATATTTTTGGAATTTATTTTTCAATAGTATCTGCACTTTTGTCAACTTTTGGCGTAAACTTTCATATATTATTAATTTTTCAGTTCAATGTTGCAAAAATCTCTCTTCTATTATTAAATCAGCTTTTATTCAAGAAATAACATAGATAACCATTTGAGGGACCATTAATTAACTCATTCTGGTATATATACACTAAAACGTAATTACTGCTCCTCATTTTAATTCGTGAAAACAACTTGTATTTTCAACATTATATTCAAAGAATATTTAAAGTGTCTTAATAATAATAATTTTTCAGATTTTTCTAACCATAGCATTGCCAACAATCATAGTTTAAAAAACACACTGAGATAAATGTTGGTTTGTAAAAGATGTTATGTTGTTTTAGGAGTGTAAAAAATGTTTGTCGAAGGACCTGGAATGTTAATGTAATTACCGCTGCACATGAGAAAATAATATGTTGTATGTAAGGAAGGACTCACCATTAGGAACAAGGGCACTCGTTTTTCTTCTTGTTTATTCTATTCACAGCAATGGCACTGAACACATAACGGTTTGCACGATATCGGCGCGGATGAAAATGTAATAAGTTAAGCGAGATAAGAGCTATGCAATTCGGGTTATTGTAACAGACTGACTACACAATGTGCACAGAAAGGTGCAGGAATCGAAGTAAGTAAGACAAAGGTACAGCAATATTCTCTCAGTGCAGTGGTCGCATATAAGTACATACGTATGCATGAGATATCTAAATAAATTGATATATAATACTTATTGGCGCAACCAAATATTTTTCATATTAATAATAAACGAAAACGATTAGATAACTTATAACTCTTAGAAATAAAGAAAACCTTCAATATTAATGAGTCCATTATCAAAAAACCATAGTTATTATCTTGCAGTCCCATCTTAGACATGTTCCTTTTTAATGTAAGGTCCATCTCCCCCCCCCACTCTTTACTAATCCCTAGTCACGTCCACAACCCCACTTCAGAAGAAGGAAGGAACGGTTAAATAATCTAACTACTTTTTAGATTTTCAAATTACAGGATTTAATCGACAACATGCGACTGTCAGGTAATTATTATTGCGTTATCTGCCTAGTTTATTCTTTCAAATTCGCGAACAAAGCCAGACAACGGTATTTAATGTAAAAATCTGAAATTTAATTAAATTGAATTTCAGAAATCGAATTCTCTCATTTTTTAATTTAACTTATTTTTGGATGTTGTATTAAACATATTATATAGAACCTACTAATAATAAGTACTCGAAAGAAACACTTGCGTCCTCTAAGTCTTGTTTAAGATCACTTCCAACAACTCTGAATGCAGTCTTCAGTAAATTTATTTATTTTTTAAAAAACTTGTCTAGTTTTTTTCGTTTACATAAAACCTTGAAAGGTCATAGTTGAATAGAAATTGAATTGAAAACGATCCAGATCTTGATATTCGTTGCAAAATAGAAAATAAAATAAAATTAGCTATATATTTTTAGGACTCAACGATGTTTCTTCATTCGGAATTTTTTTAATGGGACTGAAAAATACAGAATTAAAAGATAAAACAACTTTGAAAAGAAAATAACAGATGATAAAATAATAAGTGCCGAGCAAAGGTTAAATAAATATTTTATAACAACACGAGTGACTTTGAAAAATGTAAATAAGTTCCGACTCATTCATTGTACAAACACGAGAACCAAATCGTCCGAGTAACAAATAATAAATCTGCCCACTCCTAAAAGGGGTCGAGTCTATTTTATTCGAGGGTCAGCCATGTTGAGGGATGTTGATCCAGTTAAAGCTGGGAGGGTGGGATTGTCCAGTCCGGGTAGGTCCTCCAAAGGAAGCTGCGACGGATGAACCGTAAAGAGATCCGGGTCATTTACTGGACGAGGGAAGTTTATTTCACACCCCGATCCAAGCAGGGCGACGGGGGACGTATGGAACGGTGACGTTTGGACGTTTGGAAATGTTGGACAAACTTTCCTCCATCAAATTACGCGTCAAGAATTTTATTCAATTTATAAGTAGATTTTTAAATGTTTTGTAAATAAAGGAATTCACTACAGTTTTTTATGTCATACATTATTATTTCCTTCATATTTAGGTATTAGACTTATCACATAAATAGCTGGCTTTGTCATTGTTTGAAATTATGTGACTAAAGCTGTGAAAATTTATATTTATATTATAATTTAAGTTATATTTTAATACTATAAAGTTAGATCTCCAGCAACATAATGTTTTCAAAACATCGGACTAAAACAAAAACATTGAGTAGGAGCCAGAACATTTTTTGTTTTCCATTGGCCAAGGAATACATAAACATTGTGGCCCTGCCCCAATATTACATGTTTGCACAAACCTTTGGCTCAATGTTTGTGGTAACCGTGTCGCTAGCGACACGGCTTGTAGACCACACTTCTTCTACCTTTAGTTGTTAGGTAATAATTATAAATGACAATTTCATTAATAATAAGTGGAATTCGTTTTATCGGCCACTTTAATTCCAATATTTCTGTAAAAGATTTTGAAAAAAAATTAATATATGATAAAGAAATAGTTAAATACATTTTTTTAGTTGTACATAGGTAGATATTTAGTATCAGAATTAACGTAATAGGAACAAATTATTTACTGATGACTAGATTATCCCAAAAAGTAATTTTATTTCCTCAATTGCTACCCGGAGCACAGAATGTGGACAGGTCTAATACATTACTCTTAGCAGTATAACGTACCACACTCCACACAGAATGTATCTATCAGAATGGGTACACTGTGTCCTAGTTCGGTAAGGTATATCGGGGTGAGCCATCACGTGATTCGGTTCGTGTTCGGTCAACTGTGTAATTAGCAATGGTTAGTTAAAGGTAGCAAACACACGGAGCTACGTTGTAAGTTCTTATATTATTGAAATTATTTAGGTATTAGCGAAAACGTGTTCAGAAGGCAGTGAACTTTCAAAGTATTGACGTTTTAGGTCATTTTTAAACTCGACTGGTTTTTAATGGCAAATTTGTAATTATTATGAAGTGGGCAACTGATTTTAAATGGCAAATGCTGTAATTATTGTAAAGAAGAAGATAATACTAATAAATCTAAGCGAAACATGTAATAAAACAAGACAGACAAATACAAAAAGGTAACGGTCACAACTAGGAATCGAACCCAGGATCTCTTGTATTACGTGAACAAGCGTCATAAACCACTCGACAGTCATTTCAAATTCAAAATTAACAATATCGTCTTGCAACTAATTGTTCCCATATTTTTGGCAACTACCTTTTTTTCTAAATGATTACAAATTATCGAATAAAATTGGTTTGTAACCTTTGTTTGTTCTCGGATAAACATTGTTATTTATATTATTACCTATTGACTTTGTTTAAAAGACAATACATTCATGTTTATATTGTAGGAATCTACATTTAAACATATACAAATATTACCGGAGAGTATTACACCCGTCCACTGGCAGTCCCATCGAGAATGTGCATGGCGATCGGTCTGTCCGTACACAAAGAACGACTACCGCGCCCCTCCGCCGGATTACCTGATTATGCCCTGAAGAAAAAGTATGTGGGAAGGTTGGGGGCGTGCCCGAAGACCCTAGGGACTAAGTGAGCGTCAGGCATTCGGAGGGTGGGCGGAAGGTTGTCGAGCTTGTTCGGCCATTCCTCAAGCCCGCCATGGCGATCGGGGAGGCGCAGTCGACTCTGTGTGAACACTTGTCCGGTGTGGGAGGCGTCTGATTAGGCAGGGACGAGGTCTATTTCACACCCAAAACGGGTTGAAGACGGTACAGGACGATTAAAGTTCAGTTCCGGCTTACTGCACACACTCCTTTGACGGCCCGCGTGGTCTAGTGGTATACGCTTTTGACTACAGATCCGAAGGTCGCGGGTTCGAACCCGGCGTGCGCAAATAAATTTTATTTGATTAATTTGTGATATTTCTCAATTAATTAATTAAAAATAATATATAGTATATTTGCGGCACGTTCCAGAGTGGAAGATACTCTCAGTATCGCCCTGGTGTAAGACCACCATTCAGAATTGAAACGTTGCTTGAAATGGCTTTAGCCGTGTTTGGTGACCAGATCTGAATAGCCAGGTACTTCCCCACCTTCCTCTTCCCCATCTCCCTCCCCTCCCCAATACCCTCAGCCTCACAACATATCCCAATTGGGGATGCCATAGTCTCACTTGCTCCAGACGGGAGCAGTTGGGACTCTTGTGCGGTAATACTGTAAAAAAAAAAAAAAAAACTCCTAATGATATGTAAAGCTAGGTAGTTGGAACTAAAAGGGTATGAGAGGTGAGTACGAATCTAGGGATCAGTGTGTCCAGAAGTGACGGAAATATGAATATAACCCTCCCACTGCAAAGCCATGGGCCGAGAGGCCAGTTGGAGAGGTCAAGACGTCTCCCCAAACCAGCCTCTCTCAATCTGACGCATCACGCAGCTGGCGGGCAAGCGTATCCTGAACACACCTCACCCGATGAACCCGGGCACCTCTGCTTAGTCACCAAACGTAGCAAACCACTTGGGGTGACCTATAGTAGAGGTGTTGGTTATCCAACTAATGGTTCCAATTAGTACAGTAATATAAACCCGCCCCCCAAGAACAAAATACCAAGAACACAGAAATATGACTGGGTATTTCGATTTCGTTATTATTATAAACATTTATAGCTCGGTGACAGTAGTAGTTAAAAATCACATAACGAGGAAATCATTAAATTTTCAAGTGATTGTTCACAGGTGCAGACCAGCAAATATAATATGTATTGAAAATGAATAAGTTAAGTTTCCAATTGTCAATTGCACTCTAAAAGTAATTAAAAATGTTTTGGTATCGTAGTGTCCTCAGGAATTTACAATTTTATATAACTTGAATTATCTGCTTGTGAATTATAATACTCCGAAAACCAATTATTGAACTTGCCATTAAACGTTCAGAAACGTTAAATGTCCAGTGATATTTCACATAAAATTTATATAACTGAAAATGTCCGAATAATACCAAATTTATTTTAAATTTTTGACGAAGTAAAGTATTTTTTTAAAACTTTCTATCTTCTGAAGCACAAAAGAAAATATTTTTTCTCTTTTTTTAATTTCCTTTGTAACAACAGTTTTTGAAATGTTCAATTCTTGGAAAAACAAACTTTGGAACCTTGTATTCTATTATCTTTGCTTGGAACCTAGAGAGAGCTTGCACATGTCAGTTAGAATATTCAAACGGTTTGAATAACGTTCTTACAAAAGTTAATTTAAAAAGAACTTTAAAAAATTAAAAAAAAAGTTTAGTACTTATCCCGCTGAAATAAAAACTGTGTGAATAATCTTAACTATAAAGTATGAAATATTTTTTCTGAAGCAGAAATATTTGTCAAACCGGTACTAATAATACGATCGTAAAAACGAATACTTCATTATTCAAGGGGAAGAAGATGCGTATAGACATTTAACATATATAACAGAAAAGACAAAAGTTATCATTAAAAGAATAAAATACTAGGCATTCAAAGAATTCATTTAATTTCACACACACTATGAAAACTTCACATTTACTGAATCAAGTTCACAATACAGTAAAAAAAATACAAGAAGGAATATGGTCAGAACACCCCTAAAAAAAATATTTACGTTATACGCAAGAAGTAAATGTGGATTGTTTTGAATATATTATTTCAACTCTGCCCTGGAATTTTGAATAGATATATTGATAAATATTCCTCACAACATACTTACTGTTTGTGCGCAAGATATATATTTACTGATTATTTCTTACACGATACTTATTAAGTTATTTGACTTACTATATTCAAATTTTATCAACTTAATAATTATTATGATCACAAATATTTATGGAAATACAACTGCCATGAAAAATATTGATACCTTCCTACTTTATTGAGGTGTAAAAACGAATGCCAGCTTTCAATTTCCGATAAATAACACTCTTATCCAGAATTATTTGGATTTTATGAGGGCATACGTTAATAAAAATATTAAAAGGCAAAATATCTTACGTCATACATAAAATTTGAGATAAGGTATTTTATAAATTGAAATATTTATAATTTTAAACAGTGTTTTTTCATGTAGCCTGCGCCATCTGAAATATAACAAAGTACAGTAAGACAAAATTAAATTTTCTTTTTGTTAATCAAGATACTTTTTTTAACATGAATGCTTTTGAAGCCTAAATTGGTTTTAAGTTTTAAATTATTCATTTAAATGGTCTATTCAGTTTAGTTAACGTAAATGCTAAGGCATATAAGGTCTTTAGAAACAATTTAAAAATAATAAGTCTTCGTCGTTTTTAAGCAATTAGTTATTTGGCTAAAAACTTCTCACAATATTTTTAATAAGGATCTGTCGCAAAACACGTTTATTAAATGATTTTTATTCTAAATAATTATATAAGTAATGTACTTATGTAGGTATAAAATGCGGAGTGGTGCGGTGTTGGTTAGTACATGCTTTCTTTATAAAGCAATTCCGTTGAAAATATTTAAAAAAAATCGTAAAGAACTTTCAAAGGACTATTCAGTAGTTTATTATGGGACTTGATACTGAAAAGAAAATTGAAAACATAATTTTCCCTGTACGCATTCACTGTGAATATTTAATCTGATCATTGAATACAGTTATATCAACAACTCTCAATGAAAATACGATACAAATACACCGTAATAAATATAAGGGAAAATAATTGCGAACTGTAAAGATTGTAGAGATCTTGGTAATTAAGGTTCGTTATCAACATAACTGAACCATAGACAATTTACGAGGAAGATCGATAAGATCCTCGGTTCTGGCCCAGAAAGAAAAATTTGAAAACCGGTAAACCTCTGAACTTTTTCGCCGTATTTTTTACTTTTTTTCCATATTATTTTACAAAATATGTAGATACAAAAACCCCATTCTTCATAGAACATTAATTTGTATTATGTAAAATCATTTTCATTATTTGTTGCCAGCTGCTACCTCGGTAACAGGTATATAATAAATTATTTGAATTTATTGTAGCGATATATGAAGCGTGAAATTTTGTAAAAATTAATAAAATTAGTTTCAACATCTAAATCATTCAGCCATAATTTGAATTCTTTGATATAGTATGGTATATTATTATTCATTTGCATTCGTTTTGGTAAAGGATTAAATTTACGAGGGCCAATACACCAATTTGGTTTAAGTGCTTATAATCTTTTGTTTTCATTAGAAAAGCGGCCTCTGTTGGAAAAAAGAAAGATATGTTCCCCATAAAAGTATTTTCGGACAGGCGAAATATGTTAGAAATCGACAAAATTTTAGACAATTGAGATGGATCTTTGAACCAACCTAAACGCCAAAAGGCTTATCAAAGAGTTTGGGGTATTCAGTCACAATACTCAATTATAAATACGTATTGCATGCTGTGAAACTGTGTACTAACCTACATTCAATTATAAATACGTATCATATGCTGTGAAACTGTGTACTAACCTGCATTCAATTATAAATACGTATCGCATGATGTGAAACTGTGTACTAACCTGCATTTAATTATAAATACGTATTGCATGCTATGAAACTGTGTAGTAACCTGTGTAAAGTTATCTATTTTTGCATAAAAAACGCCACATATAAACATGGAGCATATTACATATTTTGCATTGACTCTAGTGAGCGCAGGGTTATCTTATTTATAAATAATATTATAATTCAACAAACATACAACTCAATTACCGTTTTCTGTTCCAGACTACTAGATATTTTTAAGTCTAAATATATAAAAAAAATTGTTATAAGAGGAACGTTTCACAAAAAATAGTTCAGAAAACTAAAATCCCATACTAAATTTATTTGATATTTTTTATAAATTATATTAGTTCTTGTACTCTCGATCTAGACAGAACTTTTTTTGATTTATTTTGTAAAATAGGACACAAGAGATACTGGCTTGAAAAAAAATTAAGCAACTTTGGAAATTATTTGTGATTAATTGAAAGTTATTTTTAAGCACCTAGCTAAATATATTTAAAAAAAAGCTTTGCGTTTAGCAAAAAAAATCGAATTAAATGTTTTTTTAAAAGAGAAGTGATAAAACAGTTCCTTATTTTAATATTGGTTTCGCAAGAAAAAAACATATATTAGTAAATCATTTGGACATCATATGTTTTATGTATCACTATGTTTTGTAGGCACTGAAAAAACATCAAGTTCAATGATTGGTTAAGTTTGGTTACGTTAGGAGTTGGAATTTTGTACTACCAGCTGACCACACGTGGCTGCTCAACTGACTACATATTTTCCAACAGAAAACTTTTTAGAGCTGACCATAACCACAATATTATGCTGACTATATAAATTGTAGACATTAAAAAAATATATAATAATAGCAAAAAAAAGTTAAGATATATTTTTTTAATCTTTTTCGGGTTTTGGACCCTTGAATTTTCGACTAGAGTATAAGTTTTACCACTGCTCTATCAGAAACAAATAGAAATTTCTCTTTATAACCCAAAATCAATTGCATGAAGTTAAAAGCAGTACCGGTTTAATATCCAGAAATAAAATGAAAATAGCTCTATTGCTTATTTACGCTGGCTTGCAGGTAACAGGTAAACTCAGAGGTTAATGCAGCGCATTTCTCATCGTAAAGGAAGCACGCCAACTCCCACCACCCTCCGCATTTGTAATTTAATATCCTGCCTGGATTGCGCGGCTCCTATGCTACGGGTGTATATACACCTAACAGAATCGCAATTTGCTTAACGACGTTAACTTGCTTAGATAGACGATTTATGCATATTAATTTGTTATTGCAATTATCTGCATATCACCGTTAAACGATTCAACATCACGACGAAACAATGCACACGATTTTTGGACATTTTTGTTTTTTGAAAATTATATGGATGGGTAGAGTGTAACGGGGAGTCTATTTTTAGACGGTTAGCAATCCGTCTCAGAACATACTTAGCTTACAATGATATTAGTAAAAGTAGTAGAAAACATAACAGTTTTGTAGCTTCAATCACACAGAGTCAACGAAATAATTTATAATAGTCAAGAAATCTGTTGTTCTCTCCAGCACCAATGCACTCTGGAACGGTTAATTCTAGCATAATTAAGCAGCTTTTTCTTCTGATTTTTAGGCCAAAACTATTTTTACCATGGAGTTAAGTCTTCCATTTTAATTTTTATTATATTCGTTTGGGTTATTTTATTCTAGAAATAAACACGTTATTTGTTTTTATGTTGATAATATTTAATTTCATGAAAAGTTAACAAATTATTATAAGCAATAATTATTGATTGAAGCACTAGTACATATTGAATTATTTTGCGTGTTGGAAATAAGCCGACGCAGCTCAGTGGTCCAGAGCTCCTGACCGGACATCGGAAGGTGCGGGTTCAATTCCCGTCGGCGGCATTTATTTTTACTCGGGAGATATTTTCAATTTGTATTGATATTTCAGGCGACTAATTATTTCTTATAATAATTTGTTATCCTTTGTGCTATGCATAAAAACCTTGTCTTGTATTAAAAAAATAATTGAGGAACAGTGTACAGCGAATTCTATGTTAATACGAAAGATGTAAGTAACTACGTACTTTTAACTGAATTAAAAAATTTAAAGTCCTTCTTTTGTGTTTCTCAATCGTTTAAAAATCAATTCAAACTTCGAAAGTCTTTTTCGGTATTAGAAAAGAAGGTTAATCTAAATTTCTAAGGCGGGTGAAAATCATAATGTAATAGCTGAATGGGGGGGAAGATTAGCAACCATTATTAAACTAATTTAATTTTATTGATCCCTTACTTATCCCCAAGGGGTGAAATCAATAGTACAAGCGCTTCAAGTCAAAAAAGAGGTTTATAAGATTTACCAAGTGCCTTTCTTTTCATGGAGAAGTTCTACATTGACTGTAAGTATTAAATCGATGGGCAATCAGAATCTTGTATCTTCGTGATGAAAAATTTCTTGATAAAATACTATAAAGGAAACATTTAAAACGTCTCGTATTTAACAGATTTTATCTTTGTAATCAAAGCCTTTTGATTTCTTTCTGAATTCTTGAATATTGAATAAAACCTTACGATATTTAAGAAATACAACCACTTGTCGTTCATCTTTTAAATTTATACATTTTTTTACCATTAATTAGTTATATTTAATAAGAATTTTTTTCAGGACCATAAGCCGCGTGGCTTTAGTTTTTGAGAAATAATACATGTAAAGTATTATATTTTATTAAGGAAGAAGATAATAATAATAAATCTAAACGAAACATAAAACAGAACAAGACACAGATATTAAAAAATTAATTCTTTGCTAAAAAAAATAAATATTTGCATGCCACTTACAAATCCAAAATGAATTAAAATAGTTAATCTTTTATATGCATTTGGTGGAAAATTTTAAAACATAAGCCTACTTATTGTAGTGAATAAAAAAATAATTTCTTCAAATTTAAAATTATCCGCAACATTTTAGAAATTGTGCTTAAATTTAAAAATAACATTAATCTTCAATAAGGCTTAGCGTACGTCGGTCGCGTACGTAGGCGCTTGTAGTAATAGGTAGGCGAATAAATAAAGAGCTGTAGTGCCACGCGCTGCTTGATCATCGGTACAGCTCGTCAATGCAACGTCGTCGGTCGACTGTACGTGTGGCACTATTTCCAGCCTAACTGTCTATTACTGTTATTTTTTTTAAATCTATATTTTATAGATCTGCCGTTTTTCTGTATTTATTATTTTATTAACAGTATGATTTTATTATCTGAACTCTCACCAAACACACGAGCCATATCTCTTCATAGTGCTATAAAGATTATTGTATTATATACACAGTGAATATGTAATGAGTATTGTAAAAAATACATAAGTTTTAAATGATAACTATGAAAAAATTAAAGATATTACCGTAATTCAAAAAGAAACTTGAATATTCAAAAAAAATTATAAATCGGAGTCGAAGATGCAAAGTAGCATGCTGAATTTGCAGTGAATAATATTAATATCAATATTTAACAACCATATAAATCAAACCCATAAAACTCAAAATCACGTTCTGATCCAATACCGTTAAAATTTACTATCCAGAATAAATGGATTAATATGTTTCAATTAATTTCCTCCTCCTCTGTCTGGTGCCAGTCTGATATTGAACACCCGTTGTCCCATTTAATTTGCTTTTAGGAAGTCAAGACACGAACGGGGATCCCATTTCACCCGGGACGAAGGCCATAATGGGCGGACCTGCGGGTTCCCGTCACAGGTGTTTGACAGTTCCTGCGGTTCTGGGACGTTCCTGTTTTCGCTAATCTAGCATTGGGGACTGGGAACTCTCGGCACTTCTGGCTTCGGTTAAGGTGCAGATACATTATAAATGCGGCAAAGTTTTCTGTCACTGAAATGTTTAATAATTCTCAATGCGAAGAAACGAATTGGTAAAAGTAAAATGTAATGCATAGATTTCCCAGTTTCTTTAATCGGTGATGCAAAATAATTTAGAAATATTGCAGATTTATATGGCGCACCCCTGAGAATGGGTGGAAAGGAATTCCCTGCCAAGGAGAATTTTACAAAGCTCGCAATATCCATTTGAATGTTTAATTAAGTGCTGCTATGATAACGTTGACCATACGAATACTAATTACTAAATTTTAATGCGTTGGTTGCCCACAATGCCGACACAATCGTAAATGACCTTAAATCAATAAACGATAATTTTATTAGTGGTTAAAAATGAATGAGACGGAAATAATAAAGTTCTATTTACTGCCCCGAACAAGTTGTACGTGGTTTTTTACCACAATCACTAAACAATTAAAACCAGGAAACTACTAATATTTTTTTAAGAATTCAACTCCGTACAAGGTTTTACATTATCTACATAGAACATAAAGCAATTGACTAGGCATGATGTAATTTCAACGCAGACCAAGCAATCTTCCAATATGTACCTAATAAAATTAGGTTATTTCGTATCTTCACATGACGTTGCTGTTGGGTTCATTGCGCTATATATTTAATGACAATATGTTTTACTCTTTTAGGCTTTCCTACTGCGCTGCGTTGCGTAATCCAGAATTCACACAGCTTTAATTCGATGATCTATTCTGCTATGCTGAGGAAGTAAAAAATAAAGACGTTTTTTAATTTATTAATTTTGTACATTAGATGAAGCCTATAATAAATTTATTGATTCCTCTAATGCATTTTATAAATAGACGGTAGATACCGACAATATATTCTATATTAAAAACAAGTTTAAATTGTGAAATTTGACAACAAGAATCTAGTCTATTGCACAATTTTTTAAGAGGTTTGTCTAGTTGATTTTAACATCTATTTTAAGACCTGTCATATTGTATGTATGTACACTTCTATATGTAGATATAATTATGCTTATTACGATTAAGAATTGTATTTCTTCATCTGGGTGATACACAAATTAATAAATTAACATGTGCCTTTGGATCAACGAATTTCTATTTGTCATTTTTGACGAAATAGGCTTTTTAACAACAATTGTATATTGTAATAGAATATTTTTTTACTTTAAAACTCTATCTAAAATATTTCCGATTTATATATAAGTTAATTAAGCAACATGGGTCGATATAAAATAAGTCATAGTTTTTGAGAACAAGGCTACGTTTGCAATACAAGAACTACTTTGTTCTATTTGTCATATAGATAATAGATTTTTGCAGCAACATGGAACCTTGTTGTCTTAAGCGAATAAGATCGAACACAATGCAAATGAAACCATCTGTCAATTGAGAGACACTGAGAAAATAATTGAGTAGATATTTACGAAAAAGTGAATATTTTTTCGTAAATATCATTACTCAATTATTTTCTCATTACTCAATTATTTTCTCAGTGTCTCTCAATTGACAGATGGTTTCATTTGCATTGTGTTCGAATAAGATCGAACACAATGCAAATGAAACCATCTGTCAATTGAGTGACACTGAGAAAATAATTGAGTAGATATTTACGAAAAATTGAATATTCAGAACGTTTCGTAATTGAATTTTTTTGAGGTTTACGAACATTCTATGCAAAAAACATGGCATTTAGCAACAAAACTGAAATAATCAGATTAACTTAAATAATCCCGTTGCTCACCGAAGTAACAAGTGTATGTTTTTTGGTTACTTGTTTGTCTAAATGCAAGGTGTTTTTTGGTTGGAATATTAAACATATAGGTTAACAAATTATTACAAGTAATAATTACTCCTAATTAGATGAAATATCCACACACATTGAAAATATCTCCCGAGTAAAAATAAATGCCGCCGACGGGAATTGAACCAGGACCTTCTGATTGCCGGTCAGGTGTTTTGAACCACTAAGCTACGTCGGCTTATTCCTAACCCACCATATAATTCAATATGTACTAGTATTATAATCAACAATTATTGTTTATTATATTTTTTTACCTGTAAGCAACCAACTTTATTTTTGTAGGAAAGGCTTTGTTAGTGCTGATTTTTCACCATTATATCTACATTTTTAGGTGAAATATTTTGACTTGTTAAATATTATTATTTTTAAATGACAAAGTAATGTTTATAAGAGAAGGTTTTTATGCTTGACACAAAGTATAACAAATGATTATAAGCAATAATTAATTACGCCCCTGAAATATCCATATAAATTGAAAATATCCACAGAGTAAAAATAAATACCGTCGTTATTCTTTGTGCCATGCATTAAAACCTTGCCTTTTAAATATAAGTTCATCATTAAAAAAATAAATAAATAATGTAATTAAATTTTAATACGTTCTGCACATATTCACTCATAATTAATTTCAAGTAGTTTTTTAGTCAGAATTCACACAATGGCAAATATCAAAGATATTTACACTCCCAACCAAAGTAAACTTAAAGGCGGATATACGTGTTCATGCAAGAAGTTGTTCATAAATATACAAGAAAATAATAATATGCTATCTATTTACAACTACATGTCAACATGTGAAGATATATTATGTTCCTACTGAGTTTATGTACTGTACACTAACTCTGTTATTTAGATTTGCTGTCTTTCTGTAAACATTAAACTATCACGTACGTTGGAGAGATTCAGGAACGCCAGGAGAAGGATTAAATCAAATTGAATGGAGCGAAACGCGCATTCACTACATGATACGATTATATTTTATTACTAGATTGCAACAAAGTTGGAGTGAAATAGAAAAGAAAACTCATAATAAATCGTGTTACGAATGATTAGTCACAAATAAATGATAGAAGTAAATATCGACTGTGTGACTGGGTAAAAGCAAAACTTCCTATATCACAAGGCCGGGACACTTAGTCAAAGAAGCCTCCTAACTTGTATGAGATTCTGCAAAAAAAAATCTTTTTAATTTCTTAATTTTTTTTATTCAATTTATTAAGACATTTTAAAATATTACATTAATTAAAAAAAAATATATATAAAAAATAATTTTTATTTAGGTTCCCATATAAGTTAGGAGGCTGATTTAATTCAGTGTCCCGGCCTTGTGATCTAGGAGGTTTTGGTAAAATCGTTCAAGCCACTAAATGATAAATATAGTGGCTTGAACGACGATAGAAACGAATATTTAAAAATCGTAAAAATTATTCAATATCTTGAAGTTCATAAATTTTGATGTAAAATGCAAATATATTTATAGATTTGAGTAATTTCCTGTACGCTTTTCTGCACATAACTTAAAAAAAGTGTACACGAATTATATTTTTAGTGTTAAAAATGCCTTAATCAGCAAAATTTACTTCACCATGTTGAGTTTTAAAGACCATTCTATGTAACCACTGAAAAGTAACATTCCAAAAAATGTGGCCTTAAGGGTTTTGCCAAAAGAAAGTCGATATGTATATATCTCAGTTTAATATCACCGACAGGTAAAACCTTGTTGTTCCAAGGGCACGATGTGGCACTCTAAATGTTATTTGATATTGCGCAATTATAACAATAAAACCCAATAAATTTAATGTTACGGTAGGTACTTACTTTCGGGGAGGTCACTGAAGAAACTTTATTTAAAAGCTGGAATAATTAAAAACTCTCCCTTGCCAACATGTCCACAGACATAACAAATTCATCGAATTCTCCTAGCTTCTAGAGGTTGCTAAGACGTAAATGGAACACACGAAGAACATCGGAAGGTTTCCACGAGTCTTTTACTCGTTCAATTATTCACACAGTCTTCCAAAGTTACATTTGATTTCCCAATACATGGTTGATTCAACTCTTTTTCGAGTTAAATAATTAAAGAAATGCTGAGTGGAAAGATTTTTGCGAGTGACTTAGATTGGACTCCCGTGCAATTGCTGCTTTGAAATGCTCGTTGTGTTGCAATGTTAGCTTTGCTCTAGAATTGAAAATTATTTTCGTCATGAAAACATACAACACGAAACTTCTTAAAAAGAGCAACAATAATTTTTGACTTCTAACAAATAAATAGGTAGTGATTATCCGGCGATATCCGAATTTCAACACTCATCTTATTCTCATATTGTAAAATGGGAGATCGTAATTTGGCTTTTTCTCGTATTGTCAGTTTAGTAGATATTAAATAATGACTCGAATAAAATTATTTGCTTTAACCAAAATCAAATCCAAAAAACGTGCAAATTTAAAGACGTCAGAATTTAATTTTGAGGTTTTTTGTGTTGCCCCGAGATAAGAGAGATCTAGATTCCAGAAATTTTGGTGGCTGAGTAATTTTCATAGATTATCGGAATTTTATTATTATTATAATTCTATACAGGATTTTTGCAGATGATCTAGCTTACGTGAGAACAATCCAGCTATAAAAACTCATACTTGATACATAGTATGTAAATACAATTTACACAGACATAGGATTCATTAATTTTGCATACATGTTCAAAAACAAAACAGTTAAAAAAAAAACAAATAATATTTGAGTTCACTCAAATGACAAATTGTACAAAGAGGGGTAACAGACATAAATAAAGACACAATTGACACAAATGGAGACACGAGTAATATTATTAGCGCAATATGTTTTTTAGCAGCAGCAGAACATTTTTATCTTATAAATTACTGTATTTCAGATAATATTTGATTACTCAAACAGCGTTTTGTAATTAGTTTTTTTTTTATTCTAAAAATTTTGATAAATATTATAAAATTTTATTAAAATAATAAAATTTCTATAATGATTTAAAATGCATCAATTTTGATTTTGGTTTCCAAAACAACATTTTCGAGTTTTGTCTGTGACAGCCGCCTTACATGTCAGTAGCGTTTTAAACGTCATAATGACATTGCGATTTCGGAATATGTGGTTTTAAATTATTTTTAATATCAGTAAACATAATTAATGATAATGTTAAATTATGTACACATTTTTAGTACGATGATCAGAATTGGAACAATAAACTAAACCTTCCGCGCATAGTTTTTTAAAATACCCAATTGTACAAAGTAAGATCAAAAAAAAATTCATACGAAAAATGTTGTATTGCTTGATGTTTGCTAAAGGAGTATTTCTGGTGGAAGTTTTGACGTTTTGATTTATAGAATTATTATTATTGATGTTGGAGAAGTCGGGTGCGGTCACGGACTGAGAACAAGCGTGCGGTAGATTTGAAGAGGGTCATTCAAAATGATTTCTTTTTAAATTTTTGCTCACAGTCTAATGACCCTTTTTTTATTTCTCTCCAAGTAGATATACAGATGTTATACCGTTTATTCGGTGGGTAATTTTGGGAATATTTCACTATGCGTGAAATATACATATTTCACTTTAGAGATAATCTTATACGTAGGTATTTTTGTGCACTTCTAATTATGTGCTATTTATTTAGTGTTGTGTATAAAGCTTCGGGCTTTTAGACACAGATGGCAGTGCTCTTAGTTTTAACCTCCGACGACAGAGGGCGTCTCAGCTTTAGGTGAGGATTCATTTGGAATCCCTCTGGGAGATCGAATCTAGCTAGTTCCCAGAAAGGTTGACCAACGCGGTTGTATTGTACACGCGATATTAATAAACCAGTTAATAACAAGTAACCTATTTTATTATATCTTCCATCCAAGGAGTGTTGGAAGTCTGTGGCAAGAAGACCACGGCTGACTACCCTGAAGGGTAGAACATCACAGCTGGCGCAGCCGGTAGGATAACTGGAGCCATCACAGCTGGCGCAGCCGAAAGGATAACTGGAGCCATCACAGCTTGGCGCAGTCGAAAGGATAACTGGAGAATTTTTTTTTGTTGTCACACGGCAGAAAAAATTTTGTCAACCGGGAACGTGAGGGCTAAGTCACGGGGTGACTTTCAATAGTGTTTTCCTTCGTGGAGAAGGGAGACAAAATTATCCAGGGCCGTGGAGGCCTAGGATCGACGTTTTCTGTTCTAGGAATTAAGAGGCAATTACCAGAGGACCATTTTAACAAAGGAAAATAATCCATTGCCAAGGCGAGCGGTGGAGCTAATTTGGAACAATACAACATTGCCAGGACGTGCGGTGTTTGCAGCATTTATCTATTGCCAAGGCGAGCGGTGGATAATAACAACTTTTGAAGGAATTTCTGGAAGATTGGCGGCGGAAAGAAGAGTTCCTGAGTTAAGTAGTTGTTTTTTTGTTGGAGGTTATTGTTCCGGGTTTTGTTTTTTTTTCTTGTGTTTTTATTGTGGTCTGTGCTTCGTGTAGATATGGAATCGGGAAGAATTCCGAGTTTTAATCATCTCGAGGGAGATTGGTTCGTGTTTAAGCTTCGTCTAGAACAGTTTTTCGTTATAAATGATGAGATTAACGCGGATAAAAAAAGGGCGTTTCTGTTAAATCTTTTGGAGCCGGATACACTCTCTTTGTTGATAAATTTGTGTTTTCCACTTAGAGTTACGGACGTATCATTTGAAAAATTATGGGCACTTCTTGAAAAACATTGCAGTAAAAAGCGTTCAGTATTCAAAGAACGCGAAGTATTTTTTTCAGCAAGACAAGAGGCGGGCGAATCCATTAAAGATTTTGGGGTTAGATTACGGTCTTTGTCAACGTATTGTGAATTTGAAGCTAGGTTGGAGAAAAATTTAGTAGATATGTTTGCCATTGGATTATTACCGGGTCGCATTAAAGACAAGATTTACTTGGAAGGGCTGAAATTGTCACTTAGCGAACTAGAGGAAATAGCTAATAGTATGTCAGTTTTAGACGTTCCAAATAATTCAGTTAAATCAGAGGTTAACATCATCAGTAAGAATTCTAGCAATAGGCATTTTTCTAAGGGCAATAAACAAAAGTTTGCCGCGAGTTCATCTGTAAACAAATCGACGTATACAGTACCATCGGGTGCGAAAACCCAGTGCCGAATTTGCAAGAAAACGGGCCATTGTACTAATTCATGCAAATTTCGCAATGCGAGATGCTACAAATGCAATGAAGTAGGTCATCTGCAAAAATATTGTGTGAATAATAACTTTTCAAATAGTGTAAATCCAATTGTTGAGGATTTTTGTTGTAATAATCATGTGATAGCTTCAATAAAACCGTTCACAGCAGACATTATAATTAACGACAAGCATTTTAGAGCGATGGTCGATTCGGGATCTTCGTTAAGTGTAATGCAGGAAGAAATCTTTAAGCGTTATTTTGGTTCATTAAAATTATTGGCGGATAACCGTATCATTACTGGGTACGCAGGGAATCCTTTGAAAGTTATTGGCAAAGTTATTTTTGACGTGAAGTTCAAAAATAAAAACAATAATGTTACATTTATAATTGTTGCGGGAGGTTCAGATCTAATTGTAGGTAGAGATTTCATGGATATTTTTGGGTTAGAAATCGCTTCAGCTAATAATCATGCGGATTATTTATCGCGTTTGCCGTTGGAAAACTCAGAGGAAAAATCGGTAGACGATCTAGGTTCCGATTTCATAGGCTATATAGAAAAGTGTGAACACTTAGATGTAAAGCGTATAGTCGCAGCGACAGGCTCAGACCCAGAAATTCAAGGAATTTTAGGGCATCTTCGTAGAGGGTGGCCCAAGTGGGTAAATCGCGACAGTTTTTTATGGAAATTCTGGATGAAAAGGAATGAATTATCTATTGAAAATGATTGTTTGTTTTGGCAACATAGAATTATAATTCCAAGTTCGCTTCAGAGTAAAGTTTTAGATTTGTTACACAGATCGCATTTGGGCATTGTAAAAATGAAGGGATTAGCCAAAGGTTATTTTTGGTGGCCGTCAATGAACAAGGACTTAGAGAAAATCGTTCAAAGTTGCAAAGATTGTGCAGCAGTTAGGCCGTTACCACCTAAGAGTCATTTATCAGTCTGGCCTAATTCAGGATCAGCATGGAAGAGGCTGCATCTGGATTATTGTGGGCCAATTTCGGGGAAAATGTTTTTAGTTATTTGCGACGCTTTCTCAAAATGGGTAGATTGTGTGGAAATACCGAAAGCAGACTCAAGTCATACGATTAATGAGTTGAAGTGAATTTTTTCAAATTTTGGGTACCCGGACTGTATTGTAACTGATAATGGAACCGTTTTTACTAGTCAGGAGTTCAAAGATTTCTTAGAGTATAATAATATTGAGTTTTTAACAACGCCAGTGCGTCATCCCCAAAGCAATGGGCAGGCAGAAAACTCGGTAAAAACAGTGAAGAATTTTTTAAAGAAAATTCTTGTTAATAACGTATTTAAGTCAAATTACAGAGATAGATTATATGAATTTTTAAGTGATTATAGAAATATTCCACATTCCACAACTGGAATTGAACCCTCAGTGCTAATGTTTGGTAGGAGATTAAAATCAACCTTTAGTAGCCTTTTACCTAAAAGTTTTGAAGGAAACGTAGCAACATCGACAGAGAATTTAGCGAATGCGAATATTATTAAAGGTCAAGAAAATCAGTTTAGGAATTTCGGGGGGGTTGTTTGTAGAAGTTTTCAGATAGGTCAGAAGTGTTTAGCGAGAGACTTCAGACAAGTGAATAAATGTTCTTGGGCAAAAGGCATTGTTGAAAAAAGACTGGGAAAAAAACTGTATATTATTAAAATTGTGGGGACACAGATGTCGTGGAAAAGGCATATTGATCAACTGAGAGGATGTCAAGAGCATAGAGAGGAAGAGGCAGAGAGTGAACCTTTCGCGTCTGATATGACGAAATGCTGGGCAGATGAGGTTGACACGTCACTCCTTTTGAGAGATTTTAACCGGTGTTCTCTTGATTTCAGCTCTCCAGGGAGAAACAGAAGCCCACCACAAAATGAACCAGCACCATGGGCAGGACGACTTCGTCCCAGACGTCTTTGAAATGACCTCCAGGGAAAGAATCAGCTACTTATAGAGTCAACATCTTTTTGGAGTAGAGTCAGTGCTTAATGAATTATTTAATTTTGTGTGTAATGATATATTTTCAAATATTTAGTTCTTGATTTTAATAATATTGATTTTAGTGACATCTGTTTGCGATTGTATAGATTCGTGATTTTAAAAATAATACTGTAACAATGAAATATCGTAGATAGGTTTCTAGTTAGCAAGGGGAAGATGTTGTGTATAAAGCTTCGGGCTTTTAGACACAGATGGCAGTGCTCTTAGTTTTAACCTCCGACGACAGAGGGCGTCTCAGCTTTAGGTGAGGATTCATTTGGAATCCCTCTGGGAGATCGAATCTAGCTAGTTCCCAGAAAGGTTGACCAACGCGGTTGTATTGTACACGCGATATTAATAAACCAGTTAATAACAAGTAACCTATTTTATTATATCTTCCATCCAAGGAGTGTTGGAAGTCTGTGGCAAGAAGACCACGGCTGACTACCCTGAAGGGTAGAACATCACATTTAGCTTAAAACATAGTTGTTTTCCGATAATCTTATTTTATCTCTTAAAAAAGGAATGTGCTAGAAGTTTCTAAACATATTCCCGGATTATGAAGCCATTATGTCATTTTTTCAGGTTATCAGAACCATAATTATATTATTTAATATCCCTGCTAACGGTAATACTAAACTATCAATTCCAGAGAAATCTTTAATGAATACTGATGTTCAAAGGAAGTTCAATCTACATTATTTGCAAAAAAACATTTTTATCATAATGAAAGCATGCCCACAAAATTAACTCAAAACTACACAAGGAATTTGAAAGAATCCGCCCGCAGACAAAAAAAAACTAGACAAAAACTATATCCAGTAAAATTAGTAAGGAAAAAGTTATAAACAGAATCTTTAATCAGAATTATTCAATAATCACGAGTATTATCGTTTTAGAAAAAAACTTCATGAAAAGATTCATTCATTAAATACGGTTATCGAATAAAACGGGTTTAAACATGGCGTCGAGTTATCGCTAATAAAAATTTACGACCACGCCAGTCAAAAGTTTTCGCCTTTCAAATCTAATTTTCGTGTAATCTCATCGGGCATAAAGTAAATCGCTCATTTTGTTCCTTTTGGCTGATCGATAAACGGAGAAACGTTCATTCAGAAGCAAGAGGGGGGATTGTTCAAAAATAACAACGAACACTGATACAGAATACATCAGATATCCCCTCAAATGAAAAAAAAAATATATATGAATGAATCTGATGAAAATACTTTTTTGTACAGTATTGAATATTTACTTCATAAAAGACTCTCTAAAACCATAGTAAATATAGAACGGAAAGGATATAAAAATTTAAACAAAACCATGGTATTTTTTAATGAAGAAAGTATGAATTTTTATATTTAATCTACATATGTACTAACTTATTATTAAGGTTGGTAATACTATTTGTTCTGTAAACAGTAAGCCAAGTGTTCAAAAAGTATATTTTAAATTTTCTCTCATTTAATACCTAAATCAAAACCAAAATTTTCTCTTAAAGCGTGACATTCTTAAGTAGGTACTTAAATTACCACCTACTTTAAGTATTGGCCATAAATATTTTATGTAAAAAAAAATTATTTCGAAAAGTAATTATGCAATTTGGCCAAAGAAATGAACTTAAAAATGTAGTATCTAACTATCTTGAACCGAAACCGGAACGTAACAAACAATTTTACAGATAGATGAAATGCCAAATGGTCGAATTAAAACAGGACTTCGCTACTCTCAGTTAATTACAATTGAAGCAAAGAGGTGCATCTAACATGTTAATAATTTTTAATTGATTTGTACAAAGGCCATAAAAGAGTCCAATTATACTTTGATATTTAATAATACTTTGGGAGGCGATTTTGAGTACCACCGCTCCGGAAACCATTTATTGGATAATCAAAACATCACAAGTGGTTGGCTAAGTTTGGTGACTAAGCAGGTGTGCCCGGGTTCATAAAGTGAGGTGTCTTCAGGATGCACCAGCCCATCAGCTGACTAAAAAAAACTTATTAATTAATTAAATTTGACAATGTCATTTCTACTCACACCTCCGCTAAAACAACATGGGTAAATTATATTTTTGAACTTTTATTTTGATTTATTCAGTTAAATTCACTGGCCAATAACCAACGTAGATCATTGTGTAAGTAATGGCGTTAGCACTATAAGATATATAAATAAAAATAATGATAGGTCCAGCATTTTATAAGTTACAGCTGTTTACGGTAGGATGGTCCACCTATGCTAAACCATCACTCATCTATTTGTTGTTTCGGTAAATATATTTATAAATGAAGTTTAGTACTCGTAGTAGGTAAATATTTAATTTTTTACCACCCCAAAGACTCCCCTTGTGCATTATGTGTCATTGATAATGGGAGATAAAATTGTACAAAAATAAAACTGGTCTTTCCCCTTTAAATTTGTCTGGTGAAAAGGAAACGTTAACTTTAAACTAGGACAGAACAATTTTGGATAAATCCGAGATCGTTTAGCTGGTGTTGCCAACTAAAATTTTTAGAATTTTCTGAAAATTTTACACATATTTCTTTAATATGATACTGCAAAAATTCACTGTGAAAAATTCAACTTCTTACTGTGAATGATTTTTCATAAAATAATAAGATCCAACAAATAATAGCTCACAATGACAAATGTGTTATTAATTTCTTTATATCAGTGATAAAATTACATTTAAGTCACAAAACCAATCATAAATTTAAAAAAAAATCAACATGTAAAAACATGGTTATTTGATAATAATATGTCTATTTTAAAATGTCTTTTAATTTATTTTTTTGATTTGAGTGAGGATTGAACCCTTCTACCCAAGAACTAGTGTCGACACCTCTACCAACCTCGCCAAATGCTGATCGGGCGACATTTATTTAGTATGTTAACTGTTGTAATCTCATTCAATTTCAGAAAAATGCGTATATATTTGCGTGATTCGATTCCCACCAAAATCGAATGAATGAATTCATTTTCATGAACAACAAGTCTATCTGCCGAGTTTCAGCTCGAAATCATGTCGGAAAGTGGGTAAATTTTGATTTGCATTTATTACTGAAAAAAAAGTGGAATTACATCATTTAAAGGGGTATTCAATGGTTAGCAAGAGAATAAAGATAAGATCTGTTATGGAATGAAAAAAAGGTCCGTCTCACGTCCTTAAGGTAAAATTTCAAAACATTGTGCATTATTATGATTGAAACTTGATTTCAATATTCCTAAGTCATAACCGAAATAATCTTAAAAAAACATTTTATCTTTCCTTCTGCATTTATTTTCTTATTTCCAAGGCAGCTAATCAAGATTCCAAAAGGAACGCAACATTACTTATAATAGAAACGTTGATATTATCAAACCCTCAAACAATGATATCTCTTTATTGCTATCTATATTATCTTTATCAGAGCAATCAATCGCGTTTCTCCTTATCTGGAAACCGCCCGGATGTGATTTCATGAATGTCAATTTCCACGATGGCATATTTGTTTTTCCCGGTTCTGGAGCAAAGAGCGGATATCACTGTTCAATCTTCTGTGGCTCAGAGGTAAACTGTCGCAAGTGAAATTCGACATAATTTACTGGAGAGCAAAACCATTTACTTTTTCACAGATCACATCATTACGAGAAATCACACTGATCTCAGAATTCACTTTCCTTTTTTTATTTGATAATGATTTTTTTATTAAACAAGGTTTTTACAGATTTGGTAATTAGATTCTCACACGTGAGTGAAAATTTAATTTCCAAAATTCTGTTCAAAATTGCATAATAATAAGATATAAATAGATTATTAGCGCATAGGAACTATATATAAGAGATAAAAAAAATATCACAAGTCAATTCAAGCGATCAGAAGAGAGTGTACGAAAATAGTAAAAGAGAATATCAAAAATGAAGATATTTCGGAAGTGTAATATAGTGGTAAAAGCAGCACTATATTTTTTGTTATATTTAGCACAACTTATCCTTTTTGTATGTTGGTTGTTTAAAGGGTATATGTACATATATTATAATAAAATTATACAAATATGTGAAATTTTATATTGCATTACAGCGTTGTATTGTTATTAAAGGTTTGTGGTATTTGCAAATAATAGAAATGTACCTAACTTACAATGAGAGGTTAAAAACTGTAATGCTGAGCCAGTGTTCATGTTAAGACATAAAAAATTGACACATTTTTATAATATGCAGGTGGTTATTTCCTGTTCCTTTTATAATTATTTATTGTCTTGCAATGGTATCCCACTTTGTAGAAATTAACTTTCCGATTTGAAATATACCAAAATGTTGACATATGACAGTATACCTCTGATCCACAGTATTGACTATAAATGTGGACTAAATCAATACAGTAGGCAGCGTTTTGTTTTGAGGAAAACCTATGAAAACAAATCGGATCCTAGCCAATGACGAGGCGGTACGAACGATTTTATGATTGTTAATTCCGTTTTGTTTTACTGTGATGTTTACTTAGACCAGATTCAATGCCGATCATTGTTTTAAATCAAGCCTGCGTGAATTAATCGTTCTGATATTTGTTGTAGTTTAACGAGTTAGGACGTTGAATAAATAATTATTTTAGGGTAAAATAAATAGGCAAACATCCTACGAGTAGCTAATTAGCAATCACGTAATTTACCCGCATAAATAGACAAAGATGGAGGAATTCTCCCAAACTTTGTTTGTGTGCATGCTCTTTATTCACTCAAAACATACACGGTAAAATTAATATTATTATATACAAAGTCAGCATAGCGTCTGGTTCCCACCCTGGATCGCAACTCCAATTCTTCGGCTAACTAAGTCCTCAATCACGACACTGACAGCTTAGGAGATTTTTTTTAATATTCTCAGTTTTTTTTTGTAATCCGGGAATGCTTGTCTTTCTTGAAAACAAAATATATATATTAATTATTCCGACTTTTGAAATTACTCAACTCAGGTATTGACAAAATGTATTTTAGGTACATGTTTTATGGAGCTGTTTTTTTCATATTTCTACCAAAGGAAGGCATTAGAATGCTAACATGCCTCTCATTGTACTTAAGTTAACGTTAACATTTCGGCGTTACGGCAAAGGCATTCCCGGCAAGTTTATGACAGAGAATAAATCTAAGTTAAGCCAGACGTAGTGGGTATTGCCTGGCTGAGGTGAACACCAGTTTGGTTTGAATGGCCCTACCAAGGTCGGCAGTGACCTTCGAAGTGAAACTGGTGAAATTGCTCAAATTTATTTACAACCTTAGAAGTTCTTCACACCAAGTACCTACCAAATTCGCTTCCTCTCGGTTAGCAGCTACGTTACTTGTTCATTGTTTGGTATCTAAAGTTAAATTTATTTTTTGTCGTCAAATGATAGTAAAGAAACTAGATTAAGTCTCGGGCAAGAAGCGTCTTCGTGCATGCAAAAATACATTCTACATTTTGATCTCCTAGCAAACAAAGCACAATATTATAAGAATATGTGCTGACGTAATAAAAATGTAGCTTTTGCAATACTTAACTAACTAACATTTACCAAAAGATGAGAGATCACTACGAAGATTTTCTGTTTTTGTTGGTCTCATTTGTTTATTAGAAATAGTTGAAATATTGACCATCAGGAAATTAGTTTTAAGTATGTTGCTCATTCTGAAAATATGTCACTGTGGATTTTGAAAGTAGGCTTTAGTGCATGTGTCGATATCTGTAGGTATTATAAACTTCCAAGGTCTATTCATAAACTTAAAATAGACTGAGTGAAAAATTTATGCCTAACGAAAAACTTATTTTATAATACAACAATTTTCTTTGAATTAATTAATAATTATATTTATTGATTAATTAATTATTACATTGATTGATTAATTAATTATTATATTGATTAATTTACTTATTATTATATTGATTAATAAATAAATATTTATATTGATTAATAAAATAATTAGTTAATATAATACCCCCCACAAAGCTTGAGATAAACGAAGCCTGGCTGGCTGTCATTTATTAATTTAATAAAAAATGGTGTATCAAAAAAGTGTGGTTTATTCAATATATAAATCATACCAAATGTCGTTAAGATGTATCGACTGGGTGTACAAAGAGCTAACAAAACAAGACCAATTAAGATCGAATTTAAGGAATCTGTATCGGCGCGTGAGGTTTTATCAAGAAGTGCAAGAATTAAAAATGGTATCAAGGCCAATAATGATCAAACTAATTTGCAGAGGGCTCAACTTCAGGATTTACGAAACGAACTTGACACGAGGAAGAAAAACGGTGAAACAAATATCACAATCAAATACGTGAACTCAGTCCCAAAAATTATAAACTGTTTACCAAAAAACTACGACAGCAAATAATAAAGTGCTATTATCAAATGTGAGAAGTATCCGCACCAAACTTCCCATTTTGGTAGCATCGGCTGCAACCATCAGCAGTGATATTTTCTTTTTATCAGAAACATGGCTTGACTCGGGAATTAAATCTGCTGAATTAGACTTCCCTAATTTTAATATTTACCGCACGGACAGAAATTCTAAAACAAGTGCCAAAACACGAGGGGGTGGTGTAGCCATTGCTATCTCAAAAAATCTCAGTTCCTCAAAAATATCCACGAAGAACCCAAGCATCGAGCAAATTTTTGTCAAAGTGAACACTTCTGGCGGAAAAATAATAGTAGGATGTGCGTACCTACCTCCAAATTCTGACGTTCAATGCTACAGCAATCACTGTGAAGAGGTTGAATCAATTTGCGCCCAATACCCTAATACAAAATTACTTCTAGTTGGTGATTACAACCTGCCACATTACGACTGGTGTAATATAAGTACTGACAATTATTGTTCCAATGTTAAAATTCGTGAAGTTAGAGATATGGCCCTGTTCTTGGGACTTACTCAGTGTAATTGTGTTCATAATATAGGTGGCCGTACATTGGACTTGGTGTTGTCTAATGTGTCTGATATATGTATTGTGAGAAGTACAGAAATACTTTTGCCCGTCGATGTTTACCATCCGCCACTAGAAATATGTATGTCTAATCTTAAACCAATTCCCACTGTAAAAAAGATAGAAGAAACTCGCAATTTCAAAAAAGCAGACTATGTTCAAATTTCTAACTTTCTTAAACAGAGTGACTGGTCATTTTTAGACACTGATGCTGATATTAATGTACAACTTGTAAAATTTTACTCCATTGTTAATTCTGCAATCAAAAATTTTGTACCTTTGACAGTTAATAGGGAAACTGAATTTCCGAAATGGTTCTCAAAAGAACTGATTGACTTAATTTATGTCAAAAAAATATTGCACAAGAGGTTCAAACAAAGTCGCCTGGCTATCGATTATATTGCCTTTCAAAAAATGAGGGCAGAATGTAATAAGCTCTCTACTAAATGTTATAACAGTTACATGTGTGTTGTCGAAGGCTCTCTCATAGAGGACTCAAATTTCTTTTGGAAATATGTTAAATCCCAAAAAGAAAATGGAACTTATATACCTAGTACTATGTCATTCGATTGTAAACAATCACAAAATCTACAGGAAACTGTTAATCTGTTTGCTGAGTTTTTTGGTGGTGTATATGTTAGTAATAGTGTAGACAGTAAGTACTCTTGTTCTAATTTGGTTGAAAACCTTGATATATCTGACTGTACAGTAACTATAGAGGATGTTATGTCTAAGCTGAAGAGTCTCGATTCCCGCAAATCCTCAGGACCCGATAAAGTTCCACCTAGATTCCTAGTTAATTGTATGCATTCATTGTCACATCCCATACATAAGTTATTTATGAAGTCACTCTCATCAGGTGTGTTTCCTGACCTTTGGAAGTTTAGTCATTTGACGCCTATTTTCAAAAAAGGAAATAAGAGCGAAGTAACAAATTATAGGCCAATATGCATAATGTCTTCTTTACCCAAACTTTTCGAAAGCCTAGTACTAGACAAGTTGATATCTCAAATTAAACGAGTAATCTCACCAATTCAACATGGATTTATTAAAGGAAGATCAACGCTTTCCAATTTAATATTATACACTAATGATATCGTTAATGGCTTTATCACATCATATCAAACTGACTCCATATATACTGACTTCAGTAAAGCATTTGATAAAGTAAACCACAGAATCTTAATACGTAAATTAAAATTGTTGGGAGTGAGAGGGAGCATGTTTGAATGGTTTAAGAGTTATCTGTTGGGAAGGTACTTAGCGGTAAAGGTTGATTCATTCACTTCTTACAAATTTGCGGCATCAAGTGGAGTACCGCAGGGATCTCATCTGGGCCCAATATTATTTTGTTTGTTCATCAATGACATAGTAAATATCTTTAGCAAAGTCAAAGTTCTGTTATTTGCCGATGATTTGAAGATCTACAGAATAATTAAAGATGATAATGATCGCGCTATTTTGCAGTCGAATCTGAATAAACTATTTGCTTGGTGTTCAGAAAATGATTTGCAACTAAATATTAGTAAATGCCAGATTATTAGTTTTTACAAAGGTAAAAATCCTCTACATTTTTCTTATTTCATTAATGGCGCTAATCTTATTCGAGTTTCACAGATTCTAGATCTCGGTATCTTATTCCACGAAAGTCTACAGTTTAACTTACACATCGATAAAGCTACTAGTGATGCAATGAGAATGCTCGGTTTTATTTTGAGAATGGGGGCAAAGTTTAAAAATGTGTTAACTTTAAAACATTTATATTGCTCATTAGTACGAAGTAAATTAGAATATAATTCAACAGTATGGTCACCGTTCTACAAAGTCCATTCTCAAGCCTTATAAAAGGTACAAAATAAATTTCTTCGGTATATCAATTTTAAAATGAATATTCCCATTGAATTTATAAATTATAATAACTTACGTACCGAAACCAGACTTCTCAAACTATCGGATAGAAGAGTTCTAACTGATATATTATTTTTATTCAAAATTATCAAATCTCTCATTGACAGCCCTGAATTATTGGAATTAATTTATATGAATGTACCCGCCAGACAAACTCGAAGCATAGACACTTTTAAATGTAACAATAACCTCAATACTAACTACTCTTTGTACTCACCAATTCCAAGAATTCATCACCTTGCAAACAAATATTGTAAACTTATCGACATATTTGGTATTAATAACTTTGAGAGTTTCAAAATGCAACTAATTTTAGACCTATTTGCTAGTTATTAACTTGTAATATTTATTATCTTTAAAAAAAGGTCTAGCCTTCATACTTTGATTTACTTTACCATATTATTTTCTAATTACCTTATGAGTAAATTATATTTAACTATTTTATCCATGTACATGTTACACTAATATACATATACTGTCAACTTACTATGTAAAAGCCCGATAGGGCGTTAATAAATAATAAATAAATAAATAAATAATGTCACATCCCAAAGTATCCGGACAATAATTTAATTCTGTAGTTTAAACCGTGTTATAATTCGAACAGTTTAGGACGGGTTGTTTCGGAGAATCTGAACAATTCATCAAATTTCAACGTTCATTTTCAAGTTCTTTGAAAGATTTTTTCAAGTTCTGTTTTTATTTCAGTTTTGTCAAGCAACTAGCCTACAATGATATAAAAACAGAACTTGAATAAGTCTTTCACAGAACCCGAAAATGAACGTTGAAATTTGATGAATTGTTCAGATTCTCCGAAACAACCCTTAGGAGTCTAAGTGACCAACACACACCAGTGAAGTGTTTATTTGGGCATTATTATGGATTATGGCATATATCTAAAAAAAAAACATCTTGTAAGAAAAATAGCAGACATTATGAAAAGTGTCTGTTTAAACTGTGTTTTTACGCGTATATTCCTATATCCATACAAACTGTATTTAAATAACACTTTATGTATTTAAATGTCGGCCTTTATCAATTTGCCTAACCTATTTTTATTAAATTACAATTTGGCGTGCAAAGAAAGAATTATTATCGCTGTGTTTTGAATTAATGTGTGAGGTTATCGAAATGTGTGTTTATTTCGTCGTTTAAACGAATTTAGTGCGCCAAATTAAAGGGTCTTGAATTTGATTAGAACGTTAAATTTCATGTGTTCTAAAAATAAGATAAAGTTAATTTAGTTACTAGCAGATAAATGGAAGGAAAAACGAATTTAATAAAATCCCAACACTGTTTTTAAAACATAATAAATAATTTACCAACAAAGTAAAAAAGGGAGTGAAGGAAATAATGAGAGAGGGAGAGAGACAATGGTCGTGACACAATTAGTGTTAACATTTAAATTAAGTCTGTATTTAATTAACGTGGCTTTTAATGAACTTTAAAGAAAATAAAACAATAAAACGTAGTTTTTAAAATACATATAGCTTCTTTAGTGCAAAGGCGATATTATGTTATTTTTCTTTTGTTAATGTGAAACCGCACCGAGTCCCAACAGCTCCCAACCGTCTGGAGCCAGTGAGACTATGGCATCTACAATTGATGTTGTGAGGATGAAGGTAGTGGGGAGGAAAATTAGATAAGGCAGAGGAAGGCGGTGAAGTACCTGCCTATTCAGATTTGGTCCCCAAATACGAACAAAGCCATTTCAAGCAACGTATCAATTCTGAGTGGGGGTCGTGTACCAAGGAAATAATGAGAGTATATTCCACAGTATGTAATTTTAAATGAGTAAATTATCACAATTAACACAAATCCGTGTATTTAAATCCACGAATTTGCCCTCCGGCTTGCTAGACCCTTACTCCTCGACCACGGCGCGCGGTCATCAAGTAAACAAACATTTTTTTTGCTAATTAACTTTTCTATCCACATAAAATGTGGATCTTTAAGTTTTTATTAAGTGGACTTTTTGAAATATAAATGTTGATAGGAATTTCCTGCGAATGTTGACTGTTCAAATTAACGCATGAATTGTGGACAAATAATTACCCTTTTTTATAACGAACCCTTGCGGACAAAATCCTATAAATAAAAATAGAAATTAGTAAAACTTCAACCTAGTTAAACAAGTGACATTGTAGTTTTCTTTTTTCTGAAAAAAATGCTACTTTTTTAATTATAATACTTGACATTTTGAACAATAATTCACTATTATTCCCAAGTCATAATATGATATTATTATGTAGTTCGTTTTTAATTGTATTAATGAAGTCAAGATCTTTTGTGTTTATTTATTATTTTAATAATAAAACATTAATATAACTAGACTTTTAATAATAACAAAAAAGTAGTCACGCTAACCTACCACATTGCAGCCTGTCAGCAGGTTCTAACATTCTTCTTTAAAGATTAATTTAAAAATCATGTTGTTGGTAAAATTAGTTTAATTTAATATCATGAGAATGTCTGCACTGGTCTCTTCTTCTGCTTGTAGCTGTTTCCTTTATCATGTTTACACTATTTCTCCACTGGATTATCATTTCGGTAAATTTTGTAGATATCTCAAATTCAAACACACAACGTCGAGTCCATTTTTATGAATATTTTAATTCTTTCGAGTGTCAGTTTGGTAAATTTTGTATCACAGATTTAAATAAAACAATTGGGTGAGTCCTTTTTTTAAATGTCCGAGGCAATGACGACGGTATCCATAGGGAACAAAATTAACAAAATTTTAACTTACGTGATGCGGTGTATTTTAGTGAATATGTTAAAAAATTTGTACTAAAATATAATAGAAACAATCGTGAACGTTTTTTTTACAAGTAATATAAATCATGAAAAAAATAAAAATGATTATGTATTTATCCCATCTTAAAAAAAAATCATCAAAGATTTTTCAGGAACGGGATAAATGTATTTGATTATTATTAAAGTTATGTAAGAATTGTGTTTTTGTGCATCACATCAAACGTCAAACAAAAGTACCTAGTTAATTTCTGAAAGAAAAATACATAGACCAATTTTTCAAAACATTTCTATTCGGATATTAAAACGAAGAAAAAACCAAATGACAAGATATTCCAAAGAAATTTTTTTACCATCCCATACCTTTTCGTTTTTCAATGTCAGGCTTATGTCCTTCATCGATGAAAACTCTGTCAATAAATTACACGTTTTACTAACAAAGTATTATAAAAGATTTCACTGATATGAACGATAAAAAAATTAAAAAAAGAGTATATTTAATAAATTGGACCGTATTACAAGTTGAACAAATTTTAAATAAATTATTTCACATTGACAATATTTCTTAGAAGGTTGTTATTAAAAAGTACAGTTAAAGCTGGCAGATGATATTCACACCCTTCAAAAAAACGGCCAGGAATGTCAGAAAGTTGATATTTAGCCCCGATGAAGCTTGGGACAAGCGAAACCCGGTTGGCTATCGTTATTGATTCAAAAATAAAGTGGTGTCTTACTAAGTGTCGAAGAAATGAGATCCCCAAGGATTTCGATCGGTAAAACCAATATAAATGTTAAATCAAGATTAGAAAATGGACGATTAGTTTGTTTGGTTATGAAGATTAAACAGATAGAAAGGGTGTTGTCAAGAGAAAATATTACATGCTAAAAGATAAAAGAGTTTATCGAGGGTGCCACCAAATGACTTGGCATAACAAAGTGAATCAAATCAAAATTAAATTATAAATGAATGCGTACAGACGTGTGCACAAATACAAAGCTTTGGGGCGTATTTTTTCTGTTTCTACCCTACGGATTAATTAATCAAAAATAGTTTATATCGCTTTTGACTTAACATATCTTCGATACGCAAAATTAACTATATTCTAACATTATATCTGTACGGCTAAATACATTATAAACTTAACAACAAAAATTTTTTATGGCACTCGCCCCTTTCTGAACGAACACTTCCATTACACTTAAAGCAAACTTGTGTGCATTTTACTAAAAATATTCTCTGCACACTTTACACAAACTCCAGCTCATACATTTATTAACTTTAAAGAAGAAAAACTCCAAAGAAAACTCATACAAAATTCCCACATTAATATTTCAATCGTGACGGGCAAAGTGTTCGGGACACTTCTGCTCGTTCGCACACCGCTAAAGTTCAAATGACCCGCCATCAAAAAGTTCGGTTGGCTTGGGTCCAGTCTCGAGTAGATACCTCCGTATGTCTTCGGTATGTCTCCAACTCCTCCAGGACCTTATCCCAAAGCGCTGACAGCGGGAAAAATGACCTCCAATAAAATATAAGAAGGGTTGAAAGGACCCCGTGACCGAATTGCAAGGAGACCGTTCCTCGGATATTTGTCCACGTGTGTATTTTGTGAAAATCTGCTTATGGCTAGAATAATAAATATCAGCTTAGTACGCAGCGTATCATACTGCCTATTGTAATAAGCAGTGAGAATTGTACTATATTACTTACTCGCATCTGTGGATATATGTCGATTCGAAGAAGAAATAACTGTTTAAAGCAAATTATACCTAATCATATTCCATATAATTAGTTCTATATGTTAATACATGAAGAAAACGTTTATAATAATGTAACGATCGCGTTATTGTTCAAAATAGTCTGGAATTCCTACTGAAAATTTATTAAAAAGCTTATTGATAAATTATTTCAGTAGCTTTAAAAGTTCCCACGTCAAAGTTCTTTGATAAAACTAATCGATCATCGATCCTTACTACGTCGGAGTCAAAAAACATTATTTTTTTAAGTATTTCAAGTGTCATTTTATATTTTTCTCAACCTCTACATAAGTACATTATCATCGAGAGTGTATTAACCTTAAGCAGTGCATTGCAAACAACTTTAATCGTACCAGTCAAGCAGGATTAAATATCACGATGTGTGCAGTTTTCTTCCACGGAATTATGCATTAATCTTTTCTTGTGACTTTTAATATATTTATTGTCTTTACGTATTACAAATTCGTAATCCATGTTCATTCGACGATGGACTTCTACATCAGCCACTTATGACCATACTTTGTCCAGAGGAGCAATTCAGGTTCTACTTAAGGATAAATAAAAGTCCTTAACTTTAAATAAATAAAGACGAAATGACGAGCGACTTTTTCGTAAAGATTCCAGTTGTTTCGAATGAGATAAAAAGAATTAATCATTTAAAGTTAAGGCAAATTCCTTATCCTTAAGAAGAATGAAATCGCCAATCAGATTATATTGAGGAAGCCTGATACACATTCCAAAAGCTTGTATGTTCCACATCAATACCAGGTTAAGAGGCCAAGCTTCCGTACCATTGGAACTAAATAATATGAACACATTTTAATTGGTTGCTTAGAAAATATATCAATTGTGCTATTGAAACAATACACAGAAACACAGGACAACGCTGAAATAGAGGAAGTAGAGTAAGGTCTACCTTTGAATTATCAGCTAAGAAAATGGCAAAAAGTTACTTTTTTAATAAGGAATTAATAAGATGTTGTAATATTTTCATACTTTCGGTCTTGCTTTTTATTATATTAAACAATATAAAATTTTCTTCTCTCTTGGCTATGATCGATACTTCTTTTTTTTTTCTAAGGCTTTGCATATGTGTTCGCAGGGATGGAAAATTCCTCCCCTACAACACATAAGCCTCCATGAAAATTGGACCCTTAATTTCTTTGATAACTTCAGAAAGCTACTTAAAGCCCTCTTGTACTGTATATCTTTATAGACATATGTACTTAACTAATTAATACGTTATTTACGAAATTGAACGCAAATATTTTCGTATTTATATTGTAATTAAATTCCATCAAACGTTGTGTAATTTTTTTGATTTATGATATAGGATTTTAATTACTTTCATTTTTGTGGTAACCCTCTTGGTTCTGATCGAGGCGTTGAGTTTCAAAATTTACTTGGTCTTTCCATTGCAAACCTAGACTTAAATGATTTCTCTGAATGAGCTAGCCTTCCTATTGTAACTATTCTGATTTCCTACACCCTAACAAAGTCGTAGTTAAACGCTGATAAAAGATATTATACATGTTTATTTGGACAGGTAATTAAATATAACTCAAAAGGTTAATTGTTAGTAAGTTTGATTTTGATTAACTCTTGTCTGTTTGGCGCCACTCCTTTATGATTCTGCTGCTATAAGGTACATGTAAAGAATGATTTAGTAGGTTAATGTAATTAGTTAATTGTATATTTGACGAACTCAGAATAACCCTTTGCTAGCAAAATTTGGCTCCTATCCTCCAGCAAGTAAACGAGATGATCGTGAGTCAACAAGAAATTCGTACAATCTTTTGACACGGCTCTTTGATTGATACCTAAGTTATCGCGTCCCAAAAAGCCTTCCACGTCATCATGCACTGCCTTCAAGTCTTCCCTCGGGTCCCGAAACCTCCAAATTCCATCTCCTCCAAGGTCTACTATTTACTTAGGGCGAACCGGTTTCGTCCTATATACAATCATATACTCACGGTTGGTGTGGACTTACGGGTCGTGAATCCTCATTCCACGTTTAAAAGAGAATGCGAGAGTGGTCTACCGACCTAAATGCAAGCTGTATGCAGGTCCGCATTCTCCAGTAAACAGTACATACGAATAAATATATGTATACATACGTTTTTGGGAAGGGTTTATAACTTGCAATACAAGGCTATTTACCTCGCATCCCAAGCTCGGATCTCGCACAAAGAATTCTGCACAATTCTTAGCTTGGTAACCGAATAAATACGTACTAATAAGGTTATACTAATAAATACTAGTAGAATAAGATCTTATTTGATAGTTTGTTTTGGAGAGCTATCGAACTCCAGGCTTTTGTTTGTTTGGTTTTGACGTTTTTATTTAAGAGAATCGTCATCTCTATTTGGTTTGTTTAATGGTCTTGTTATAGGAGCGACCACTGCCTCCTACTGGGTGAACTGTATTTGTTTTAAATTTTACCTCCAAGGTTCAACATTAATTTTTGTTCATCCTATCCCGTGATTTCTCAATTGTTTCAAGTAATTGATTGCCACATAAGGGGGTACACGACTCTCAACTGTCTCAGGCAACTGATGGGATCTATGCGAACACTCCATCAATAATGTTCAAATGTTTCGTATAATATTTCTATATAAATCTTACTAACCCGTGATTTTTCAATTGTAGATTGTGAATGGTAGGTAATTGTAAACACGCGGCTCCCAGCTGTTTCAAGTAACTAATAAAAATCTATGCGACTATCTAATCAGTGGTATTCAAATGTTTCATGTAATATTTTGATATAAATCTGGCTAACCCGTGACTTTTCAATTGTCGTTTGTGATTGATAGACATTTGAGAGCACGCAGCTTCCAGCTGGTTCAGGTAACTAATAAAATCTATATGACTATCTAATCAATGGTATTCAAATGTTTCATGTAATATTCGATATAAATCTTGCTAACCCATGATTTTTCAATTGTAGATTGTGAATGATAGGTATTTGTAAATGACCCATATCGCTGCACATTGCACAATGACATCCTGATGGTTATCCTTATAACCCTGATAAATTATCTAGTTACGGCCAAGGTCGTTTTCAAACTATGCGGTTGGCCCAGATCTTCAGCGACTCTATTTGTAAACAAATCGAATAATATAAACACCTTCTTTGACACACTAACCTAGATGCGAGATTGTTTATTTAAGAAATATTTCTACCTCTCCTTGTAATTCAGTTATGTTACCTTTTATTGTGCATAGTTAATTAAAATATTTTTAATTCCCCTTTTGAAGTTAAACTATTTATTTCATATTCCGAATTTAGTAAAATTTACTAGAAGTTAAGTGAAGAATAAATATATATAAGTACACATATCTCGATTGTCAAAATATGTTAAATAAGAGTACATATATTAATAAATAAATATGAGATATATGATTCTACATAGACTTGAATATTAATAAATACATATTTCTTTTTTCCAATAATATAGATATGACCATGAGTAGGTATTTTAGATCGTTACCATTCCGATGTTTTGATTAATAAATAAAATACATATATATAAATACATTACTTATAGATATATTCTTTATATACAATATATTACTTTATTTTATATAAATAAATACATAATATACATATATTACTGTGTAATGCTTTGTTTTGTTGTTTTTACTTTAATATTCAATTGATATACTTCCACTTCACAGCCCTTCTGTGTCTCCTGGGACCTGAAAATTATTTATAAAAGGCAAACTTACCCTAATCAAGGTATTTCCGGTTGGGTGGTACACAACAACCTTGATGAAGAAAACTACCTAATTAACTGTATTTTCTGACTAATTTCAAATAAATCCATTGACTATTTATTCCTATGTAATATTTTATTCTTGCTCGATTCATATAAATTAGCTGATATTTAAAATTCGTGATATAGATGTGCCGGAAAATTATAAATTATTTAGGTCGAACTATTTTTGTTGTTTTCATTCCTTTTTAATTTTTTATAAAAATTTATAAGAAAATTCATTCCGAATTGCGCAAACTTTTAATTATTTCGATTCTGAATAAATTAAATATCTGTTTAAAACTTTCTTCTAAATTTCAATGTTTTCACCAATATTTTTAAAGTTTCTTTAATTATTTTTTTTTTGAATTGTTACTTTTAGAACAAAGGTTTGAGCGTTTATTATTATTGAATCCTTTTTTTTTGTTTTTGTGTTTGATTGATGCAAAATTATAATCTATTTTTAAATATTAATCCGCGAACCCGTTCACTCTAGATTAACGATAAAACTCTCCATTAAATTCTAATGTTTTCACTTTGAATGAAATAATTATTTTTAAATTTAAATAATTCACTTTTAACACTTTTTGCACTATTCACTTTTAACACTTTTAAGCACTTCACACTTTACTTTTAAAGCACTGAGTTTAAACTGTATTTATTTTCACTGTTTGATTTAATTTAACTGGCTTATTAAATTTCACTGACTCTAGCACTTGTACGTTTCACAAAATTTTCCTAAGTCCAGGGGCTTATTTAAAATTTAACACTTAAAGATTTTTCACTGTTAATCCTACCAAAGACGTAGTACCGCCACGTAACAACTTTTCGAATCCTCGGCGCGACTCCCTCCTGACTGATGTGTTCCATCTTTTATATCCCTCTCAGGTCCCAAAAGACGTATCTGAATTTCCTTTGATAATCGATTCTATCTTTTACCAACTCGCAAATCCGAACACCCCTTCCCCTAATTTCGATCGTTCCTACATAAGATCTTTTGTTGTCCGGCTTTGGGTGGCGGTTAATTTTTATCTCACGTCGCTAACTTGATAGGGTCCGAATCGGGTAAGTCTGCGTTAATCGCCCAAGCTCCCTTTGTCCTCTGTTCATACAAAATGTAGTTAAAATCTCATGATTTTGCGTTCCTTTTTTTTCTCAATTCGCGATAGGTCCGTCCTCAGTAACATATATATAGATCTCAATTTTATGCATCTCATGCGAAACATGATTAAATCCATGGCGAAATCTTTACTATGCATTTTTGAATTTCGATTTGTCTAAAATCTACTTAATTTTATTGTCACCTATATGAGCTTTTCCATTTTCACCCGTACCTTCTTCCTTTATGTCGTAGATTTGAATTTTACCTTCTCCCTTTGAATTTTATATTATTAGCGACGTTTTCTTACACAAATTTCTTCTTTATTCTTATCTTATTTCTCATAACTCTATAACTACTTATTCTCCAAGTCGTATTTATTTATTTCACGGATAAATTTGAATTGTATCACTTTTCTCCACTTGGATTATTCTTTATCTCCGTTCTTTACCCTTCTTTTTATCTTTCTCTCACTTTTCCCGATGTGTGTGGTCTCCAGGAAAATTTCATACTTCATCTATTATTAATTAATATATAATTTTCCACACTTCTATGGAAGATATACCTAATTAGACTCTGGGATATCTGTCACTTTTATTGTCTGACCCAATCTCCGCCCATTCTCCATCCCTCACTTACAAGATTTCACATAAATTATACGTCTGGACATATGTTTACGTCTCAGATTTTATGTACTACGGCCGTAAATTTAGTTTAATTTTAGAGCCATTAGTTTTAATCTCTTTTGCTTTAAATAAACATTCCATAAGGTCCACGTTAAAATTAATCGTCTCTCCAATCGTTTATTACCTTAACGTAAATAAAAATCATGTTCGGATTTCGATTGTTTATATTCCAAAATACACATGAGACTGTCAACCTTTTATCTTGTTTCGATCCCTCTGTAATCTTGTGTAACTTTAATATCTATCTACCCTAATAATCATGTAAAATGCCTACGTTTCCTGAATTTAATCTATCGCTATATGTTTAGTTTTATTGCCTTCCTTTGGTACTCTATTATCATATTCCTAGGACCTTTGTGGTAGCTCAAAATCTCTGTATTATCACTCCGTTCAGTCGCTCCACTATTTCTAAAATGTCTATTTTAATGCGAGATTTTCATTCCCAAATTGATTTTCCAATATGTCCGCTTCATCTTAAATTGATAACGATTAATTTCCATTGTTTCCAAAACTCTCACCTCTCTTTAGTACGATTTTTTCGAACTCGACACCCTACTTCTATCATAAATAATTGCACTACAGTTGAAAATTCCGCCAGTAGCTTTCCTTCGCTTTTCCCGTCCTTTTTTTATACTATCACGCTTATAATTTTTCATTGCATTTTTGTGTGTGCGCTTTACAACTTGTAAAACTTCCAAAGCCCTCGATTTCAATGGTTCGATACCCCATAAATGTCTCAGTCATTGTAAACATTCCCAGGAGTTTGTCACCTTGAAAGTCGATGCTTACCCTAAAGTGCGTTCACTTCTAATTTCTGTGGGAATCGAAATGTCGTTAATTATCTATTTTAATGTCGGGTCCATAGTTCATTTCTTTGTCTTTCGTAGACACACTCCCCTCCGTTCACTGATTGGTTACTCAAAATTTTATAGCTTTTTGTTCAGATCTATTGGTTGACAAAATTCAATGCTTATTTTGAAGCCTCAAAAGGGGAATTCCTAGTCGTTCCTAGACGATTTTAATGACCTCTGTGTTTATGCTATAGAATCTCAACATAATTCCAACTATTACAGGTGCCTACTGAAAAACAAACTGAATCAATTTTAACCTCAACAGATGTCGCTAGAATGACGGTTTTCATAAATAATTTGTATATTTTTAGCAGCTATGGTTTATCTGTTTTTCACTGTGATTTAAGCCTTTCATCACAATGTTAATACAAGTAAATTAGTTTATAATAGTAAAGTAGCATCATTTAAATTACTCCTCTAGTATCCTTTTCTTGTGAAATCAAAGACAGATAAAGAAGTTGCAAATAATTCAAAATAGAGGCATGCAAGCAGTGTTGAACCGTAGTAGTTATTCTAAGATAATTATTATGCAGAAAAAACTAGGAATGTTAAGTGTGAGTTTACAATACCCTAATATTTATATTCAAGCCTAAAAAATAAGATGCTCTCGAAATACATGTTTAAGAATGTAAATTTTAATTTCGCAATACATGGCTACCTCACGATAAACTGTGGAGATTTAACAATTCCAAAAACAAATTTGTCGGGAACCCAAAATAATCTCTATTTTGAAGGAATAAACATTTTTAATGAACTACCGACAGATGTTAAATGAGCTAAAATCATTGGGTTATGCCTAAATACCATAAAGAATAAGTTTTAGGCGTATCGTTAAGTGTCCTTAAGGTAATAGAAAAAAGTTGTTAAAAGATTTATACTAGATATAAAAAATGTTATTTTTTATAACTAAATAAAAACATACAATTTTTTTTTTATCAGAGCTCATTTTAGAAAAATTCATACATTTAAAATGAAATATCTGGTAGTTCAAGTTCATTCCAAGATTTTTTAAAATTTTATCCTGGAACCTTATCATAAAACCCTTTGTTAATAATTACAGTACTGTTTTGTATTATTTTTATTCGCCCAAAGGAGTTAAAAGGACCCTTGTTAAAATAAGTTGGGGGTGGCTGGCCTTGTGGGTGCGCGGTGGTGAGAGGCGCCGCTTGATAAGGGTGCAAAACAAGCAGGAGGTGGAAATCTCTTAGAGGAGTGTCTCGAGTGAATAGGGGTGAGTACCGAAGGCTTATTCTACTAGATACACCCACTTTGTTCAATGGGGCGCTGCCACGTGGAAATATAATGCAAGTAGGTAATGGTTTAAAGGAGATTTATCTGAGCAAATAAAGGTTAGTTTTGCAAGGGTCGTCTGTGGACAAAGCTTTGCTGGAACAACATGATTGATTAACATCAATAGAGAACTATAATATAATGTTATATTTTACTCAACAAGTTTTATAGTTTTGCAGACATTTGCAAAACAGTTTCTTTTAATTCATTGTATTAAGCAGGCTTAAACTCTCTCTAGCTCTTGTATCATGAAATGCTCAGCTTGTCCAAAATACATCGGTAAACACATCAATGTTAATTTCATGGTTTCATTTCCACGTTCACGTTCGAAATATCCTTGTAACTACTATTGTATAAGACAAGACGCACCTTTTTTGGTAAATAATTTCACTAACTGAATTAGAAAAGAAAAAGCAAAAACATCTCAGATAAGACTGGGGAAGGTTTATTTAACTGTTGAACCTGAATAAATGATTAATTAATATATATTAAGAATATAATATATAGGTATGTCAGTATGCGTGGGGACGAAATTATACAGGCGTGCATTTCACGTAACAATGAAATGCACACCTGCATGACCTGCTAAATTTACACATGGTTGAAATTACTCAAAGGTGAAATAAAACACAATTGATTATGGTGATCATTAGAAAATAAATTAAATTAGTTACATGGGAATTTTCTTGAGTGAAAATATAAGTTGTTGGAATTCTATAAAACTAAAATGGGAACTTGAATAAGCCAAAAGTGTGAGAAAATTTATCGGCGTTTAATTTGTTTCCATAAAAATACTCACAGTCTAATGCCTTTTTAGGAAAAACGCAAAAAGGGAAAAAACGTGGTAAAATTAGTCTATTCGTGTTTTAGGCAATAATTGTTGTGTCAAATTAGCATAATTAGCGATGCGTTAAACTTACCAACTCTTTTGCAAATATTGCGTGACGGAAAATAAACACCCTGCGGTTATCACATCAGCGTTAATTAATTTAATTTAATTAATTAGAGAATTTATCCAAAAAAATAATCTCCAATTTTAAAAGCTTGATTCTTCAGAAAAAGCTTCTAGGAAATTAAAAGCACAGTTTTTTCGACAAACTATTTACCCGCCAACACGCAACGTTATATAACATCACGAAATCATTTAAATGTTGAATTCTAATAGTATTCAAATCGTGACAAACAAGTAGGATTGAAAGTTTTTTATAATATTTAAATTTGCAACCAAGCTCAAACACAATTAAACTTAATGTTAAAAGGCAGAATGTCGTGTTCATTGTATTACAATAAATGCCAAACAAACAGCCGTTATTCAAGATTCATGTCCGTTAAATGTAACCTACATCACGATTATGTGTAAACGTAAACTGACGTTATACCTACATACTTTATACCGTTACTTGCTAGCCAGTTAACTAATCAGGAGGAATATTCACAGAAAGGACATTAAGGACAGGTTATTTCAAAGAATTTGAACAATTCATTAAATTTCTAAGTTGCTGTGTTTAGTTCTGTGAAGGTTCTTTTCACGTTCAGTTTTTTGAAGAACCTGGCCAGTAATTTTATAATAATAAAACCTTAATAGAACCTTCACAAAACTTGATAAAATAAATTATCTTTGAAATTTTATGAATTGACCGACCCGTCTTTAATCTTTAGGCCGAAGCCCTGCATGAATTTTAATTCAAAATGGTGGATTTTTCTCTGTTGATGTGATATAATATGTTTCAACGCATCATTCATATTTCATTTATAATGTAGTATATATCCGAAACAAATTTTTTTATACAGGGACATTATCAAGGGACATACTTGACTTATTTTAACCAGTGGTTCTTGACATTATTTGGAGTAAAAAGGTGTATGAAAATTGGTCTGCAGTGATATTTTGTTATATTTCAACTTAAGGCGATGCCATACGTAGTAATGCAAAATCACGTGTTTTTGGTTTGAAAATTTGGTCGCCTAGAAATGTTTCAGATGCTTTAATTAAATACTGCGAGTAGAATACATCTCGGCCTTTAAAATAATCGAGTATTTTTTAGATAAGTCTTTTTATAAGCCCAGAAAAAAATAATGGATAAGACCTATGAAAACGCTTTAAAGTTCAAAATCTCTTACTTACGAACCCATTTTCGGTTATGATTTTATTGTATAGTGTGGCAAATAAAGTTATTTACAAAATGATCGAAAAAAAAAATTTATGCCTGAACATACACAAAATAAAATAAATGGCACTTTTTGGCCATGTTTTTTTCTTGCATAAATCAAAACAATGGTGTTATGCGGGAATTTAAACCTTATCGCCATCTACGTAAGGGTTGTTATTGATAGCGGCTCAATTTAAAATATTACACGACGTAGTGCATCGCCTTAAAATATAAAAAAATTTCGAAAGATATTGGACAGTTAGGGTCGAGGTGAGGGTTTGGACGGTTACTCGACTAAACCAGTGAAAGATGTGGAAATAATGTTTTTTGTTTGGTTTTGACCCCATTTACAGACATACGACTATTACTTTAATGGAACACTTTAAACGTACTCCATAAAGACATAAATAATAATTTTGAAAATCGTATTTTAAACACCTTCCCACACCTTCTTCTTCTTCGGAAAAGTGGCGGAAAAGATTTTTAAACGATCAAAGTAGTAAATTTATCCACCAAGTTATCATTAATAAAAAATCACATCGTTTTACAACATAGCAGCGATATCTTACCTTACTTTTCTTTTCCTTGAATGAACGCATCTCAAATGTGTTTTGGAGTAAAATTACTATGCTCTTCTGTAATTCAAGTTAAATATTTCAGAATATGTGCAAATGTAGGTTTATAAATTACTAGTAAAAAATATTCCTGGTTAACACAGAACTAATTCCAAAATGTATTAAGGTTTAAAATGTATACTACGATTTCCCTAAATATATGTTCATACCAATAAATAAATTGACGATAAAGCTTTCACTAATGTTATATGAATAAAATAGCTGTGAATTTATTTGCGAAAATCGAGTCAACCCTTCGGATGACAAATAAATTATGTAGACATACCGACCACACATCGAATAAACCCGAACAGTTTGCGTATAAGAAGAGGGTATTTCCTTTATTAAACTACGTGCAAACGTACCCAGTAACGAATAAAGGGCCCGTGGAACCCTTTTCGACGAAAGCGGAAAATTTGTTTAGATTTCATCTCAATCTAGGCGCAGTTTAATCGGAAACCATCTCGGGGACCGCAAAATCAATCCAGAGAGGGTATTTAAAAATAAGTTTGTTTACTTATTCTGTTTAGATTGTCGTGATTTTCGGTTTTTGTCGTTTTTGTGATGAAAAAGTGTATTTAGCTATGACAGTATTAGCTAAGACATAGAATATTCGATTATTTTTTTTCATTTTTTCAAAGTAGAGCCCAGAGAGTAAGGCTTCATAATACCAATAGTTTATCAATCAGATTTATCCTAAAAGCTACACGCCATTGCACACGATTTTGGTTACAAAGCGTTATCTTCTGGAAATTTATTTGATTATAAAGTATATTCAGGGATAATTTTCTTAAAATAGTTTTGAGAAAATGTTGATAACAATCCAAAGAGTCAATAATGACAAGGTGAAGACTCCAAGATGGCAGCCCAAAGCAGACATATTTTGGCATACAAACGTATTAACTCTTAACATTCATTTTCATTAGTGCCATGATACCATTTTATCCATTGTGAAAAAAAATGGAACCATATGTATATTTGATAATACTATATTTGTGCATTTAAAAAGAAGAAATCATTTAATACCATGCAAATCTAAATGAAGCCATCAAAACGTACAATTGAGGGGTAAAAACTCCAACTCTGCAGTTGATATCTTCTTTCATGGTCCTAAGCCTAAAGGTCCTATCTAAACACTGAGCGGAAGGGAAATAAATCTGCATTAGACCGTTTATGTTCAGTAGCCTTCAATTCATCACTCTCCACATCCATATCCACCCACTTCTCACCCGCCTCACACTTCCCATGGCCCATGGAGTATATCACCGGAAACAGGGGAGGCTTAACTTCGGTCAGGGGAAGCATAGAAATATATTACACTAGATGAAAGTGTCCGCTGGTAATCGAAAAAAAATCTTATCTTTAAAGCAGAATCATATGTTTGTTTGAAGCAGCAAAAACTCTCGAATGTGAGATCTAGCTTCTTGATTCTCGCACAGTTTTTTGTGTGTTTTTCATCTGGATTTTTCAGCTTCTAATACCTTAATTTTATCAACTAGTAATTTTTTATTTTCAAAATGATTTTGTGATCTTTAGTATTATACACAAAGGTAAACTTAACCGTAATGAATACAAGACGTCACGTTATTGAAAAAAATATATCAATTTATTAAAACAAAGTTACCTTCATTAACCACACTTTACAATGAGTGGCTGAAAATATTCTGTTTGGTTTATATTCCCATTTTTATTGACTTGAAATAAAAGTATCTTTCGTTGCTTCAGAAAGATAGATAACCTAGAAAAATAACATTATTACTGATTTCGGTTATTTTGACGTTACCGTGAAATCTGGTTCAATTAACTCAAATTTGGATTGAATAAAAATAGAAACTGCTGTGTGAAAGATTCAAATGAGCAATAAAACTAACCCATAATTAAACAATAAATTAAATACTGTCTTTTAAAAGATTGGAATAATTATAATGTCGTGTGATTGTTCAAGGATCTGCTCTAGTTAATGTTAAATTATGACTTGAGTTTTCATAATTTTACTACTGAATCATTTCATAATTAACTCAATTTTCAACATATATTTTTGCTAGACTTTTTTAGTTTATTTTATATTTTGGACCTGCTAGTATATAATAGATGTTTTGGTATTAATTGAAAAATAATTTCTCATATTTGTGATTATTTAAAACGCTATATCGGCTTCTTTAATTTACGCTAAATGTTAAACGCTATTACATATTTATTTACTCGTAAATAAAGCAAACTTAATATACCTATGTATAAACATCTCGAAAATATTCCTTTATAAGGTAAAAAATATTTAAAATCTTAAAAAAATAAAATAAAATAAACAAAATCAGAAAATAAAACCATTAGAAAAAAATTTGAAACAGTTAACATAATGGGTATTAAATTGCCTTTGGGAGCAACAATTGACGAGTTTTTCCTCATACGCCATCCAGCTAGCATAATGCGACAGTTCTGAAAATAGTTTAAAGTCAGTAAACAACAATAAAATGTCTCACCTGAGTTGAAAAGTTGGCTCATAAGTCACAGCTGATAAAACTGAGTCCCTTAAAGAAAGAGCCAAAGCTCGCAAAGAACTCAAAAGCATTCCTACAAACTTTTATTACGGTCTAAAGTTTAAAATAAAATAACACGTTTTTCAAAGAATATTCAAAATAAAATCATTTTGAAGGGCTGGCAAAAAGTTCAACGAAGGTTTTTTTGAATTATTCATTGGCTTTGTTCTTAAAATTGCGTCATAAAATGAAACTCACGGTTTTACTTTAAAAAGAACTATAAATTGTAAAGCTTGTGAATTATTTTTAACTCTTTATATCCACGTGAAAAATATAGCTTAATTAATATTAATTATCTCATCATCACATATCCAACCAAGGCCTTTGTATACGAAATGTGTATATTGTCAACAATTTTCATGTTTTCAATTATTTAAAAAAAATTGTCGATTTCACATTAAAATGATTGATCGAATTGTTAAAGGAAAAAAAACAGATATGCCTTCGAATATATACATCCGTAAGAAAAATAAGTTGAATTTTTACTAGGGGCTGCCCACTGCCGTATTTAAGTATTAAAATATTGGTTTTCTAGAGTGATAAATAGACACAGTCTCGGTCTAGTGAAAGACCACCATTCACGAAACTTGAAATGGATTTAAACATGTTTGGCGAGAGAATCTGGATAACCAGTTACGTATTTTGCAACTTTCATCTTCCCATCTCTTTCTATTCCCCACTCACCTTAACCTCACGACCTACCCCAAATGGTAACTTAACAATAATAAGATAAAATTAATCTAAGCGCCTTTAGGGCTTTCACATGGGTATACATATATGGTATTTTAACATGATGCATAATTTGCGTAACGATCTAACAGTTTTATTTTTAATACAAGGTATAAGGCACGATGTTATTCTAAAAGAGAGTACGATACTTTATTTTAAGAGCACAAGGAAGTATGTGCAAAAAACCAACACAATTTTCATCACATAAGTTGAAAGCTTTTTTATAAAAATATCACATTGGTAGAAAAAATTTTGAGAATAGAATCAAGGAGACACGAAACAACGCGAGCACAAGATCAGTAAAGATTTCCGTATTTTCCGCAAAACGTTTCCTGAAACGGCGTTATCAATATCGTAAACAAGTTTCACATCAATCGAATAAAATAAAGTGTCAATACATTCGATAGCATTCGTTCGCTAAGCTTCTCCACAAAATGCGATAAGCAGTAAGCAGTGGATATAAGTTTGAGTGCGACGTGGAGTAGCGCTCCTTAGGGAATCCTTCATATCGATTTCTCGACTCGTTTGTCCCGTGGGACTTCCCTTTCAGAGAAGAAAAACGATCGAAACGCAAAGACTGAGACGTGGAGATGGGAAAGAAATGGAGTCCCCTTAAGAATACTTGGATAAAATACAGCCAATGAACTAAATTTATGTGATCATTATATTATAAAATGAATTCTTCTAGTTTTTTTCAACGGCTTTCATCGGCCGATGTTTGTTGTGTGTCTCATGCGTAAATCAGTATTTAGAGGTTTTGCATTTATTGGCACCGCATTTGGATATATAAGTACATATAAGAAAAAAGGTCTTATATACGTTTACAAACACCTATGATAATGTATCTACACGTATAGATTTTACTATAATTATGAAACATGACGCCGCGCTCAAGTCTTCACAAAAAGTTTGATTCATACGCAGATTGATGCAAAAAATCTGAGAGCTTCCATGATGAAATCATTTCTTTTATTGAACGTACGTGAGTGCAGTTGTGGAGAAATGTTAAAAATCTTGAACATATGACAGCACGAGAAGTCGAGAAATTAAAGATTAACCAGATTCTGATATTTGTAAAATGCTGTTGTGAGCATTATTCCTTTTTCACACAGCCTGTCCACCATGCGATGTATTCTAAATTTACGATTTTTTTACGGAACAAATGTGTTTTTCCAGTGAAGTAACGAACATTTTATTTGTTATCTTAAACTGTAAATATTATTTAGAGCAATTTAATGAGGGTTTTCAATGAAATATAATATTGTTAATTTTTATTTTGAATGGTATAGTATATTATTGTGATTAATTCGTAGGTTAGTGAGGGTCAGGTTGGGTTGGGAGAGGTTGGATACCAGAAGTTAAAGAAAGGGGTCCCGAGATAAGGTTATCTGTGTCATTAGTGGACTAAGCACCCGTTGTGTATTACAGCTTTATTGTGGTAAAGACCACAACTTAAAGAAGTTAAATATATCCTCCCAAAATCTGTAAAAATTTCACCAACATTTCCGTAACGCTATTCATTTTTTCAATGCCCTTAAAAAAACTTTTTAAGCGTAAATGGAAATCATTTTAGTCATATAAATATTGGTGTTACGTTTATCCTCTGCAAACAAATTGTACGTTTGACGGCCTCCGTGGTCGAGGGGTAAGGCTCTCGACTAGTAAACTGAAGGTCGCGTGTTCAAATCCCAACGTGCGCAAGTAATTTTTATTTGATCATTATGTGTCATTTCACAATGTATTTATTTAAAAAAATAATAAACAGTATAATTGCGGCATGCTCCAGAGTGGAAGATACTCTCAGTATCGCTCTGGTGTAAGACCACCATTCAGAATAACGAAGTTGAGTAAAAAATATTTTTACTTTTTTTAAATATGTTCACGTTGATCAAAAAATAACGTTTCTGAATATGCATATATAATTCTATATTTTTAACTTTCAGAATTAATAAATAGAGAAATGAAAAGTGATTTAAAAGCTTAACTATAAAAACACTACTATAATTGGTGGAACGAAATTTTACGTCCAATGTACTCCGTGACACTCTGCGTTAAGTTTTTGCCTACAATGTAGTAACTAAAAATCTCTGTGCGTCTTTTTCTGTTACATGGCGTGCTTTGAGAATAAACAGGAAATGTTGCCGTATAGTTTTGTGTTGTGTAGTTTTGTATTTTATATTTGTATGATATAAGGTTCTGAGATGATTTTTGTGGTTGTGTTTTTAGTTTAATTGATGGTTGCGATTGTGATCTTCACAAGCGTCCATTAATACACACAATTATTGTAAAACTTGTTAAAATAATGTCAGTTTATATAGTATTATGTCAGTGAACAGATTGCATCTACCATTTTTTTGCGTAAAATCTTCCTGGAACATCGATAAATACGATTATTAATACATCGATTTATACTCTTCGGTGCGAATAATAAATTGCATTATCTCTTGAAACTTTAAAAGAATTTATTAAATTTAAAGTGATAATATTAAAGCTATTCGCTCACAACACAACTAAAGCAACAATATTGCCATATTCTCTCATAATACTGAGTCAGAGAGGAAACTTGAAGCTGTTGACAGATATTACATGTAATCATATATTACGGAAACTGTACTACAAACATGGATTACAAACCAACTGAACTAGATCCAGTTCTTGTGAAACCCTGTCTTATCTCCGGCAGATTTTACCGCTATTAAAATATGATAACTTTGATCCGGGAAATTCAATATTGAAATTTCTACTTTAACGATTTCGACATAAAATTACAGAAGACCAAATTTTTGAGGCTCAGCTTTGCTTGTGCTGGTTTTATGTTTTAAGTAACCTGTTGAAATAATTATGGCTTTTGCCTAAACAAGTTTATTTTCATTTTCATTATTTACAGTGGGTGGCAAAAATATTGGTTACACTGGGGTTTTTTCTTATTATTTAGGAATTTATCCGCTTTTAATGAACACGTAAATTTATTTGTAATTTAACTAATAAACTTGATAAAAAATACCTCTAGTAATTTATAAAACCAGAAAATGAAAAGGAAAGCTGTTCACTACGCTCCAAATGAACGAAAAAAATGGATGAAAAATATGCGAAAAATTTGGGCTAGTTAGGAGTGCAAAGGAGTTATTATTTCTGTTAGAAAGAATTCGAGTACACCAAAAAATATGCAAGCTATAACTGACGCCAAGGGAAGATCCACTGAATATTAAAGATGTGTTTTTTTATCATTTTGTACTGTTTTTTTTTTCTCAAATACGTATTATATAAATATTTTTTTTAATTGTAAAATAAATACTCAATTTAAGAAACAAAAAGATAAAATATCCACAACTTATAAATGAAATACAACTTCAAACTGATGATTATGTAATTTTTGGATGAGTAACAATAATTTCGCATCCATTGTACTTTAACCAATTTCTTACCAATCCATTATATGTTAGTTATAGAGTATAATTTTCAAACAAAGGTATAATTCCTGTAAATGAAACAACATTGCATCAATATGTAAAATGGAATAGAGGTACGAAAAAGAATAATGTATAACATACCATACAATATTTGGCTCGATTGTATAGGAACTTTCAGATATACAGGGTGTCCGGGGGTAAAGTGCACAATTTTCGGGATGTGATTCTAAATTATGGTACAAGTAAAAAAGGTTAATAACTTTTTTCGAAATTTTATTCTTTTTTTTTCCATACCAGAATTTTTTTTTTCCACACAAGCAATTCCACTTTTATACCTGAAAACTACCTTACAACTGGTATTTCGAAAAATGTTATTCCCATTTTTTACTTCTACTATCAAACACCTCCCGAAGTTTGTGCACTTTACCGGGGGGTCATAGTGCATAATAACTTCTTATAAAACTACCCTGCTGGGATCACGCATGTAAATTGGTCAGATTAATTACAATCCCATAGATGTGGATACAGTCAGTTATACATGCCATCATAATCAGTTAACCTTGAAAATACAAACAGGGAAAAAAAAAGTTATACAGTTCACCCTTCGATAGATTTTTCTGCTTTGGCTCTACAGTTAAAGTATTTTTAATGGATAACCCAGATACAACTTAATACACAGCTTATCTGCTAAAATTATACCCCCTTTTTCTATCTTTTAAGCCGATAAAACTTTCGCTAGTGAAAGTTCTTGAGAAAATAAACTATTTAGCCATCAGTAAAACTATGGCGTTAATTCGAAACTTTGCATATTTCATACGACATTTTTTACTTTATTTTTTAGAGCAACGTTGATAAAAATATTATAAATTTTCCTAATTTTTTAGCGAAAAGAAAACATGTTATATAGTTCACACTTATGATGAACGGATATTATTTTTCATTTGCGGTTATACCAAAGCTAAAACTATATGAACAAAAATTATTTCTGTTAAAAAAAAGCTTTTCACTGGTATTACTGGCATAAATATTAAGCGAAAAAATTGGAATGGATTAAAATTAATACGTTGCTACGTATGGAAGTTTATACTTGTACTGTGTAATATCTAATCTGCGTAGAAAATGATAAGTCCTCTTCCTTTGCGTTAGACATAAAATAATTGGTTTCTTAATGCAGTTAAATTGAATAATGATAAAGCTTTTTAAAATTCATGGTAAGTATCCAATCAGTTAAGCCTGTTTTATTAGAGACACGTGTATCCCAGTTTCTATACTTCTTGTAAAAGAAATTGGAAGAGGGGAGAGATAAAAGGATGATCTGGTGCAGCAGCTGCGATGGAATCTTATCTCGGAACTTTCCCGAAACTCATTTAGATCTACACAACTTAATGTCCTCTTGGGAGGAGATGGATGATAGAACTGTAAGATATAGAGGAAACAAGGAACAACTAACCCACGGTAGCGAGATGGCATTACATCAACTCGAGACAATGTAAATTGAAAGTGAGAAGTCGCAAATAAAATGGAGAACACAGATGCAGGTCCCAGATTGCTCTAGCAGTAATGTGCCCAGGTGGATTCGAGATTACAATTCGAGACGCTAAGACCCTTCAAGGGTAAATATGTGACTGCTGAATCCAGAAAGAAAAGAGTTTGTACGTGGGTGTTTTTTTTAAATGATTTATAAAAACCGTTGAACCTTTGTCACAACTACCTATCCTGTTTTTTTTCACTGACTCGTTTTGTGTACATACCTTATATCCATGAATGAAGGTTAGATAGGAAACACTTTAGTTTGATGTCTAATTATGTCAAATAAAAATTAAATTACAGCATTATGTATGTATCGAAAAACTGCGTGAAATATTTCAGAAAATTTGCATATATTTTTCGCTCCTAAACGCATGGTAATTTGATGGGTTTTGGGAACAGACAGCAATTAATTACATATTTAGTCAACTTGGAACTATTCGGAAAAGCTCAGATAATTTCATAGAAATCTTTATATGTTCTTTACTGTGAAAGTTAGAAATATGATCTTAAAGGTGTTAGAAAGAAAAAAACACCAGTCTTTATATTTAAATATAGAATTAAACCATGTAGTTAATAAATGTACACCCTTATGAGAACGAAAAATTAATGAAACTTTGTGAATTTTTTACTGTATATTTTTATATGATACGACAAAAATTGAGGTGGCTGTAATGTTTATAATACATTTATTTTTATGTAAATATGTGTTTGTTTTCGTTATCAGTAAATGTTATGCTTATTTCAAATAATATAATTTGAAAACGTGTTTTATCACCTTTCAAAAACAGTTTTTAATTTTTGGATAAGTTCAAAAACATCCAATTTATTTGGATTTATTGAGAAGCACATACACACAAATTCTTCTATTTTCTGACGGCATCTTTAAGAAATATAATTTTTTATATGCCAGAGGCCTGCAGAAAAACAAATAAATAGGTTAAGAGAAAGGCCCTGAATAATGAAATATAAATTTTTACATTAATTTCTAACTAACCTCTAAACTCGGATATTTATAATAACTTTAAGACTTAATGATTTAAATGAGTCGTGAAGTTTCAAAACCCGCTCTAGAATTTTTCGAAAATTTGGAGTTAGTCACAAAATTCTGTTTGGAACACATTAAATATACCTTTTACGCTTAATATTCAAATAACGGTGTTGATATTATTTTAATTTACTTCAAGTACTTATTTAGAACGTATTGAAACCAGGAGAATTTTCCAGAGCCGGTTTTGCAACACCACAACACAAATTGCATAGAGCATCATTCTACAGCTTCGTAACAGCGTTTCATTCTAAATGAAAAAAACGTTTGGTTTGGGTTGCCGCCGTCATAAACGCCACCTTCAAGTTTCAAATAAAGATGTAATTTATATTTCCGAATAAACTCGTTATTATTATTCTCAGATATCCAACAACCTGTTTTCACGTAGACCTTAGTTATAATACCATTGTTTTGATTATATTTAGCCATAATTTTCTCAGTGTATGGTCTCTACAGCGTAGTGTTTTATGCTTTTTAGGTTTCGTTTTGGTATAATAATGGTGTTGAAATGTAACTAAAGAACTCAATAACTAAATTATCACAGTTGATTCACTTCAAAATTACACAATTTTTCATTTAATGTACGTAGTCTGGGTGTTCGGGAAGCTTTTTTCAAGTTAAATGAACCTTACAAAAGTGACTTATCGACATCTGACATAAGGCTGAACAAATTATCGTAACTTTTAAATAAATTGTTGTTTGCATTGACGTCCCATAGTCAAACATTATCGGTTTGTTCGAAATCCCTTCAGACTAAAAACTCTCCCACACACGGCTACTAAAGTATAAATAAAAAAGATTTAATAAAACCAGTAAAAACATATTTTTAAAAATTCATTCAAAACAACCTTCGAGGGTGCTCAAATAAAATTTGTAATTAGTTCACTTTCATTCACCCATCAAATCTTTGCAACGTAAAATCAAGCTTTATAGGTTAATGCTGCCTATTTATTAAAAAGCTGGTGATCTCAAAATTCACCACACAAGATATTTACGTTTCGTTAACGTTAGAATCCTCGCGAAGACGTGTTTTTAGTGTTTTCAAATTATTATTTGAAACGTAACGTTTTATATGTTGCCATATAAGAGTGCTTCACGAGGTCGGATCGTTTACAGTCTGCATTATTAACGCGACTCATGGCTAGGGTAAGGGTATAAATTACTCTTATGTAAATAAACAAAGCCCTTGCTCGCTCCCCTGGGGCAACCTCCCAGTACTCTGGACGACCTGGAAGCCTAATAAACTGCAAGCTCACTAGTTAGTTGTAAGGGGTAGGTACTGTTTCATTTTGTTAACTTTGGCTTAAGGTATGCGGTACACGTGGAAATTTTAATTAATAAAAAAGTTCTCATTAGTAGACCCTAACTTTGGATCATCCCTATTCAAACAGATTTTACCAAAAAAATTTATCCCCTAATTTCATACACTTCTTGTCGAAAAGTTTTCCTATTGCTAAATGTAAACGCCATCTTTTCTTTTTTTTTTAATAAGAGCTATTTTTACGAGCTCCACAGCCCATAATGGCAGTGAAACTTAGAGCTAATCACGTGTCGAAAGAAGTTAGAACTGTACAGAGTAAAAATAATTGGCCAAAATGAATAATTTTCAAGGAAACTTAAGGAGGGTTGTTACGGAGAATTTGTCAATTCATAAAATTTCAACGTTAATTTTCGAGTTCTGTGAAAGTCTTCTTTTTACATTATGATCATGTGAGAAATATAAAGATTCACAGATAAAGCAAGGCTGATGTTGGTATAATGAGTAAGATTAAAGGATGAACAGATGATTTAAGCACGTAGAGCAAATGATTGAAGAAAATAGTGTAAGGAGAATATATGACGCGAATGTGAATGATAGAAGAAATCGAGGACGCCCGAGAACACGGCATAGTCAAGTGAACACTATACTTGAGTAGGCTCATTAGACGATGTATGAATTTGAATGAAGCAAGGAATGTATGCCAATACCAAATCGTTAGGTTGTCCATCCTCTTTGCATACACCTGCGGAGACGAAGCGTGATGGTTAGATAACTCGCGGAAAAATCTTTTTAAAAATCGTTAAAAATATCTCAAAAACAACATCATTTGTGTAGGGGTAAGGCTCTCGACCACGGAGGTCAAATCCAGGCGTGCGCAAGAAGAATGTTTTATTTGACAACTTATCATTTAAAAAAATAAATTGTGTGTACATATATTTAGTTGAATATACTCTAAGTATTGCTCTGGGCTAATAATTCATAGTTGAAATGTTCCTCGAAATGGCTTTAGCCGTGTTTTTGTGACCAGATATGAATAGCCAGGTACATCCCCAGCTTCCTCTTTCTCGTCTCATTCCCCGCCCACCACCTTCAGCCTCACAACATAGCCCAAATGGGTATGCAAATGACTCCCGGCGGTTTTTAGCAGTTGAGACTCTTATGCGGTATTCACATTAAAAACTGTTATTAATATTTTTACAGGTAGAAATGCTTCTGTCTTCGTGAAACTCAGATGCCTTTATGAAGTTAACGTGGTTTACCTGAACGATAATTATAATAAATTATGCTCTGAAAACTAATCCAATATTCTAAGAATTCATTCCGCCTAGTCATTGTTTATTTATTGCCCGTACAGCGTTATCATTTTAGAAAATTTAGGAACACAATGTCTCCGACCAGGTTTCCACTTTACAAAACATCAACTTTGTATCCTCCGTCAGAAATATAATTTCGCCAACTCATGATTATAACGCACGTAAAAAGGTTATTGCCTTTTGTTCGTAAAATGGGTTTAAAGGTATCTACGTCATGGTAGGTATTCCATCCGTTTGGGGTGACATTAAATCTATTCATATATTCATGAATTATTTAATTTGGGACAGTACAATATTTATGATATTACGTGAGTGGCTTATTTTTACACATTTAATATAGAAAGTAGAAACATAAAATACATACAGTGTATCAAAGAGGTTCAGTGAAACTACGATTATTCATGAAAATCTAAGAAAATAAACCCTTGTTTTTGATTATTTTAGGCCTTATAGATAAGCATTTTTGTCAACTTTACAGGGTTTTACTTAAAAGTAATATACAGGTACATTTACAGAATCAGTGAATAAAAAGGAACTCATAAAACTATATATTATAGGGATAACTGCACAACAAATTAAAAAAATATATTTGCACTGGACTTCCTTTTTACACTGTGTGGCATACGTACAAAAACGCGTAAAAGTATACTATAAAAATATACCCGTGTAAAAATAAATTCAGATAATCAAAAGAAAAAAAATTATTGCATTTATTCTATCGTAATTTTCTTATAACTCTATAAAAATCGTAACAGGGATTATTCACTAACATTATCACATAATAGACGATCCCGTTTACGCACATTAGGTACGACATCAAGGTATGTAGCACTGTGTTATTTCGAAACCGTGTAAAAAGTTGCAGTGTATTGAAAAATGGCAAAATGGTAGGTAACAATTTCATTCAATTATCGACAATTTTTTTTTTAATTGGCAAATTTATTTGTTTTATGTTTCTTTTGATTCACACGGAAGGGAGATTCATTATGTATAATAGTAAAAATATTATTTAAAACCTTTTTTTAACCACTTTTATTGTTTAGGTGCAACCAACATGTTTCGTAAGCAATGCTTACCTCTTCAGGGTTTACTCAAAACTATTATATCATCATGTATTTAATGAGAAAAATTATTTTGACACAATATTGTTAAAACACGTGTAAAACCGGGTTCTTACTTCTAGTTACGACATTATAAAAGCGTCTGTTATTTTAACAGTTTAAGTGTTATCTGCACAATAAGTTATAGTCCTTACCGTGCATAAATTTGAGAGTGATCATTTCTTGTGTATTATGCGACAAGTTTGAGATTTACGAGTAGAGAGTTGCGAGTTGCGGGTTAGGGGTAGTACTCGTAGGTAGCAAGGGTGCGTGTGTCGTGATATGTAAAACGTCAAATGTGACAAAGCCTTGACGTACAACAGAGCGTCATTATTTCCCGATCCCACACGCGATTCTTTGGATATTTGTAGGTATTTGGTTTTATTATTATTGTTATAATCAGCAGATTTGAAATTTTTATGGATGAAAATCAGTATTTTATCTACTATTTCGAATAATAATATTACGGCGGGGTATTTCAAAATCTTGTCAAATTTATTACGAATATCAAATTATCAATTAGGAAATTTGGAAATTTTTAACGATTCTTGTTAAACGCCGATCCTCGGTGCGTTTCAAAGTTTGATCAAATTATGACCAGCTGACAAACAGAATTGTCATATTGCAATGCTTGATATATGGTTATAATGATCTTATTTCTGGGTAGTTTGGATTCTTCCTCAGGAAATTCAATTTTGGTCTTGTCTTTTGGTAATACAAAATTTCCCAACTGCCCGGGGGCCATTGGACTATAAAAATCCAGGTTAGATGAAAGCAGTAAGGGTGGAGAATTAGAGAAGGAAAGAAAACTGAAAGAGGTCCAAAAGTACCTGGCTAATCAGATCTGGTCAAAATATTGACAACTCCGTTTATCCTCACTTTCCTTTACTGTTTCCTTAGTTTCCTTTGCAGGAATACTACATGCCATATCCTCAGAAATAAACAGTGATCAAAACTATTTAAGCTCTTCTGAGAGTGTTGATTGGTTCGATAAAAATTATATTAAAACGAAAAGCATTTTGTGTATAAAATATTTCCAAATAAATGGAGTACAACGTATCCAAAAATTAAAATGTTTTTGAAAGATGATAAAATCAGCTTATATTTTTAGAAATACATTTAATTTTTTTTAATGGATATTTTTAAAGCACACATTAAAAGTCCAAAAATTACTCATCGTGGATTTTCGTCAAACACTAAATTAAAATTCTTGTATCCAAAAAATAAATAAAATTGTTATATAAATAGAAAAAATTAGTTAGAAGAAATAAAATTGTTTATTATTATATGTAATAAACATGACTGTTACCTCACTCATTCTCAATGTCACTCATTGTCGTTTCATATAAAAGTGGTTCTAAAAAAAAAATCTCAACTTGCGGTCGGAACCTTTGGTTTCAAAGAGGTTCATATTTTAACTAAAAACTAAAAACACAGTAATTACCAAAATTATCAAAAACGAGTTGAGTATGGGAAGTTATTTACCATCGCATTTTTTAATTTTTTACCTCAAAAAATAAAACTAAATAGTCCGAATTCTTGAAAAATCAGTTCCAATTTTGAAACTGACACTTATATTCAAATCGAAATTGAGTTCATTTAATCAGAGTAACCTACTTTTACCTAAATACCTAAATAAAACTAAATAATCTGAATTCTGGAAAAATCTGTTCCAATTTTGAAACTGACACTTAAATTCAAAAGCAAAATCGAGTTCCTTGAATCAGAGTTTCGGAGGACGCACAGACAACAGAAACTGTATTTTTTTTTAACTTTAGTAGTTTTTGTTGTTCTTGTATTATTATTGTAGAATTCCTAATTATCAATAATAAAAATCAAAAATCAAATTTACTAGTTCAAATAATTTGAAAGCATCTAATAACTATCACTAGTAAAAGATACTATAAACATTAATATTTTGATACTGAAAAAGGAAAACGGTGAATCCAAAACGCATTAAATCAGTTTAATAATAAAAAGTGAACTTACCAAAGGATGGGCTGAAAAGAGTCACTATAAAGAGTAGTCCCGCTAATCTGACAATCAGCTCCATGGCGCCCATGCTGCAAGCGTTGCTTGTCAGAGTGTCACTTTAACTATTTGACTACATACTTTTATTACAACCATCGAGTACGATACTAATTTTAGAATTAGCAATCGACCGCGGCCGAGGAGGGTTCACTGTCAAAAATGTCAGCGAAAACGTGCCGAATTCGACTTTTTATGTCACGCCGAATTCCCCATTTACCATTTTAATTAACTTGCAGAATAATTTATTTCAAACTCCAAGAAGCCTTAGATATTTCCAAACTGAACTGATGATAGTTTGAATATCTAGTGTAGTAATAACGCCACACGAAACTTCGCAGTTTTTCAGTGCGGTAACGATTTTACAATTTAACTTCTGGGTTCATTTTTCACAGTGAATTCGGTTCGTCACGAGATGTTTGGTTTATTATCCTTGTTCGATTCCGCCGCTCGGGTCTTTTCGCCACTTTTGAATCGCGTGCCGGCTTAGGAAAATGCGGTGGAGTCGGTACAGTAAATGCAGGGTGCGTGCTCGGCCAATCACGGCCCGGCTCTGAAACAAAATAAGGCACAATTATTTTGCGATTAACGGCAGGGTTCAGAGTACATACATACATTCAGAAATGGCCATATAATACGACGTTACGGCCCAAGACATGTTTTGTGTTTGTATAAACATCTACTGTGTGTATCACATCGTGATACCGTATTCGTAAATTATAATATTATTCAACATGACATGGGTTTCACTTTGTTTATTACCACACACAATAGATAATACATGTACCTACTGAGTTTTAATGTTGTATTTATTTTTGGTTTACTTACGCAAGTTTGATTACGTATTTCAATTTAATTTATTTTATTCATATTTTTATATTACTTCTTTGAGTATATAGATAGAAAAGTCTTCACTAACAATGACTGGTTTGAAAACTCAGTTACTCCGATTGAGTATAAAATTAAAATGTGGAGAGAAACGTTCGAAACTCCATCGTTGGTATCTAAACACAACTTAAAAGCTGTTTCTAAATGCTTTTGATTTTTATTAGCTTCATTGTAGAGCGATACTCTGAACTATTTTCATCTCACTTACGAAGTGAATTTATTATGTATATTATACCAAAAGATAATAGAATTCTAATTCTAATATCTTATATAATTCTAACTCATATTCTAATATCTTTCATTATACCTGGGGGATATTGAAGATTTAAATAAATCCAAAAAATTACGTGTTGATTTTATACGGATTTCAAGAGTGTATTGCCGGTCTATATATTACGGGAATCACTAGTCAGTGTTTTCATACTTTGATAAAAACATGTTTATTCATTTATTGGGCTTAGCAGGATATACAGGATGTGCGTGATCGTAATTGGATGTTGTAACACTGAGTTATTGCGGAATTCAGAAAATAATAATGTGATTAATTTTTTTTTTAAATGTGGTTTGAGGCAGGGATATAAGTGTGTATGGCTCCAAGTGCACAATAATCTAGGTGGCATTCACAATATTTCGAGATCGCTATTATAAAAATGAAAATATATTTTTTGAAATCATTATTTAAAAATAAAGATTATAGCTGTTTTGCCCTCCGAATGCATTATCAAACTGTTTGATAATGCTTTCAGATGGTGAACTAGCTGTCACGCGTGGTAATAATTATACAGCAGAATTTGTTTAAAAATAAACTGTTTTTTTGTAATTTTAATATTAATATCCTTGAATATATAAATTAAAAAGAAAAATTAGGAATATTTAATTCACATCAAATCCGAATGCTTAGATTACATTGTACCAGAGTTGCAGATAGACACACAATCCAAATTAGTATTTTCGATGATTGTAATTTCTATTTTTGAGCTTTCAACCTTAAAATTAATAAATTACCGTTACCTACAAAGGCGCATAAAAAATACTCCTTGTTTCCTGGTAGGGAGGTTTCAAAAACAAAACACTTGTAATTTATTAGTTCAGAACGAGCCTCATTAGCGCGTCAGCCTGAGAAACATCAAACAACCCCAACAGCAACGGTAGTTGTACCTCTCTTGTCTCGACCACGGTTCAGCGGAGCCCGACTTTGAAGTATTTCACAATCGTTTATCCGCAAGCGCCGCAGGAGAAGTTATTTGCGGAATTAACTCAAATATTCCCCGACAGGGGGCGGGGGCTTGGAACTTGGGTAACTGCGTGAAGGTGAAGGGGTGGGGTTAGGAGATTCTATAAAGCTCGCTTAATTTAGTACATCACAGAAACAGTTTATTAACACTTGCATTTATTGAGAACTGCATGGTAGGATATATGCTTTAAGGCAAAGATAAGAACGAATCTTTGAATTGATTGACATTATAGGGGAGGTTTTATTTTGTTTTATATGTTCATAGAGCCCAAGTGTTAAAATTGCTCGAAGTCAGTCAAATTATGGCATCCTCAAATGCTGTATCTCTTGAGGCTGAAGGAAGTGGAAAGGTAAAGGAGATTTGAACGAGGAATGTTGATAAGTACCTGGCTATTCAGACCTGGTGATTTAATACGGCTTAAGGCATTTCAAGCAACGGAATGGTAGTATTTTGACAAGGGGATATTTCTTTAACATACGGCAAACACACTATTAATTAATGCACTTTTTGAGAGACACATTTCAAAGATATTCTAAACAAGACTTAAAGCAAAACTTAGCATTTTCTAAACCCCTACAGATGATGTAACTCCATAATTAAAAAAATATTTGGGTTTCCCAGTCATGAGACTCGTTGTGTTTGTTCATTGATTCGGTCACCACACAATAATAAGGGTAGCTTGTCATTTTGAGGTTTAAATGTGATGTAGCTGTGGGTTGACCGTGAGGTAAATGCGGGGGTATCGGGTTGTGTGATGTCTTTCCAATAAATACACAATAAGGCCTTCTTCGTGAAACCCCAAAAACGGCCAGCCAATGTATCCTTTAGACATGTTCAAATGGGGACGGCATCAAAAGTCAATTGATAAATAGATATAATAAAACTTACAATCTTTTATATTTATGTAAGAAAGAATGAATTGTTGTACAATAAATTGTATACAAATTCAAAGGAATATAAAACTATGGCGATATCTCAAATAGCAACCTTCACGTAATCATGAAACGCAAATATATATTATGTAGTATATTTTCGAAAATTTTGGCAATTCGATGAGAAACTTTTAGATGTCTTAGTCATTCTCTCTATCCAGGGTTTTTAGTAGACCCATTCACTTATAAATCTACGTAATATCTACAAGTTTAGTTTTTACTTAAAATTACTGAGAATACATCAAACACCATAAAAAATCATAACCAAGGTAAATATTTCAGTTAACATGTTTAATAATTTCATTATTTCTTGTTAGATTATGTCCAATTTTTGTTAGATCTCAAGCCATCAACATAAATAATATATAAAGTTTCATATATTGACCTTGTGAATTAACCTTTTGCCCTCACCTTGTCCTTGAGCAGTCTTCACGGTCAACCTACTTAGTTGATAAGCTAACTTTTAATGTCTGTGGATTTAGCTGAAAAAGCTTTTTTCCGTTATGGATGTTATTTTAAAACCGCAAAATAAATAAGGTTATGGTTAGTTTCAGACCGTCTTCATACTGTAAGAATTTGTTCGGGGTAATTAATTTTTTAATTAATGGTTATATAAAATAATAATTTACTTAATTGTTAAATTAGGTAAATAACATGAAATTTTCTGGCGTTCGCAGAAAATTTCGTAATGTTTTCAAATTTCACTAAAACGTAAAATGTATTCAATAGTACCTATTTACATATCTTTTATTAATTAAATAAAATTTCTCAGTAACTCGTTCAAATAAGTTTTTTCTACGACATTGCCACAAATAAGTTATACTGAACGGAGCTGCGGAGACACTCTTGCATCTCAATGCGGTATCCTGAAGTAAATATAGTAGTAAGGTAGGAAAGTGTTTATTTTATTATGTAACTTGGTGGTGGTTTTAAAATATAATTATTAATTATATTCATGTTCAAAATGTAACAAGCAGTAATTGTTGAATGAAACACTAGTATATATTGAATTATTTCGCGGATAAGAGATAAGCCGCCATAGCTCAGTGGTCAGAGCTGTCGACCGGAAATCGAAGGGACACGGGTTCGAGTCCCGTTGGCGTCAAGTATCTTTTATCAGGAGATTTTTCAATGTGGATGAGTGTTTCAGGCGAATAATTATTGCTTGTAAAATAATATATCCGATGATTATCGGAAAAAGCCAAGTTCTCTCCTGGTAATTATTTTTACCGCATGAATTTAATAAAACTTCCACGGAAGTCGTATTGTTTAACACAATAAACACCTTATGCATGTGTAGGTTAATACGAAGATAATAAACAATGTTTATATTTGTGACAAAATGGGTCGAAATTAAATTTTTTTGATTATTCTCTGAGAATTGTTTTTTTAATACTTGATCATTTTTAATTGTATGAACGAGATAAAAAGTAATGTAAAAGTTATTTTGCAAAAACTTTTAATGGATCAGTTAATTTTAATTTAATTTATTTAATTTAATGAATTTTTATTTCTGCGAGATTTTTCAATGATTTGATTAAAAATGTATATATCTTTTTTCATACTAATCAATAAGCCCGAAAAATTAAGAATTATATATGGAAAATTAGGAATTATATATGTATATAATTCCTAATTTAAAAAGAAAAGCAAGAAAATGGTTGCCATCAAGAAAAGCTCATGAATCCATTATTATTTACATGGCCAAAGAATAAAAATTCTTGTTACATCGATTTACATTTTATCTAACGCAAAGCATACATAATCATGTATTTAATTCCACTGTCGTACGCATAAACTAGATATTTCAAAGAGTCCAATTATTTTGATAAAATACTGTGCTAAAGCTACTTAGAAACGCATACCATCTCGTTAGAGAAAAATATTTTTTACTTAGGCTTAACTGGAGTTCGAAAAGCATCACTTTTTACCCCTCGCAGACCCCGTTTTGTCCAACAAGAAATCCGACGACCCTTTTGCTCACCCTTAGCTTCAGAAACGGTACCAATTTAATTTAGTGGCGTTTACCACCGAGCCGAACCATACAAACTTTTGTCAGAATAAATAAATTCACGACGAATAGTTATTCCAATCCTTTCGTCAAATGTTCCCATTGCTTCTGTGAGTAAGCGCAATAGATAAAAATTTTACTAGTATTTGAAGAAAAAAAAAACAGAAATTAATCTAATCTACCTTGACCATAAACATCTATAAGAATTGTTCCTTTCAAGTGTAGGTACAAATATTTTACAAGGCTTAATTTGGTATACAAACATGTTTTTATATTTTAATTATCAAACAAAAACAAACATTCCCGGATTACGAATAACCTGACGATATGTGAAAAACCTCTACTTCTATTGCAGTAAGTGGAAAATATTGCTTGTATCATAATAGAGGACTTAGCTAGCTACAGAATTGAACCCTGGTGGGAACCAAACGCGATCCCAACACAGCCATTGACTTACGTTCTTTTGTTTCGAAAAATAAATCATGTAAGAAAAAAATTGTAATACATGGGGTGTCTCAAAAATAGTATCAAGCGGAAATCCAGATGTAGAGCACCACTGCATGTACCCAATACCTCAATAATATATGTCCCTGTGACCAATAATCTCCTGTAAGTCAAGGTTTCGCGAAAAAATACGAAAAACATCATAACTCGAAGACAATACAAAAAACACACATGGGGGTGATTTAAGTACTCCTAGTGGTGTTCTAACTTTGGACTTCCGCTTGACACTATTTTTTGGGACAACCTGTATTACAACTTACATTGTGTTTAATGTAATTGATGTACTGAACTTTTATATCAAATAAATGATAAGCTACACAAATAGACCATTGAAAAAACTTTTATGTAATACTTATAACTATAAAATGTCAACAAAGGCATAACCTATAAACGAAAACTACATAACTTAGCCGGTCATTTAAAATACCAAAGTAGAATGAAACTGATGAAATAATTAAATAGATAACCATACTATATTTTAACAGGATAACAATGCGAAGTGAATGAAGAAAATACAATTTTTTCGACTAAAAACAGATAGTGGGAAAGAAACAAATTAGGATGTTAATTTAACACGTTCATACGATCAGGACGTTAGATTTTTTGATTGGCTGTAAAATTATAAGAATTTTATGACATTAAAAATTATTTTTAAAAACATAAGGAAACTTAACCATTTCATATTTAATATACCAGGAGATCATAAAGTGACCTTAAGGAAAGAATGTCAGTTACCAATGAATAATACAATATAAATAACCCTGATTAATTCTGGACAATATTTTTTTATCATCGTTGGTTAGAGACGAAATTATTATGAATCCATACATTATTCATTTATCCATAATATTTTATCTCTTGGTTATTATGAGCTCCTCACTGGCTTCAGAATTAATAGAACTGCCCTAATTTGCGTATCATTTTGATGGCTTGGAGGCAACCAAATGACAACCCATTTTGGCACCAGCGGCTAAGCTAAGGACGCGAGAAATTTGCACCATTATAAAAAGGGACGGCTGTTCGTAAGAGCATTTCATTATCGAAGACTAAGATACCATAACTGCAGTATGAACAGTTTTTCTTCAGGGCATAATCAGGTAATCCAGCGGAGATCTTTGTAGGAGACGGACAGACCGATCACCATGCAAATTCTTGATGGGACTGTCAGTAGACAGGTGGAATACTCTCCGGTAAAATTTATATCTGTTCGAATGTAGATTCCTATAGTGAAAACATGATTGTACGCAATATGTTTTATTTTTCATGTTAATGCTTAATTTTGGCCTAGTCTTTAAGCAGCTGTTTCGTCCATTATTATTTTCACTATACCTGACCATATTTTAATACTGTTAATTATGTTTTTGTGTATATTGTAGGCATCCTGTAGCCTAACCACTATGCAGGGACATTGGGGGTCCATTTTTGATATTTGTTTTTGGGGTGTTATGCCGTGTTACGCTAACTCCTTCTTTAGCCAAAGTTTCGGACAGCATTGCAGTGTCCATCATCAGGGCAGATGTGTTATTTGAGGTTGTGGTGAAATGTGAGCTTATGTATGAGGATGTGATACCGTGTTGCCAGCTCCAACCCTCTGAGCTAACATTAACGTATAATTTTTAAAGTGGTTTTCTTCTTTTAGCTCTGGTGTAACCGTCAATTACCGGATATCAAGAACTATTGAGCTTAGCTCCATCGTCTCTATTAATGTTTACGGGATTTTTATGAATTGTTTGAAGAAGTGGCACTTGACACAGCTTCGGCTGTCCCTAAAGTATGGTGGCGCTACGTCGACGTTGTCTTCGCCATTTGGCCTCATGGAACGGAGAAACTAAACGAATTCCTGGACCATCTTAATTCTCTCCACAGCAAAATTAAATTCACAATGGAACTGGAAAACAAAAATAAAATCCTGTCTTTTCTAGATGTGGAGGCCTATTTCCAAAAGGATTTCAGAACACTTCAGAGCTTGTAAACTCGGCCACCCTGACAAATCGGCAATTGCCGAGCATTTGATTGACACCGGGCATTACTTTGAATTTGTTCCTGAAGTCCTGGGGAGACCCAAAACTTATAGAGCACGGCGGATTACGGAAGCCATTGAAATTCATAAAAATCCCGTAAACATTAATAGAGACGATGGAGCTAAGCTCAATAACTCTTGGTATCCGGTAAATGACGGTTACACTAGAGCTAAACGAAGAAAACCACTTTAAAAAATATACGTTAATGGGTTGGAGCTGGCAACACGGTATCACATCCTCATACATAAGCTCACATTTCACCACAACCTCAAATAACACATCTGCCCTGATGATGGACACTGCAATGCTGTCCGAAACGTTGGCTAAAGAAGGAGTTAGCGTAACACGGCATAACACCCCAAAAACAAATAGCAAAAATACTTTTGGCCGTGAAAATCATAATTGGGGGTCTAGATTCTTTTTATAATAAATGTAGAGTCGTTTAACTAAAATTAGAGTATTTTTGAGAGCCCTGAAGGAGTAACCATCTGTTACTTAAACCAGGGCGGGTAAGCGGTGGATAACCTCCAGTATTTACCGCAGTGTGAGTTATCTGCGGTCTGTCGGATACATGTTTATTCACAAATCACAGAAAAGTGCTCATGTTAGTTTGTTTGCCTCACCTTTTAGAGCACTTTTCCATATTTCACTACTCTTTGAAGCTCCTGGTTGAATTATACAATATTATTCTAGATAAGATGGTGATTTCATTTAAACGAAGTTTGTCGAGGTGGGTTTTATAAAAAAAAATTTGCATACTATCCGGCATTATTTTGGTGTAGTTCGAATTTTTAATTTAACAGTAGAGTTGCATTACCGATACGTTTTCGCTCGCTCCTTACTAATTTCTAAATTAACATTTTATCAACATGCAATGTAAAAAAATTCTACCCCTTTGATAGTATATGCAGTTAAACACGTAATCCCAGTGGTTTTATCGTTCGTGCACCTGTTATTTTATTTTACTGGTGCACTATCCAATATTGAAGTTCCATGAACATTTTTTAATTATATTGTTTTGAAATGTTGCATGAAATATTAGCAAATAAATAACGAAACAACTAACGTCACGCTATTAATTATTCCGCAAGGCTCAAATGGTGTAACGCCACACAAATTTGTCTTTGTGTATCACTCGTCGCTTGATTTAGGTTCTTAGGCACTTATCTATCTATCCTGTTATTCCTTACTCACGAACCGACCGATACTATATTTGTGCGATGGTATTATTTTCAGATATCTTACTCGTGATTCAGTCATGTAGTCACATAGGTACGCCTCAGGGATTTGATTTCATCTACCTTCCCTTAGTCTATTTTCATTATTTCTCTATCACAGTCCGTTTGATACATCCCTCTATCTTAACTAAAGTATTACAATCTTCAGAGCATAGGCTGTTTTTGTTCTACCGGTATTTCAAAGGAAGTTGCTCCGAGAAGTTAGCATCAATGATCCCCTTGGCACCGGTGCGTAGTCGGAAAACTCACCAACCGCATTTACAACAGAGAACGGGTTGCGTTCTAGAGGTCAACAGCTCGGCTGTGGAACGATTTGCTGGCTTCTGTGTTTTCTCCCTCCTACGACACGGGTCTCTTCAAGACACATGTTTACTCCTCCCTCGCATCAAAAAGACCCTACACGCAGCATCCCCAAAGATGAAATAGACCCTGAGGGAAATTATTCTCATGGCCTCCTGTCTTAAGTTTATGTCAAAAGAAAACTGTTCCAGCCTTCACCATTAGAAATCAGGAATGGCACCAGAACTCCAATATGGACTTCTCGCCTTGCTTCTCTTAGAAATCTTGTTTTAACAACCACTGTATTCGTCTTCAAATGAACGTATTTCCTCCCTCCACCATTATGTTAACCCTTCAGTACTTTCCACACGTTTGTTCAGTCTGCAATGTTTTCTGTGTATTTAAAATTCGCTATATACATCTCATTTTTTTTAATTTTACGTAAAAAAAATACTGTTTTAGAAACTAAATAAAATTATCAACCCGGTATATGCATTCAAAATAAATATTACTTTTTCTAAATAATAAAATTTTAGTATCAAACATGAAAAATGTTGTCAAAAACGCTAACCAAATTGTTTACTAACAATCGTTTTGTTTGGGGAATTTGTAAGAAAACTGTACCTTCACTTTTATCTCATTCATATAATAAAAAAATATAAATAATTTTTAAAGTTAAGCCGATTGTTATGATAGCGGCGCAAAACATGAATTTATCATTTTATCTATTTTTAAGAATGTATTAATAGATTCCAGTACAAAGATAAAAATACTTTTGTAAAATATGGACGTCCGGTCATATATATTATGACCCTCAAACGCTGGAGGGGTTAATGCCCTTATTAATTTACTTACCAATATCAAGCAACGATTACGTCCAAGAATTCAGCATAACCAAATATATTATCTAGGCATATATCTTAACAGTAATGGTCTGAGTTTTAACTCGACTTTTTTACATTTAGTTTGTCTGTAAATTTGTTTAAACGTTCCGTTTCCGTTCCAAGATGGTGGCCGTTTTAATGGTTTAGTGAGAATTTTGTTTAAATTTGAAATCGTTGCATTTATTAGCAATATGGCCTGCACTGTTCACAGAACTCTAATATAATAATATTTTTAGATACGTTTAGCAATAAGTTTTTGATCTAAATAATATGATCCCAGTTAGGAATACCATAAGCAGCTACGAAAGTACCCGACGAATCGAGTCACTCGCACGCCATGCGCCACAGAGAAATGCAATCTTGGGGTTCCCATGTTTATCATTGTTGATTACATCCTGCGCATTGATGGTCCTCTGCGCATCTCTGCACCGTTCTGAGCTCCGGATAGCGGTTGACTCATGAATACGTAATGCGACAATTATTGCTGCTTGCATCTCGACTCTTATGATGTTCTGCAGTCGAGGCATGCATGGGGAGAGCAATATAGGATGAATGGAGGCTGCGCAACTTTAAGACTCGGGTATGAATAGAAACGACTAAATCGTAATATTGCCTAGGCTAGGCATTTGTATCCGACGGGCCGTGTCGGGGGCTGTGAAATATGAAATATTGCCCGAATAGAACTACATTTCTCCTGTACATAGCTATGACAATATATGAATACATGTGATAAAGTAGGGCTAAGCATAGAAGAATATCTTTTTTATTTAGATTGTCAAATTGTTCTATGCCAATAACCTAAATAAAATCCATGGTACCAGAAAATATAATTGTTATTTCTAGTCAAGGTCATAATACACTAGGATGGAACCTTAGTAAGATCCCCATTTCTAGTCCAGTTCATAATACACTTGGATGGAACCTTAGTAAAATCCCCATTATCTCAAATGTCATTTATCACCATGCCGCACATTTCACATGAAATGGTTGAACACGAGACTCATAAGTTTGACATGCTCCTGATACAAAGACGAAAATAAATAGTTTTAACAAGTTAACAAGTTAAATGAAAATAAAATCTAAAAGCACAAAGAAAACAACACGTGAAAACAACTCGTAAAAATGTGGACATTTTTTTCATTAATAAATTTCTTCCTTGTTTTTTCCAGATCTCGGGGAGGGTGGTGCAATCTCAAGATTTCCACATGATACATTAAATATATTAAAGTAAAAATATATATATTGTAAGGTAATACATTTAAAAGAATGAGATATAAGTGAAAACAAAAAAAAATAATAATACGAAATAATTTAAAAATTAAAATAAAGATAAATTTTTAGACATCTATGATATCAGGAATTGGTCACATCACTTGTAAAAATGGGACCCTGCCATAAGTCCAGTGCTGCCGTCACAAGAGCGTTTACGCTTGTATCTAGTCGCGTTCTCTAACTGGTAATACGTTTTCTGATAAGGGCTTGGAATCCGGGAGCGCTCCCTTCTTCAAGCATCTTAGTGGCAATGCAGACCGAGACAACACAAAAAGCATTCAGTAACAGTTGTTGTATGTTTCTTACATCCTTTGTAGAGTCGCTTTATTAAAGTTAAAACTTTGAAACCTTGTATAGTTTTTTAGATTTTTTGTGTTGCTGAGGATCTATTTTATTCATTATTTTTCTTTAGTTGGTGTAGGTTCTTAAAAAATATTAATTTAAAATAAAAATATCTTAAACATTCATATTTGTGAGTCCACTATAATAAGCCATCGCAATTTTGAAGTATTTCACCGATATTACTGTTTCAGATTTTCTACTTGAAAGTTAAGCTATTCTTATGCTATCATACCAGCATTGAAATACTCGAAAAAATTTCTCCCAGAACTGCCCACTCAAATCCCTCTAGAATCTCTAGAGAGGTGAGTTTATTTAAATCTTATTTTCGCTAATGGTTATCGGAAACAACGAACCTTTAAAAGTTGGATCTAGAAACTAGAAATTTCTATTAATAAAGCTCCCTCGGGTGCTGAACAAAGTAAGAATAAAAACGTTGGCTGTAAAATAAAAGAGTGTTTATCCAAAATCTCAGCAAGGTAATTATAAACGAAAAGGGTTGAATCGAAATTCTTCGAAAGAAATAAACTTTTGGTTATTTTAATGGCTTTGTCTATTCAATGTTATTTTGTGAGTACAACAAAAATCCATTCTTTGAATAATAAATACCGAATGAAGCCTATACGTTTTTTTTTTATCTTTTAACTCTCAAAATTGTTTTTTTTATTAAATTCAATTTATTTTGTAACAAATTTCGAGCGAGAAATTGTTTCCTAATTAATCTGACGGTAAAAATGATACAACCGAAAAATTGCAAGAACCAATGAATATTAAACATATAGCTTTTGATTTACTTTACAAAATTTAGATGTAGGTAGTACAAATAATTTATACTTAGTATAAAATTCAAACCTTGGAAATAGTTGTGTAAAAAGTAGTAAAAAAATTAAAAACTAATACTTTTCGAATGTTCTACGATACGGAATAGTCATAACGGAAAGATTGAAGCAAATAAGACATTTTAGGAAATTACAACGAACAGATCAGTAAGATCAGTTCAAAGAAAACTCACTGTGAAAAAAAAAAACACAAAATGGGATGCCAGCGATGTGATGGTGTCTAACGTCTGATATAGATGTTCAGCACTTTTGTCAACACAACTATGTAAGTTTAGCTTACAACGTCGATTCCAACTCACGCAAGGATCCTTTGGAGTTTCCATTTGTAACAACAACTAAGCACGTTTTCAATGAACAAAAAGAATTCAAGGATGTCACAAATTAAAAAAAGTCAAGTTTTAGAAAACAAAGATGCCGAGATGATAAGTAATCACACGAAATTCCCTTGATAAAAAAAAATCGCAAAGTATACTCCGAAAATTATAAGAAAACTAATCTGGTACTGTTAGTTAACGTTTGAATGACATATTTCATAGCGTCAAAATGCTACTCAGATAATCAAGAGATTTTCGCTGTATTTTAAATAAATCGTTTTTTATTAAATATTTTCACAAGAGTCACTTACGCCTCTTAATTACAGTCGTTTTTTTTTTAATATTAGCACGCTTCTTGTGACATTCGTATTTACATAATATATCTCGATTTCAAATCATTTTCAAAAATCTTCGCTTATAAGAACGCTTATAACTAAGCCCTAAATAAAGATTTTTTATTCGGGCACAAAACACAACAATACAGTGCGATCCGCTACTTTCACTACTTGTATCTTTTTGAACCTAAAATTTTTTTCACCTGTCGCAAAAGCGGTATTAAAATATATGGTTGGATAAAGCAGTCGAATGAAAAAAGACTTATGTAGTGCGTAGATTTGGCGAAAAAACTTGAAGACGGTTACTGATTGGATTCAAAAGCCATATTTTGAAATAACCATAGACATATGAATATTAGTAGACCTGCCCTAAGTGATTAAAAGCGTATTATCCCCACTCCCCATACCGGTTCCATTGAGCCGGCTGGGCTCGCGTATGGCCTCAAATGAAATTTGAAAACGTGACGTCATCATTCTTGTGCGAACTATGGTCGAGGCATCATCGGTTCATTTTACTAAATAACACGGCAAAATTTTGACTTGTACTATGAAAACTGGTAAAAATAGATGTGAAAAAAGAGAATAAACCCAATTGTCGTATTACATTCCATATATAAGCATTATTTTACTTTATTTTACGCATATTCACATCGTATAATATGAATCAGTTGTTACTATCACATCGAGAAACGTCTGGACGCGAAACACAAAGCTGGTTGGTTGCTGGGAAGTAAATTATGAACATTTATAAAAGTGTCTTAACTAAATACTCTGAAACTAACTACGACTCTGAAAATAGAAGCTGCCTTACTTTGCCGAATTTGGACTTCGCAAATTTGTTCATAACGTGGCGAGTAATTTGCGCTCCCATGTAAAAATGTCTATTCATTCAAAGCAGATTTTACTTTTAAGAAGTAAATGGTGATATTATAATGCGAGATGCCTATTTACTGTCAGATTGATTTATTGACGAATCACAGTCAGCTTCACTCCCTTCGTTCTTCAACAGTTGATTTTACCCCTCGCCCATATCTTCTCGTCTATTAATTCCTATGTCTGTGGAAATAACGCTTAAAATCTCGAACATATTCCAATCTCTTTGGAAATAACAAGTTGAATGTTTGACGTTATACGTATTCAACTCGTACAAGTATTAGTGTAAAAACAAAAACTTCAAGTCTAAAAGAATGAGGTCTCCAGTCTGCGGCGTACGAGTAACATTTCTTTTGGACACAGTATCTGGAACCATTACTGTATCTTTTATCAGGAGATTTTTCAGTGTGGATGAGTGTTTCAGGCTAATAATTATTACTTGTAAAATAATTGGAACCATTACGATTATTTCTAAAAAATTTCTTGTGAAGATAACTTTTTTAATCGAGATGAAAATACACAGGTACCAATAACTTGTTATTTTTGTGTATTTTATTGCAACGCGTGTAAACTATTTCGCGTGACCAAAGTATCTTGTTCGGTTCAAAATTTATTGTACCCTTGGGAAGCGAAATATAATATTATGTGTACATTGGTTGATAAACTCTCATTTCAAAGCAATTGCTATCCATTGTAAAGTAGGTAAATAACCAATGGTTAGCAAAATTAATAAATGGACAATGGTTGTATCGTGTTTTAATCAAATTATTTTAATGAAATTGTGACAAAGGTAAAACATATCGTTACAAAAACTAATAAATCATCGTGGCATTTCCACCTTTTGAAAGGTTTATCATTCACAAAACATTGGTGTAACAGCTACACAATATAAAATGGAAGTAACTAGTCAACACTGAACGTAATAAGCTAATAATGATCTCATTTGAATTTAAAAAAAAATATATATTTACTTCATAGACCCACCTTCATATCGTATAATTTCTAGGTATTTCTTTTTTCGTGTTACACACTGAATAGAAAATAACTAGAAGTATGTTCGATATCGATTTGAAAGAAAACGCGTGGTAAGTTTATTTAAAACATTGGCCAGGCCATTGATATTGTATATTTGTATTACAAATTCGTCAGATTCGAACAAAGCCAGAAAAAATATGACATATTTAAAAAATATATTGTAAATCAAATTTACTAATGTTATTTTATTATTTTTATTCAGTCGGTGTTCAGGACCATTTTCCAACTGTAATTAGGCCTCGTTGAGATGTCTTATTTATAATATGATTCTATTACAATTTAAATTTTTATAATATCTAAAAATTTATTACCGATTAAACCAATTTACTGAGAAAGTAATTACGAAAATAGATTCTCTATTCTGTTGGGTTCTTTGAAATCTGTTAACACATTTAAATAGTATTGTAGAAAGCAATCACTTTGTGGTTTGACATATTTAATAAAATAAAATACTTTTTGTTTTAAAACCACGAGTTTTTAATATTAGTTATAAATATTACTAGGTAATATTTTATTATTAGGTAATAATTTGTACCCTGAAGATGCTTGAGTAAAGCGAAACCGGTCGGTTATAAAAATTATTAAAAACTAGTGGTTTTAAAACAAAAAGTATTTTATTTTATCATTTAAATATTGTTTAACATATTTTAAAGCTGAAAGCATTCGTGTGTAAAAATATTTGGATAGTGGATTTCCACTAAGACACAGGCAGATATATAAGTATATCGACTTTTGTTATACCTTCAGTATATCCTCTCTGCATACCCTTCGGCGACACTAACTGTACGTAGAAAAACAGAGTGTATATATAAGTATGTCGTATTTTGTTATTCTTACTGAGTACTCCTTCAGGGACAGGGTTTCGTTGTTTGTAAAAACAAGGCCTGTTATGGTGAAATTTTAGATGATTTTGACTCACCCTGAAATTGCGTAATTTTTTTCGTAAACAGTCCATAAACGAACACATAACTTCCAACTTTTAATCCGTGTGATATTGTATTACTGCCTGTTTCACGGTGTTAAAGGATAAAGATCCAATCATTGCAGCATTAATACGTCGCATAGTAATCAAGACAGAATTCCCTTAATCAATCAAACAACGGCAACCGCCCCATAGCAGATGTCATCCCGCGCTGCAAATGCCTTTGGGGAATACGTTATCCGTTATATTTGTTTTCCCCGCCATACGTCAACACGATCGCAGTTAGCTACGAGGAAAGTCCGGGATAGACTGCGAGGCTGTTTGTTTTCAGTCCTCCCAGGATTGTGGGACAAACTCGGATTATGAATATTGAAAGGTTTCGCAGGTACCCGGGAATATTCGTTTCCACTCAAGTTGAGCTATCTTAGAAACGTGTTTACTTTTAAGACCAACTATTTCACCAGTTTTATTGGATGGGATTTATGTATGATAATATCTTGTAATGTATTGACATTACACGTGGGCATCTCTGGTCTAGGTTCTGGGATATTGATTGATTAGTTGAAAGAAACTCCCACTGATGGTATATTATGATCAGGATTGTAGGATATTGATTGTTTTCGTTTATTTAGATTAGAGAAACCGCCTACAAGTGACATTTTGATTTGGGTTGTATGATATTGATGGTTCTATTTGATTAACCTGCTTAGAGTGATATTTTAGACCTGGTTTCTGTGACCTTGTTTTGATTGATGAATCCTCGTGAGTATCATTTTAAATTTCGTTTTACAATTGGATGTTACTAATTTGAATGGAAGCATACATTTATAAATTATTTATCATACTTTGCAAATCTGGCGAGATTCACTTCAAACTAATATTTCTTCATATATAAAAGTCAATGGTTTGACCCAAGCGAGTTTATTGTTAAAAAGTAAAAAATTCTTAAAAAATTTTGATTCTTGAAATTAAATTTTTTTAGAATTTTCTTTTTAATATTATTTTTTTTCAAAATATAATGCTTTTTATGAAAAATATAGTAATATCATGGTAATAAAGAACTATCAAACTTAACATTCCCGCGCATTATGGAGTTTAAAGCATATTATATAATTGAAGTTTCATGAAAAAAATATTTATCTCTTGTTAACGTTTATGATAAGTAAGTTTTTGGAAAGCAATATAAATTTATTTTAACTTCATTAAAAAATGAATTAATTTGTGGTATTTTAGACGTGGGTGAAAAAGGGGAAAAACGAATTTGCTATCATTTATTAAAAAAAAAACAGGCGTAGACCAAAACGAAAGGAAATTAAAAATGAACATATCTGCGCAGAACTTTATAAAACATTTACGATAAATATTTGTAACATTACATATTTTAATTTGCTTTTCAATTAAATATTTGCATACCTTATCTCAATTGAAATAAATATTTTGACGACTTGGCAGTTTATTGGCCTATTAAGATATTTGAATATATGGCTAGAGATTTAGTTAAATAAAACTAATGTTTTAGGCTAAATATTAAAAACATTTGCTTGTATTCACCATTCCAGTAAACAAAACTAGAAGAATTATTATCATTAATCTAAATCTTTTCCAAGGGCAAATAATTGTCTAACTTATGCCTCAAATGCTATACCTAATTAAGTGTTGACCTAAATATTTTACGCTTGAATCCCAAACAAATTTTAAAAAATCTGTCAATGTCATTAAATATTAGCTTAAGGTCAAAAGAGGTACAAATATTTGACAAATCGGCCAAATTTAAATACTTAATGATCTCAAATATAATTTGATTGAAGTTGAGACCTTTGAAATTAAATTTGACCTTTCTTTACTTTGTATTAGAATATTGTATTTAATAATTTCGAGAGTATTGAGATTCGGCGTCCAAATGAAATTCATTTCGCATTTTAAATAAATTGTTCTTGGAAAACAAGTTTCTGATGAAAACGCGGTGTTTACTATCAACATCAGTAACAAAGTAAACCAATAAAGAAGGCAAAAGTTTTCAGAAGTTCATCTCTTTTTAAGTTCGATTTAAGTTTGACGACACTAAAGAATAATAAGCAATTCGCGCAGAGAGAGCGTGCATTCGCGAAAACTTGATGGATAGGAAGCCCCGGTATTGACTCCTGCAACTGTCCCACCTACCCATTGTACCTATCTACAAAATTTGTAATAATTTTAATTTAATATATTTAATGTCACTCCGACAAGAATAATTGTAACAAAAATAAAAATACGTAAAACCTACCTTTCAAGGTGACAGTAAGCTCAGTGTAGCTCACTGTGAAATAATACCTCAGACAGGTAGGATTGTCATGTAATATAAAGAAAAGCGCAAATACAATATTGTGAATATAACGTTCATATTACCAGTGAAGCAACCAGAAGCTTGTGGTCCCATCTGGGCTTGTCTTATGTTCCAGAAACCCAGATTTAAAACATTGAGGAATACTGTTCATCAAGTTTAGTGGATGCATAATTAGTTGTCCCAAATAACATAAATGGAGTTGACATAGTTTTGGGACTGGTTCTTCGAGCGTGTTGCAAAGAGCTTATACCAGCAGCACCTTCTTACACAAACTCACTGGAGTCGCAGTTTTGCGACATCAATCAATGTAAATAAATAGGACGATTTTTTTAAAAAGATTTCAGTGCCTCATCCATATTGATCTAATGGATTTGTATTTTGTGTAAATATAAATATAAAAATGTATTTACATTCACCAATGTAACACGCATGTTCACTGTACTTTAGTTATGTTTTTGTTTTAAACACGTTTTATGAGTAGGTAAAAGAAATGTTGTTTTTATTACCTAAATATTGAACTAAAATTAAAAAAGCAGGTTTGAATCTAATATCCAAAAAAACATCCATTATAAATAAGAATAATTATTTTTTTACTGCATCTTAAAACTGCTTGAAAATATCACGCCGAAATCACGTCTGCAACTGAAATGTTGCTGAAAAGGCGATTTATCAATTGGGTTGACAAGTTATATCGAATCCCCTGGAACTGGCTGACAGATTCCGACCCATAATGTGGAATTACGAACTATAATCCACGGAAAATGGCCATTTCGCTTCGTTTGTATCGGCTCCATTCCCAGTAGAGATGCTGGGGATGGGGAGACGGTCGTATTTAAGATGTTTTTCATCTAACCCCTTTTCTTCAAGTGCTAAGTTATTTTTAATGAGAAAAGACGGCTAATCCGTTGTGCTTTTTAAGACTTGGGAGCGATTATCGAAAGGAACAAATTTAAAATTTAATAAATATATTGGATAATTCACTAAGATTTCTCACCAATAGAATTTATAATTACTTCTGCCAAGCAATACCTACCAATATTTCCTAAATACGCCTGTCCAAATCGAATTGCAATATTCATAAAACTAGCTAGAGATAGAGAATTTATCAACCTTCATAAAACCAAGAATCAAGGACTAAAGTTAACTGTTTCCTTCCACAAAAAAATGTACGGGCTGTTAAAGGTTTTTTAAATACGATAATTAAATTTAAAAAAAAAAACACAGCGTCCAATTTAAATTTCGTTATTATTCATCGTAAATTTATCCTAACGAAGAATATACTGGTTTTGTAACATGTCGATCCTTTTTGATTAAATAGTGTTGTTTACAAAGTTATTTATGTTATTCAATTAGTGATTTTGCAATTATTGAAGAAGAAATTCTATCAACCTTAGATTTACTAACTGTTGAATATTTAAATAATTTATTTTATATTAGAACTGCAGTTGATAATCGTTTTTTTGTTCGATTGACACAATAATAATAATTCGTATTATTACAGAAAGCAATCACTTTGTGGTTTGACATATTCAAAATGAAATAAAATAATTTTTGTTTTAAAACCACGAGTATTTAATAATTTTTGAACTGACCGGTCGGTTCAAAAATTATTAAAAACTCGTGGTTTTAAAACAAAAATTATATTATTTCATTTTAATAATAATTCGAAATAATCTTTTTTTTTCTCAAATTTTTTTCAATTAATATTTTCGTTTTGGGCTAATAATTATTGTAAAATATTTTTTTAACAATAATTCGGTTGATAATCAATGCTTTTGATATATACTGAATTTATGGTGTTTTTTTGCCCATTTGTGATTGATCAAAAAAAATATCGGTCTATTGTCAACTTACAGGGTATTCTTTATGACGGATTGAATGTGTGCTTAATAAAGAGAAAAGGAAGATAGTTAAAATTTATTCAATTAAAAAAAGCACTTCACTAAAATATTGGAAACCGTTAAAATAAAATCTTGTTTGAAGTTTATTGCTTTATTTAAAAAAAAACATTATTTTAAAATGATCAATATGAAATAGAAATTTTATTATTTAACGCTGGCGTATGGCAGATTTAAATATAAATCTGTCAGACGTAATGGTTGTTTTCTCTATACTCACGATTAACAATTATTGTTCGATTTCAATTTAAACGTCCATTTGCGTAGTCAAATTCCGATCAGAATACATATAAAGTGAGCAAACACTAAGGACTAAGCCTTTGTGTTTCGGGTTGTAACAGCTGTATTCTATAGCAGAACATCTGGTCGTATATTTGTACACTTGTATTTTACTGTAATTTAAAGATTTCTAACTTTTTATCGTCACACCAATACTAAAGTCAAGGTCAAAGTTCAAGGAATGTAATTAAGAATTATGAGTATTGTGATGAGAACGGTCTAGTTACGTCACAGGTTACTGGCGTCCCCCAATAGCAACTCAGTGGTTGCAGAAATAAAGGAGCAATTCTAGTAATAATTTACATTACACTATATGGTCTGCGGATGTGTACCTACGAATTGTGAAAAAATTAAAGAGGTAGTGATACAATAAGTCGGCTGCATCGTGTAGTAATATGTACAATGGCATATTTGGTTGGAAAGAAAAACAGAAGTCACCAAAGATGAATTGATGACCTGGAAAGCGAACTGCCGGGCTTTTGGTGAATTAAAGCAATATTGTAGTCAGCTGATACCAAGAACCAAGAGAAAAAGCTATTAAAAATGTCGTTTATTCCAAGAACTACCTTATTCGTTCGAAACAAATTAAGACGATTTGAAAATTGAAAATCAATATCTTTATTTATTCGTAGGTTTCTACTCAGTTAAACCTTTTCACTGGTTTCAAGAAATGAATATATGAAAAAACCCCATGAAATCAATATAATATGCAAAAACTAAAAGACACACCTAAATAATATTATATTTACACATCAGAATAGAAATATTAAAAAGGAACGCGTACATTAGTTTATATTATGTAGGTACGTATATATTATGTTGGTACAACTTAGAACAGAGATATGAAGGTTATGTTGGTACACCCTAGAACTGGAATATGAAAGAGAAACGTGTACATTAGTTTATAGTATGTTGGTACTCATATATTATGTTGGTACACCCTAGAACAGGAATATGAGAGAGGAACGTGTACAGTATATCATGAAGGTTATGCTGGTACACCCTAGAACTGGAATATGAAAGAGAAACGTGTACATTAGTTTATAGTATGTTGGTACGCATATATTATGTTGGTACACCCTAGAACAGGAATATTAGAGAGGAACGTGTACATTAGTATATCATGAAGGTTATATTGGTACACCCTAGATCTGGAATATGAAAGAGGAACGTCAACATTAGTTTATAGTATATTGGTACGCATATACTATGTTGGTACACCCCAGAACAGAAATATGAAAGAGGAATGTGAACAATAGTTTATATAATGTAGGTACGTATATATTATGTTGGTACACCCTAGAAGAGAAATTCGAAAGAGGAACCCCAAGTGGAAAACAATATGCATTTATTTAAAAATAAAACCAAGACTAGTACAAGTTATACTACTTCATGGCAAAGCTCAACTCTATTCCCTTTTGTTTGAGAATAGCGCCAGGGAGTAGTTTAAAACTGTCGAAAAACTTTTTAGCTGTTTGACAAAATATAGAAAGTGCCCGGAGTAAGTCTTTGTTTTGAGCCAACTGATGGCTTTCAAAGACAAAGGTTTTTTTATTTTTTTTATCTTTGACTTTTTTTGGTTGAAGTGGTACCAATACAGTGATTCTTATAAAAGTATTAGGTGAACACAATCCTTTCATTTTAGCATGTGGTATTAATGAGATATGATTTTACATCTTTGGATTACGTTAATTAATAATGTACACCAGTAACTAAACATATTTCATTATCGAAGGAAGCAAACACTTTGTGGCTTGACATTATTACACAAATGAAAGAATATCTTTGTTTTAAACCACTTTATTAAATTTATATACGTCGACCGGTTTCGGTTGAACTCAACCTTCATCAGGACAGTACAAATATAAACTAAAATATAATACAGAGGGAGATTATTGTTCGGGAAATTTTCCGAACACCTAATTAATACTAATCATACATTTAATAGAACGACAGGAGTTCAAATACTACATAAAAATAAAATACTTAATTGTAGACCCTTATTTGAAGTAACATTTTTGAAATTTTAAATGAGGAATTATGCAATTTGTTGAATGAAACATCATTACCTCATTGAGATTTTTTTTCAATTTTTCTCCAGACAGTTAGTCACCATAATGCTAATTATTCCAATTTGACAGTTTGTAGAAAGATCCACGCTCCTGCAAACCCTGGCAAGATGAAAAGGCAGTATCTAACACGGTCACCACCTAAAAACGGAAATGGAAGGTACAAACAAATTAACAGACGGACGAATTTCTAAGCGGTCTAGTTAAAACAGAACTTTGCTTCTCTCAGTTGTTTATGTCAGAGAAGAGCTGCCGTGTTTTATTTATTTATGCCAATAAATCGCTTAAATTTTCAATTTAATTTTGGATTAGAATATTTTTACGTGACTAAAGGCCTTACACACCTCCCTTAAATCAAAAGCAATCTCGGGGCAGTGGTGGGGAACACCCTAGAACGCTTCCTTTATCGCCGCGTGAGTAGCCAAATCGGCCCTACCTCCGAAATCGGGACCGATATCGGAACCGTATTAGGTTGGCTAGCGTTGAGTCACCCAGTGTGCTATTATGCTCAGTATCGCCATCTGGATCAACAAGCGCTCCTCTGCACGAACAGTTTCACTCTGCGGCAGGGCAGTAGAGAAGACACCAATTTTACACCCACCACTACTTCCTAAATCGCCCCCGATTGCAGGGGGGGTGTGTAAGGCATTTTATAAAAGACAAGGCCTTTAGGTTTAAGTGTGAAGAAATTTTTGACATATAAAATCAAGAAAGTATGCATTTTTGGGAAGATTTTAACTAAAAAGCAAATATGTCATCATCGTTTTGATCAAATTAAGAAATATTTTTTTTAAATGTGAACAAGTGAGAACATACATGAGTTATTGCTGAATAAACTGCATAAATTCGGTATAGGAGGTTCACTATATAAGTGGTTTATTAGTTACTTGATCAACAGATTACTGTCTGTTAAAATTGATGGTACATTTTCATACAAATTCACTGCTACGAGTGGTGTTCCCCAGGGGTCATATTTAGGTCCGATCCTGTTTTTATTATTTGTTAATGATGTGTTATATATTTTCAATGATGTTCAAGTATTAATGTTTGCAAAAGACCTCAAATTATTCAAAGCAATCAGACACATTAACGATTGCCATATATTGTCAAATAACTTGTTGAGATTTATTATATGGTGTCACGATAACCGCTCGCATTTTAACATAAGCCAATGTCAAATTATGAGGTTTTATAGAATAAAGAATTTTTTTTTATTTCATTAACAATATGTCGTTAGTATCTTCCTTTGAAATAAATGCCTTAGGTATGTGGTTTTACACGAAACTCAACTTTATCAAGCATAAAAATAATAACCAATAAAGCTTTGAAAATGTTGGGATTTATTTTAAGGGTATCTAGTGATTTCAATGATGTCAATGCTGTAAAAACATTATATATGTCACTAGTAAGGAGTCATATTGAATACATCCAAGGTTTGGTCCCCAAATTATGAGGTTCATTCACATCCGATTGAAAGAATCCAAAATAAATTTTTAAGATATGTAAATTTTAAAATGGGCATTCCTAGAGAATGCCTTAATTACGAAAACGTACTTTGTTCATTAAATTTAATAAAATTATCTGACTGTAGAATCATTTCCGATTTAACCTATTTATTTAAAATCATAATTCAATGTTTGATACCCCTGATTTATTATATGTAATCTCTTTTTATCCTCCAAGCAGGTCAGTTACAAGACAGTACCATATTATTGTAGCAATTCTACATCAACGCCCCAATATTACACTCCCATGCGACGGATTCAACAGCTAGGAAACAAATACTCCGATGTTGTTGATATATTTAGTACATTAATTTCAATATGTAAGCATACCTTATTGAAGTTTTTTCATCAAATAGGGGAATATTTTGATAAAGTTATTTAAATTACTAACACATTAACAGTATTTTGTCGGCTGAAAGACTTTATATTTGGTATATACATACTGTGTGGATCTAATTCAATAATATTTTAACCTTATATTTACTTTTGTGCAAATGTTTTAAATAGTCTTTTCCTGCACTATTGACGAGTATAATATTTTGTAAATATTGTCATATAAATAAATAAATAATATTATTATAAATGGATTTTTTTTACACAACCTTTGGTGTGATATAAAGAATCCAAGATATAGTAATATGAACAAAAATATTAATCGTTCTTTGTTGTGTTTAACGCGTGATTTCAGTAGTCTTTACTTAACTGTTTATTTCAGTATGGTAACAAATGAAGTTGCATGGTTAACTTTAAGTGCCCGCCACGAGATAACTCCTCGGGGACTGGTAATTTAAATTCATCCTGAGCTCACATTGATGCAAAAATAAATCACATACTTCGGTTCCCCTTTTGCTATTCTAGAAAATTACCCTTTAAAACATTCGTTGTTGAAATTTCTAAATAATGTTTGTCAAATATCTCAAAATTTAAATTTTAAACAAATGGATAAGTAGAATGCGATGAACAATGTAAGATATTTGTCGATTATAAATTTTTAGATGTGAAAACATGGAAATCCATAGAAAAATGTATTTTAGTCAGAGCAAAGCTATCTGCTATTTATCTGCCTGGTCACCAAGAAATTCACCTATCAGCACAGAAAGAGATTAGCCACAAGCGATAGCAGCGTCATCTACAACGATTATTATAAGGTAAACGTCCTGAGAGCGACATTGCACGCATCGGACGAATCGTATCAAAACTATTTTAGAATTCTTCGTATAGTTAGTCATACAAGTCCGTTTACTGTTTCTGCACCGGACGGTGTGGAACAGTAAGCGCACCATGGTCCTACGCATCGTGACTGGTGACCAGATAAATCATCACAATGACAATTCATCACATCTTTATAAAAAGTCATGGAAAGTGATGAAACAAAAACATTATTAACTGGGTTAAGTATGTTAGGTTAAGTTAGGTTTTTTTTTTTCATCGTTTCTAATTACTTTATATCACTTATTAAAAATGTGTTGAATTGTCACTGTGTTGAGTTATCATGGAACCGAAATTGGCTTTCAGAAGTATAGTAACTTTGATGCTTATATTTTGTGTATACAGACTTTTGGCCTTTCATTTTACATATTTCTTGTTTATTTAGTATTTTCAAATGTGATTTAAATTTCTTTGTCGAAGATGGCAAACGCCGCTGGGGCTCTAATGTCATAATCCGGAAAACCTATTTACCGGAGATGCAGCGAGGAAGAGGTTGAGATGAAGGTGATTATTTAAGCTGCACAAGGCGGCGAGGTGCAGGGGGCAGGCGGCGGGGGAGATGGGCGGAGGCAGGAAATTGAAGTTAAAACTTTCGCATTTCCCCCTCGCGATTGTCAATTTGTTCAAGATGAATTTTATGCAAATTTCGCATTTTGATTTCGACATTTTTGGAATTTACATTTACGAAACAAGGGAAACATAAACGGTTTATTATGAGTCAGTCTAAATATTAGTATGGACATCATTTTTCATTGGACATCAATTATAAAAAGGCCTTGAAAAGGTAATAGATTAAGCAATCTAAGAAGACTTTGGCAAAAAAAAAGATTAAAAAAAACGTAGACTATGAAAAGTCCTGTCATCCATACGTTAACGAATAGTTGAGTACCGCAGCACAGCAGTTTTGCTTCCACAATAGACAATTTGGTGGAACTTTCATCAAAAAGCTGTGAAATAACTAAGGGGACCTCCCTCTCACACTTCCGTTCTCAAAAAGAGACTTTTTCTTCAAGACGGATTCTAACTCTTGTTTCGAGATTGAGATGCAGCTTTATGCTCTCCTCCTGGCACCAAGTTCAGTTCCTTCATCAAATCTTGACCGCTGATTATAACATTTGTGCTATGCTCATATGTTTTTATATCTATCGATCTCATTAAAAGTTATTTTTAAACTTCCTTCGTGATAAGACAGTAACATAAAAGGTAGGCAATCATCGTCATCATTTCCGATTTTGTGAGCAAATAAAAACAGAATGTTTTTGGTTTAAATTCAGTTTTTTTCAAGCCGCAATCTTGCAAATCTTTGCAAAATCTTGCAAATGAAAATCCCACATGTAAGCAATTTGAATGCCCATGTAAGCAATTTGAAATTTAAAATTAAAGATTTCAAACTTTAATTCAATCCCACCTAAATTATCTCATAGAAATATGGGGAAACACAAACATCATATATCTAAACGAAATTCAAATAAAACAAAACAAAGTTATAAAAAATCTTTTTAACTATAGACCAGATACCCCCACCAAAAGAGTATACCAAGAAACTAACTTACTTAAAATTAGAAAACTGTACGAATACAACATATGCCTATTAATTCACAAAATCCAAAATGGCCTTATACACACAAATACTTCATTTATGAAAACATCACAAGTACATGACCACCACACAAGACAACACAATAAATTATACACAAATTCAGCAAAGACAGAGTGTGGTAAAAGAAACATAGGCCATGAGGGTGTACACATATATAATCTCCTTCCTGATAGCCTGACAACCGTAAATAGAATAAATATATTTAAGATAAAACTGTTTGCCCTCAAGATCAATGAGCAAAACCAAAATGCTCTTACTTAAGAAAAATATGTTACTTAGGTAGTAAACCATAATTATTTATATAAATATTATTTTTGTTTTTAATCAATGTACACTTAAGTTAACAAAGCGAAATATGTATTTCTTTTAACTTAATAAATAACTAAAAAAAAAAAACCCTAATTGTGATTGAATGTTAAAAAAATGTATTATTTACCGTAATTAGTCTACCAAGTGTGTGAACGAGTTATTTTTGTCAATACAAGTTTCGAAAGAAATTCCTTACATGGACAAATTGAATGGGCTTGGCGATTGATGAAATCCCAAGGGATTGCGGGATTTTAAACCCTAATTGTGATTATTAAATTTTATTATTTTCTTATTATATGCCTAGTGTGTGAACGAGTTATTTTTGTTAATAAAAGTTTCAAAGGAGTCTCCTAATGGGCACGTTTCGGTGATAATAATACGGCTGTCCTTTAAAACCTTTTCTGGAAGGTATTGTTGTAGCGTTTTAATCGGGTTTAATTTTGAGGAGCTTTGAATCTATGTACCTCAAATTTTCACCAATGATTTTTAAAAGAATTTTCCATGCGAAGATTATTTTAAACAAAGAAAAAAATGCTTTCAATTTAAAATATTTTAATAATTACCGAGAAAAATAATTCCACGCATTTTGTACTTCTTTTTACCTCAATTTTCCAAGAACGGCTGGGTTTACGTTCACGAAATTTATTAAATCCAGTATGAGAAAATTGTTTTGTGAAGTTTTCCAACCTTGCCGGATTCACAAAGACGGTAAAAGTTGAACATATCAGATTTCATGACACATTAAGCTTTTTCATTTGTAAGGTTTCTCGACGGTAAAAGGCATCTAAAGGAATCTTTGTCCACAACAACAACAAGAAATCTTAGTGAATAATACCACTCGATCTAATACGGCGGCTTTAATTTTCCTTTCGCTTAACTTTATTCGCTGTAATAATCATATTATTATTTGAGATTGAGGCAATCATAAGTCAAAGTGTTTTACAATTGCCTCAAAACTATCATAGTTATCTAGAATAAAGTTACAAATTACCAATAAAGTTATAAATTTACCTCCCATAGAATCGTCTAACTATCTACGGCCTCCACGATTTACTCGTTGCAAACCTTGGTTATAAATCTAAAGGCCGCGGGTTCGAATCCCGGCTTGGGCAAGTAATTTTTTTCATAAATAATTAATTAAAAATATTATAAAATATAGTGTATTTGCGGATGGTTCCAGAGTGGTGGATACTTTCAGTATTGTCCTGGTGAAAGACCATCATTCAGATGGCTTTAGACATGCTTGGCGACCAGATCTGAATATCTAGGTACTTGCCGTAGGTTTCACCGTATCCAGATTTAAGATATATTTAAATTTAAAAATATTATAAAACAAACTATATTTGTCCCCTTTCAATGTTAAATAAATATTTTTAAGTCTTCATAGCTCACTATGGAAATGATATTAGAATATTTAAATAGTAGCGATGTAACGACTACAAATTTCAGCCAAAAAAAATACCAAGTTGCCCAAAATCAAAGCTTAATGTTCGAGAGTTTTTACTTTTTCAGTATTAAGAGGAACGGTTTCGCGGCTTTTGTCATAAAAAAAAGTAAATTTGGATTTGAGGCCATTATACCCGAAGCAAACTGATTTTTTTAAATCAAAACTTAAAACAAATATCTTATCCGGATCAAGCTATTTTATTTATTGGTGTTTTAAATTATGAAATAAGGCCACTAAGCAATTTAATTTTGAATGATTTTAGGGGCATTTTCACCATTCATTTTAGTTAATTGTGTTTATTAAATAATAATCTTGCCTAACCTACTATTTTAATATAATTTAAAAAAATTAAAATTAATCATCGCAAAAAAGATGTGTTTTTGGGTAGAAATATTAATTTGTTTTCCAACATAAATCATTCCATTGCAATTTAAATTGACGCAAATCAAAATGCCATATTAAATTTTGTATTTCGTCATGTTCATATAGAAATTATTTTTAAAATAATTATCATTAACTGACAAATGCTTTCATAATTTACTTTAATCTCGTGGAAATGGTGTTCTATGATGGCATATATTTTATAATTCAAAACACAAATAAATAAAATAGTAAATATCCATACTAGATATTTAAATGGGTAACAGTAAAAAAATATTCTAATAATTCCTGAATGAAAATTTTCTAGCCGCTCGCTAAATCTACTAAAAATTAACGAATATTGGCGTGTAAATTATTATAAAAAATGGATCCGCTTAACGAAGTTGTCCTTACGAACCAGGTGATATATATAAATTTCTCACGAGGGATGTGTCAATGGAAAACCGACGCGGAGTTATTATACTCCAATGGATTCCACTACAAGTGGAAAAACAACCAACAAAGCGAACCAATTAACGGAACATTGATTGGATTCCGATTGGTTTGGATGAATGTACATTATTTTTACCTTAACATCTAACATTTTGACTAAAACCAACATAATTTCCCAATTTAAAAAAAGTTGTAAATAACATTCACTCATATTACTCGTATGCTTAATAATATGTAATAAAACCTGAAAAAATTTCAATAATTTTTAATTTGGACAGGTTTGGGTACAGCTGATAATGTGGGTATTTCGGGTGCCAATAATTGATAAGCGGTTTGAAAAGAAACCACGGTAGACGTCAACAACGTTTAAGAAAATATTTTAAGTGGGTGTCACATGTTATGGAGTTTAGGCCAATCTACGTCGGCGCCACTATTATGAAAGGATTGTGGTACCAACTTGTGTTGGCTAAAGGCCTCTTATTTGTATTATAAAATGGTCCCTCTATATCGATTCCAGAATCTTAAGTTTCAATATAGCTCAGATTCTGTCTGAGCTGAAATGAGTATTGTAAATAAAATGCCATTCCGCTTGAAACTTTGCACCTCATCGGTTTTAACGTGGTTTGAATTAAGGGGGAAGTATCATAAATAGCGCTAAACATCACTTTGTATTTACCTAGTAAAAGGAATACCACTAATAATTTATCTAAAAATTCTATAGGGGTAGTTAGAAAAATGTCTTATGTTACCAGTGAATTAACTTTTTTATCGTAAACTTTTTTATTCTATATGAAATACACATTGCAACTTTACGTAACACTTCAAAAATGCCTTCGCTGGAAGCAGAATAGCTCCTATCAGAGAGATTTTTTTTTTAAATCCATCGGTCATCTCAAAGTAAATATGATACAGGTCATTTTAAATAAATAAAAAACACTTTAACATATATGGATTTTTGTTGTGATTCAATTAAACTTCCCGAATATTTCAATTATTTTCCGTCATACAAAATCCTATGGATGAAATCATTCTCCATGGGTTGACCGAACACCGCTGGTCACTGTCAGTCTCGAGGTGAATTCGGAAGTGAGAGCACGCTTATTTTGTTTATTCTCCAGTCCTCGGCCAACTTTCAAATTTCTAATAGGAATCCAGAGGAGATTGGTGCTATAGCCAAGGGGTAAGTGGAAATTAAATATTATTTATTTTGTAATATATAATTTGAAACTTGTTTTACGGTCTCAACTTTTTTTTACCTTTTTCAGGTACCAATACGTAAATAATAAAGAGGCACATAAATGGGAAATAATAAAGGGACTCGCGCGTACAGCGTCGAAAGAGACCGCTCCACTGGAGGAAAAGAAGAATAAGGTTTGTCAAAATACATCATTCCGATGGACACGTTTTCTACAAATTTTTACCGACTTCTATCGAAGTCGGTAAAACGGAGTAGGTGGTGGCTTGAACTCGGATCTAATTTCAAAATGCATTATTTCGGCATCAATCATAAATTTCTCCAGTTCTCTACCGATTTAGTTCAAAATCGGGATTAGGGAGTTTGGATGTGCACTGTACTCGGATCTAATGTCAAAATGCATAATTTCAGCATCCATCTTGGATTTCTTCAGTTCTCTACCGATTTAGTTCAAAATCGAGATTAGGGAGTTTAGATGTGCATTGAACTCGGATCTAATGTCAAAATGCAGAATTTCAGCATCCATCTTGGATTTCTTCAGTTCTCTACCGATTTAGTTCAAAATCGGGATTGGGGAGTTTAGATGTGCATTGAACTCGGATCTAATGTCAAAATGCATAATTTCAGCATCCATCTTGGATTTCTTCAGTTCTCTGCCGATTTAGTTCAAAATCGGGATTAGAGAGTTTGGATGTGCACTGAACTCGGATCTAACGTCAAAAAACATAATGTTGGCATCCATTTTGAATTTTTCGAGTTTTCTACTGATTTGGTTCAAAATCGGGATTAAGGAGTTTGGATGTTCATTGAACTCGGATCTAACGTCATAACTTCAGCATCCAGTTTGAATTTCTTGAGTTTTCTGCCGATTTGGTGCAAAATCTGGATTACAGAGTTTGGAGATGGACTTTGCGAGACTAGTGTGAAGGTGCTTTCAACGATTCTACCGATTCCTTTCAAACTGTCGCTAAGATTGGGAACAATGTCTATCAGTTTTTGTTGTTTGTTTTTGGGGTGTTATGCCGTGTTGCGCTAACTCCTTCTTTAGCCGACGTTTCGGACAGCGTTGCAGTGTCCATCATCAGGGCAGATCCGGTAGATCCGAAGATGTGATCAACCGGATCTGCCTTGATGATGGACACTGCAACGCTTTCCGAAACGTCGGCTAAAGAAGGAGTTAGCGCAACACGGCATAACACCCCAAAAACAAACAACAAAAATGCTTTTGGCCGTGAAAATCTAAAAAATACCTAATGTCTATCAGATCCATTGATAAATGCACTGAATTTCGTTGATGGCTAATTCCGGGTAGTAGTATTATAAAGAAATTATTAAAAAAATATATATAAATATATATATGAGAGAGAGAGAAAATAAATATAAAATAATATATTACCGGTAACATGCATAGTAAGAATTATAGTGTATTTTATACAATGTACAAAAAACTTTTTTAATAGCCTTAACCACAAAGAAAGCCAAAGTTTTGGCACTTTTCGAGGATATTATGCTAAAAACATGAAAAAAGTATTTTTAACCAAGACATTTAGATAATTTTATATCAATTTTTATCAACTTCTTTATATCTATCTTAGACTGTGTTTTTTTCTTAGTTTATGTACTTCATTCTACTTTTTTGTATATCTAAGTTAATATTGTAAAATATATTCTTTCCCGAGTACGAAAAAAACATTGAAATAAATTTTCAAATTACATTCATGATTTACAAATAAACTTTTTTCCATTTCTATCGCACTAAATATATAATCAAAAAATATTTGTCGTAACTTAATTTTACGTTTTCCCTTTTTTCACACCCATTGCTTTCTGGTAATATTATATTTAAAAAAAACAGTTATTGTCATTACACTAACCATACAATCAAATTTATGAACCAAAAATCTTTTCCAAGTCAAAACACGATTAGATTCTATGTGACTTTGAGTAAAAAACTGAGACCTCAAAAAAGGTCCAGGGCGTAAAAGATGTGACTGTATATCCATTATTTTGCTAGTATGATTTTTATTCTGTCAAGTTGTATCCATTATTTAGTAAATAAATATAAATTTTATAAAGCACGTGTATTTTTATTTCGTATTTTATCAAAACCGTGTCAATCATCCCCCTATCTACTCAAAAGACGCAGGTGTTGGTTTTGAAACCGCAGCTGTTCTAGCGGCCGACCGATTCATTTACAAGTAGCAATAATACCTAACTGTACTGAAGTCGAGATTTGATACCGTCCCCTTAAACTCCATGGTTTGAGATTCTGCGGCGTAGAACATTGCACATGGGCCGTATGACATCGAGAAACACATTTTCCTTACCGGTTGTATGCGGATGACAGGAATAAATTACGATATACAATCGGCAAGGTCGTAACAGAACCGCCATTATGTGTTAAGATGGGAATTTTTTAGAGAATCACCCAAATGGTGGCATAAAACGAGCAAGATCATTGACTTCACGGGACATCTTAATACATGTAAATCAAATTAAATCCATTTACTGTTGACGAATCAAATTAACGTCGCTTCCCCTTGCGGCAATAATTTAAGAAGTGATCAAAAAGAAGAAACATCAAAACTAAAGTTTAAATCGAAAAATATATTATTTTGCGGTCAGTTATTTATTAACCTTAATAAATCTAACTGAGGTTACTTCAAACAAATTACTCTTCTGTGGGTTTTAGTTTGGAAAATAATTAAAAATAAATTAAAATTATTATTTTCACAACACCGCCGCCCCGGAAACCATTTATTGGATTACCAACAAATGGTTCACGGGCGGCGTATGTTCAGGATGCACCTGACCACCAGCTGCATCTGGAGAGGCTGGTTTGGGGAAACCCCTTGACCTCTCCAACTGGTCTCTCTTAACCCATCGCCTTGCGCCAGAGTGGAGAGGGTAGATCATTCGTCCGTCACTCCTGTACACACTGATCCCTATGATCCTACCCACCCATCATACGTTTTTCCTTCCCAGAACTTCCTCTCCTTCCTTTCCTTAAGATGACCCTTCACACAGCATCCCAAAAGATGACATGGGTTAAGTGTAAAAAAATTATATACACATAAATGTATATAAAAATACTATTAAAACACGTTTTGACGGCCTCCATGGACGAGAGGTAAGGCTCTCCACTACGAATCCGGAGGCCGCAGGATCGAATCCCGGCGTACGCAATTAAATTATTCTATTTGATTATTGTGTTGTTCTATGAACAAAAATTCATTAAAAATATAAATGGATATTTTATTTTTGGCACGTCCCAGAGTGGAAGATACTAAAGGTATTGCCACCATTCAGAATAAGAACGTTGCTTGAAATGGATTTGCCATCTTTGGTAATTAGATCTATCCAGTTGCTTTCCCACATTTCTATCATCATTCCCTTTCCCTCCCTTATACCTCCAGCCTTACAACATAAGCCAATTGGTGATGACATAGCGTCACTATGGAAGGTAGGTACGTGGGTCTTGGCTATTCAGATCTCGTCACCAAATACGGCTAAAGCCATATCGTATAAGAAAGTGTCTAACACTCTGGAACGTACCCCAAGTACAGTTTTTATTACTCGAAATTAATAATTTTTCTTATGATAATTGAATATTAGAATTTTTTAAGTGTTTATTCAAGAAGTAAAGTAGTTTTGACTAAATAAGAACTATATAGCATAAGTAGATCATTATTGGATGGGGTCGACCTCATAAAAAGCACAAACAACCATTTATCATAGCCCAAAAGTTAATATTTAAATCTCTTCTACTTAAACCATAATATATTATACATTACATATTCATCAGAATTTATATTTAAACACTCAGAAAACTAAATGCATTATATAATACATACAACATTGCAAAAATTACAAAGAAAATAAAACTGCACCATTTAAAAGTAATATAAATCTTAATCAAACATCAAATCTCCCATCTCCTTAGTGTAAAAAAACAATGGCGAAATTCAATTATAAATATCAATGAGTAAATTTTACTTTCGTTACCCAACAGATTAAAAATAATATTTTTTTAGATTCCATATTAAAGTTATATAAAAAAAAAAACATCTTTGAATCTCTTCGAAAATCTTTGAATCTCTAGTTCTGAGTGAAATATTTCCCCCACTAATAGAGGTAAAGAATGACTAATAACATGGCTTCATTAAAGGAACATCAACAAAAATAAATTTATTTCTTTTCCAAAACTGTATTTTGGAGTATTTTTCTAAAAATAAGCAAGTGGACCGTATATATACTGATTTCTCGACGGGTTTTGATTTGAGTGTCTTACATAGCACTGATCCGGAAACTTCATGCTCTGTGAATTAAAGAAAATATGTTAAGCTGGTTAAGTAGTTATTTATCTGGTAGAACCTTTATTGTGAAAATAAAATCTTTTATATCTTAACCATTTTCCACCACTAGTGGCGTACCGCAAGGTAGTTCCCTTGGCCCAGTTTTATTTCTTGTTTTTATAAACGACATAGTCAAATGCTTGAAAGATAACAATATATTGTTATTCGCCGACGATATTAAATAATATAAAGAAAGATCATTCTTAAACCACTGTCGAGTTTTACAATTTAATAAAGACATGCTAAATAACTGGCCCTCACAAAACAATGTATATTTAAATGTAAAAAAAATGCAAAACTTTGACCTTTTCCAGAAAAATACTTCTCTTATTTACGACTCTTCAATAAACAAAATAAATTTAGAACAAGTAACGGAAATGCGAGATCTTGGCGTAGTAATGGATGGGAAATTTGATTAAACTACCCACGTTCAACAAATTGTAAATAAGGGTATGAAAAACATTAGGATTTATATTAAGAAGAATTAAGAACGTTGAATCATTACAAATCATTAAGCTATTGTATTCCTCAATACAACGTTTAAATGGTCTTGGGAACACATATTTTGAACTTGGCAAACGCCGTATGTGCGAACTATTTCCATCTAGTATAAATTATTGTTAAAAAAAAAAATTAACTTTTTTTAAAATATTTTGCTTTATTTGGAGGATACTGACAGATTATCTATTTTTATGTCACGTATTTTTATCCTATGTTAATTATGAGAAGAAAAACGTGTAGAAAAAAAGCTGTCCAGAATAAAAAATAAAAAAAAACACTGTACTTTTTAGCAGGATCAGGTGATTTGCTGTGAATTGTAGGTCCTTGCAGAAAAACCTACTTGTTTAATGCTTTTCCTTGCAAATTCGTTTTTGAGGACAAAATAAGGTTTCGAAGTGAAAGCAAGCCAAAAGGAAAAAAAAAAGTTAAAATCACGTTTTAATTGTAATTCAGCATTGACATGATTAATATTCATTAATTGGGCGTGTTGACATATTTTAAATGAATAGCATAAACAATTTTCTCGTTTTTGTACAAAAAATATACTTCAAGTCTCCTTAGCTCATGATGGAAATGACGTAGCTAGCTGAAACAAGTAGCCAAAATAGGCTTGTAGCAAGCTAGCGCATAAAAGATAACATATGGTGCCAGTTACTCTTCCAAAATATTTGGTTTATTCTAATTTTAACAAAATATTTTATTTGTAATCAAAACCATTATTCTATTAAAAATTATAATTAGGTCATGGCAAGAGTAATAATAACGGATGTTATAAATGTGAATAAAGCAATATAGAATTGTTTATAGGTCTATCCTCTCTGCCTACCCCTCCGATGAAACGGTGTTAGTTAGTTATAATTAACAACAGAGACGTTATTGAAAATCGCTTCGGCATTGATGATTGGAAAGCAAACAAATTAGTAGGAACTAAATATGCTTTGAAACTATAAGATTCATCACAAGGCGTTAAGCAATGGATATATTTATTTTGGTTGATAATGTCAAAAATACAGAATGAAGTGTGTGATATGTTCAATATCCAGACATCAACAGTATTTGTTGGGAAACTAATAACAAAGTAAGTATCGTTTCGATACTTAAAAAAATGATCGATTGATCCTATTTATATCGCTTACTAATTAACCATTTACCGATATACAGATGTGCAAATATTTAGGCACATTCCAGATAGCTATACTGATACTTCTATCGCCCTGGTGAAAATCCACCTTTAGAATCGAAACTTAAGCCTAAAGGCTCTGTAATAAGCATTCAAAAAGAAGGAGATGATGGTTTGAAAGGGAGGTAAGTAAATATGGATGTTAGAGGGAGCACCCTAATATTTTAAAACTATTTATAATTAAAAGGCATAAGAGCTAATAGTAACTTATTTAAAATAAAGGAAAAACTTCTCGGAAATATCTTAGATAGCATTTAAAGAAACACTGTGAATTTTTTCATACCTAAAACTTGTCAAAAAACATAAAGTGATATATTTTAAATAATTTACGGAATGATTTTTTTTCTATTGACGGAATCTTATAAAATTACATTTTCGGCCCGGCAATTGCACAGATTATCTTCTTAAAAAGCTTAAAAACTTTAAGTGTTCAAGGAAAATATGTTATAAATCAGATATACCATAGTCCGACTAGCTTTGTCGTGTGACTCTTGTGTCGTGTTAATTGAAAAAAACGGAGAAAGTCCAGATTCTGTACTTAGCACGCTGTCCAACTTTTACAGCATTTTTGGACTTAAATCTCATTTTTGTGTGTATTATCACGTGATTGATTTTGTGCGTGTCACGTATGGTTCAATCAGATAATTAACAAATTAAATATGAATCGTGCTGGGGGTAAGAATTTATTACCTCTGCGTTTATAATCTTCGCTTATCCTTCTGACCTCTGTTTGATAAACTAAAACAATTCTACCTCCATTATTAAGAAATAAACTACACTTCTAATAGAGTAAATTGTTAGTATACCGTTGAATATGATATTGGGTTAAAGTGAAATGAATGAAACACAGTTTATTTTATGGAAATTTCAGGATAGTTTATTGCGTTTTGTTGTATCTGTGAACATTTAAAGGTAAACAGAAATGAATGACATTCGGCTAGGTTTTTTTTAAGCGTATAATTTATTTTTTTTCTTTCGAACTCACGAGAATATTATTGATAAATGTATGGCAAATGTCTTTTTTTAAAATTAAGTATGTAATTGTTAAAACATTTTTAGAAGTTTTTTTTTTCTGATTATTCTTCCTCTATTTTTATAAAGTCATTTATTTTTGTGATATTATTCCGTGTTGCGATACCTTCTTCTTTAGCCAACTTCCGGACAGCATTCATCAATATGGCAGATGTGTAATATGTAATGTGTAATAATGTGATTACACATCTGCCTGATGAAAGACACTTTAATGCTGTCCAAAAAGAAGCAGGTATCACAAAACCGCAAAATATCTAAAAAAATAAATCACTTTCATACTTTTAATCGTGAAAATCTCAAATCATATTCCTCGAAAACGTGTTTTCTTAATCAAAAAAAATATTGTCTAGCTTTTTAAATTCGAACCACTACAAATGCCGAATTTACTTTAGCTGTATTCAAGGATCAAATTCCAGATAGCCAGATAATTCTAAACCTTCCTCTAATCATCTCTTATTTCCTCTTCCTCTTATCTACATCAGCCCCGAATTTCTTAATTTGTGGATTCCATAGATCCGCTGACTCCGGATACTAAACGTGCCATAACTCGCAAAAAATAAATACTCTCGTCGAAAACTGGAGAAAAGTGAACACTAAACCCTTTTTCCGCAACCGTATCCTCAATAATTAACCGTAATTGTGATGAAATAATATAATATGGGTGAAACGAAGTATGTATGAACATCATGTACTTACTTACTACCTGCGTAGACAGAGATCAAAAGCAGAACACGAAGGTAACTTCTGCGCATCACTTTTTGTTTGCTGTCATTTATAATTTTTTTGGAAAATTTAACAGAATAAATTAATATATACATCTGACAATCATGATAACAGTAAAATATTTTGATACTCATCTTTTATTTTATAACTGTAAAAAATTTAAAAATGTTTCTGGGAAATCTCAAAAACAATATTTTTTTACTTATGTTTCATTATTGTCTTTCCTCAATCTTCTAATATTATGACAATTTAGTACTTTCTAATACATGTTTATCAAATTTATGTTTCATGAATTTTCACTGAATCGATAACCCTTTAAATCTTTAATTATTTTTTTTATGTGTTCTCACAAAAATAAACCCGAAACCGTAAACCTGGAATAAATCCTTATAAATCATCCAACCCATTTACGATCAGTCAAATTACCCATATAACTTTTTTTACGAGAAAATAAATATTGCGTTGTTAATGAGTAGATTCAGGAAAAGTTTAGTAATCAAATTGTCATACTTCTGCAAATTAATATGATTCAGCAAATAACCTACCCGCAAGAATTCACCAAGCAAGCATGATATAAATTTAACTCACCCCCCGCGAGATACAGAGCAATGCGGGTGATTAATAATTGTTCACAGGTATGACAACAATAATATAGAATGTATGTCGACTTACCTTTAAATTCAAAGCTCTCCAGTTGAGCTTTAGAATGATTACGATCGTATTCCAATTATGTAAAAAGCTCTTTTAGCGCTCCCGGTGAAATGGTAATGTTGTGCGTGTTTTCATCACAACACACGGCTCACATAGTATCCCTGCGCACTTACACATCCCGCATAATTGAGCAGCACATAATTGGCTGTCGGTTATAAAGTTCACTCCAATTTGCCAAACCTTTATCAATTCACATTAAATTTAAAAAATCGTAATCAATTTAAGCTTTACTTTTATACGTGGGAGTCATCAATCCCGTTCATGTCGGCAATTACCAAATTGCCGGCGTAATTCGTAGAGTTAAATTGGATTTCATTTCTAATGCAACGAGAATAGTCCAAATAGGGCCCTAGCACGCGTCGGCGATTGACGTTTGTGTGACAAATCGTGATATGTCATTCTAGGCGGACGTAATTCAGGGTAGATTTTTCAGCGAGTGACGCAAGGCTGGGCCGTGCGGGGAGGGGGGTCCTGAAACGGAGAGACGTGCACTCCCCGTGCGAGACAGGGGGGAACTGACTGCCCGGGTTAGTCCCGCAGCTCCCTCCCCCGCCCTCTCGTGCCTCTCCTTACCACCCTGACCTACCCCCCGCCCTAACTACTCGCTTCTCACTGCTCGCAGGCATTTTCCGCCCTCTTCTTCACGTGTATTGACTGTGGGCAAAAGACGTCAAAGGGCGGTCTTGAGAACTTTAAATTCAGCCTACGATTTAGATTGACATCGTGTTTATTAACATTTACAAGGACACGGTTAGATCCACCACCGAGCTAATTTGTATTTACGCGGAACCATAATTGCCCCCGAAACACCAAAATAAATATTTGATCAAATAAAACATTAACTCGTCTATGAAATAGTACATTAATTTAAAATATATTTTATAAATTGGCAAAGGACCTTTCATTTGCAAAGTTCATTTAATTTGTAGAATTTGTATCTTATTTTATTTTGTCTAAACATGATCTGCGGTATAGATAATATTTTAGCGTGGATGATTTTCTAAATATTACTTGTATAACTCTTACATTAAGACTATTATTTTTTTACTCATTTCAACTATTTGGTTTGTGTATTAATGTCTCATTGGGCTTTTACAAGGAAATTGACACTTTATTACAGGATGTAAGTATAACAGGATACATGGATATATATTGTACTGTGTAGTATATATAATTTAACTATATTCAAATACTAATACTATTATTAATATCATATATATATATATATATATATTACTGTTCTTCAAAGTTTTTTCCGTTAAACTACCACTAACTAGTTTGTCAACAAGATGTACAAAATATGTATACATAATATTATTACTGATTATAAATAAACATAATATTGTTGCTACGTGATATTCAAATTATTAGTATTGGCACTAATATTCTAAAATGACACTAAATCTACATGCTAATACATAATAACTTTTGATTGATAGTGGTGATTAGTAAGAAGGTTTTCTACTTATGAACCATGTTTTCAGTATATATCTGAATCTATTTGGGGATTTACAATTTTTTTATGTTATTTGGCAACATGTTGAACATTTTGGACAAATTATATTCTAGGGTTCGCTGTCCGTATTTATTGTTATATTTTGGAACAAGCATTCATTCCTTCATTGTACAAAATTTAAACTAACTGTTGTATTCGTGTTTCTATTTATTTTTATATTTCGAGTCAGATATATGCTGAATCAATATTTTTTCCATAGTAAGATCTGTACAGGCAAGATATTTAAGTTTCGATACAACAACGATAAACTAGTAATTTAACCATCGAGTTTTGTACTGATTGTAGGCAATTTAAGTTAGTTTTACAAGAATGTCCCCAAGCGGTTATTCCGTATCGGAGAGTTGATTCAGCAAGTGATAGAAAAATGATTTTTTAAATATTCACAGGAACGAAACACTTCAGTTTATATAATCTACCAACAATAGCCCGCAGTCTTTTGAAAATATTGTTTATTTGAATGTCGCATTTAAAACGGCAATCAACAGTCACTCCCAAATAAACGTATTCATTTATCAACATAATTAAATCTGATATAGTAAATATAAAAAATCGTAAATGTAAAAGTAAGTATGTATTGACAGTCGTGACGGCTTCGTGGTCGAGGGGTAAGGCTGTCGACTAGCAAGCGGGAGGTAAATTAATCAAATAAATTTTATTTGACTAATTTGTGCACTTTTACAAATTACTCATTGAAAGTAATATATACTCATAGTATATTTACGGCACGTTCTAGTGTGGAAGATACTTTCAGAATCGCACTACTGTAAGACCACCATTCAGAGTTGAAACGTTGCTTGAAATGGATTTGGCCATGTTTGGTGATCAGATCTGAATAGCCAGCTACTTCTTCACCTCTCTTTTCCCCAACTCTTTCTCTACCTCACTACCTTCAGCCTCTCAAAAAATCCCAATTGGGGATGCCCTAATCTCACTCAGGAGCAGTTTCACATTAAAAACACATTCACATTCTTGTGGAGTTTCACATTAAAAACACTTTCACATTCTTGTGGAGTTTCACATTAAAAACATATTTTTTTTAAATGCATACTTGTATTCGTGTCTGTAAAATAGAAAAATAGAAAACAAGAAATTAATTTTCTTTTGTAAGGTATATAATAAATTTAAAAAAGAAAAAAAAAAGAAAAAATATATTAGTCGTACCTGTAGAAAAACTAATAAGATTTAGCAACTACGAATGCTATAATTAATGTTGAACTTAAATAATAAAACTGTATTAATAAATAAATTTAAGTATAATATATAAAGCAAGTACGTTCATACGACATGATACACATATAATTATGTTGAACTACAACACTCTGTTAAATAATATGAATATGCTCAAATAGTCAGACAGAAGAATTTTCACTGACTTGGTATTTCTATATAAAATTCTAAATGATTTAGTTGATAGTCCGGTATTGCTACAATTGATAAACTTTCGGATTCCACAACGTAATACTAGAAGTCAGGATTTATTTCAGTGCAGAAATTCTGGGACTAACTACCATTTGTATTCCACTTTGAACAGAATACTAATGGAGGGAAACAATTATACCAAGTCAGTGGACATCTTCAATTTATGTTTAAACAAATATAAAATGTTGTTAATAAAGCAATTTAGTTATGTACAATAAATAACGTATATTTCTTAAAATTCTCATGTAAAAGCCCCGAAAAAGGGCGTTAATAAATAATTGAATTAATAAATAAAATAATAAATGAATAAATAAATAAGTGTGTTAAAAAACTAATAAAACTGAAGAGAATATAATGAAATCGTAGGTATGGTACAATTGTGTAGATTATTGTAAGAGACAATAATTAAAATTAGACGAGAAATAATTAAAGTTGATATCCAGCAAATAGGTTTGAGATTAGTTGACATTTAAAACCCACAAAATTGTTAACACCGAACATATCAATAAGTTCACAGTGTTTATTTTTAACTTGATGTATTGTAGGAATTGATATATAAATAGAGTGGTTAGTTTGACTCATATAAATAACTTTCTAAAAACCACCATTATTCATTCTAAAAGGATCGACATGTTTCAAAATCAATGGTTTCATCGTCACGATTAATGTATAATGAAAATTAACAAAATTTAAAAATTGACAAAAATATTACAATAAGCGGTGAATAGTAATTTATTATTACAAAAACATATAAAAATTCAATTATCATAAATTAGGTAATTATTGCGTTTATGCTTATGGGAATTTTTTTATAAAATAACACATTTATTTGTTAATCAATAACTTTTATAATTTATTTAACAAAATTACATTAAACGCAATTAAATTAATTTTGTTCCATAAGTTATTCGTTAATAAGTCATACGTTATTTTTCAAGTATTGAAAGTTGTTATTATTAAGTTTATTGTTTCATTTGAAAGTATCTTTAATTCGAGTTTACCTCTCAGGTAAATTAATGTAAATTAGTGCGATTAATTCAGGGCTGTCAATCTGAGATATAATAATTTTCAATAAAAATAATAGATCAACTAACACTCTTCTATCTGGTAGTTTTAGGAAAGGTTGTTTCAGAGAATTTGAATAATTCTTCAAATAAATAAAATTTCTAAGTTAATTTTCAAGTACTATGAAATAGCTTTTCAAGTTCTGTTATTATTTCAGTTCTTTCAAGTAACTGACCTATAATGATATAATAACAGAACTTGAATAGGACATTCACAGAACCCAAAAATGAACCTTGAAATTAGATGAATTGTTAAAATTTTATGAAACAACCCATTCTACGTCCGGATTCGGTACATAAGTTATTGATATTTTTAAATTCGATAGGAATATTAATTTTAAATTTGATTTACCGAAGGACTTTATTTTATACCTTTTCTAATGCTTGAGAATTAACTTTGTAGTACAGTGACTACTATTATTGTAATTTGCTTTGTACTAACAAGCAACATGTTTTGAAGTTGACACACTTTTAAATTTTGCTAAAACCGAGCATTATCATCGCATCGCTTGTAATTTCATCGATGTGTAGGTTAAACTGGGCACTCTCGTGGAATATGACACCAGGATCTCAAATCTGCAATACAACATTCATAAAATAATCCATATTTTATTTAGAATCCCATAACATGGTTCCGAAATGAGTAATTAATTTTTTCAAAGGAAGCAAATACTTTTGGGTGTCACATTATATATTAAATAAAACAAACTATGTGATACACCACTCTTTGATTGAATTAATAACCGACAGCCAGAAACTAGGATTCGCTTATCTCAAGTTTCATCAAGGCTATTATGTTAACATAATAGCCCTGATGTCAGTATAATAGCCGTGATGAAACTTGAGATAAGCGAAATCTGGTTGGCTGTCAGTTAATAATTCAATAAAAAAGTGGTGTATTAGAAAGTGTGTGTTTTTATTTAAGAGTAATTTAAGTTAATTTTCCAGTATCTTAACAAAGGGACGTCTGTTGACTTAATACAAAAATATTGCATAGTTTTAGTTAGCAGTATAATATTAAAACGTAAAAATTAAAACAAATGTTAATAAATTAGCTATCTTAAAAACATATTTCATTTGCAAGTATTAAAATCTTCAGAAGTTGAAAATTTTAATAAATTATGTAAATTAAATAAACCGAATAAAGAACGTTGCAGATCTTATTCCAACAACGAAAAATAAAACAAAGCGCGGTTTTTCCAAGGGTTGATCGACTCTAGAGTCTAGACAATAAGCTTTCTTTAATCTGATCAGTTTTTGTGGATAAAAGCTTTGTGCTGGCCACTTTCATAATCTTTTTAATTTGTCTTTGCTTTTCGGAGGAATAATTCTTGATCGATTAAATGTATTTACCTTTGACGATAATAAAACAATTTCATTCAATTTCTTTACAAAGAACTAATTGTAATCGATTTGAAAGAAATACAGATAAAAAGATTCATTTATTGTTTCTTAGAATTCGATGATTAAGAATTAGTAAACTAGTTGTTCATTCACTCTTCATGCCCAAACCAGCTAAGCATCCCTTTCTTCTCATTACCCTTGCATCAATCAGCCTGGCATTCTTTACAAATCTCCACATATCTCTGAAAATCATGCATTGTTTTACCACGCATACGCCCCAGGGATATAATTTCTTACGGAATCGATATAGCAAATAGGGTTCTATGATAACTCAACACAGTGACAATTCAACACACTTTTAAAAAGTGATTTAAAGTCACAAGAAACGGTGAAAGTGATTTCCGTGACTTTATATAACTTTTTAAAGATATGATGAATTATCATTGTGATGATTTATCCGGTCACCGACATATAGAACCGTGGTTAAGACGCTTCACTAGCAGTCAAACGGACCGAGATTGGTACTTAAACCTATATATTCTCTTTTCAAAATATGTTATGCTCAGTGAAAAGGTCTACACCACCTGTGAATCTTAGGATAACCATTTTAATTGTTTTTGTAACATCATTTACAATTTGTATGTATATACTTCATCATAATATCAGAGTCCCACAGCCCGGACCAATGAAACTATGACAAGCTAGGGGAGTTTGTTAGGAAAGGAGTTCCGAGAAGGGTAAGAAAACGGGTTTTTAGGCACGTGTCCATTCAGATTAGCTGTAGTCTAATAACCGAAACAATATCTATTTCCAACAATGTGTCCAAAGTGAGAAGTTCTGTTATTCTAGAATAAAGCAAAAATCTATTATTTGCGATTAAATAAATCGATGGCTATAAATCTACTAATACAATGTTGATATTTATTTTTAACAAATTTGTACTACATGTCTTTTTGAAGATTTTTGGTAAATATTTCAACTCTGAATTCTTTTTGAGTTCATTTATCCATGACTCCAAAGATATTTGATAAGGTCAAGGAAATGTGAAATAAATAAAATGTATTTCTGATGACAGCTGAATAATGAAAAACTCAAATAACTATTATACTCGTACTATTACTATCACGCACGTGTGCAAGAAATGTTCTAATCTCTAAAATAACAAAATTAGTATATCTTTCTTTTGCTAAATGAAGTTAATCAACATGATCATGTTAAAACGGCAGTAAAAATCCAATTTTCGATAAAAACAAACACGTTTTGCATATAACACGGAGATACGTTGTTCAGTTCACGACAGAATACAAAGAAAAGTGCATAATGCTTCTGGGCCAAGAGTTTATCTAACGAAGTGCTAATCAAAGTATTATAAATGTATTATGGATATGGATGAGATATCATTGGCGTTTTTTTCTCAAGAATAGCGCAATAAATATTTGATTATTATTATTTTTACTAAGAACCGAAACGTTTCGAAATTAAATCTCCCTAAATTAATGAGTCTCAGTTGGAAATGCCATATATTTGAGGTTTATTATTATTATTATTCGTCGGAGTCTGTGTCTGTGGGCAATGTTGAAAAGCTGGAGGAAGGAGATTGGATAAAGACGCTGGCTAACATACTTTATGGTGCCTGGTTTTTTAAACTTTTTTTATCCAATTATTTTACTAAGCAGAATTCAAAAATGTTTGTTCAAATTTGGCGTTTAAGCTTTGTTTTTTTGAGATCGTTGGATTGACTGAAATTACTGAACTCTTATAATTATGAGTATTTCCATAGTAATTTTATTTTTTCTTTGAATAGTCATTGCGTTAATAATCTCTGTTGTATCACTTATATCCATATGAATATTTATATTTGTGTGGGTACCTACCGATTTTGTTCCTGCTTTATAAAGATATTCCTCCATGTAGGTACTATAGGTACTTATTCTATGTAATGCATGTATCCCTTTTGTATGAAAACGGGCATAAAAATACAGTAATAATCTCCTAAAATATTTAGATTTTCTTGTTTAAAAAAATTCTTAATTTAAAAATTAATTTATATATATAAAAAAATAAATATTAAAAACTAATTTAAAAGGTTAAAAATTTTGGAAATATTCTCCAGAACTAGAGCTGCTAGGAAAAAATAGTTTTCCGAAATAAAAAAAATATATATTTTGTCTACCTGTGTTATTTACTGATTTACTACTTACAGACAGCACTTTTTAGATATCCCATTTCTCTCGTTGTTCTGAAACCGTCAGTAATATCGCAATCTAGAGTAGTCATCGAACCCGGCCCGAGTGCACCATCATCGGGCTCACAAAGCGTTACCTGCTACCTGCCCTCTGAAGCCCGCCATTTCGCATCCCGGTGAGATATGACACATCACACCCACCGAGACCCCGGCACGAGTATCCGCTCGAGTATCGGTTCGAGTAGCCTTTCGAGTATTCGGCAGATAGCTAAAAGGCACGTTCGGCCGCACTCGACACACTTGCTGTGATAACTGATAACTGTGGCACGGCAACGAGCCGCCCAGATGCATGCGGCAAGCTGCTTTCACAAAATTAAATCGATTAATTTAACGATTTTGTTGCATGTCTCCGTGCTGACGTTAAGGTTTTTTGAATATTAAATGCCAACAGATTGAAAAATCGATTATTTCCTTTAGAAGGTGTTTTTGCTAATATTTGTAATTATATACATTTTTTGAAAACGGAATTTATTTAAGTCGTATTTTTTTTGTATTTTTGCACTAGTAGATTTAGTTGATTTAAATCCTAACAAATAATCAGTTTTAAATGTTATATTTATCATCACAAATGACGGTTAACTTAATTTGATTAAATGCATCCTTCTATTGAATTCGATGGGCAATGAAACGATAAAATGTTGGAAAAAGCAAATACGTATAAAAGTGCTTACTTACTAAAAATGTTTACTTTTAACCTGCTTTAATGTTTAAAAATTACCTTTCAATAAATCTCACTATACATTTTGTATCAAAAAATAAAAAAAAGAAGATACAGGTTATATAGAAACATATTTCAATTTTAATAATGTACTTCACGAAAAGGTAACCCCTTTATCAAAATTCACATATGGTAAATTCAATATAACCATGATTACCATAAACATATTATTATATTATTTAAATCTTAGAATTTTCATCTTAAGAAGAAACTTCGAACAGTTTTCATGAAAAACACAACCTTTTGACTCGGGCATGGCTTTGCTAACCCGGATAGACTACTTTAAATACATGTAAATTTGTCTACCCTCATCTTGAGGGTTGTCTAATTTGAGAGTCTGGGAAACGATAAATAATTCTTAGGTGTTCTATTGCATTTTCCTTTTGTTCATTGATTGCTTTTCTGACAAAGAATGAAAAACAAATATGTACATAAAAGTTTTATGTTTTTCTCAGTATTAATTAATATTAGACCTCAAAGTGTAGCATTTTTCATGGACCTTCATATTATAGGGATCTATGCAACTTTGGATAAAAAAGGGTTGAGTTCGATTCTCATCGCAGCGAATAAGAATGTATAAGTAAAGAATTCGGCATTCTCAGACTGTAAAAATATAAATATTTGTTATTTCGGTTACTGGCATTATACATAGCTCTCTCATTCAAAATTTAGGCGTATTAGATATGTCAAAGAATTTATATATAAAAATGCAAAAATCAGTCATTTTTAATACATGTAGGATTACGAAAGGTATCTTAAATATTCATTTTGAGGGACCAGAAGGATTTATAGGTTCAATTAGAAGTTCTACCGAGCTACCCTCTGAAAATATTTGGAGTCGGAATTATTTTCCCATTTGATCTCTGGTGATTTGACGTGTTGTTCTTGTATTATTTTGTATTTATTATACTTATATAATGCACTTGTATAATGTGGATTGACTAGATGATCATTTGTGGAAAAGTGTGTGGAAAGGTTTAATTTTTCCTACGGGGAAGATTTAACCCGGAAATAAGGTCGCAAAATTATACAGTGTGGTGCGCATGGTGAATAATAACAATATTATTAATAATTGACGGTGAAAGACTGCTTGCTATTTATCCAGTATGATGAACCGAAAAAAATTGGTCACACCATTTTGCAAGAAAAATTGATCGTTATAATCAAAATAAAGTTGACTAACTACTCAATTTAGGTCGAGATAAAGGGAAAAAGGATGAAAAATAATATCATTTTTAATGTAAATCAATATCATTATGATTGCGGCATGAAATGATGCTAATAATACCTAAATATTTAACAAATTAAACCTCTGTAAATTTTTCATCCACATTACATAAATTCATTAACTTATCTTGTTAGAAAAGATTTTATTAAAAATATCGTCAAATGCATCAAATCTAAATCAGGGATTGTAAATAAAGGGTTTTAACTGGTTTCGGGCGCACTGCTTCTCAATTTTTTGGATGCATTTAGACGCTATTAGTTTTCTAACCTAACAAAAGCTTAAGAAAATTGATTACAAAAGGTTTTTATCTTGCCTGATTTGTTTTAAGTTTGCATTTTTTTAATTTGGAATATTTTTCACAGTTATCCGCGACAAAGATAGAAATTTTTGCAGCTTAATTCCAAACTTAAACATTGAAAAGGAAAATATACAAATTTAAAAATATGAAACACGGTACCTTTATCACCGTCTTTATCCACTTTTGAACACCCCTTGTATGGGAGAAGTCTTTCCGCCTGCTCTCATAATTTACATAAGAAGTTTACTGTTTTAATAAAAGTACCGTAAAAGCTTCTCGGGTTAGCTGCGACCTCCGGTTCCCGGGTGCCTCTGCCCTGCTAGAAGGTCTCGAAGCTATCTTTTAGATGAAACAGTCCCTCAAACGGCATTCTACAAACAAAACTTTATATGAAAATTACACATGCAGAAAAAAGGTTGGCCTTTGAATATAAATAAGGACATTTGCAGAAAAGAAAAAAAAGCTATCCGGAAACTTGGAATATGAAAATATGTCGTAAAATAAAACGCATTTCGTAAGAATGACAGAACGTTCTCATATTATTTCCACTTTTTCAGGATAATAACTTCGTCAGTGACTTTTTTATGAGAATACATTTTTTTAAATATTATATTCTGTACCTTTCCAGCTTAAACGTGTTGTTTTTGGTTTATAAAAAAATATTCCAAAAAACACCAGCACACCGTATTCCCGAAGGAGTAAACAGTAACCAACAGTAACACTTAATGGATAATCCATCATCTCATTTGCCACTTCTTGTCCTCCTGTGACCAACGTTTTTGGTTGAATGATAATGAACATAAATCAAATAAAACCTCTCAATAGTAAAATTAATGTCAGGTAATTATCTTCATAAAGAAGAGTGTCTATGGTGGGAGGACGGCGAGGATACGGATTTTATACAAATCTACAGTTTCAATCCGAGATTGATGAAATTTTGCGGAAGGTCACTTAGAATTAGAATTAGAAAAACTCTGTATGCGGGGGGGGGGGGCAACGCCGGAGACTTCAGTTAGTTCCTTAATAAAGTAGGTCAGTAAAAAAATCAGGTAAGTAGGTATGTCTTTACAAAAGAAATAATTTTGTTCAATTTTAAAACATTTTTTTAAAAATCCTTTTTGTTTGTAGAAAATACATTTTGGCTTAACCTTGGCCGCCTAATCACTGTGTCCGTTAGCCTCAACGTGGCGACAAATTCTGTCAGCCTGAATTGTAAATGTATTCACGTTTCAGTTTTAAGTAATATAATAAATGTGGCATTTTTCAAAGCTTTGTGACAGCTCGCAAGAATGGGTCACAAAGGCCGGAGGGTACAGAGCCTTATTTTAAAGTAATTAATTTTAAAGCTTTACATAGTGTAAATTAATTTTATTATTATAATTTATAATTTAAAACTGTCACATACACTCGCTTTCCAAGTTTCCGAGGGAAAGTAAACTAAATCGTGGTCGGTATTTTGAATAAAATTGTGTCACGTTGTATTCCACGAAGTACCTACCGAGGTTTCCAAAATTATTTTATTTTACACATTTTCCAAAGAACTTGCTATATACATTTATTTATGTCTACTTAAAAATAAATTAGAATCCTAACCATGAAATTAAGTATTTCCTAAGACCACTCCAAAATTCAAACAAACATCTTTTAAAGTATATTTTAGGTTTATGATCAAAACAATAATTTTTCTTTCATCTATTTGGAATCTGTAAAAAACATAATTGGGATTTTTCTTTATTGTATCAATAATGTGTCACCCGCACACAAGGATCACGGGTAAGATATAATCAAACTATCAAGTTCAGAGCCCGATCAAAAGAAAATTCGCCATTTAAAAAAAAATACCGGAATCTTTATTGCGAAAATTAAAAGATTAAAAAGATGAATCTGAAAACACGATATAACCGCCTTCGACACAAAGTAATTCCGAATAATTAACTACATTTTTTCATTTACTCATGCATATTGTGTGTGCAAGTTAAACTTCTGAATAATGCAGGTGTGAGTTTCCAACTAACTGAACAGAGAGTATAGTTATTAAAATAGTTGTGAGCAAATATCCCACATTTCGCGATAAGTTTTAACCGATGATTTACTGATAATTCAAGTGCGATACTGCATTTCCAGTTGACCCATATCAGGTGTGTATTGCACCTGAAGTTTTCCTGTACGTGCCATGAGCAGGTACACGGTACACTTTACGTTTGCAGTACAAATAATAAAAGCACTCACTTGTGGAAAGATTTTATATGGTTCTGCAGTCTGTAATACTTTCAACACAAATCAACGGTAGATAAAAATTTAAGAAATGCGTTTTACAGAAATAAACTAGTGAAATAACTAATGTTACCACTTCATATATCAAATTCTGAAATGGGCGCTTTATAAATGAGCAACATAGGTTTGGCGACGAGTGCGAAAAAGTTGTTTTAAACATCTTTTTGATACAAAAATCATCTGGTTGAAGTAAATTCTCACGTCACAACTTTGAAAGCGTTAAAACACATGATTTTATAAATTTACGTACGTGTATTGTATTTTTGTTTACTAAATTTTGTTGGCCGCTAAAAATTTAATAAATTAATTATCGTTGTTAACCTTTGCATCGTAAAATTTCATTTTTAGGTACATTATTGTATTTTTCGCCTAAATAATAAAACGATATTTGGCTTATACTTGAGGTTTATTTGAAAAATGAAAACCAAAATTCTAATAGGTAATTGAGGTTTATTTGTTAAATCAATACAACAAATTCCTCTGAAATCATAAGATTCTAGGTAAATACTTTTTTATGTCAATAAAGACATTAAATATTTTGTCCAAAGATACTTCACCATCTCAATAACATTTCATTTTTCGAACTTTCATCAGGCAGGTACCGTAATATTGAAAAAGTGCGACCAATAAATTACAAATAAATACCACAATTTCACATTTAAAACTCACAAAAACGGTCACGGACAGAGGAAATGCAAAACGATCGCGTAAGGATGAGACTTTGCTACGCTCTGTCAACAACCAAATTCCATTCTCAAGAGCAAATATGTATTTGAAAAACCCATGGCATTAACAAACACACATTATTTTCATCGTGGTTTGACCCCATGACCTTTAGACCGAAACCTAATAAATCTACAACCTTGAGATATCATTAATTCCAAAGACTCGAACAATTTAATAAACCGGTGTTTTTTACCAATATCATAGAGCCACGAAGCCACCCCCTACAAAACATATTAAACTCGTTTATCGTGCTCCTTCGAAAGCCCGTTTCAGAAAAATAGCACAAATATACGGTCGAAAATACGTTGCCTATTCGTTACACGATTTCAATAACTCTATGTGAAAATAACATTTTTACCTTGACACAATCTCGTGTGTAATATTTTATAAAGTTTTTTCCTGTCTATTTTTCATGGGTGTTTACCTACTGTGGAATCTAACAACTCAAAAGGCATAGAAGCAAAGACATACGGCATCAAAGATTGGCCCTTTAATACGGCTGTCACATTAATAATAATATTTTTTTATTCCAGAATGTGGGGAGGTTAGTGCAATCCTACACGTCCCATATAGAAATATATTTTTTTGTATAATAAATTAACAAATAAGGACCACTATGCAGGGTGTGGTCTTGAGTGCGCTTGGGCCCAGCGCTCACTCAGGAGTGGCGCTTGGTGCTGGTAGGCTGCGGTCACCAACGTGTTGGCGGAGGCCATTAGCCGCATCCTGGCTCCAGTGACCCGGTGTCTCATCAGGCCGGCAAATCCATTCAGTCCTAGTTCCGTGAACATTGTCGATGCGCTGCTGTATCTTCGGTATCCAAATATGATTCTACAGTCGTCATTATATTGAATTCGGAGTCGTTCCATCGAGCAAGTTCGGTAGTGATACCATGTCTCACACGTATACAGGCCACTACAGAATGCGTTGAACAGTATTTTTTTAACGGTATTGCTGCATTTGCAAAATCTGTGGGCAATCATATTAGACACTATGCTTAGGCTTCTCCTTTGTCGTTCGATATCGCCATCGTCCTATAGGTCTTGATTAATAATGTGCCCCAAGTATTTCACGTTCGAACATGTATTTATTTTTGCATCGTTAAGGTATACGGGGAGCATCTTACTTGTATCTTGGCCTTTTCCGTGGTGGAACGCAATCAATTTTGTCTTCTTTGGGTTGTACATCATATTATGCTGTTTTCCATATTCTTCACAAGTGTTTAGCAGTAATCTCAATCCCTTGATTGACGGAGCTAGGAGAATCATATCTCCCGCGTAGCTTATATAATTCATACATATACTGTTAACACGACAGCCCACTCTGATTTCCAGGCGACTTGACAACTCGTTCATGTATACATTAAATAGAATGGGGGACATACACCCTCCTTGCCTTACTCCTGACCGCAAATATATCGGCTGGGAGTATGTACTTGCCCATTATACAACATTTTCCTGCTGGGAGTACTATCGGGATAGTGTGTTTATAAATAAGGTAAGTATATTCCTAGCTTTCAATTTATCACATAATGTTTTATGACAGACCCTGTCGAAGGCTTTACTTAGGTCTAAGAAGCACCCGTATACGGTAGTTTTTCGTTTCTTGTAGAATTCTATTATTGGCTTAGCAGTATATATTGCCATATTGGTGGATAATCTACAATTAAATCCCATCTGGTTATCTTTAGACATTAGTTTATCATGTATCTCATTTAATATTACCCTTTCGGCCGGTAATTGCTGGAGTTAGTCATGTCAGGCTGTCCCGATTTCAGGATTGGAGTTATAATCGTTTTCGTCATTGCACCCGGTATATTTAAGGTGTTTAAGTATTACGTTGAACAGTATGTTTAGTAGTTTGGGTATGTATCTACCTCCGTATTTTATGTGTTCAATACTTAGGTTATCATGTCCTGGAGACTTACCAGCCTTAGTGCCTGTTATGGCCTTCATTATACTACTTTCAGAGAGGTAAACGTTTTGTCCATCATATTCCATAATATCAGGAACAGACGGTACTTCATTTCCGGAAATATCTGCAAAGGTTCTTCTAAAAGTATTAGCAATTTCCTCCGTATTTGTGGACCCATCAATTTGGCTGGCGATTCGATTTTTTGGTTTGATCAGGTTATTGCTTTTCTTTCAGAACTGGGCAAACTGCTTTGTGTCAAGTGATTTTACGATATCATCCATTTTTGTTTGTTCAGAAGAGCTTTGGCAGTGTTTAAGAGCTATTTTGAACAACTTCCTTTTTCGTTTTCTTTCATCCGCAATGGGACTATGTAATGGTCTCCTATTTTTAATCCACTCCATCAATGCCGATCTGGAATTTTCGTAGTGTTCCTTAACTTGATGATTCCACCCAGCAATGTCACGATGTGTTTTTGGTTTGCTTTGATCGCTCTCCCGATGAAATACAATATTGTCAGCCTTACTTAGGGCTTCAACGATGTCTGTGTATATATTGTCCATGTTTTGTATATGGTTGCATCTGTCACATATAGCATCCGAATTACAAATGGATTCGGAGTGTCTTTGATAGATTACGCTAAGTAATGCTTCTGCTACAGACGTATATTCAATGATTTTCTTATTATTATTCCTTCTCTATATTATGTTATTAGGCTGTTGTGGAATATTAAAAATAGTTGCAGGTAATTTTTCAGCAGCGATTACGCAAGATGTCGGCCGGTGATCGGACCAGTTGGTATCATGGTGTATTTTCAGACTATCTATTTTGTTCTTAAGATTATTAGTGCATATACAGTGATCGAGCCAGGAAGTGGTATTGTGTGCATCGCTAATATATTTATTTATTTTATTTATTTATTGTTTAGGAACATTTACAGACTATTAACATGAAAAAAAATCATTAGATAAGCGCTGCAAAAAAAAAACGTATATGTCAACAGTCCACTTAAAAATGTTCACATCATGCACAGATTAAGTGTCATTATACACTATGTATTAACAAAAAAATATATAAACAGCAAAACGTGAGCAAAGGCAAAAAAAAGAGATATCAGAAACAAAACATACAGATAAATATATGATCCAAAAAAACAAGAGAAACAAAAATAAAACCGAAAACAAATAGAGTAAATAAAAAAAAACAACAAACATTCACAATCTATTGCTAATTTTCTTTTTAAAATAAGTGAGACTTTTTGCATATATATCTATGTAGTTACACTCAATAGAATTGTATATGTATATGTGTATTTCGGTAGTCTTTCAATATCGATACAATTGTAGTTATTTTCGGTGTAAAAATGAGAGAGTTCTTTCCCGAATATGGAGGATGGATGAGCGTTGAAATCTCCCATAACAATGGTTTCAGAGTGTTCGTTATCTTGAATGATCGTATGCATTTTGGAAAGGTACTTGGTGAAGTCGGTAAGGTTGTCCGCGTGACATACCGGCATGTAGACAGTCAGTATGCTTATCGTCCCTCCATCGGTGGTTATCTGAACACCAGCGATGCGGTCATCTCCACACGGTATTATTGAAACTTGCAACTCGTTCCTCCAAAGTACTACAACTCCTCCGTAGGTTCGGCCTCGTATTAGTTAGTTTGATAAATCTACAGCAGAGGTACCGCATCCCTGGAAGTTCGGATGAATTTTGGATAGAATCGATATTTCGTTTTGTAATAACCACGTTAATATAATAATAATAACCATCGTAAATATTGCACATATCTATAACGAAGTTGACGTTACGTTTAAAATTTTTGCAGTTTATTTACATTAGACGGTCTATTTATAAAACTGTTAAAATTTGAACGGGGCACTTAAAGACGCCTACTTATACTATTGAAATCTATTCGGATCTGGTTACTAAACATAGCTAAAACTGTTTTAAGAAACGTTTCTAATCTGAACGGTGGTCTCTGTACAATAGTATTTTGGTATCTAGTGTCTCCTCTACAGCATTTAGTATTCCCGAAAGTAATGCATGAGAACGTAGGTTAAAATAATTCTTTAATCATCTTAATATAAGCTATTATACATTTTATTATTATAAAGCAATTTGAAGTTGTGTGTAAAGTTAAGATAACTAAAACTGTTGATGTACAATGTTTGGAGCTCTAGCCTGGGCACGCGGCGGACTACTGAATTGGATACACGAATACGGGTGAATTACTGATATTGATTTTGTGCGTTCAATTAGTAAAATTGATGGCGGATTAAAGTTGTCGGATAATCGAGCAGCAGAACACTGAGACAGTACTATATGTGTGCAGCACGTTGCAGAGTTATAGATACTTACAGTATCACCCTAATGAAAGACGATGCTTGAAATAGACTAGTACTTCCTTACTTTCCTCATCCCCTTTGTCTTCTCATCCCCATTTTCTTCAGCTAAACAAAATACCCTAATACGGGATATTATTGTCCGACTGAATACGGGTATTTGGGTTTTTTTATTGAGTCCATCTCTTTCCCGCCCTGGGTGTAAGTAACAGATGGTTCTCCTTCGGGGAACTCACACGATTTATTTTCTGCACATCAGAGATTAGTATAATGATGATGAATTAGCAAATTATGCTTATTATGATAATCGCGATAAAAATAATTTGAGGCAAAACGACAAAGCTTTAGAAAAAATAGTATTTGCTTATACATACATTTGCATAAAACAAAACAAAATATTAGTTCATTGGGGTAAAGCATAGTAAGATGAGAAATCCCGCTGAAAAGTCGTCTGCAGGGACAAGGGTCTAAGAACCCCCAAAAAGGGGAAGATCGATGGCACAATACATACAACTTCCCCACCTTCCTCTTCCAATCAATTCAATCTCCTTCCCCTCCCTGCTACTTTCTGCCTCACAACATACCCCAATTGGTGACGCCATAGTCTCACAGGCTCCAGTAAACAGGGAGCAGTTGGACTCTTGTGGGGTTTCACAAATCCATTTTTTTATGTTCTAAATGAACTAGTATAACCAGGATAATAAAGCGTAAGGATTGCTTAATAACAATAAAAAATTAAAACCTACATAATACAAAACTGTAAATAACAAACAGCATTTCATAAGTGGATCAGCCACTAAAATAATTTGGTATTTTTGACATTTGCTCATTTGTGACTTTGACACTCATTTAAACATTGAACAAATACGTACAAATTTGGAATATTTATTGCTCACATATATATTTTCTTATATGGCATTTGAAGAGGCAGCTAATTGTTTAGCCAGAGGAGAAAAATTGAAACAAGGTTACAAAGATGATATTGTTGCATACGAATCGTGAGACCAGATATCTAACCGCAATTACTTCCCCACCTAACGAAGAAAAATGTTTAATTTTTTTGTTCCAAACGCATGTGGAGGGTCTCCATCTAGTTTAATTCACAACAATGCATCGTGGGATGAATATTTTATGCGGTGATATTATTATTGATATCAAGACGCAGGATTTATTTTTGGGAAAATACGGACTGAGTTACGAAACGTTTGTTTACAAAACTTATTTCTAATATATTCAACCTTATTAAGATTGAGTGATTAGATTTTCTTCTGCCCGGTTATGATATTTACCATATTCCATAACTAATGCGGCTGGGATGAAAAATAGTAAACAGAATAAAAAGCAAAGATATAACTGTTTAAACTACATATTTTAGATAGTAACGGAAATCGTTTTTCAAGAAACAACAGTTTCAAAATGCAGGTAACAATTATTTCAATATAAGTAGGTATTATTATTTCAAAGTATTTTTACAATTTTTCTGTTAGTATTTTTTTTCGATCATTTTGAAAAACATCGTCTTTTTAAAGCGATATCCTACTTATCTAAAGAAAAAAAATTATGAGTTAAAACAATATTAATAGTTTTTTTACTATTTTTCCTGGTCACTTAGAAGCTGTATTTATTATTAAAATATATTTGTACAGCCCCCTTTAGGTAATTTTTCACGAAAAAAGCGCGATATAAAGTAGCCAAATATTATCATTATTAAAAAGTCTTTACCTATCTCAAGTTCGTGTAAAAGTTTTTCAAAATTTTCGTCGATATTTTTAGAATACCAAACGTTCATTCTTATTCTTGAACGTTTTTCCTAGATTAACTAGAATGACAAAAAGATAACATTTTAATAGTACATTATTTTTTATTAAAACAGAGTTTTCTGCTTAAACCCTTGTGATCTACATTCTACATAGCTGCGTGGGATGCTAAAGATATACGGTTTGAACCATATATATTGATTCCAAAATAAATTCAAATCAGTGGACCTAGAACTAAATATTCATTCCGGGAAGCGAGATATCTTTTATTTTATGGGATGGGGATTGTTGAGGGATTTTGTGTAACCCATTGATTGAAAAAGAGATCTAAGCAGATAATGGAGGGTGGGAAAAATTGTGAACATGGTTTAATTTAGAGAAATTGAAGGATTGGGAAACATTCTGTTTCTTAGAGCTTTCTCTGTACTTTTTATACATGTCCCATCAAAAATTACTTTTTATATGATTGTGTTCGATATATTTAATTTTTTTATATTTTTTACCCTCTTGTCTCATCTCACGTGAAATCTAGGTTCACTTTTTTTGCCACCATTTTCTGATTATTTTCTTTTTTTTTAAATTTTTTATTTATTTCTATGATTTTCTTTTATATTTTATTTAAAGGAATGTTTTTCATGTTAAAACTTTTTATAATATATTATAAGCATAAATGGTTTTAAGTTGTGGCATTACTAAATAACAAATTAAGTTTAAAGTTTCATTTGAACATGTTTAAACTTTTCCATAACAATCATTATTTTGTGTTCCACAGGAGTGATTTTTAAACCCCAAAATATTGACTATTTCGGAAAGTTTTTAAGATTTTCAAATGAGACTTTAAGCTTAATTAGTTATTTAGTAACTCCACTACTTAAAGTCACGTTTTCTAATTATATAGTATATATTTCACACTTTTGATCTGCCCAGGTGAATGTCCCATAATCATTATACACTTACTTATTAAGTTCTTTATTTTTCAGGAGAAGAAATTTTACTTTTCTCTTTAATCGTATAATATTCCAAATTGGGATAGCATTATCCTCTTAAAAACTCAAATAATATAAATAACAGCCCGTTTCCGGAACTGAAACTGCAAATTAAATAAATATAGGTAGTTCATATTAATCTTTTTCTCTACAACGCTGGAGACATTTACTTCCGTCTATCTCCTCTATCCTCCTTAAGTTTATGCTTGAAGTATCTCAATAGTTATTTGTCCTGCAGGCTTCGATAACGATGCTTATTTCGTAGTCATCTTCCATTCTTGCTACAACATCTGATCAACGGAACCATCCAAGTTTTATACAATCCTATTATTGATGGCACATCAGACAGATAGAGACTTAGTTTTTAATTTTTATTGTAGTCATTTTCTTTTTAATTTTGCTCCGTAATACCACATAAAATAACACATTAAATCGCAACTTGTTTATTTTAGTCCCACGTTCACCACAAATAGACAAATGATCAAAGCGTGAGACTAAAAAATTAATATAAATTTGTCCAAATATTTTAAGTTCAAAACTATTTAGGTCGAATATAATCTTACAATCCGTCAAACAATGGAAGTAAAGTTAGACGGTAAACTTCTGTGTTTAATGGGTATTTTATTTATTTTCTCGCTGCGTGGCGCAAACTGCTGTCTTGCCGCTCTCGATTAGAAATAATAATTCGTCGACAGATCCGATCATAATTCACGGAAGCCCTGCTTTATTATCTATTTCGTGTAACGGCCCAAACTTATGACAGAACGGCGTAACGGCGCGGACGTAACTGCCGATTAATAAGGCGTAACTGGTCGTGGCCCCGACGAACGACGAACCACGCAGGGGACTTTTAACGAGCTTCTGAGTGACCGCTCGCTCTCGCTATTGATTGCAGCAATAACCTGAAACTTAAGCAAAAAGCTCTAACAACCCACGCTTTACAAACCCACCTATAATAAAGGCTATCAAATTTATTACGTTCCTTCATTTCTACGCCTTCTTCCTATTTTCAAATGAAAATGATTCAGATTACAACAAGGTTGTTAACAAGGTGAGCTTCTAATTTATTTTCTTAGAACGACATCGGAATATCTATACATTATCCACTTTTAGGGGTATCGCGTAGTACCTACCCTATAATAATACTGTCAACCTCTTCCCGCGTGACCTTTAAAAAAAAAAAATTATTTATTTTTTATGATGTTTTTTTTTGTTTATTTTAAAAATTAGAGATGTTGCATCATTATGAGAATCATCAGAAAAAAAACATGCATTTACCAAGAAAAAATAAAGAATAAACGTGTGAAATTAAAAAAATTACCCATACATATAATTTGTATGGAAATACACTGTGTAAACAGGACACACAGTGTCCATTCGTTTTTTGCATGTTTATTAGTACAAGAATACTGGCCCTGGGGGAAATTATATCCCTCGGAGCTTCCTGCAAAAAAACAAAAACACATTTGTTACTGTCGAAATAATTTAGGCAGAAAAAAATGGTGAACAAAATTTCTTTTAAAAAAAATCTAAGATTGCCGGGTTATTAAACTGTTCTTATTGTGCATAATATTAGTTTTTTTATGTAAATGGAAAGCTGTTTACTTCATTTTAAGCAAAAATTAATTTATCAAATAAAACACTTTGTGGCTAGACATTATATAAATGAAAAAAAAACTTTGTTTTAAAATATATATATTTATATTATTATTTATATATTTTTAAATATATACATAAAGTTTAAAAAAAAACGTTTAAAAAACTGTTTATATTTCCTTTTTAAATATATTCATATATATATATAGGAATATATTTAAATTTAATATATATATATATTTAAATATAAACATAAACTTTATATTTCCATTGTCCTGAAGAAGGTTGAGTGCAACCGAAACCAGTCGACCTATTTAACTCAAAAAAGTGGTTTAAAAGAAAGGAAAAAAATTCATTCAATAATTAATTATTATTGATCAATCAGTCCCATGAGAGCTGTCATGGACTTTCCTCAGATGCATGACGGCAACAGGTTTCGAATGATGTACATTTAATTTATTGTAAAAAAAACACTAAAATTAAAAATATAAAATTTTTGTATTAATGTTTGAATAAATTATTACAATGTTTTTGATGGACGATTTTAATTTATTTGATTTGCAAAACTGCGTGCGTGAATATAGAATGTAATGTGTTCATTCGTATTGGAATTGTGCAAAAGGGGCAGTGTTGACATCTAATTCCAAATTGTAAAGGATAACTTGAGACTTTTATGATCTATGATCGATGAAAATTAAGGACCAGGCGTTAAAATAAATTATTGAGTTTCCAGGCAATGGGTGATGCCGTCATACGGAAAGAAACAGGGGCGTACATTGCTCTATAACCTATGATCAAAGGTAGGCTGTTTGTATTTATTTTATTTTATTTATTTTTTATTTCAAGATCGGGTATGAATACTGTGCATTCAATAGTTGACATTAGTAATTCTATAATCTTCTTTCGCTGATTATTGTGGCTCAGAGAATGAATGGGCATACAAATTCTTTAGCAAATTAAACGAAAAAAAATTTAAAGATTGTTTGTCGGATTTTTTATTAATTTTAATGGTTGTTTGGAGGATTGTGAATTATAGCCAATTTGATGGATGATTCTGTGGCTCTCCAATCCACAGAACCCAAGGTTGCTCGGTGTGTAAAATCTGAATTCGGATATTTTTAATTAAGTTTTATTTTAACAGACTCACGTTACAATAATTTTATCAACAAAAGTAGATCGCGTACGTTGGAGAGGATTTAGGGCTAAACCGGCAGCTGATACCACTGGAGAGAGAATGAAACATTTGCCGCGCGAGGTATCGCGCGCGAGTTATAATGATACCAGTCTCACATAAATGTAGGGAAAAGCAAACGTTGTTATTATTTTCGGGAGATGTAAACTCCCTATAATTTACCCTACAGTTTGTCGTTCTGAAAGAAGGCATAACTTTTCAACCTTTATGAAAAACATGTCATTTCTTAACTATATCATGAAATATTTGTTAAAATAATATTTTTTTCTTGAGGATGGTTTGTATGATTTATGGCACTGTACTCATCTTGTTATACGGACGCGAAACCTGAGCCTTAAAAAACAGGTAACGTGCTCTATAATGATACTTCTAATATCAAAAAATCAAGTCTATCCCACCGCGCATGGAGGCTTAGAACACCCATCTTTTGACGTGAAAATGCAATCTTTACACGATACGGTCCGATAAACGGTAGCCAATATGATAAAGATTCCCGGAGTTTAAGAAGAGGTAGACGGACACATGTGGCAGTCAATGTGCACCATTACAGACGACTGTCACTCCAATTAAGTAAAATGCAATCACACGAGGGAACGAATATTATTACAATCTCCGGGCCACGTAAACAACGGTAAGACTCGTGGAAATGCAGCGTGATGAACCTAGAATCTGGTCTGTGTCAGAAAACGAGAAGAAGAAGAAAAACAGAACGATGTTTACATTATTAAACAATATTCTGGTTGTGGATTGTCATTTCGAGTACATTGTCAAATGCCAACAAAACTATTTCCTTATTTTTAATATGTTGGCATTGTTGAGCAACATTCAACTACAGATGATATGAGAAAATATTTTATTCCGTACGCCATAACGCCGCGTACAATTCGTTCGCGTTTGTTATTCGCCGATAGAAATTGCCGAGCTATTCGGATTCCCAACTATTCGTATGTAAACTTGCAAATATTTATATGAACTCCCACAATACAAGTAATTTTTCACATGAGAAATGAGATGACTGTGTGAACAGGAAATAAACAAGAAGCTCGTTTGTTCGGCGCCGTGCAGTGTAAAGGCACTGCCGCTCGCGTTGTAGCATAGCGATAAGGGGCCTGAACCAAGAAGGCGACAGCGAGTACGAATTGTGAGAAAGATATTTTTCCAATCACTAAAATATGTATATACGTGCAGATGTATTCAAATATTCAGTCTTTTGGTGTGTGTGTTGTGTTTTACACAAAAACTTACCAGAGTAGAAAACGTGATGTACACAATTCACCAAAATCCGAAGGATTTCGGTTAACATCTTATCGAGATAGCTGAAAAAATCATTCAATTATTTTGTGCTACACGCGGAATTTTTACTTTAATCGCAAAAATGAGAGATAGAAGATGAGAAAATAATATTCAAATATTTGTTTAATTAATTTTGTCCAACGGTTTCATTTCACTTCGCGTAGCTGATATTTAATATCATTCTTAAAAAAATTAAACTCATTATTCATATAAAACAACAAGTTCTACACATAAGGTTTACGATCACACACCTTATTTAATGAAAAAACGCAGAATAATTCTAAGTTCTCGAAGCCATTCAAAATAACTTATTGATTCTGAAAGCAGGTGAGTCTCACCTACCTCTCTGTTTTTTTTCACTTAAGCAATAACGATATGTTCCTCATTGGCTTTAAGGTTTTACAATTTTTTTGTATTAAACATGCATTTAACTGCGATTTGATTAAAGGATGATTCCAAAACTCGACAGAATTTCTAAGTTTACCTTAAAACATATCTTTTCAGAAAATCATATCCATAAAGTCAAAAATCTTTTACGTTCATCTTCTGCGACATATAAAATAACAAAAAATCTGTAAAAAATGTTAATAACTTTTTAATTTAAGTAAATTTTAATCATCCAGTCCTAAAATCGAAGAGCTAAAATCAAATAAAAATTTACTCTGTCTGTTTTTCCACAAATTTTCTAATATACGTATTATTTTTTTTTTGGTAAAATATTTTATATTTCTTAGTATAATTTAGTAATATTGTCCTCACTGGGTGGCTTACCCGTGCTGAGGCCTCAATATTAATGGAGAATAAAAAAGAAACTGTAAAATCATTCAATGTGCAGTTTTTTTAAGAAATGTCATCTGCGTGCTCCAAGCTTAAGATTTAAGATGAATCAGAAGTGATCTGCCAGTTAACCCTTTCAGCCCTAGCGTTAATTCAAATTAACATGAACTTTGTGAATTTTTTTACCGTAACTGTAGCGATTTAGAAAAGCCATGTTTTCGTTTTCTTATAGTTTGTAGTCTTTTCTGTGGCGTCGTTTTTTTCCGCTCGGTTGAATTCCTTATTCCCGCCACAACAACGATAAATATTTTGACATCTGCTGATTGTGAGTTTCATGGAATTTCTGCCTTCATTGATTACTTAATTTAAGGTGAGATATAAATATTTTATACTCGAATTACAAATATTTTAACGCATTAAGATGTGTTCTATAATAATAACACCAGTTCAATTCACTGATCACAGTCATTTCCCAGAATATCGAAAATGAATTTTAATGTTCATTCAAATTAACACTGGTAGTGACGGACATGTTTTCGACTAGTATGGCGAATTTTTAAAGATTTATTATCCTAGAATATTTCTTTATTTATGAATGAATTTTAATTTAAATGTTATTTGTTTGTACCTTAGAGATTATCACTACATTGTCAATGTGCATTTTTGACATGAAACAGTTATTTGTATTACTTTTGTGTTATGTTTATTTTACGTTACTATTTAAAAAATACCCTCTGACGCCCAATGTTAATCCGAATTAACATAGAAAAATTTCTAAAAAAAAAAAAAATGAAATGCCCAAAATTTTCAAATAATTTTCAAGCATTACATATTTTATATGTGTGGAAACAATAATGCGGGTGTGAAAGGTTAAGTATATTTTCAGTATCTGTTAGTAAATAATTATAAGTTACTAGTGGACCCCGTATTTCTTCGCTATAGGAAATGTCTTTCTGTATACCTCATGTTACTGCAAAAAAACTACATTGCAGCGACTTTAATTCGACTTTGTATCTCGTTCCGGCGCAGAGATATTGCGAAGTATTTCTCGGGCTTCCCCGACTTTTCCTGCCATTCAAATCAGCTATAAACAATAGTGGTACTAATAAGAACAAAATTTGAAATTTTTAGCAATATCAGTCGACTGTTTTAGTTTTGCGAACCCAAACATGGCTGAATTTTTATATATTAAGATATTTGTGAAGCGCCCTTTAGTAGGTTTTTCATTAATACAATACTAGAATTATTATTATTTATTCTCACACAATAATCAACAAAATGATGGTCTTTTGTGTGAAATGAAAACAGGGAGTTTTCCAACATGATGGATTAATTTAATTTTTTTCCGGAAACATAAATTTCCCAGGAAAGTGTTTAAGCAGCACTCCAACGTTAAAAGCCCATATTTTTTAATTGTTTGCCTTCCCTGACCAAACAGAATCTGATGTTATCACATAAATGCCACGGTAAACACTGATTGGACCTGGGAAATGGATGACGTCATGAATATGTCGCAGTGCTGGCAACACCGGGTATAAATCCTACCTATTAACGACATGGCTTATTTAATTTAAGGTTTGTTTACATTCTCATTTTTGCAAATAATAAAACACATTTATAAGCATCAAATATTATTTGGTCACCCATTCACGAAGATTTCAATAATGAGTTTGCACATCTATACTAAATTAGCAAAACTCATTTTTCTCCGTGTACTATACACAATACGAAAAATTATTAAAATAGCTTGACGGCCTTGCCAAGGGGCAAGGTTCTCGACTACAAATCGGAGGTCTCTGGTTCGAATTTAGGCATGTGCAAAATAAAATATAATTTTGTAAATTAAATTCATTAAAAATAATAAAACGTATTTCCCTGGTGAAAAACCACCATTCACAATCGAAACATTCCTTGAAATTGCTTTTGCCATGTTTGGTGACCAGATCTGAATAGCCTGGTTCTTCCCCACCTTGCTATTTCCCATCGCCTTCCCATCGCTATACCCATCAATCTCACAGTCAACCCCAGCTGGGGATGCCATAGTCACGCTGTTTTGAGTTAACAGGGAGTAGTTGGGACTATTGCGTGGTATTGACATGAAAAAAACATCTAACCGTACAAATGTACTGTATTAAATTTTAATACAAATCATCATTGGCACTTATATAACCAAAAAATCATTTTTAAATTATGAAACAATGGCGTGTTAAGTTTTGTGTTATATATGGGATGAATTGTGCCCCAAACGGTAAAATACCTTGGAACGACTCTGCACTAGCTACTACAGAACTACAAGTAAAAGGAAAAGATATTCTAAATTATTATGGTCTACCCAGTGAAACAATAACATTTCGGTTATAATGTTTTTCATACAAGGTGACTTGTAGTAAATGCGAAATATTGAATGAAGTAAAATAGGAAAGATTGTTTACTGGCAAAATAGTTATTGAGAAGTGTTCAAGTCAAGTCAATTTTCAACATTAATTAATTTAATTACGTTAGTAAAACGGATAATCGAACTTTATTGAATGAATTATTAGAATCTGCAGTTAATGGAACATGCTATGGTCTCTTCTTTCATGAGGTGCGTTGATACCTACCGGGAACGCAAGCATCATTAATAATTTAGAAGTATTTTATATTAAAATATACTATTTGATATTTAGTATTGTTTTAGATATCTCCAAAAATAATGAAGTTTTTAAGTTTTTAAAGTAAACATAGTCAAAATGTATTCAATAGTGTCCGGGGAAGTCACAAACAGTTCTTTTCAAAAATCTAATTGTAGTGCTGCACCACCGCCGCCCACGTCCCGTCACGTCACACGCTTTTCAACCGGCTATAAAAATCACAATTTTGACGGTTTGAATTATCTTTGATAATTTTCGGTATTTTTCAAAAATTAAGAATATTTTTTTTTGTTCTGTTCTCAGCTTACTCTTGTTATTATGATACATTTATAAAAACATGAAATTTCGTTGTAGGAGGCGACTTCACTGGGAGTTGTCCGTAATATATAAGCAAGACAGAAGAGTGTTATCTAATAATTTTACATACTTAATCAAAACTATAATTTTTCCCAAAATTGTTATGAGATGTCTTACTGACAGCCCTGATTCAATAGAGCTAACTCTTAGTTCTCAGCAAATTCAACCAAATTCAATATTGAAGGTATCAATAACCTCAATACTAAACTACTGTACGGATTGAAAATAAAAATGCTATTGTACCTATGTATACCAGATGTTATTCTTGTTTAATTTTCATCATAATTTCTCAGTAATTATTCTGTTTAACATAATACTGTTTCGCTCCTGTGAACCACTGTAAACATAAATCATGTATATTGTAAAAGCCTTTTACGGCGTCTAAATAAATAAATAAATAAATAAATAAATATTTGTTTTCAATTTATATAATTGGTCAACAAATCAAGCTACTTCTTGAAAACCTAATCCCAGATATCACTTCATATATCCCAGACATGGCCCAGTAATACTGGAACTACATCATCTATCAATATTTCATAGAAATTCTAAGTTGTTACGGTTCTATTTATCAGCCACCAATATCTCTTCCATTAGGTCGTCAATATTTAAAATCAAATGCCAATCACCTTGTAATATAAGTATGCATAATTATATTTGTAAATGGGTCAGAATTACAATTCGGGGTTCACATTAATCCCAAAGACCGCTTTCCGATTCGAACCCTTTGAAGAAATTCCTGCCGCATCCGCAAAAAGTTTCGATATTCCGGCCAGGCCCACTAAGCCGCAGGCCCGCGGCGGCCCGGCTCCTTTCAGCGGCCCGTTCGTTAGTTTAGAGGAAAAATAATACAGAGTTCGCAGGTATTTGCAGGCTTTTGCGGGACACCACTCCTGGAAATCGCAGGCAAAGGCCAAAACTGAATTCACTTTGAGTGCCGCCGCTACCGCGTGTCAACCGCGGAACTTTCGGCTCGAACCTTATTTTTGGTTTATTGCGGAACATTTTTGAGATTATTTGGTATTTCGTGCGCAGAAATAGCAAAATAGAAAATTTGTATTTCAATGAAAATGTATTAGTAGATACGAGTATAATAAATGCGAAACGATTACGTAAGACCATAATAATAATCAAAATGAATTTTTGCTTCTAGGTTGTATATCATTGTAAAAACATTTACCGTATGAAATCATATTTCACACTTATTTGATCATATATTGTAACAAATAAACAAAAATGTACTTATATAATAAAAAAAATAAACCAATATAAAAAAGATTTACTGCTGGTATTTTTTCAAAATCGATAACATTCGGGTTAAGGATACCGTATTTACACATTATTTCAGTCTAACTTTTCCTTCAGGGAAATGTATTATAGAACGAATAAAATATTTAATGATTTGAAATTCATCAACGGATTATTACGCAGAACAAAATGATTGAATAGTTCGCTTATAGCCAATACTTCATCAACAAGACGAAGCACCAAAGACATCAATTGATTTATTGAAATCAATTTTAATTTGTAGAACTCTGTTTGTTCTAGTTGTTCTTTTAAGCATTCAATGGTGTTATTATTTAATTTACAAATAAAACGTGTATAATAAACAACTTTTTGTGTAATTAGTTATATTATTACTATACGCGACAGCTGTTTCGTCTTCTGAAAGCATTATCAAACTGTTTGATAATGCAGTCAATTATCAGACAGTTTGATAATGCCTTCAGCAGGCGAAATAGCTGTAATACGTGGAAATAATTACGCAACAGAACTTGTATACAAATTGAATAATAATATTTGTATGGGACGTGTTGCCTGTACAAGAAAAGACTGTAAATAATAAGCACCGGCACACATCAGTTCTCAACCTGGGTAATGATTTAAGTAAAACACCTTTAGGTGTTCTATCCAAACCATCATAAAAGAAAGACGATTCAAATCAAAATTTTATTTTAATTAAAAGTATTGTGCTGGTATACAGAACGTACAAAGGGGTGTAGCTTATAGGTACTTTCTATTTCTTACAGCCAACCCAATTCACAAAAAATAGTTAGAGTAATATCTATTTCAATACAACTGGGTTTTAATACACAAATAGAAACTGAGACAATCGGAATTCTTTCAGCGATAATTTCAGATTGGAGCACATTGACCATCATCGCGCCATACGATACAGCAAATGGCGTAGGCGACTGTTGCAGTAGTTACCATTTCAATTGGTAGCCAGCAGAAATTGGCCAGCCTTTAGGTGATCAGCATCATTGGTTAATTCAGTCGGTAGCCAACAGGAATTGGACAGCCTCTGTGTTGTCAGCATCTGTGGTTAATTCAGTTGGTAGCCAGGAAGAATTGGCGGGCCTCTAGATTGTCAGCATCAATGACTAATTCAGTCTCTAGGTGATCAGCGGCACTGGCTAATTCAGTCGGTAGCCAGCAGGTATGCGTCAGCCTTTAGGTTTTCAGCATCTGTGGCTGGTTCAGTCGTAGGAATTCAGCGGCGGCATGGTCATTTGATTATAAGGGCCAGCATACGGAGACGCCCCATTATTGTAATGATGACAGATGCGTCTGGTTCAGCTGATAGAGTGACGGCAGTAAACAGCTCGTTGCAAATAGTTGTAATCTTTAAAATGATTGTGCCGTGATGGAGGAACAGAAGCGAATACAGATTTCAGTTGATACTGTTTATTTTTTTACAGAATACAGATTTCAGTTGACACTGTTTATTTATTTTTTAATGCGCTATTTATAATATCTCCTACAAGCGTTTGTGTGACGTCAGCTTGCGAAAACATGTTTACGTTTTCAATAGGCAGGTAGGTGCGAATAATATTTCGCCCAGCAACTGGCTTTGTCAATATTTTAATTTTGTTTTATAAAATAGGGTTATCGAACTGTTTCATGTTCGATCCAGTCTTTTACCCCCTGGTAACAGATTGATGCATTTTTCAACTGGTAAATATTATGATTTGGAAAAAAGGGTCATCAAACTTGCAGGTGTGCAACTTTAGCCGCAATTGATATTAAATGCAATAAAATAATTTTTAATAAATACCTCATCGCTTCCCTCACCTAACAGGAATCCAATAAATATCTTACCGTAGAATTTATTAATGAGAGTTGGAAATAAATGTTAACGGACTCAATAGAATGGAAATGGAAGCATTTTTTTATGTGTGGAAGGCAAATGGTGATAAAAATATAATGTTACAATATTGTATTAATAGAGCCTGATTTTCGTTCATACAAAAATGATATTTCTTTAATCAGATATTTTATCCTGATTGAGGTGATAAATTGTATATTGGCTATGGAGAGATGACAAATATGCAGTAGTCACTAATACAGGAGTCCATTTTTTTCCGAGTTCTCATAGCAACTTTCATGAATGGCTGTAAGGAACGGAACTGAAAAAATAGGGAAGAAAGTAGATTGAATGCCGTAGAAGTGTATTGAAACCATATGCAATAGACTTAAGAATGATTAAATATTTGCAAAAAATGTAAAGCTATGTTTATTTTGGATATGTAGAAGGGGTAAATCTGTTATTCCCTATCATATGGAAGAGGATGTTGAGGACGTCCGAGAAAACATGGTGCAACCAGACACACAGTGAATTTGAGTCATAATCAAGAAGAAAACTTGAATGATGTGGGTGTGCTAAAATTGCATTGAATGCCTGCCTTTGAGGTGAAGTGGAATGATGGTTAGTTAGACAGTTAGTTGAGTAACTAAGTCGAGAGAAAAGGGTAACAGATAATTTAAATTTTCGTCTTAAAATATGCATTGAAAATGGACACGTTAGTAATGAGATTAACCTTTCGCAAGTGACGAAACAAAACAAAACTTGGATGGCAATGAGACGTGACTATGTGACCCCACGCATTTGATACCATTCGTAAACTGTTTTGCGAATTATTCTTATGGATTACACATTTGATTTGTTTTCATGAAATAATTATCGTAATAATGTTAATTCACAAAAAACCTTTTCATTCATCAATGTGTTTTCGAATGTGGCCTTCGGCCAACGGCCGGAGTTGTACTGCCTCGCTGCATTTAATGGACGACTACAGACAGCAGGCCACTTTCATGGTTTACCTTACACCCTCAAGAATATTTTGTAATAGCGCGAGCGAGTGAGATAAACACGCATTACCAACGTGGGAGCACTGTGAGCGTAGAATGTATAAACAATTGTGGTATGGTTCCAGCGAGCAAGAAATAATATTTATGTCAAGGAATGATACCAAAAAATTTAAAACAACATTTTTCTGTTTTAATGTATTAGATTATTTCTTATTTTTTATTGGTGGTAGATGATGTTTTAACGGGTTTTGTAGAAATAAAAAAACACCAAAACTATAAGTTGTCTATATAAAATTATAAAATGAAGGAAATGAACTTTACACTTGAATGAAAGCACACTTCATTTTATCTGTTTTTACGGTAGGCTAGACTCTTCAGGCAGTCATGTTACACCTCACATCAGTTATGACATACCTAATGTAGATAGGCAACTAGATTCAATTCCCCGTTCCCACCGCATTCTCCGACGGGACGTGCTCGCCATGGGAATCGGCAGCCAGCCTCAATTTCACGGATTAGCCTGAAATACTCCACTAACCACTGAAGACTTTATTTCGCACAAGAGGGGATATTGGAAGGCTGAAGGGTTGCTGTTTCTAGTGAAGATCTACGAGTACACTTTATGTGGGTATTGAATATTGATTTGGGAGTAGGTACCCAGATACGTGGAGAAGTGATATCTCTGAGACGTGTGGGTAGTTATATTATGGGTTAATAGTATTATGATTTAGGAGATCGGAAAAGAATACAAGGCAACAAATAAATGTTAATAATAAAATATCATAACAAATCGAAAGTTTATACAAATTTAAATAAAAAATAGTATAACATGAAAGTATATCATAGAAGGGAATGGTCTGAACAATATTACAAAATAACATGTTATAATTTGAAAAAAAATATTTGTATATATCTACCGTACATATTTACCGTGAAATCATACAGCATCGAAGATTATGATCTATTGAAATTAGATTTTTTTTCCTCTTTTTATTTACTGACCGTTACTGGTTTCAGCCTTTCTAGAGGGATATACTAAAATAGGTAACGGGCAATATGAAAAAAGGGGATAACATTTTTAATTGTTTCAATATATCTCAACAATTGAATTCTACCACGAATCGTCAGTATCAAAAATAGAAAAGCATTATAACCAGAGATGTGAAAAATGGGTACCCAAAACCATTTGAAATGCAAAATGGAAATGGGTCAAAACTTTTCCATTTGAAAATGCAAAATGCAAAATGGTTTTGAGAAAAGCATTTCAAATGCAAAATGCAAAACACCTATTTTCAAAATGCATTGAAAATGCAAAATGGTTTCTCAGGTCAAACAATTAAAATAATTATAGAATTTAAAAAAAAAATTGTCATTTAATAATGGACACCAATGTAGAACAAACATATTACATGATGGTAAATACAAAAACACCACAACTACATATTATGAAACCACAAAACTTTTGTGCGGGACTAATGTAGCCAACGTAAAAACATAGAAACTGCTATCTAACATTTAATATTACAGCGTCATGGCCCCATGTCCAGTATTTGAATCAGTATTTTTTTGTAATGGTATCACTCAATTGCCAGGGCTCCTACCAGGGAGCAACTAGACAATTGTAAATTATCTCTCTTAGCGAGGTTGAGGACCGACTGATATTTGGGGCTTATGAAAAAAAGATGAGTGGAGATAGTAGTTAGAATGTTGCAAAAAAGCATTTAAAATGGAGAATGCACTGAGAAAAGCATTTAAAATGCAAAATGGAAAATACCCATTTTGCATTTCCATTTTAAATGGATTTATTTGAAATAAAGCACTTCTCTGATTATAACGTATAAAATCTTATATCCTTGGTATTTCGTGAAGGTATTAACGGATAAATCAGGCTCCGAGCAGCAATATTTATTTATCATTAATACATTAATACTTTCTACAATATTTTTGATAAACGTTGACCTCACCCGACCTGTCATACCCAATTCCAGAATAACAATGCTGTATCCTAGATACTGCGATTGTTGTATCTGCTATCTAGGTACCACCCATATAGATAAATTCTTAAAAAACTACGTTCTTTAATAATTCATTTACTAGTGAAAGTAAAATATTTTATTTTTTTCATTACGTCCAAAATTGTATTTTAAAAAAATACAAATTAATGAAAAACTTAAATCGTGAAACTTTGTGTTTCTTCTTCACAACAATTTTAAGTTATTATGGCGCAACTTTAAATGTACAGTGAAACTTGTCTGGTGTCATATTTTTGATTTTTTTTTTATATGAAACCTCAGAAGAGTCTCAACCATCTAGAGCCAGTGAGACTATGGCATCCCCAATTGGGAAATTGAACAATTTCAAATCCCCAAAAAGTACATATCAAATCTCAGTTGATTAGTATTTTTTGCTATATTGCCCACCCACGGGTGGTGCCGTAGTGGATTTGCTTTACCTACTTTTTTATATTTTATAAATTGTAACTTTTTTTCTCCTTAAATTTTACTAGAGCATCAAAATATTGATTTATTAAATTACATACACTCTCCTAATTAAGCTGATGCTTATGCTTAGGAGAAAGGAAATTATATATTAAAACTACTTGTGTTTATTGTGTAAAATTATAAAATCAAATATTTTAAAGTGTTATTTTATTAACTTATCAAAATAGTAAAATTATTCAAACAAAATAAAATAGTTATAACTATCTGGTAATCACTGTTATAATATGAGTAATTTGGTAGATTGAAAGATTTTTTTGGGGATTTACAGCTTGGAACTTCGATTGAAATGTAGATTTTATAACTCTTCCAACAACATAAAAATGATTGCGATGGAGGATTGTCTTTGAATCTATGAAAAAAATAGCCGAGTCCAAGTATTATAAATTCGGAACGGTTATCTTGTACAAGAACGGAAGTGAAAATATCTTCCACTCATGCCAAGATATTATACCATTTTCTCTTAGCACCAAATTCCTACTTTCAAAATGATTCAGTTTTCCCTTTCATTTGTCTCCCGAAGTTAATATGAGCGCTCAGTAGCGTACGTGTTGGATGTTGGGGGTGTTGGGTAGAAGGTAGATGGTAGGTCCGATGCCCCTGCTGACAAACAGCGCACTAGTCTGTCTCGACGCGGACAGATGGGGGTAATCTCCGGCATGAAGTGATGCATATAAGGGTAGATTGATCAATCTGTAACCTGTTCCTAACCTCTTCTCTTTTATCAGCCCCTCTGGAAAGTTTTCTCCAATCTTTTCAACCTCAACTGAAAAGTTCTAAGATTGAGGTAAAATTTTCAAGTGTAGGCAAAGTCAACGACAAAGGGCATAATCGGATGGTGAAAAGTTATATACTGCATAAAATTTTACCTGCTTGACAGATAAGCAATCTGAAAAAGTGGGCGAAAAAAGAAGTAAGTAAGTGGATTAGACCTTTTTTTCGGTCTTAAATTTCGAAAATGGTTGTACCATATTCCTGACATTGCTATGACAGAGTTCTAACTGTTTTTTTTTAATTTATTTAAAATCAACATTGAATAAATATACCATAAACAATAATTTATTGCGTATTGCAATTAAATACAAGCATAAGGAATCACAAAAAAAAAACAAGAAATTAAACTCTTAAATGTGGCACTAGATAGTATAATGGCGTCATAAAGTATAAAATGATACATACATATAAGTAGACACAGGTTGAATTAATTGTGATTGAAAATATATGATAGTAGTCTTCTTTTACCTACCTTCCGTGCAGTTATTACTTAAAGAAAAACCACGACATTAGCTGTAGGCGCATATAAAGTGGTGTAAAAAAACGTTTCTAATTTTGTAATTGAACATTTTCCACTATGAACTTTAATTGTATCAAAGGTATTCTGTTTTAGACGTTTTCTTACCAAAGGCAAATGCTTCGGTTATTGCAGGTAAAAGTGTAATTAATTGAGAAGAAACAGAGATAACGATAAGTAATAAGATCCGAGTTGTATCTAAACTGCTTACAAATTACAGCTTTAGATGAACATGGAAATTGACTGTTAATAATTTAAACTAGTCGAAATGAAATGGTTTTTGATGGAATTGGGTTATACTGAATGTAGGAATGAACAATGTATGGAAGGAAGGAACAAGAAGACCAATCTTTTTTGTTGTTTGTTTTTGGGGTGTTATGCCGTGTTGCGCTAACTCCTTCTTTAGCCGACGTTTCGGACAGCGTTGCAGTGTCCATCATCAGGGCAGATCCGGTAGATCCGAAGATAAAAAAAAGAAGACCAATCATTCACTGTTACAACTCTGCAAAGGAGCAAGAAGCACACAACACAATCATACTATAGTGAATTTCACTGCGATGCCTCAAGGTAATTATCGCCACAACAAAACGAATAATTTTTTGTTGTTTGTTTTTGGGGTGTTATGCCGTGTTGCGCTAACTCCTTCTTTAACCGACGTTTCGACGAAGGAGTTAGCGCAACACGGCATAACACCCCAAAAACAAACAACAAAAATGCTTTTGGCCGTGAGAATCTAGTGAGAATCTATCGAGCGCAACACGGCATAACACCCCAAAAACAAACAACAAAAATGCTTTTGGCCGTGAGAATCTAAAAACTTACAAAACGAATAATTACTTAAACGATATTACGCACTTCCAAGACAGTCAATTTTCTTCTTTTTATTATTTTTCAACGAGATTATCTACACGAAAAACTCCAGCAACTTACATCCAAGTTAATCTTTCTTCTATTTTGCAACAAATAAACAAGAATTTGCACTATGTTCTTGCCCTTGTTTCAAATTTCAAATACTTTTTTTAGCAAGGTGATGGTTAGTGATAGGTAAGAACTGAATAAATGATATCTCGGTAGGAACTAAGCATATTCTAATTTCAAAACCAAATAATTGGTGTGCTGTAAACACATAGCAATATAAATGTAATCAAGTTTCTTTGGACGGCCGTAGGTAAACAATTTTGGTAACGACTTTTAAACAAACATCACAACATCTATTCCTATGATTATGCACCCATGTTAAGTCAGCGTCAACATATTAATGCACAGCGAAAAATATCTAAATTGCTTCCTTTAAAAAAGGATAACTTAATTATAAATTAATGTTTTTGAATCAGTGAACTTTGGGCCCAGCGCCAAAGCTCTTTCCCCTGCCAAAGATTTTGTAGTTCGTACCTACATAAAGAATTCCATTTTCTACATATATCGAATGCTACGTAATGTAATGTTACTCTGTTTGATCTTACAAGCTTCTCTAACTTTGCACCAGCAGTGCGGTGAGATGTCGTTTTCTTCTGTAAAACACGCGGCAGATAAAGGCAAAGTTACCCAGCGCTCGCCAACTTTACTATTGTAAATCATGAGCCATCCTAGAACGCTGAGGGAAGAATGTTTTGATTTGTTTTGCCAATGTGTACGGCAAATGTATCGACAATTCTCAACTTGTCGCATTCTTCCACTTACATTGTTTGATCATATTATCAATCTGGATATTTCATTTTGTTAGCAAGTTTCCCTTCTTGGCTTAAAAGTTTTCCGGAGTAACTTATTTCGAGAAGAGATGTGGATTTTCTTTTTGTTTCCAATACCAACATAATTTATAACTCACAGAACTTTGTTCTGGTTGGTATGCAGTCCAATATTATTGCAACATAATTGTTTTATTATTTTATGTGATGACCGTACTAGAGTGCTCGAAAGTTGGTGCCACTATTATAATATCTTACCAGAAACGTGTAATGTTTTTGTAATGGAATTTTGCGAAAACTATGCCATGGGTGGAAGAGAAAGAAGCAAACAATGGTTGGGAAAATCAGTTTTTAAACTAAATCACGAAAAAACCGTGTCGAGCAACTCTGAAATTAACATTTTTTAAAACACCTCAAAGGCGAAATGCATTGTGTCAAATGATTAAAACAAGCTCAATAATTTCTATAAAATAGTATTTTTTAGTTCTTTTATGTTATTTTTATTATTACTTCATGTATAACTAACACAACACGGGCATTAGCCTATTATGGTAGTTAAAAAAATGTAACATATAAACATTTATTAAATAATAAAATAAAAAATACACATTTTTTAAAGCGTATATTTATTTTGAAAACGCAAAACAGTGAAAGTGGCGCATCTAAAAAAAGTATATTTCTAATTTAATAAATCAAAACAATATTTCCTCTGAAATTTAAAGGATTGTTTAAAATTTCAATTAATGAATTATATAACTAGTCCAAAGAAACGTCACACCTTAATGACACTTATTTTTTGAAACGTTTTTAGGGCAAGTGGGTACCGTAATATTGATTATTCAAGTTTAACTCGCAGTAAAATCTACTCTCAAGCAAATTCTGACAGGATAAAAACGGAACACAAAAGCAAGTTTATCCTCAGAGTAAATGCAAAACAGTCAATTAGTTACACAACAAATGTATCCGTTACTCTGAAATAAAAACTTAACCGATTTCCATGATTTAATTTCAAATTTATATTAGCTACATACCTTGTGATCATTAATATTTAGATAGGTATCTATCTAAATAGTTTATAGTACCAATGCCCTATTTTCGTTCTTATGGTATCAGCATAAATTGTCGCTTTAATTTAAAAGAATATCATAATAATTCTAAAAAACATTTATTTACAACAAACAGTTCGCGTATTTTGCATTTAAGGTAAAAGCTCTTGCGGTTGATACTGTGGTTGAGCACCTAAAATATTTTAAAAGCTTTTCAAAAATAGTCTCAATGTGGAACACTGTAATGATAGACATACATATAATACAGTGTTTAGTTTTTATATGAAAACATGTTGTTGATTTTTCTATCGTTTCAGTGTCTTATAAAAATAATCTATTGACGTAATAATCTAATTGATCTATTGACGTTGTTTTCTATCATGTCGTTGTTTTATAATTACATATTTTGATATTTTTTTCTATCATCTCGTTGCGTTTTATTTGTCTATCCCAGCTGAGAAATGACGTCATGATTTGTTAGTTTGGATGCTCCACGATACTCTTTGATACTCAGCGATACTATGCGTAACTTTTCGATAATCTGCGACATTCTGCAACAACCTTCAATCCTCTGCTATGCTTAGCGATATGCTCTAATCTACGGTACTCCATAATGCTCTACGGTACTCTAGAATACTTTACCGTATTCCACAGTACTCTAAAATATTCTATCATACTCAAAAATACTCTACGATACTCAACGGTACTTTACGATACTGATACTTCGGTTTTTTTTAAATATTTTTACCTGGTCAAAAAAATCATAAATTCAATGAAATTCCTCTACTTTGAACCGTTTGTGGAACTTTGATACTTAATAACATTTATTGTCTATCGTAGATTCAATTTGTGAAAGCTCTCAGGGCTAAACTATTTCCATCATAGCTCCTTCCCAGGCTCTGAAGGGCGATAATCCTGGGTATCCCGCGCGGCGAGTTTTATTATTCTTATTTATAAGTCCTGAGGGTTGCCCCAAGGCGAAGTGAGATCCAACCCTGAACCAATGGACGTGAGGTGACTTCGTGCGGTGGAACATCTTAGATTCTACGCGAGGCGCTTAAAGCTCAAAGCTCGTAAAGTTCGTCCTTCGATATTTGAAGTCGTTCTAAATACCTTAAAGTAAAGCGCTTGATTTTATTAAGGTGAAGCTCAAGCGTTTATTTACCACTAGATTAATGTGTGTTTTCCTTTTTTGATTTTTCAATTTTGGTGTGTCAACTGCCAAATACATAAAACTCAGGATTGTTAAAAAAATTGGTACTTCTTGCATAATAAATGACCGACGAACTTGTCTTTTCATTTGTCTATTTTAATATCATAAATACACCGTAAAAAATATTTTCGTTATAATTAAAAAATCTTACTAAAAAATGTGGTGAAATTTTATTCAATTGATAAACAACCGTTCATGTGCAAACCTTCCTAATTGAAACGTAAAATAGAAAAATGGTTCATAGAAAGATATACAACATTGCTTATCAAGTCAAAAGGGATTTATTTCGATAGCTCTCGGAAATAACCGGATATATTTCTGGCCGCGAGTTTTCTTCCTAAAATATATAATTTCAAAAGGAGAACCAAATGGATCTGTGATAGGATGCCACCAGAATAATGAAACTTGGTCCTGGTGTCATCAATGCTCCCTTTTTCTGCCAGTACGTAAAAAAAACTCCATGGGGTATTGCATAGAACTTGGAACTCAACCTAACAGAGGCGGTGCAGAAACTGTACTGGTTAACTTTCCTTCTCCTGGTGACAACTTTACAATAACGGGAAGGTAGTGAATAATTATTGAAAATAACTATTGTTTACATGCAACAGGGATTGTTTATCTGCTGTATTAACTTCTCAATAATATATATATATATTTTAATTTTCTTTATTCTATGAAATTATTTTTTACATGCATTGAGGAATTTTTCGACCACCATACTAGGCATTTCTCATCGAATTTTGTAATTTTTAAGGTATTTTAAATGTTCTAAATTTTTAAATTATCGTAAAAACAAGTACCATTTTAAAATCAAGTTAAAATTATCTTTTACAGTTTTTTTTGTGATGTATATTTTCATATTTAAAAACTAATATATTCTAATTTCAAACATGAAAAAAATGCTCATTACAAACGTTGTTTAAACAAAACGTCGAAAAATTTCACAATATTCAAAATTAAAAACACACAGCTTACACCATGGAATCAGATCAGGCGCATGCGTTAGTCTGCCAAAGAGTTATGTTATCAGATCTTATGCAGACAGTTAAAGACATTTTTATTAGTAATAATCCGATTTAGAAATTGTACAGTCTTTGCACAGTGTGTAACAAAAACACCGTTTAACGGTTATGAAGTGATTTTTTATTAGTAAGACTGAAAGTGTTTATTGTGTGCCGTAAGTTTATCCAAATTGAAATTTTGAGAAGAGTACGAAAGTAATCGAAATTCAGTTCTTTGGTAAAAATAATATCGCTTTTATATTTAATAAGGAATAATTTAAAGATAAGATATTATGTATTTTTGTTATATTATGTAAAATTATTATTATTATTATATAGCATCGAATTATGTTGGTAGGTAGAAAGTTAAATATTTATTTATTTCTTTAACCATAAAAAATTGTACAAATAAAAAATTCGACAAAAATAGTTAAGAACGTTAATGGATGATAATTGTACAGAGGTTTTCTTTTGAAACTATTTTTTTAAATTTGGAATCACGCTAGCTTATACTGCTGAAATATTTTTTATTTTTTATTTTTTTCTACGTGTTGAGATTTCATTTTATAAATTTACTTTTCTTTGCAAAGTGTCTTCTACAATACAGATGAACTCTTAGAGTGGGGGTCATTATGCACATTTAAAAAAATAAAAAAATGCCAAAAAAAATAATTTGACCTATATCATATAAGCAGAAGTAATGCATCTGTTAAAATTAATTTTCAACATTGATGAAAATGGAGTTGAGAAATACTTCACGTTATAATTTTCCTTCCCGTAAGATATAAACACGATTCGATATGTTTAAACTCAGATTAAAAAAACATAACATGCTATAACAATCATACTCTGCTCTCGTTTAAAATAAACGTGACAATTTAAAAACAAGAATAAAAAAATATTTTTTATTATTCCGGATATTTATTTGCCTATTTTTACAATCCATTTCATAAGATAGTTTTACATCATTTCGAACTGAAGGAAATGATGTCAAATAAAAATAAACATAGTTAGTTATGGATCTTTATAATGATATTAACTGTCCGTTTTTATCAAGTTTTCTGTGCAATTTCCTTGGGGAAGTAAGCATTAGAGAAAGTATGTGCCTGCAATAGAGATATGGTCTTAAATTTAAACCCAGGTAAGGTTTTTAATCAGTGATCGTTCCTTTTTATCCTCCGAACGTTCCGCGAAACCTTAAATGAAGAATTGCAGACGGAATAACATCTGCTGGATATTCCGTACCGGAAAGGAGAATTACCCACATGCATTGTAATTTTCAACGAAGTTTGTGGAACTTGAGACCAGAAGAACATCTGGGTCTGTTATTTACGTTGCTGCGGATTAATAAAATAAATTTATGCACTGTAATTCATTTTTTAGGAAAGTACTCAACCCTTGAATCTCATACTTGTAAATATCTTTTTTAAGTATCTTTATATTTCACCTCAAAATTTCGAAAAGCAAATAACCACTTTCATTTAAACTTCAAAATTTTAAATTTAACGAATTTGGAAATATTCGGTTTTGTCGTCTCCTGTAAAGTTTTTGTGTTTTTTTTTTGTTTTGTGGCTTAAAGGTTTATTTCTCACAAACACACAAGATAATATTTTAAATGTATTATTTTCATATTATAAAATGAAGGCCTCAACACGGGCAAGCCACCCAGTGAGGCCAACATTACTGGAAAATTTTGAAATGTAAAAAATATTGTACCAAATAAAAAAAAAATTAAATAAAAAATATATATTAAAATGCAAAGGTTATTCTACCATGGAGTCATTGGAATTAGCTATCAGTAGTTACAACCCGATTTAAACTGTGTTTCAATGCGTCTGTTTTCCTTATTGTAAAAGTTAGTTATTTAAAAACTTCCTAGTTCATAATAAAAAATATATTGCCACCTGAAAAAAGCATCGACCTGTAAAATCCACGCTGAAAAAGCTATGCATTTTTAAAATCATCAGAAATTTATCCTCCACGAAAAGGTAGATTTTTTTCTTCACAATAAAAATAATTAGCATTTATATTATCCTTTGAGAAGATCGCACAGCTCTCTCATATTTCACGGTTTCGTGTAAAGCGGTATTTATTGGGACAATTTACCTTGCAGCAACTGAACCGAATGTATACGGCGAGACCAACTCAACCGTTTCAGATTCTATAAACTAAGGAGACAATTTCACACAAGGACTGCCGCAGCGGAAGAAATGGAGAAAACTTTGGAAAGGAACGTAAATTTCAAGTCGAGCGAATTAAAAACTAGTTTGATTGTGATGCCAGATTTGGTTCAAAGAGCACTGTAAATTAATCCGAATTTTATTTTATTACTTTGTGAAAAACTGTTTTAATGGTTTCTTAGCATGAATATGTTAAGGTCTATTGAAAAATTGCTAGAAGAGGATTATTTGTAAAATTTTCCGATAATATCAAGAAACTTTTTCGAAAATTTAAAAAAAGTCTTGTAACCGTTACCTCTTATACATTTTTCGTAATAGTATATTATCAGTTTCCATTACAAAATATTTTTAAATATTAATTTGGTTTTCAAAATTTGTTAAATATAAAAAATATTTTTTTCTGATTTTATAAATGTGTTATTTGTAAGAAAAAAAATCGACATGTAAAACACAAGTTTATTTATTAAGTTTCACCTACTTTTCTTAGTAGATGTATTTAAAATAATATATTTTTTTGGTTTGGAGGATTTTACTTTTCTCCTCAGAGACTGGAGTCAACAACGTTAACAACTAAGATGGAGAGTATTGATATTTATTTCGTTTATTAACTGCAGTAAATTAGTATACGTTAGATATAATAAAAAGAAATCCTACGTGAGTGTGAAAATGATCGGCAACGAGTCTATCTGTCGAGTTTCAGCTAGGTCGGATGTCGGGAAGTGGGTGAGTTATCTCTTCCAAGATTCCATTTCAGCCATTTATTAATTTAATGAATCAAATAAAATCAAAATCCAATTAAAAAAAATACATATGTTGCGCATTTAAAATACATTCCAAACATTGCAAACTGGGCAAAAATATTGGAAAATAAGGAGAAGAATCATTGCAAACTGGGCAAAAATACTGAACAGGATGGAGAAGAAACATTGTAAACTGGACAAAAATACTTAAAAGGAAGGAGAAGAAACATTACAAACTGGGCAAAAATACTGAAAAGGAAGGAGAGGAAACATTGCAAACTGGGCAAAAATACGGGAAAAAAAGGAGAAGAACCATTGTAAGCTGGGGAAAAATACTGAAAAGGAAGGAGAAGAAACATTGTAAACTGGACAAAAATACTGAAAAGGAAGGAGAAGAAACATTACAAACTGGGCAAAAATACTGAAAAGGAAGGAGAGGAAACATTGCAAACTGGGCAAAAATACGGGAAAAAAGGAGAAGAATCATTGTAAGCTGGGGAAAAATACTGAAAAGGAAGGAGAAAAATCTTTGCAAACTGGGCAAAAATACTGAAAAGGAAGGAGATGAAACATTGCAAACTGGACAAAAATACTGAAAACCTAAGGGTTTGCAAAGATTTCTTTAATTATTATTTTTATGGTTCCTACATACTATCAAGGTTTCTACATTTTTCTGTAAAGCAATCATGCAATTAAATCATAAAAAAAATAAAACCTATTCCAAATTTGTGAAATTGCGAAGAATAAGGTCTTCCAGTCTATTTTATTATATTTTTGTCAGTAACCTGGCTCAAATACCAGTTTATTTTTTGCTGTTGTTCTACTTATTAAAATAATTTTCATGTCACCAGTCTCAAAAAGATTACGTTTTTTTCAACCAGCGCTAAATTTTGTATGGAGTCTCGATTTTTTTTTTTTTGTAAGATTATCCGCTTTTAACATTGCAGAATCCTAGGTAAAATATTAGCATCATCGTTTTTTGTATTGAACCAAAGCCCAAAAATACACCCATGACCGAACCTGTACCGGTATTTAAAAACCTGCACTCCAACATGTTCTCATGTAAATATTGTGATGGTTTGAATACTCAGATAAATAAACAAACGATAAAACGAAACGAACGTGCTCCAAATTTTTTTTTGTTTGAGATAAGAACATAAGATTTATTGAAAGGCAGGTTTTATGAGTAAACACGTTCCCACGGGAAGGTGGAAAGAAGAGATCGCTGGGACAGTCGGTTTTTGAACATGGGTACGTTGACAGCTCCAAGAAATCGATACAAATCAGAAGTGTTTTGTGAAATTACAGTTAATTAGTGAATTCAGATGGTGTTAGAAAGCTTTCTTGAATATTGAATTAAAGTGAAATATTATTGAACCGGTGTTTGTGTGAAGTGAAAGTGGTTGAACTCAATGAGGATACAAATAATTGGATAATTTGTAGAGCACCGTTTTGTGAAAAACCCACCTCAGGGGCGCAAGGTGTTGTGCGATCGCGATTGTGTTGATTTAAGCGTGATTTCGTATACAGTTCGAACTAGATTGCTTGCTTTAAAAACATGGAAATAATAATGATAATGATTGCGTTTAAAACAGAGTGAACGTATTTAAAGGCAGGAAGTGTTTGATCGGATTACGGAGGAATTAATGATTGACGAGATGGCTTTCTATCCACGGAGACCGTAAACCAGAGAATCCAAACAAATCATAAAACTCGGGTTCGAATCCTGACAGAGATTAGGTTAAATTAGGGAGGTACAATTTTATTTACAGAGTTATTTAATTACCCTTTTATAGGCGTAGGGAGGGGACCAAAATTGAACATATTGCAAGGATTTCGCTAAAAGGAGGGAGGAATACCGGTAGGGGGGAGACCGAAAATTAAACTGATTTAGCTATGTAGCGTGTAACCAGGTAAGTTTCACACTAGGATTTGGAGGTGGCTAACAGGGTGAGTTTTTTTATATTATTTATTAAATTCCAGAGGACCCTTTAAAAGAAGGATATACAGGAACCGAGTTTGCAACGCCTGCAATCCAAATAATTTTCCCATAAAAGGAATACGCTAGACGAATTGTCAATCAGCTGTGAGTGGGAGACAGGCCAATGACCTTTTCATATATAGGCCGAGAGGCACGGTGTACAGTCAGTCAAAGGGGAAGTTTTGCTAGCGTATGACCGCCCGAATAGAAAGCGATCGGATGCAACCAGACAGAACAAAATGAATACTTTTCTTCTGTTATTTGACTTTCTAATTTAATACTTTTCATCTATTGTTTGACTTTCTAAGTTACGAATTGGGATGCACAAAAACAAATCTAGAGTCAAAAGAGGGAGATGGTAATCTCCGAAATAAAACTACCATCCGAACAACTTTTCTCAACAGGTACCTTTCGAGAGGTAGGTAGCCTCTTTAAATTAATTGCAAAAATCAAACCAATTATCCATTTATACCTACCTGAGAGGATAGGTATTCAGTAGAAGTTACCCATACCTAATACACGAGGATGCTAGTAACCTCATAAAATAATTACTGGAACCAAATATTAAAATACAGACAGTCCTCATCCTAAATTTGGCAATTCGAGTAAACCTTACATATATCTCACATAATAATTGGCTGAATGGGTAGGCACACAACCTACCGATAAAAGCGGGCTAAATGTCGACAAGATCGTCGTGTGTTATCTATGTTATTGACCTAGAAAGGGATGTAAATTCCCGACGACGAGGAAGTTACAGCGTTTTCTAGAGGTGGCATGTAACTTAGGACCTTACGTGTCACATTTTCGCGACTAGATTCGTGACAAGGGATGTCATGGTTTTCCCCTTCTACACTCAGTAAAGTAGATTTTCCTGGAGGTGCATGAGGTTGGGGCAATTCTGAAATTGGTGAGGAGACCTGGTTTTCTTTACTCTGGCGTGACGGTTGCCGATTTGGAACAAGGGAAGACCCGGCCGGTTGTGATATACAGACACGCAGATATCGATCGCTTTGCTCAAATTATCATCCATCGGTTTTGTTTGGTAAAGAGGAGGAGCCAATCTTAACTTAAACAAATTCATTTCCTTTCCTCTCCTTCCCCTCCCAAAATATATACATGGATGGCGCCGACAACTAACACCATAAATTTATCGTATGTTTATCACACATATAAAATCGAACACCTTGTTATACTCACACTACCCTACTATAGATAGAATCACGTAGTTAGTTGGGGAGCAGGCGACTTAGAAAATAAGCTTTATGAAATGGCTTTAAAACACAGCAAAAATGGATTCAACTCACTCTATCTCAAAAGAACCGAGGGGTACCACACACATACAAAGATAACTAGGTTTCTATACCGAGAAACAAAAAAGCCAACACAACGTTCGGTGAAACCTTTTTATACTGAACCGTCACGTGAAATGAGTACGTTCAAGGTCGTACGTCACGTGGACAAACTAGGATGTACACACTTGAAGGGGTGTGTAATAAAGAGAGGAGCATAGGCTTGTAGAGACGGCAGGGAGGATATTCCTACCCCGGATATATACATAACCAAAGCCTTACGGAAAAGTTACCTATGGGACTTAAAGAAAATTTATCGTAGAAAGAAGAGAAGGAAAAGTTTGAAAAGTGCAGATCATTACAATATGGACCAATGTACACGCTCCAAAATACCCAGAAGAAATGAAGAGATGTTCAAATTTCCCATAAAACCCCACAAGCTCCTTACCTCCAAAGTAAAATAAAATTCTATTAAAATGAGCGTTTATTTAATTTGTAGTCATTTTCGGATTTTTTCTTTGGTTCCGGCTTAGAAATAGACTTATTTTGAAAATTTACTCCGAAGGAAAACGATATAAAGTAAGTTCTCACAATTATTGTAAAATTTATTTTTCAATGCGCAGGATCCCGGGGTTTTCTCCACATAAAGGGTGTCCGCAAAAAAACCCATTCCTTAAAAAATCTTACAAATTCCCAGCAATTTGGGGAATATCCCACGAATTGGAAACCCTAATGTGGATGCTCTAGACTAAATATATATTACTCACATAGACTAGTTATGATGAATCAGCCGATTCAATGGTATCAACCAAACGGTGTATTTTAATGTGATTGTGTTTTATTCGTTTTCAAACGACAAAATTAGCTGTGTTGATCTGAATGATTATATTTTTAAGCAATACTATTTTTCATTCGAGTTCCTCATTTGCGATGTTACCGAACTCGATCTTATGTTTGGTAGAATACCAGCAAGGCATTGCGCCGGTGGCGACGATGGCGACTGTCGCTCGGTTCGTTCGCTTCTTGCTGCCCGTTACATGCCACATTATGTAACTGTAAGACGGGAGAAGGGAATAATTTAGGTTCCTAGATTGACACTAAACTTACGAAAGTCCACGAATAAATCGCACTCCTAATCGGAGACCATGACAAGCATTTTTTGTGAACAACGCATACAAATTAAAAAAATTCTAAAATAACTGGTCAAAAACACATCTCATCTCTAAACGAACTGTAGTAAATTTGTCAAACGGAAAATTCCACAAAAAAATTTTTTTTTCTTACTTTCTTTAAAAATACTTTCTCTAAGACTGGGTGTGCGTAAAAAATTAATTCTATTTATATTAACTATCTCAACATTTGTTTTTTTTTATCATTTAGGACTTCTGTTGTCAAGCGGTTAAAATCTTCGATTTGTTTTATGTGAAAGTATTTTATTTTAAGCATTTCACACTACTTGAAATTACGCCCGCTTCACAATTTATCTTTATTTGTTTATAAAAATTTTATTGGCCTACGCAGTTTTTGAAACATTAAATAATTTAAATTTATTTTAATGAAGATCAACATACACCAACTTTAAAAAATATATATTTATAAATTTGAATGTATTTTGTTCACTATGTTTTACTTACAAATATATGTTGTTCAGAACACTGCACTTATCATTACTTAGATTACATTACACTACTTTCAGCAGCCAGTTTTCCAATAAGTACCTAATGATAATAATTGTGCTATCCTAGATATTAGCGGAGTTACTCATAAATGGTGCATAGTTGTCGATAATGCAGGTATTGGGATTTAACTAAATACGATTGCAAACAGCAACTGTGAGGTCAAGGCTACCGCCTGCTAAAAGTAATCCGAGCTAATATTATATCAAAAATAATATCCAAAGTTATGTTGGACCTGGAGTTTTTATTTAAAGAGCTTGTCAGACAAACCCGGATTCACAGCAAAATTAGTTTTATACCGGAAGTGGTGAGATCAGTGCGATATCACATATATACAGAAATAATAATTGGTATGTATACAGAACCACATATAGGTATATATACAGAAATAATAATTGGATGACTTGTATAGCCGATTTTGTACAAAATCACCTCAAGGGCGCTGTACAAACTTATAATACATTTCTACAGTGATCTATGTAATTTTTTTATTTTTTATATATTCAATAATATTGTTATTGGGTTTATAAAAACAGTTTATTTTTAAACAAGTTCTGCTGTGTAATTATTATTACGCGTGACAGCTGTTTCGCCCTCTGAAGGCATTATCAAACTGTGGGTAGCCCACTTACAGACGATACATTTATATTATTTCTAGGTAGGTATTTTAATTTCAATTACTGATTTCTTAATTCAGAGGGCGAAACAGCTGTCACGCGTAATAATAATTACACAGCAGAACTTGTTTAAAAATAAACTGTTTTTATAAACCCAATAACAATATTATTGAATATATAAAAAAATAAAAAAATAAAATGGAGTTCTACAAATTAAACTTAATAACAATAAATATCTATGTTATTACTTAACTATTTATGAAGATAATATACAGTACAATACTTACCTGGTAGGTCACTTGAGATTAACACTTAATTAACATTATCTATAATTGTTTATTAGTGAAATTTAGATACAGGATTTAGGACATAATTAATTTACGGGTTCGACAGCTTAAAAAGGTAAGTTTTTAGATTAGACCTGAATTCTGTTGGACTTGTTATGGATCTTAGTTCCGGGGGGAGTTCATTCCAAGCCTTCGGCCAAGATACTCCGAAAGCGCGATCACCAAACTTAGTATTTGGCTTGCCCATAGGTTCTATCAGTCTGCCTACAGCTGATGATGTTGCTGATCTAAGAGTTGACTGCCTCAGATCAGTGTTTTCCGGGACGCATAGTTCAGAGATGTAGGGTGGGGCCATTTCATTGATGGATTTAAACACCATCCAGCACAGCTTGTACTGGATTCTTTCAGGGCACTTGAGCCAGTTAAGGTTACAAAGGTATTCTGAAATGTGCGAATATTTTGAAACCCCTGTTATGAGCCGTGCTGCTGCATTAAACACTGATTGAAGTTTGTCAATTTGATATTTTGGAAGGCTGGCATAAATGCCGTTGCAGTAAATAAGTATGTTATTACAAGTAAAACAAAGATAAATGTTTTAATAAAAATAGGATTGCATAAATTATTGTAGATTTGCTTAAAATTAATGATTTAATTTACATTATCATCCCATCAAAGTTTTCCACAAACTTTTAAACTTAAATTAAAAATCATATCGCTCAAGCGCTTCCAGGGAATACTGCGTCATCCAATTTAGTTTTTTAGTTCACGCTCCATTACTTTTTAGAGTGCCTCACCGTTCTAGGTTTTATCGTCAAAATCAATCAACCAGCCCCTGTCCCACTACGCCACTGCATGTAGATCCCGAGTTATACCGGCTCCACGGGCACAGAGGTGTACTGAATGCACTGGAGGGAGTGACAGAGGCGTCACGTGGGATAATGCACTATCATGTCAACCATTTTTTCGCTTTCCATTTAAAGAGTGTAAGTTTTTTTCAACACTCTTAGGTACCCTCAATAAAAGTTACATCGTTGGCGGTACGGTATTAGAAACATTCGTGTCATACATTAGCTAATGAGGTTTTTTGTGGTTAGTCTAATCTAAAAGGTTAAATAAATATTTTAGGATTCTCTGAATCTAATGATCTAAACAGACTATACTAACTTTTTGGAAGTAAATAAAAACAAAAAACGGAACGCATAGCCCTTACAAAAAAAGCGTCACATATTCCAATATTCCATATAATTGTGAAATTTGCCCAGTTAAATGAAATTTTAAATGAATGTTCCTCTATTATTACTACTTTTTTATTTATATACTAATATTGGTTCCATGCTAACTCAACACAGTGACTATTCAACACACCTTTAAAAAGTGATATAAAGTCATTAAAAATGATGAAATTTTTTTTTAACCTAACCTAACCTACTTAACCCAGTTAATAAATTTTTGTTTCGTCATTTTCCATGACTTTATATAACTTTTTAAAGATGTGATGAATTATCATTTTGATGATTTATCCGGTCACCACTAATACCTATTACATGTTTTCAAATACTATAATATCGCTATACAAGCCTCACTGGGTACTTTACCCGTGCTGAGGCGACCATTTTACAAATGAATAAAAAGAAAATAACAAATTTAAAAAAAAAAAAAACGGGGATGAAATAAATTAAAATTTCACAATAAAGGCCGTGATGAAAAAAGAAGAAAAAATCGTAAAATATTACGAGGTACAGTTGTATATGGGACAGGTCCAAATTCTTTGCAAATGTTGACAGCCATGGTTGTCCGTTACGTTTGTAGTATAAAAATAAACATAAAAAGCACACAACTGGTATTTTACAAAAACTAATGAATTATTTATTACAAGATATTACTATATTTTATTATTCATATGTAGTTAATTTATAAATTTATTTCCTTTTTAATAAGTATGTATATTAAATGTTTTGTTAAAAATATGTAGAGTGCTATTTTTGGTTCTATACAAATAGCGAATGTCTTACTCTGACTCGTCAAGAATGGTCTTAATTTATTTTTAATATGCCAGCAATTACAAATTTTATAGTTCGCTTTAAATGCAGTCTCGTGAATATAAAAAATGTAATTTAAACCCTAGGGTTACATAAACGATATATAATTTTTATTTTATTAGATAAATTGTGCATGTCCTTAATGTTTTTTTCCGTTGTGTAACACCGTATACACTAGAAATCTTCAATTCACTACAGTTGATTTTAGTTTATTTAACACTAGCCCTTGACCGACAAAAAATTTCTATACATATCAGTTGAAAGAAGGTTGTTGCGGGTCATTTGTGTCCTCAAAAAAATGTGACTTGTGGTAAGCGTTTGAAGTATAATCTGAAAATTTAATTAGTTTCACTGTTTTGAATCATAAACGACATTATTCCAGTTTTGAAATACGCGGACACATTTCAATTAAACAGTTTATTTTATGAATTATAAAATATTTTAGGTTGCGTTGCGTAGTATTTTTTGTTCCGTTGTGGAACGCTCGTAATTGTTCGACTATTCACAATGGAAATTTAAAAATTATGTATAAGCGCAATTTTTTTTTAATAACAAAAACAACGGATATAATTTTTATCTGGTCACCAAATACCAGGGCGATACCGAAAGTATCTTCCTCTCTGAAAAGTGCCGCAAATGTAGATACTAAATATAATTTTTAATTCATATATTGTGAAATTACTAAATCATTAAACAAATAAAATTTACTTACGCAGGCTGGGATTTGAACCCGCAACATGCGGATTGATAGTCGAGAGCCTCACTGAGGAAAAAAAAGTGTTGCTATCCCGTGATTTTTCGCATTTCAGGTGTAATGATTATGCCTAAGAATACTTTCAGAAAACTGTACAGTTAAAATTTATGGTTATTGTTACATACACATTAATAAATATTTTGTCAAAGATATTTTGATTTTCATTTGAATAATCTTCCATATTTTTAGCAACTCTTTGTTTATTATGAGAATAAATATTTTATTGCTAATTTTCAACAATTTTCATAATTTTATAATATAATTATTTATTGATCACATTTAACATTAATGTAGATAAGCCTTTACTTAATTCCTTTGTGCTACATATTTTCCAGTGTGTAATATTCCATAGTGATTTCCGTTGTGCAACGTTACAAAGAATTTGGTCCTTCCCCATATAATGAAGTGTGTATTGGAATGGTATTATGTATTACGTATTTAGTATTTTACGTGATAATTTTTTTATAATGCTTCTTTTCAGTTCAATAATTTATATTTTAATGTTGTGTCTGAATTTTTTATTATTTGTGTTTGTTTAAATGATTTTGTTGGTCAAAAATTTAGTTTAATAGCGTTTTTATATGTATACTTGGTATTTAACATGTTGACCTTTTGGTCTGTTCTATGTTTTTTTAAGTATTATCCATGGCTTTCTGTGCGATTTTCGTATGACCAAAAACTGAGTTTTTTTTTCATACCCAAAGAATGCTTCCGTATTCTATCGGATTGACAAGGTGCAAATATATAGATTTTATTTGATTTAGTTTATAAATATTTAGGAAAATGATAATCGTTTTGAGGATTTTATTTGTTTGATATGATGACATGTGTCCATTCTTTGTCATGGTCAATTATGATTCCTCATACTTTATTCAATCTTTTTTTTCTGTGGGAGAGTTAAGGCGGCAAATTTTTCATTTCTATGAAGTATTTTCATCTAGTAAACCCAAATTCTACACATTTACTTGCGAGGTTGTTGGTTTTTCAGTCGAAGAGACTAAAATTTCTTAACTTCACGACTGACATGCAGCAAAGGTCATAAAGTTTAAGAAACATCCGTTTTAAAATAACCACTTGAATATCGTAAAATAAATTGCATTTTATAAAGTTGAGCAGATTTTTTATATCTCACGCCACATATTACAATTTAATCCCCAATGAGATACGTGCCGGAGAATCGCATTATTTTATGTTCTAGAGCCCGAACGTTTTATGACTAAAATGAAACAATACTCGCACTCTGGGTTTGTACTTTTTTATGAGAATATTGAACAAGAATCCCAACTGCTTCCAACCGCCTGGATCCAGTGGGACTATGACATCCCCAATTGGGGTGTGTTGTGAGGCTGAAGGTAGTTAACATAAACATTTCTCCTATAATATCACTCGCCGGTTTTCTTTTTATCAGATAACCTAAGGAGCTAATCATTCACTCCATGTTTAAACTTCAAAATCTGTCATGCGGCAAGTAATAATAGTCTGCCTTAGTTTCTCTCCGTTATCATACAATGTTTTTTTTCCAATATGGAATGTGGAACAACTACCGTCAGGGTCGACGCCACGACTTGCTGTGTATTCCACAGGGCAGAACGGACGTTCTGGCCCAGCATAGTAAGACAAGAGGTATGGTGCTGCTAAATGATACCTCTAGGTCTCTTGACATTTTCTACATTGGCCTTGAAGATTTCAAAAGTCATTTAGGCATGAACTCTAAAAAATTGGTTATTGTAAAATTTTTCATTTAAATCTTTGTATATTTCATGTGTATTGTAATAGGGTTACATCAATCTGTAATGCACAAAACAAAAACAAAAAAATAACTCAATTCATTCCTGTTCTTTTGCTAATTGAGAAAGTGATGCTAATCATTTAATGTTTTTAACTAAGTAATGTATAATAATGAAAATTCTACTTATCACTTGTATTATTTTTTAAAGTAGGTATATTAACTAAAAATTAAAAATTAAACGAAGGCTAAAGCAATCATGAATAAATTCATATTTTTGTTGGTTTGTTTGCGTTCACAGCTGGGTTATTTCGCGTTTGTGAAAGCCTATCGTTTTAAAATCGGAATTTAAATCAAATGACATTTAGCCCATATCCAAAATAAGCTTAAAGCTTTTAATCTAGGAAAGCGAACTATGCGGTAAACCTTTGACAATATATGCCCGGATGTACCGGAGTCAAAACCCATTTAAAAATGGTTGCTTTGATAAACAAAAAGTGTCACATGCAATCGGGTACGCGTTCCATTTTGCCCCGCGGCCGCTTATGCCCGTGCCCCCCCTATTTGTATGTGACAGGGCTGTCAGCGTGGAGCGAAATGCTCGTAAAGGGAGCAACAACTGTGAAATGGACTCAAGCCCGGTGGAAACTGGTGTCCTTACAGGGGGAGCTGGGCGAGTTTAACCAACCGTCGTGTATGTAATAAACATATAGAATGTGTGAGGTCATTTGGACAGTTCCGCTTAAGAATTTTGACACGAATATTCAACACCATGAATAACAAAACGTCAAAAACAAAAACGTTTTTAACTAAAATCTGGTATACCTATGTGCTAAAAATATGTCATTAAATTCTAATAATTTTTCTAAAAATCAAAATATGCTCCTCGATATGAATTGATAAAAAAAAACAAATAATTTACTATCCATCACTCTAAACTGGGAAAAGTGGTATACGTATTAAGATCAAAAATGATCTACAGCTTTCTAATATTATTTTGAATTTTTTTTAATTAATTAATCTAACACCTAGTTTTATTTGGAACCAACGGTCCTATTTTTATCAGATTGCAAGGTAGTTGGATTTCAGTTATAATTTTAAAGATACGCAAATCTTTAGTAACAATTGAAAAGACTAACGTTTACTATTAAAATTATATGGTTACCTAAAATGAGCACCTTAAATCACGCAGATACATATAATATGATAAAAGAAATACCATGCAAAGCACTAAAAACAAATCCAGTATAAAATAAATCCTTGTGTTTGTGTTGAGTAGATTACTCTAAAATAATTGAGGTCTCGGTTTAGTCGTTAAAAAAAACATTTCTAATATATATAAATATACTTATTTTCCAACATCATTCTGCAGAAAGACTTTTTTTAAATATAGAGGTAAACCAAAATGAATTAATAAAAAAAATTTAAGGTTGATAGAAAAACTCATGGGAATTGATAAAAATTAAGGAATTTGGAGAGGTTGAAATGATACGCCTAAAACTTAAAAGTATATTGTTTTATTGAATAATAAAGTGTACCTTCAACTCACAGAATGTATCATTGTGATCCTGAACAACACAAATTTCAAACATGTCTCGTAATGTTCTTAGTAAAATTATAAATACCGAATATGCTTGTACGTAAGCACGTCTTTTATAATTCTAGTGATAGCAGTTAGGGCGTGGGTGCGACGATTACCTAACTCACACAAATAATCGACACTGTCGTTCGAAGAAAAAAAAAAGAGTGTTGAAAAAATTGTGTTTTTTTATTCCTTTGTTTCAAAAAAAATCACGACACTCGTATGAACAAAAAACAATCATTAACTAAATAAAGGAAAGTTTTTTTTTGAAAATAAAAGAAAACTGTATGAACGATACTTTTTACTTCCCGACTTCATCCAAGATCTCAAAAATTCAGTTTCCGAATTCATCAATCAATTTGAACAATTATTATTGAAAAGTTAAACGTTCGATACAATTTTCTTTTCCTTTTTATTGAGATTGGTGATCGTTATTTTACAGCTCAATGGCGCACAATGAATAATGCACAATGAGATGAGAGTATTAATTTGCTATTTCAATCACTTTTTTTGTAATCTAAAGAATGCTGTATTTTTTTTTCAGTTACAGATTCAGTTATTTTTTATGATGTAAATATTACATCATAAAAAATCATGTGATTTAAAATTTTCATGGGCAAATCATAATTTCAATAAAACAATATCATATTTTTTTTTATTTTGTCGAATGGATACTGTTATGTCCGAAACGTTGGCTAAATTAGGAACAAACGCTACATGGCATAATAACTAAAAATCACGACGGTAAAAAATGATCGTTGTGAAATGAAAAAATCGATATTGCCCATCCCTAGTGACAGTTAATTAAAACTTGAAATACTGTTTAAACGGACGAACATCGTGAACTGCCTGTATTATTCGTGAAGGACCGCGTTCAGAAATAAATTTAACGTTATTTATTTATTCATTTGCTCTCCGCGGTAAGAAAAACAAAAATGCGAACCGGGCTCTAAAAGTTCACAAACTGTCGCCAGGCGCTGCTGCTAGCCGGTTCCTTTGCGGAATAATTACCAGTTTAAATATTTGATGTGAGAAGTGGTGGCGGTGTCTTGTGTCGGTGTTGGGAAATATGAACCAGACAGGCAACTGTAGCCTACGACCCTCTTGTAGTACTTGCAGTGGCTGGTTACTACTGAAACTGGTTTGCTATCCGGCGCGTCATGCTCCAACTTCAGAACCTAGTTCGCGGATATTTATTGAAGGGGTTACTTGAATTCCAAGAAAAATTGAGAAATTTCAAATAGACAAGTCGTTAAGTAGCCAAAGCGTTTATAATTCCTTTGCTATTTTGTGTAGACATATTCCCCTGCCCAGTAGGCACTGTAATCACGTCTGAGAAATTGAGGGGTTAATTGAATTCTGTTATAAAATTTAAGACATGCCAAAGTATCAAGATTAAATTATTGAACAGTTTCCCGTTAGAGACAGGTATAATGGGTAGCTACCCAGTCTGTGCTTAAATCACGTTATGCGAGTTATTGTAGGTGAAAGTACCTCTCCAAGCAAAATTAAAATTTGCCAGGTCTGTAAGTAGTTGAATTATATTATTTTACAATCATATACAAATACTGTACAGCTTGTCAAAGTATATCGACCTATATAAGCGACTATTATCTATTAATCGTATATTTCAGGTAAGTACAAATTTTCGTATCCTTCCACATAGAGGATGGCCCTATTATTTTTTTTTCAAAGCGATAATTTACAATACACTCTCTCGCAATTTCCATACTAATTTTTCAGCTAAAATGCAATTTTTACCTTTTTTCATATTATTATTAATAGTCAAACATTTTTATTGTCAATTGTGCACGAACTATAGTCTTTTATATAAATTTGATTGCCTGTAGCGGCCGGTGTTTGTTTGATTTTAAAAGAAATGTATTGTTTTATTTCGAGAACAGAAGGAACGTCACTGTTTAAGTCTGATTTTTGAAAAACGTTGTGTAAAGCCCGAGGTACGCCATGGAGTTCTGCTAATTAGGTATAAAACTGGAAACATCCTGCAAATTAACTATTTTGTTCATACTATTCTATACCATCATATACTCGTTTAAATGAAATTTGCATACCTAGTTACAATTTAGATGTCCGAAAACAATTTAAGCACATCTCTCCATCTCTTTGATCAACTCGGTTAATCTACATTTAATCTATCAATAAGCCAAATACATTTTAGTAACGATTGTTTTTGTGCCATATGTACAATTTTTTCGCAGCCTTCCCTTATCTGACAAAAAAAGATTTATTTATAGTGTTTATAAAACCCTAACCTTCAATCCATCCAAACTATGTTCTGGATTATATCTACTCTTTCAGACGTCACAAAAAAACTTCCCCCAACTGACTTCCCCACCCACACCCAGAAGAAATGCTTAACGTATTGAATGCTATCCTTAATATTTTTTTAGTTAGCATTCTAAGATCGTGAGGAAGATTTATTTGCCCACCCCAGCATCTCAACTTCCCCCCCTATCTGTAAAAAATTGCTTACACTCAGAGCTCGAGCAAACAAACCTTAAAAAAGTTTTTGGTATTTTGAGAATTTTCCATTTCTGGGAAAGAAAATAATTTCTTAAAATTTTAAAGCAGTTTTGAATAATCTCGAACACAATAATTTTCCAAGATACCTTGAATTTTTCCAGAAATTCTGGGAACGTTCAGATCCACTTCAGAATATTCTAGATCTGAGGCAAGGCTACGCACGGACAACAGGTAGGTAATCTATAAATAATAATAAGTATTCGTAGATTTGATATTCGAGTATCAACAGAAAGACTGAATTGAAAATTTGTTTAAATTTTGGTATCTGGTAAAATGGTTTTTTTTTTAATTGAAGGTTCAGAAGAATTTTATATTTTTGACAAGAATTTAACGCTTCAGCAATAAAGAGAGAAAAATTTAATATCTTGTTCTCATTGAATCATTACCATTTACAAACATAAAAATGTTTTTTTTATTAACTGAACTAGCCCAGACCCATGAAAAAATCATGGAATATTAGAGTTGTAAGATTTGTGAAGCTTTTTTTAATATTTGCATCGGGTTAACCTTTCAAATATTAGTAAATTTGAAAAATTACGATACCTGTCAGAAATTAAAACAAAGAAATACACATTTCAAACTTGATGAAAATTACTGTCTACATCGGATTTCAATTTCAATTTTGAAAATCAAAGCAAATTCCGTTTCTAGCGGTCCATTAATCCGGAGCTGTTATGGATTTACACAGGGACATTCCACTAAAATTGTTATTTTTAATGGTACACTTGAAAAATATTTTTTCGACAAAAATTTTGTGGTTTGGTCGAAAAACCTCCTTTCGATTTTTGATTTTCTTTCCTTGTTAGTTGTGTACACATATACACAATACACTCACTGAGTTAAAAAATGAAAAGGTATTTCTGGTATTCTATTTGGGGTTGCCTTAGAACATACCCTGAAACTTTTCCTGAAAAACTAAGGCATAAATAATTTTAAATGATGGATGAGTCGAGGAAATCATTGTTCAGAGCTTTATAAGAAAACAAACTATATAAAAATATCTTAAGTTAATTCTATAACTTATAAAAATGTATATGTAACTAAACTTTAAGCACCTGTTGACAAGCCAATTCAATTGGCTTAGCAGGACTTGTTTGTTGATATGTATTAACTATTTATTCAATAAAAAAAATAAAAAATAAAAAAAAGTATTTCTTTCAAAATATCCCAATGAGTGAAACTGATATAGCAAGAGTTTCAGATTAGTTGGTTATTCCAAAACACTACAGTTAAAGTGTTCGTTCAAATGGAACAAAGTTGAGCCAAAATTTTCGCGAATTAACTAGATACCACCAGATGGAAAGGTATAACCGAGACATTAACATAAGTTTTATGGTTGTTGTTTAGAAAGGGCTTTTTATCCAAAAATCCACTTAATTTGAATTGTCTAAACTTATTCGGTAGATTTTTCGCCGAGAACAACAGTATTCGAGTTAAGAAACAAAGTTAAATGCTGAATATCGTTTGGCTGTTTCTATTTTGCTGAAAAATTTATTCTGAATCAGACTTGTTTTTGGCGTAAGACCCAATGAATAGCTCTACAAAGAAAACAATTTTTTTGTAGTATTATGCTTTTCAACAAATAACAGTCAACTAACTAACTAAGGTTAACGACAGTTCTCTGTAAGGGTAAGCAGATAAAAGCACTTTTTGCTTTATTAATATGCACGGTTTTATCAGATATTTTCTCCTGGAACCTCATTTCCACTGCACTTGCTACACATTCGACCATTTTCTGCCAGATCCTTTGCTTACTCTATATTTCATACACCAGGGTCGGTAACAACACACCACCGTTGGTTGTTCACGTGTCGTCTGAATGATACCATCATCCAACGGACGGACGCGTTGCAAACGTTACAATAATATGTTATCACCCTTAGTTGTTTCAAGAAAATAAATATTTAGTGTATTTAATGAATGCTAAGGTATATTTTTAAGGGCTAAAGACAACTGTATGAATTATATTCATGTTATGTTTGTAGGTAAGTGGAGGAGAGGTGGCATGGAGGAGACGGGTTTTTTGAAGGAGATGGTAATTACCACACAAAATAGTCATTGTTGACAACGGATTTTGTATCTTTTTTAAGAAGCAATACTCTCCACAGTCATTTGACAATTAATGGATAAAAAAAAATGCACGTCCCCTCATAGTTTTCCCCGAAAAAAATTAAATTTATTGTTGTAACTTTGCTGATCGAGAACTTTGCTGAACGAGATAACACAACCTGTAGTCAGTCCAAATTATCTCTACCTTATTTTTTACAATTACAATAGTTTTTACATAAAACTGCATATAGCAATGGACTTCTTCAAATTAAACTTGATAAATATAAATATTTTTTGTTTATCTACGATATTAATAATTTCAATTTTTCGTTTAAGTTATATATTAGCTGGCTGACTCAGCAATGAAGGAACTGGCAGTCTTAAAAAACAATGAAAAAAGTTCACTAAACTGTTTGAAAATTAAAATACGTAATTCGTGGGGTCTGTTGAGACCACTTCCTTTATACATTGCTACTTGGTAGTCAAAGATCTAATTAAAAAATATATTTAGATTTTGCTTGTTTTTTTTTTATTCTTCTTTTAATTGCTTACATATTTACATATCAGGTATGTACGTACATTACTTCAGTTGTGTGGAAGCTATTTAAAAAACTCATTATTTAAACGAAATAAACTAAATAATTTAACATTAAGACAACCTGATTAATATAATATATTACAAGACATTATAAGCTAGTCAAAAACTGCCAGTACTTTCTACCCGGAGAATGAATAAGTGTTATAAATATCCGTATCCCAGTTAAATCTACTCGACTCCACCACTTTTTTGACTGTGACAACCATATCTCTGAAGTGTTTATTGTATATACTGGTATGTATTATATGTACTGATATATATTATATTTGTGTATGTTGATAATTACGAGTATTACATTAATACGACCTGTATTATGTTTGTAAAAGTCCTACGGGCGTTCAAAAAGTAAATGAAATAAATAATACGTTTCATTAAAACTAGTACAAACAGTAAATATGTGTAATACTTATATGTACCATTTACCTGGCCTCACGATACTTTAGCGTAGTAAGAAATGTAGACATTTTTGGAAAAAAAAATATTATGTCTTTATAAAAAAATGAAGTATAGAAAAAAGTGGCTCCTCCATGCCACTTCTCCCCTAAAAACAAGGAATACCGGGTAGAATAGCTGTCTTTTTTACCGGTGTTTTTACACCAGGTTTTCAAAAAAACTTATATCAACACCAAAACTTATGAAGTTTATCACACGTCGCCGTTTTTACACAGTTTGGCTCTGATTGGCAAAATGTTTGTGTTTTCTCCTTCCCGCAAAATGTATCTGTAAGATTAAATTTGTATTTTTATCTACCTCACCTAAATATACTTCTCAGTCCTTAGAGGCCACGTATTCCCAGAATTTTTCATTAGCCCCCGTGTGACCTGATTATTTCTGTAAAAATAATGCTACTGGTATAAAATTAACGAAATGTGACGAATAAACGTATAAAAGAAATTGTAAACGTGAAAAACATGGCACGATCAAATTTATTTAAAAAATGTTACAAATTACTGACAATCTAATCTAATCAAGACCTAACATCAACATCAAATTGAAGCGCGTTTGATAAGATTATTTTTTCATAAGCTTTGGATATTTTGTATCCGACAGGATCTTTCTAAAAAAAATAAATGAGGAAAAATTTCGGCTTTTTTTAAAAAGGTGAATAATTCTCCAGGAAAAATCGGGTGAACCTGTCAATCAGGGGAAAAGTTTTTCACGAGAAAACGTTACTATAAAAATTGAAACGTGAATATTTTCATATTTCAGGATAATCCGGTCAATATGGCGGACAGAAAACACTTCGGGGATTCAATGTACCCATAAATAAAAGCAACCATTGAGGCATTATGCACAAGACAGGATTTTAGTAGTTCACTTAAACTTGTAAATCTTGAAAGCGGAAATTAACTCACTTCCCGTTATCCGATCGAGGTGAAACTAGGCAGATAGAGTCGTTGTCAATGACAATGTAATGTTTCTTACATACGAGTACTGCAATCACACACAATTTTATGCCATTTGAATTAACATATGCCATTTCTCTGAAATCGGATATCATCACAGCAATGAAATAAATGTTGGACCTACAAAAAACTTTGTTTTTTGCAAGTGGATTTCATATATAAGAAAATCAAAATTCATTAAAAATTCTACAAATACTCCTGCAAATGCTCTCATGGTATTCAGATTATACTGCAATGATTTTTATGCGGTGTTATCAGATGCTATAAGGTAATTTATCTTCCACGGGATTACCTATGTTAGCATCGTTTCGTTTTTTCGACCTTCAACATACTGGCACCATCGTCCATCATACCTTTAGGAATACCTTTATACCTTCATACCTTTGCGTGAGGGACAATCTCACTCTTAATTTACGATTAGGTCGGCAAAACATTAACCTTTATGGTACCTTCACAGGTTTTTCCAATGTAATTGTTGGAGTATTCGCCATTCAGTTTTTTGAATCTATCAAAAAAAGTAGACAACCAAACTAACAATAATGATATTTCTGCACGTGTTGTTCTTTTACGACAATGTTCACGTATGTATAACATGCAAAGTCCTAAAGGCCGTAGCCAACATTTTTGGGACATGTTGAGAAGGGGTTAGAACTAGGTAGGCGCCCTGCCTTGTACACGTGCCTCGTGTTGTAGATGGAGCAATACTAGTTATTTTATGTAGAATTCTGCGACTTACCAGAAGCAAGAGTTATTTGTAACTAAACAATTATATTGTACAATAGCTTCAGGATGTGTTTAGTTATAAGAACATTCAAAATCCATCGCAATTATTCACGATTTTCGAATCATTAATAAATCATACATCACTGAATCGTATAATGAATGAATGATTTTACTGTCAATGAATCCAGAATTACTTGGAATGACAGTGGTGTGAGGATTCATTATCTTCACGCAGAATTGGCGTTATGATCGGAGAGTTATTTTATCAATATTAAAGAAGTGCTGCAAAAATATGGATTTGCAGTTAAATCCTTTTCATTGTACATTTAATGAAAAAGATGTTTACATTTAAAATAGTTGTTTCTTTGGTTTCATTTCATCTACTTACTAAAAAGGTGCATATCTAGATTATTTTTACCAATGGAAGCACTGCTGTAAATATTGGAGGGCAGCAACCGTGAAATGGAAGCTTATGTAAATAATGAGAAAAGGATTCTCCGGAGCATCCCACTCTTTATGGTTACAAAAGTATTATACAAAGTGGGCACCAAACACTGGCAGACACGTCAAACTAGCCGCAAGTATTATTTATCCGCCGCGTTCCTCTTCTACCTCCGATCAGATTATTCAACTAAAGCCAAACTGTTTAAAAGATCACGAAAATAATAATGTTCTTCATTAAAATGGAAGTACATAGTTAAGGCTAGTTTTTGCAATAAGTCAAAAGGATTTTGGTTACGAACCTATTGTGCAAAGTGGGGAAGCCCCAGGCATGTCCAACTAGCCCCAAGATTTCACGAAATTAGTAAATTGTTAATTTTTTCAAATTAAAACGGCTATTTTTCAATAATACGTCGAAAGGATTTATTTTTAAGGCATTAAATGAAAAAAATAACTTTTATTAACAAACGTACTTAACAGTTTTAGCCACCTTGTTCTAATTTTCGTATAAAATGCGAGTATCTCCCTGGTGCTGTCATTAAATTGGTATTTCCGAAAACTTTGCGTTCATAATTAGTTAAATCCGGAAAACTCCAAATAACCGACAGCTTTCCGGTTTATTTTGGAATATAGGAGGTAAGTAGGTACTAAATATTCTAATAAAACGTGAAACTTTTTTCGTTATAGCATTTCCTTTGTATATAAATATTTAGATTTTTTATCTATCCATTTATCTATATGTCAAAAGAAATATTGACATAGGGAGAGGAATACTAACATAACAGGATAAAATGTTTGCTTATAAAATCAATAATCCGTGACAATAAACCTTATGAAAAATATTGTTTTATCTACAGTACGATAACAAATTATCTTTTTTGTTATTTTGTTTTGTCATTGAGATTTATTATTTTTCATTTTTCACTTAATGTATTTTGTAAAATGAAATTTTTACTAAAAAATTGTATTCATAGAACTCCATTAATCTCCTATAATCTAATCTGGGCTTTTCTTATGTTTCAGAAGAACAGGTTTAAAAATTGAGGAACTGAAAACTATCTATTATGTTTAGCGGATGACACTTCAATTAACATAGTTCTGGGACTGGTCCTTCGTGTGTGTTGCGTAAGGCTTATTCTAGCAACACCAAATAATAAAATGGAGTCGCAGTTTCGTGACACCAACACACATTTAATGAAAATATTTGGAATTTTAATTTAAATTGGTTTGTTTTCTTCTGTATTTATTTTTTCTGGTATTTCCCCAAATATCTTCATTGCTCGGTACATGAATGACTTTAGATTCTGGGTTTTTTTAGGGGGTCTAATTTATTTTACAAGCAATAATTATTCGCCTGAAACACTCATCCACATTGAAAAATCTCCTGATAAAAGATACATGACGCCAACGGGACTCGAACCCGTGTCCCTTCGATTTCCGGTCGACAGCTCTGACCACTGAGCTATGGCGGCTTATCTCTTACCCGCGAAATAATTCAATATATACTAGTGTTTCATTCAACAATTACTGCTTGTTACATTTTTTTCACCTGAAAACAACCAACTTTATTTTATATGAGAAAGGGTCTAATTTAATGAATTTTCCTCGTATCATATGTGTGTTGGTGCTGCAGGTTCTTTAATTCAAAATAATAACTTCATTTTGTTGACCGGTGCTACATTTATCTACAATCAAGTAAAATGCAACTTGTAACCTTTTCCAAGCAGATAAATTGACTGTATAAAGTGATTTAAGCCACCGTAAAAAGATTTTAATGAAACGCCATCTCATTATGTCTTATTAAAATCACGCTCGAGGGAATTTCTCGGAAGGTAAATATACCTTCATATAATAATATAACGGGACCAGGGAAGACGTATGCCGCAAAAAATATTATAACTCGCAAGCCATTTCGACTATTTTAAATTCTTTATTACTAAAGTTTTAGGGCTGTTCATTCTATTTGACATTTTTTATAGTCAAATAAGAAGAACAATGATCATGTTGGCTGCGAAATGAATTTAACGGGCATCAACGGGAAGTTTGCTCAGGAGAAATCAACCTTACATGAGTTACTACTGCAATTGGTGAACTCAATAAAAGTCGCCCTTTTGTATTTAACTTTTTTTTTAAATGTATTAAACCAACGCCCACTTTTTAAAACTTGAATAAAAATGATTACACTCATTTAAAAATATATCTACTCGTATATAATTAGAATGTTATGAATTTTAAACGTTTACACTGCGGCGAAAGGCGATGGGTCAAGTGATCAATTGGAGCAAGGTTTCAACCCCTCCGGATCTGGCAAACCACGCAGCTGATGAACTGACGCATCCTGAACACACCTCACCCGATAAACCCGGTACCCCTGCTAAGTCACCAAACGTAGAGAACCACTTGGGGTGACCTATAGCATAGCTGTCGGTTACCCAATGAATGGTTCCAGGGACGGCGGTACCCAAACCAGCTTCCCAAATTGGAAGTTTTGTTAATTTTTCAACAATGTTTGAGTGTAATTCAAGTCATCATTATCAAGTCCACCTAGAATAAAAATAAAATCACGTAACTTAAATCTGGCAGAACCCATAATATACATGAAAAGTAAAATTATATATACGTAAAAGTAAAATATTAACATCAACATCAAGGGGATCATACCCACAGGTTTTGGCTCAAAATTAAAGAATGTACAGACCAGTTATAGTGTAAACTGAATTTTATATACTGTTTTTGAAACATATTACAATTAAAAAAAACTTATATTGTATCCTATTGTAGATATTAAAATAAATAAAAACTTTTTTTTTTTGGTACAATATTTTTTACATTTAATATATAATATAACTCTGTCTAAATTCCTCAATTCAGAATCGAAATGTTACTTTAAATAGTTAGTTGTTTAATCGCACGGCTACTGCTATTTAAACGGAATTACGGATCTGAATAGCCAGGTATTTGCAAACCTTCTGCTTCTTCATCTCCTTTCCCACCCCACGCACTACCTTTAAACTCGCAAGATGTTATCTCGATTGGGGATTCCATAGTCTTACTGGTTCGGTATAGTTGGGAGTCACGTCCAGAATTTATAAAAGCAAACATAAATTTTACTTAAAATTTTTAGATAGGTACGTAAAAGTTTGCACGTTCAAAGTCTAAAAAAATCTTTTTTCCACATATTTTCATCACCAAATGCACGATAAATAATTTAACAGGATTCGAAAAAAATATTTAATAAAAAATCAAATCGTCGGTTTTTGTACGTTCGCTCGCACGGTCAAGTCAAAATTGTTTTATTTCGTAATCTAAAGCTGAAATTATCGTAAAAAGCAGACCTGAGTGACCGAACCGTTCGTTATAGATTCGGCATGAAAAATAAATCAACACGGGCAATCTCCTCCAACCCACTCCTTCAAGGAGTACAAGTCTGGTAATTTGGCCGTTAATCTTTAAGCGATCGCCTGCCGGAAAGTATGGCGGAAATCCATTGGCGCGCCCCAACCTCCCCCGTCCCACCTGTCCAGGGGCGCAATGGCCCAGGGGCACACTAGCCGGGTAACTGGTGAGCATCAGAGCTCTCTTTTATCCCTAGGGTCTTTGGGTTCTTTCCTCCTCAATCCCAATACATTCCTCGAGGGCCTATGTGGGAAGCTAGCTAAGAGGCGCGGACCGCGAACCGCTCCGCTCATTCTCGGCAGGACTGCCAGACGACTGCAACTTAGCTGCTTTCTTCAAGTCAGAATCTCATATTAATATTTCTCTTAAAATTCTTCTAACTTTTTTCTCTTTATCTTAATAAAATTTAAAAAAAAAGCAACACTAATTGGCGGAGACTAACGCTGTATGCCTGGATATTGGGAGTCTATAGTCATATCTATAAAAAGTAGCTTTATTTATAAATACAACAGTCTTGAGGTGTACGGTGGCAGAAGAAACCATCTGTTTCCTTAGAACGCCGTGGGCAACCTCCAAGGAGCATCAATGTGTCAATAGTATCAAGTTTTCGATAGTTTGCTAATTTTTACAAAACTGATACACAATTAAATATAAGATATGTGCAGGAGGTAAAATTATACCTGCTGTACATACCTTATAACAACCTAACCAAACCACAAAACTTTTCAAATTGGAAAAGAGGGTGGCATTTTTTACTATTTATTCTTCGTTTCCAAGTTCACCCCTGACCCTTGGCACCTTAATTATTCATGCCTCTCCCCACCCACCCTTGAGTTATCACCCACACAACAAAACCGTCTGTCAAATTCAAACACCTACAATTTTTGTTGGATAAGACACCTTTATCTTAAACCCTTTTTTTCAGGGGAGAAATTGAAATAGCTGTTTTTTCTGCATTGTTTTATTTTTTTATCAGCGGCGGTTAGAACTTATTTTAGATGGTTTTTGGGGAGATTAAGGCCCCAAGACCCTAATTGAATTATATGGTGATAAAAACTTATGAATATTCTCAAGTTCAATATTAATTAATAAAAAATCTTAGTATCGTAAAATGAATTGCTGTTATTTTTATTGAAAGACTGGTATGTTTAAAGATAAGCTATAAGTTATTTATTTTATTAAAATACCTAATATATTCGCTAATTTTTTCCCTATCGGCTGGTCAAATACACCACATTTATTTATTGAAATTGGATAAATATTAAAATGGTTCTGGCAATTCCTATCTTACAAGGAGGTTTCCATGTCGAGAAAAACGTGCAGTTATTGAGAAAATGTCCAGGTTTGAAAAAAAGGAGGTTCGCCTAGATACAGTTTTTTAATATTATTTTATCAAATTAAAAACATACACGGAGAAAACTTACTGATATAAAATATTCATATAACCGAATGTGTATGTCGTCTTTATATAATAATAAGATTATGAAACAGCTAATAGTATGTTGGGAAATATAATGCCATCGCATTGGTTAGGTTAGGTTAGGTTAGGTTAGGATTTTTTTAGTAAATCAGCCATGCTCGTTTTTCTCCGTGTAGTGTTAGATTTGACGATTCAATTAGAATACGTTTTTTCTTACGTATTCTGAGAATAAATTAACTGTGCCGTGGGTGTTAAAAGATTGCGGAGTACTGACGTAGACAGTCTGTGAAAACATAACGTTTTTGATGATATTATCATTACCAAAACATAGAATGCGTAGGTTGTGTATTTGGTTCTTCATTGTTTTAAAATTTTTTCCAGGAAAACATTTTAGTTATTATGTGGTTTTTTTAATATAAAATTCTGAATCACAATCTATTTTCAATCTCTAAGTATGTAGTTTATCGTCAAATTTTACTTTTTATTTAATTACTTACATTTTTAAATAGATAAATCTATTTTTATTTCAATTTTTTTTTCGTGAATGAATTAATGTAAATCTAGAAAGCGGAAATCAACCCATTTCCCGACATTTGATCGAGCTGAAACTCAACAGAGAGACTCGTTGTTGATGGCAATGCATTCTATGATATGATTTGTGGCAATTACGCATACACACGCGGATACATAAGCATTTCTATGAAATCTAATTTTGGTCTCTATCACGTACACACTCTCGGACTTTTCGAAATTTCTCTGAAATCAGACCAATTTACAGCAGATAACATACTAAATAAATATCGGTCCTGTCAAACCCTTATTTTCTCAGGGAAGGTTGGGTAGGATCGGTTCAAAGGTGATACACTCTTTTGAAGTTTTAAACGATATTTAAAAAGTTTTTAGCTGTTAAGAACCAGTCCCTGGGGATAAAGGTTCAATCCTTAGTAAAACCAAAAAGGAAGAAATTGGTTATTAGCCGGCCAGAGAGATTGCGCAACCAAGTCGAAAATTAAAAATATATGACTTATAGTAAATAAAAATTTGATTTATTTAATTTATGAATTGATTACTTTAACTAATTTTACAAAACTGATATGTATATTTCAATGCTGCATTATAAAATCTAAGCATTATTTTATTACATGATTTTAATAAATGAACGTAAATTCCCCCATCAAACACAAGAAACTTATCTTTGTATGGTGAAGAACTGATAAAGAGAAATGTTTCGAAAAACACAATAATTATATCTATTGAAATAAGTACAATATTCCCGATTCATGCATTGAATCAAAAGCCATATCAGACAATATACAACACCCAGCACAAAACAACACACGCAGAGAGAAACATGTCAAGTGAACAAATTGCCTGAACAGTAACAACAGCCTCAGCTACAGCAAAGCACAACATGTCACCAGAACAAACAAACACACAGACCCACCACACTCAGCGTGACAAAACCGACGGTTAATTACGGACTCTTGAAATTATGTACGTATTATAGTCCCTGTGAACATTACCTACCATGCCACCAATTTACTATTGTGGGATACTTCATGATATTTACCTATACCTACATATTTGTGCCCACTTGAGGTTGTCTACCCTTATGTTTCAACTGTAATGATGAACACTTGCGGAAATAAAATGTGATAACTAAATGTTTGTTTTCATTACTCGTTACAATAAGTTTGTCTGATAGGTTATACTCTACTTTTTTTAATTTTGTCTTAGCTTAAATCTTTCTGGTTCAATTTTGAAAGTCTAAACTTAAGCATCAACATCCTTTCTAATAAATGTGGTGAAAGTGAAAGAAGTTGAAAGAAGAGTAAATGCAGGTAACTCCATTAATGGAGGACTGAACGCAGTTGTCGCTAACAAAAAATTGTCCAAAGAAGCGAAGTTAGCAGTCCACAATGGAGTGCTGGTACCTACCCTGATGTATGGAAGTGAGGCATGGAACTGGCAAAGAAAGGATGAAAGTAGATTGAATGCTGTTGAAATGAGATCCCTGAGGATTATGTGTGGTAAAACCATGTATGATCGTGTAAGGAATGTGGAGATCCGCAAAGAGTGCAAGGCTGATGTAAGCGTAATGAGTAAGATCAAGAAAGGGACGCTTAGATGGTTTGGGCATGTAGAGCGAATGAGCGAAGAAAGGAGTGTAAGTTAGTTAGTTAGTTAAGTTTTATTCAATTGTTAAACGACCTTGTATGTGAAAACCTTGCTAATATAGAAACTGTCATAAAATAGTTTATAGACATGTATACATTAGGGTGTTTCAAAAGGTAAAAGTGAATATTTTTATCGGGGCACCCTTTTATATGCTTTCAATAGCCAAAAAAATGACACACATATACATATAAATATGTAATGGGCCATTTAAGGGGCCGAAGACCGATAGGTCTCCCGGCTAAGGGGAATCAATAAATATCGGGGAACAATTTAAAATATTGTCCCTGAATATTGAGGGAATTGAGGGTGACTTTGATCACTGGTAGCGAGCGACCACTTCAATTTACTTAAACCAATATATATATATATATATTGGTTAATTTGGTATCCGCTTCACTCACTGCACTACCTACACGCGCGGTAACAATAACGTGCCGGTGACACAACCGTTGCGTGTGGCAGTTGGCATGCTACCCTCGCAGACCACACTACCCTCGCGGACCAGGTTTCAATAGGTTAAGGTCCCATAGCCGCTGTGCCCAGATGATGCACAGATGGGGCCTTAAAGAGTCGGCGATGTGTGAATGTGGTGCGGCGCAGACCACTAAACATGTGGTCAACGAATGCCCGCTCCATTCATTCTCCGGCGGGATTGATGGGGTTCACATGGCGACGCCTGAGGCCCTAGAATGGCTCAAAAATGAAACAAAATCTTTGAGTAGGTAATAACGTACTATTTGTACGAATTTTGAATTTTGAATTTCGATCGTGCCATACAAATGGCGTCTACCAGTCGAAGTGTTATAAAAACTCAGAAAATGACAGATATGTATACGGCTTATTGTGAAGATTACCGTGTGTTAAAGAAGTTATGACTTTGATTTTTATTATAAAATTATAGTGAGGAAAACTATACTGAGAGATAAGCAATCAAAAATCAAGTTTTCCTACAAGACTAAAGAAACATGAAACAGCAAAAACACTGTCATAACATTGTATTGAGTGGAAAAAGTTAAAAAAAAAAACAACAAAAAAAATAAAGCAAAACGTTCTGCTTTTATGGAAAATAAGGAAGAAACGTTTAGAAAGCTTTTTTGATATTGCTCTTCTCAATTCACTGGAAATAATTACTATTTATTAGAACATACTGTTTCTACTCACTAAAAAGGGTGACCAGGTTAGATATTCAGATATATGCGTTGACAGAGAGAATGACAAGAAACAAGCTATGAAGTTACAAGAGTCGGCAAAGTTAGAAAGAAGAAAAAAACATGAATTAGACAACAGAAAAGTCCCACTGAAAAAAGTTCAAAGATTTCAAAAACCATTGGCTACAAATAAAACAAGATGACCTTTATGGGGTAAATTCCGACCCAAAGACGTTTATGTGTGTTGAATATGTGACCACAACAATTTTGTATTTTGCTACTCATCAATTACAGCAGTTTCAACCACGAAACGATTACAAAAAGTTACTCAACCTCATTTTTATATTTTTGGGAACACCTGAATGGTATTCTTTAAAGCACCTACCAGACTAGACCCAGCAAAAAATGGCTTTTTATATGATTTACACATGTATATATTTAGAGAATAGCTGAAATTTACAAGGATATACCTAAAAAGCATTAAAAATTTAGTATTTTAAATATTACTGTTTGTATTTATATATTTATTTATTATTCATTAACGCCCTATCGGGATTTTACAGAGGAAGTTGACAGTTAATTTATGTGTAAAATAATACATGGATAATAGCATAACTAAATATAAAAATTAAATGCTAATACTAAGATTAACATCAAATCCAAAAAATAACACCTGATATTGTAAATTGGTTTTATTTTGGCTACATAATACTTATCTACAAACTGAAATAAATGTAAACTGTCGATTTCCCGAAAATTAATAAATAAATTAAAAAAAATAATCAAAAAATAAAGCAAAGTTTCAAATATAAAGTAAGTATGTACATCGATCATTCGTATATGCGTACAATTATTCTTGTTTGTTGCAAACCAGTAAAACTGAAATAAGGAAAATAATTTACTCGTTAGGTATATAAAAAATAAATATGTTTTTATAATATACTGATATGTATTATATAACAGGAGAATTAAAAAAAAAATTATGTCAGTTGTATCTTGAGAAAAAAACTAACAAGTAATGGCAAAATACCAACGCTGTAATTAATATCGAGTTTAAATAATAGTAATTAAAGTTTTTACTAACGTAAATAATTAATTAAATTAATTGTTTATTTCTTCGGTATATGTTTATCAACACGTGCATTAGGCGTTTATATTATAAAGAAACATCATTTAAATGAAGTTATTATAAAATTTACACTGTAAAATACAATTTGAATATGGATTTACCTTTTTACCACTTTTTGAAATTAAATGATAGTATTACAATATTTAAATATCTTATAATTGACTAAAACTGACGAAATATAACGCAAATGAGCTGTAAATATATTTAGTTATACGAAAATAATAGTAAATTCACTTTTTTATGGACAAAAACGCGATTTTTAAAGGTATTAAAAGAAGACACAAATAGCTGTCACCCTCAAAATGCTAAATAATCACAAATGGTATGCCGGTAAAATAATCACATACGCGCGTCGAGTAATCGTCACTCGATGCAAAATGTGATGTTGCCGGATTAAAAAACAAAAAATAATTAAATTAATTAATTAAACCTCCACTGTCTTATACAGTATATAGTGTAACAAAAACACCATTTAACGACTGTGAAGTGTTTTCTTTTATTTTAAGTAATAAAAGTTCGTAGTACAATGAATTGATTTATAACATTGAATTTAAAAGTGTGTATGGGTACTGCCACCCGGAAATCATTCATTAGATAATAAACGCTTCTGCCATAGGTCAACCCAATTGGTTTTCTACTTTTGGTAACTTAACGGGAGTGTCCGGGTTCATGGGGTGAGGTTTGTCCATGTAAGAGAAATACACTTATTTGTGCAAAGAATACAAAATTAATGCATTTTCTCAAAATTAAAAATAATTATCATGTTTTAAAAGCCCGGCTGGGCATAAAACCGAATAAAATATTACATACTTACAGATACGACCGTGAAATAATACTTTACCTCAAGTAGTAGAAACACAATTTATTATATTTTCCTGCATAGTATTAGTTCTTCATCAATTTGAAATATAAGAAAATCGCCTTAGAATTTAAGGTAATAAATTATTCAATATTCTCCTTGCTATGCTGCCATCCTTTGAGCTAAGCTTAATCCAGCAAATGGGACAAGTATTATAACCACGTGTGCGTCAAGTGTATGTACCATAAAGTTATACCTGGATCTAGGCACACAAGCTCTGCTAATCAGTTGCGTGAATCTTTGTATCTACCAGTGCCGTGCAGTATCAAATTCCCATACAAAAAGCTGATTTTTGACTCACGCCTGGGTACAATGAACACAGAAAGTAGCTCAGTTGCTGTCCAAAGGTTTCTTAGAAAATGTCAAAATAATACAGAAAATAAAATAAAGAGTTAAACAATCGAATTTTAAAAACAAATTTCAAACGACTGTTTAGTATAATATATATATTTTTTTATCAGACAATTAATCTCGTTACTTTTTAATTAAAATAAACAACTTTGCATGCACCACTATTAATCAAAATAATCGACATGTTTCGAAACCAATGATTTCTTCTTCAAGATAAACATATAATGAAAATTGAAAAATATAAGAATATATAAACAAATATGGAGAAATGGACAACGTATAGACAAAAATATTACAATAAGCGGTGATTAAGTAGTTATTTTTAAAGTGTGGTTGGCAATAATTTTGATTGGTTTTGAAAATTTTGTGGGCATAATCTATAACAGCTAAAATATATTCTCATACCTACAGATAGATTTGAATTACAAAGATATTTGTATCAATCATATTCGAAAATCACTTGACAGTACTGCAATAAAAATACGCACAAAAAAATCGAAGTTATGCAAATATCTGTACAGATATGAACCATGCAGGTTTTAAGAATAAATTCCCAAAACTTATACAAAATTTCAGCCCTTGCAAAGTTTAACAATATTTCGTGAGATGTTTAATATAACAGATTTTTTTGCTGATGTCCTTTTCCGTTTTATTTGTTAACACTATCTCTATGCGGGAAACCGTGAGGAAAATAATTTCCCTCGAGGTCTATGTCATATTTTTGGATGTTGTGGTTCCGTTACTTCGGACCGAACGCCACTGGTTATCTGTTCACATACAAAGCGTCACTCAAGCTCAGACGTTTTGAGTCAAATTTAACGTCAGGTTAAGCGGGCTGAAATATAATATGTACAATCATTCCAGGATAGTGTGTGCACACCCTAATATCACACGCGTATAACGTGTGGTTAATATATCCTGTGGAACCCATACGAGGCATGACCTTTTTTCATAATATAAAAAAATAAAAACAGGGGCGGGTTTTTTTGAAATAGTGATTGACATCGTGACATTTCATGGCTGTATTAGCCATGCGCGTAATCAAGACGTCAACGAAGGATCACAGAATGTTTTTATTTTTATTCGTCGATTAGGTTGTTTCCGTTTAGCTGATACAGGATATGTTTTTTCAATATATTTGAATTCAATACATATAAATTTCAAAACGAAGGGACGAAATGTGCGAGGTGTATTTTTATATTTTTGTGAATTGAAAACTAAATTTTAAATAAGGTAAGTAGGTAGTAGGTACATAGTTTTCAATTTGATAGCTATATTTAAATTATGTGTTTTTTTATATTAGCCCTCACATAAATACATACTGTTGTAAATAAAATAAAATATTGAACAGTTAGTTTGTTCATCGTCTTTCAGCTCTGTGCCCTATTTCCATACGGCAATAGAACTGTTTAAAGTTTGGGCTGCTAACTTTTTTGTTGTTTTTAAATTAATAAAATAGTGCAAGTTCAAATTAATAACATCATTTTAATTTGTGAGGCAGGTATGGAAAATAACACTCCGGAAACCATTTATTAGATAACCAACACCCCTGCCATAGGTCATCTAAAGTGATTCGCAACGTTTGGTGACAAGGGTCAGGTTTGTCAAGGGCTTGGCGACGGATGCGTTTGTTTATCTACTGCTTGGAGGATCGTATCGAGGTAGACTGGCTGAGGGAGGCCTTTTGACCTATCCAGCTGGACCCTCTCTCGACCTATTGCCTTGCACTACAGTGCGAGAGATGTATTTATACGTCCGTAACTCCTGGACACATCGACTCCCAGATGCCTACACAACCTTATTTTCTATTATCTTTTTACCCAACCCTCATACATTTTACCTTGCTAGATCTTCCTCCCCTTCCTTTCTCTAAAACAACCCTCCACACAGCATCCCCAAGATGACATAGGCCCTGAGGGATTATTTTGTCTTCAAGGCCTCTTGTGTTGAGCTAATGTACAAAAAACAGATTATCAAAGAACTTAACAGCTTAATCACTAAGTCTCTTTTATACACACATAAAAGTGCATAATATAACAGGAGTCATATTTTTTATTTATTTTCTTCACTAGAAAATTTTAAAATGTCGAAATGATTCAATCTCTCGAGGGAAATATTGATCACAATATGTGGTTAGCTACTAACAAGCAAAAGCTAAAACCTCATTTTTCCAGCGAGTTTTGCCAACCCTTAATCAAAATAATTTGCTACACCGTAGATTATCTGCTCCTTTTACGGCGTTGCCAATCTGTTTGAAGGAAGGAATATTAACCGGTGGCAACGTTGCAAGAAGGAATCATGCCACGATTCAGTTTATGAAGGACGTTCCCACATTAATGTTATGACACGCCTGACAAGATGTTTAGTGCGAAGATACTTCTCGTTTTAAAGCTTTGTTTTACAAAGGGCAACACTAAGCAAACGTTACTGCGAGAACACGGCAGCTCTGTTTACTTTAATAAATATTAACGAAGCTAAACATATATTGTTTATGAACACAATTATTTTTAATTAAATGTTACTGTACTGATTGCAATATTAATTTCACCCGCAACGCGCTGCAAATTTTATCCGCCTGTTAAACCGGAGTGGCAGTCACTCTCAGTGTCACCACAAATACCACTATTTGCTTGCAATTGCATTAGCCGTGTCTAGTGATCAGACTTGAAAATCCAGCCTCCTAACCTACCCTGCCTCTTTCCATCTCCCTTCCCTCCTACTCCCTTCAGCCTCATAATAACCGTCTGAGAGAATCCAGGTTGAGTTGTGACTTTAGTTTTATATTCTTAAATTAGTTTAAAAAATTTAATGGAAAAAAATCCATTTTTGATACTAAAAGTAATTACATGAGTAGGTACTCTAGAAAGAAGACCAAAAACAAAATGTATGTTTGAGAAAATTTAGTTTAGTTTTAAACTAATTGGTTTTAAGAATTGCTATGTTAATACAAGCAGTCCTGAATCCGGTGAAAGCCAGAATAATAACGCCTTTAGCAGGTACGTTCTCATTGCAACAACCGTGTACGCTTTACAGTAAAATAAATTATTTTATAACAACAGAAACCGTAAATTTCAACGAAAATATTATCTAACCTGTTGCCGTGGGATTAGGCGGCAATTATTTTGTTTTTTTTTTATGTGAAACCGGACGAGAGTCCCAACTGCTCCCAAACGCCTGGAGCCAGTGAGACAATGGCATCCCCAATTGTGGTATGTTGCGATGCTCAAGCACCTCTTCCCTTTGCCACTAACTCAAGTTAGTGGCAAAGGGAAGGAGATGGGGAAGAGGAATGTGGTGAAGTATCTGGCTATTCATATCTGGTTACCAAACACGGCTAAAGCCATTTCAAGCAACTTTTCAATTTTGAATAGTGGTATTACACCAGTTTGATACTAAGATTATTGTTTAAGCTGGAACGAGCCGCAAATATACTATCTATTATTTGAAACAAGTACAATTGTGTAATAAAACACATAAATCAAATTAAATTTTCTTGCCATTGCCAGGATTTGAACCCGCGACCTCCAACTTGCTAGTCGAAAGCCTTACCACGGAGGCAGATTAATTTAATTAATATTTACATATAGTAAAGGTTAACCATGAGTACTGAAACGCAAAATATTAGCGTCTGATATGTAAAGGATGGGGTTTTTGTAAAAAAAAAAACAGAAAGAAAAGGGTTACGCATTTAAGATTCACATTGTTGGTATGTTGGAAGTACCTACTACATACCGAAAACATAGATATAAAATATGTAATATGATCCACATACCGTGTTACAAATTCTTTATGTAATAACTGTTTGTTATGGGTTTTATTTGATTTTTCTGTTATTAGTTTTAACCTATATTTCTGTAATCTTGTCTCGTCACAAAATGTGAAATTTCCTATATTATGTATAACTAGTCGTTAGGCACCCAGTTAGTTGGCTTCAGACAATACCAAAACATATTTTTTTAATTGCATTCAATTTCAATGAAGCAGCCGGTTTCCTTTCATATTTTACTACAATCAAGTCATTTGACTCAAAGCTGGGGTTTGTTTGTGTATAACATAATTAAAATAAACGCAATTGTTAGATTCTTGTGAACTAAAAGCTGCAAATTGATTCAATTCATTTTCAAAGGTGTGAGTAATCAATACTCAAATGGCTTGTGTTCATTTATATTTGGCTGTAAAAACCAAAGCATCGATTTTGTTTTTTATATATTAATAATTAATTCATATTTGTTTATTAATAATGGTTTATATTCGGATGAAAATTCCACTGTAGACAAATAGTTTGACATTTAGACATAAAATATCTAAATAACCCAGAAACATTTTTCCGCTTTGTATTTGTATTTGCAGCAGGAGATTTTCAAATATTGTCAGGTTATTCGTAACCCGGGAATGTTTGTCTCTCTTTTCAAAAAACCCTTTTAATGTATTTTATTTTTTTCAAGACATCTCCTAAAATAAGTAATTTGGTCGATATCATTTCAGAGCTGGTCGGTAGAAGATAAATTAAATGTTTGTTTCGCGAGATTTCTTCGTCACAAATAATAACTCGTCGCCCATGACATCTGTAAATACCACTTTTAATTAAATTTATAAGACCTCTTGTCTTGCACAAACCGATAAAAAGTTTTGAAATATGCTTTTATTTTTTAATAAAATGTACAAAACTACAATTTAAAGTTTCTATTCTGGACCAAGTTTGGAGAAAGCTTTCAATATAACTGTTTCCTACATTGACATTTTCCACGATTAATAAATACAACTGGTGTTTTTCTTATCAGTTTGTGATTTACATGCAACAGGATTTGCCCGGGTTCAACTATTTACAAGCAGAAGTCATCCAAGCGTGAAACGTACTGGGATTCAGGGTATGCAGTATACACACAATGTAGGTACATCTGAACCAGTACCTCTAGTAACTAGTAGCAGGGGTTTAATATTGAGTAGTCGAACACTGCAGTTTCCACTGACCATTGGCTAATTTATTACCATTTTGTGGCCGGCGCAGAATTTCGTTTGCATTAAGAACATTAGATATAAATTTGCAAATTCAGCTGCACGGGAGTGACTATCAACGCGACCATCACGGGACCGCAAGCAAGGCCGTTTGTGGCTTTTCTGATTACAACAGTGTTTGGGCATTACGTTAAATGCATTCTGCATGCAATTTATCTAAAACACTGCCAAAGTTAATAGATGCTTGTGTGTCAATAAAAAAATCGTAGATTTAACGATGGGTTTAGAGCAATGAAAAAGTATTCAATCCATTTTAGTTTTGTTATGTGTAAAATTTAATAAAAAAAACTTATTATTTTTTTTTGATCTCTGTGACCCAGTGGTTAACACTATCGGCTCCGTATCCACAAACATAATTTTAAAACTAACTAAGGGTGTAGGTATTTTTTTTATCTACACCGAAGATTTAATATTACTACTCTGACGATGAAACTAGAAGTCAATTCTACACAAGGTGTCAGAGGGAAAGTGCAATTATTTCAGGAGATAGTTCTATAAAATAGTTCTTGGCATCGATTCTCGACGAAGTCATTCCACTCTTTGTGTTTCAACTCAGTCGTTGTTCGAGTGGAATGACTTTTGACGTTTGTGTGTAAGTATGTACCTTGACGAAATTCAAGAATAAGAGTATCGACCATTGTATGTACTTTCCACGGCGATTGCGAGTGGCCTGAATTGGAGAATCGATACCCAGGTAAAACAAAAAATCTGATTTTTTGACATTCCAACATTTCTGGTAGTGTTCAGGTAACAAAGTTAAATTGTTTGTGTGCGAAAAAATTATACAATCGAGGATTTTTTGAAAATGTTGTTTTTTTTTTTTTACTTCTAACACCACAAATGTAGAATCAGAACCCTCGGAAACCCGTATATTAATTAAACATTATTCACGTAAAAATTTTCATAATTTTTTTTACTATCTGTGATTATTATTATTGTTTATCTTAAATCTATAACGATGAATACATTGATATTATTAGGATTTTAAAAGCTTACTTATATTTAAAATGTATTGAAAATTTCATAATTATCTACCTTTAACAACAAATTCATACAGCGAAGTTAATCGAATCCGATTAGATATGCCACGGACAATAATTAGTCCTTCAACAGATTTGATTTGAATGTGAGCATTAGTTATGTTTTTGTTTCACTATCAATTATACCAATTAGAACAACGTACGTAAATAAATTATCGTGTGTAATTTGCTACAAAGTTGCGGCCCGAGCGCAAATACCTGTATATGTATTCATTATGTCAAATGTTAATTCCTCCCAGTGAAACAGTCCTATTTGTTCCGGAGTTGATATGAAATGACATCATATTATTGGATAGTAGTAATACTCAAAGGTAATTGGACTAATTATTTCATACCTGCTGGATGATGATATTCAATTGGGTTTGGAAAATCATCACTAACCGGATCAACGTTCTGGTTTGTGATATTCATCGGCATTATGAAATATTTCTTAACTACCGCTGAATTGGATGAGATGATTAAGAACTATTGGAGTCCCAACAATACCCAATCTTCTGGAGCCAGTGAGACTACGGCGTTCCCGATCGGGGTAAGTAGTGAGGCTGAAAGTAGTGGAGAGGGGAAGAAGATGGGAAAGAGGAAGGTGGGGAAGTACGTGACTACCTGGTCACCAAACACGGCTAAAACAATGTTTCAATTCTAAATTGTGGTCTTTCAACAGGACGATACTTTGATTGTGTTTTACTCTGCAGCGTACCACAAATATATAACATTTTATTCTTATAGAAAATGTTCTGAATCAACACAAATTAATAAAACAAAGATATTATTGCGTTACCACCGGATTGTTAGCTGAGAGCCTTACCCTTCACCACTTACCACCTCGATTCTTATTTCTAAGAAATTTTCATTATTACAACTGTATCCATATTTGTTTTTGACTTGATAACATAAAATTTTACATTATTTTTTAGCTCAAAAGAACAAGAGTTCCGTATACTGATATTTTCGATCATATCCTGAAATACGGCGAATCTTGCAAAATATTGAATGATATTTTATTGAAATTTAGATTTCAGAGTCTTCGGTAGGTATTGATTTTTTTTAACCTAATTTACGTTTGAAAAAAAGCTCTTGTTTTTCAAACAATTACCAAAAAACGTTTAATTAAAATACCCAACACAACTATTGCAAAACAATTTTAAACCATATTTCTTTCACTTAGGTATTGTTTTTTATTCAAATCTTTATATCAACAGTGTTCTGGGTATCGATTTTCAAATTCATGCCGCTAGAAATCACCGCCGAAAGTACATACATTAGTCGACTGTCTTATTCTTGAGTCTCGTTGTAGGTACATACTTACATACGCCAAACGTCAAAAGTCATTCCACCGGTGGGTCGAACCACTCGACTGGTTGTTCGACGGGAATGACTTCGTCGAGAATCGAGGCCCTGTACACATGCTAAGGGATACCATTATTTAGTTAAGGCGTTATTTGAGAACAGATACCTACCGGTGGGTGCTCCTCGGCGAGTCGCACTGCGTGTGATATATCTAAAATCCAATATTTTTATCCAAACGCGGTCATATATATGTGGAAAGTTAAATTTTAAGACCGATAAATTGTTCTGTAAAAAATACATTCATTTCGACAGTCATGAAATTCAACGTAGTATCATAAAACCATGATATGCATAATGTAAACACAACGAAGAATAGAAATAAATTTAATGCTCTAACAGCATGTAAAAGTGAAAAAAGTATTATATTTTAAAAATATTAGTGTACATTCACAGTTTTTCTCCATTTTTTCTTCATTCTCATCTTCAACAGAATTAATTCACTGTGGCAATGTAAGCTTGGCACATTTCATACAGCTCTTGAAAGAAGTTCTAGTATGTTATCTTCACTTATAAAACGTGCCCTGCAAAAAATAAAATAATAATAAGTAAATATGTATTCATATAAACTTAAAATATAACCAAAATATTATATTTATTTTTCGGAATAACTTTATTGTGTAAAACCTCAAATTGTAATATTTAAATATTGAAGACAATATTAGTGATTTCTGAACGAAAATCTGAAACAGAAAAATCAGAAAAGGAAACGGTCACATCTGGGACTCGAACCCAGGACCCCTGTCTTTCCGGAACAGTGCTCTACCAACTGCGCTAATGGGACCCTATTCTCCTCGGTCACTTTTAACAAGATACAAGATTAAAATAAGATAGGTTTATCTAAAAGACGCTGTCTGGATTGCATTTAGTTCGGGTTGAATCTTGCGATCATACATAAAGATAGTTGCCAATAAAAATGTGCGGTGAAAAAATGAAGACAATGTTAGTAGTTCTTATTCGAAGTATGATACAGTTAAAAGTGACCGAGGAGAATAGGGTCCCATTAGCGCAGTTGGTAGAGCACTGTCCCGGAAAGACAGGGGTCCTGGGTTCGAGTCCCAGATGTGACCGTTTCCTTTTCTGATTTTTCTGTTTCAGATATTCGTTCAGAAATCACTAATATTGTCTTCAATATTCAAAATATTACATTTCTGAAGTTTTTTAGACATTAGAAGAGGTTGACTAAAACTAAAATATAAAAAAGACATTGGAGGGTAATACAAAGTATTAATAACCTACATGTCAGGAACATAAGATAATAATATTATTATGAGCAAGAGCGGGCCTCATTTAGTGCAATAACTGAAGACACCGAGAGTTACGGGAGCAGGCGCGTTCTTCACTCAGTTCGGATGTTTGCGACCTCTTATTTTTGTAATACGATTGTGAACAATGAACTAGGATTACATTAAGGCCCCGTAGTAAGCGTTCAAAGATGGTTTGAGAGGGAGATATGTAAATACGAACGTTAGAGGGAGCGCGGTAATATTAACCTTTCCCTAACTGTGCTAAAAAAAACCACGCGTTCCGGTGCTGTATAGTCAATACACATCACAAAATAAGCGATTTTATATCGGAAAAATATTAATATTCATAGTTAATCGCTTATGTTTATCATATTAAATTTCAAGAGTGATAATAATTTTAATTTAATTGCAGAAAACATGAAAAAACCATCGGCAGATGCTAAATAAACGTGCGAAGAGTCCTTATCTAACGACGGCCTGCGACCGACTGGCTGCAGGTGCTGGATGGTCGCTGGACGCACACACACAGCCATGCGGTCGTAGGTATCGATGGTTTAAATACAACTGCGGACTTATGGATTTCTCATGTTCCCGCATAGTGAACTAAAGCGGGACATCAAAAGCGTGTCATTTCCTTGCACACTCTTCGCGTAGCAGTGTCACATGGTTGATTGTATTGGTGTATTTGTTCCCGATTTTTAACGAAACACTCTGATTTTTAATTGAATTTGAAAACTATTTGAAAAAAACTTTAATTCAGTCCATAAATGTATAACAGAGGAATACCAAAAATCTGAACCCAGTATTTATTATATTTATAGAGTTATTAAAGTTATTAGAAGCAATGTGCAGTTAACACACACCACAGATAGGAAAGGAAAGGTAAATAAAACGATAATAAATAAGCGAAAATGGAGAAAATATTTAATAATAATAATAATAATAATAATAATAATAATTGTTTATTCCAGAATGTGGGGAGGTAAGTGCAATCCCACACAATCCATAAAATATAACTACAATGTTATATACAGAGATACAATAAAGTACAAATAAAATAAAGTATAAAATGTAAGTTTGATAAAGCAAATAAAACATAAGAAAAAGTAAAAGGAACTATATAGAATGGAGAGTGATATCATAAAACATTTAAATTTCTTGTAAGCTTATTGGTATATCGGAGCGATAATTATGGGGGCCAATATTTTTCTCCAATGTTTTTCGATGCTCGATCCTGAGGTCTGGCGGGATTCGATGATGAGGATGTTTCTGGAGTTATTGATCCTTCTCCTCGTTCCTGCTACCCTGGATCTCATTAGGGCTGCAAAGCCGGGAACTCTTCCCTCCATGAACATCGAGGAGGCACTGCAGTACCTTGGAAGTCCGAACATTATGCGGTAGGCATTATTATATTGAATACGAAGCCTTTCCATGGTACGCTTTTTGGAATTGGCCCACAGCTCGCAAGTATACAAGGTAGTGCAGAAAGCTAAGAATAGCGTCCTTTTCACCTGCGGGCTGCAGAGTCCAAATCTTCTACTGAGCATGTTACTTTTTATGCTCAGTGCTCGCCTCTGCCTATCGATGTCGTCGTCATCCGTTAAGTTGTTGGTGATGATATGCCCTAAATATTTCGTTGTTTCTACTATTATGAGAGATTCTCCATTCAAAAATGCTGGGGGAATCTTTTTTGGTCCATCTCTGTATTTGACGACCAGCAGTGCTGTTTTTTTCGCGTTATATAACATGTTTGTTTCGAGTGCATATTCTTCGCAGATCTTCAAGAGAATTCTTAGTCCCCTTATTGACGGTGCCATCAGCACCATATCGTCTGCGTAGCTCACGTTGTTGATGCATTGTCCTCCAATATGGCAGCCTACCCCAGCGTTATTTAACCTGTGAGTTAATTCATCCATATATATGTTGAACAGTACTGGGGACAAACAACCTCCTTGTCTGACCCCACTCTTTAAGAAAAAGGGTTCTGAGAAACCATCTTTCCATTTAACGAGGTTTTCTTGTTGACGGTGCCATGTGCCGAGAATTCGTACTACTTTCCATGGTAGACCTCTTTCTTTTAGTTTGGTCCACAATAATGGATGGTAGACTCTGTCGAAGGCCTTACTAAGGTCCAGAAAGCATGCGTAAGTTGTTGTTTTTCTCTTCCTGTAGTATTCCAGTGTCCGTTTTACGCAGAATATGGCTGAGTCCGTGGAGCATTCTGTTTTAAAACCCATCTGATTGTCTTTCGTTTTCAATTGGGGTCCGACTTGATCTAAGAGAACTCGTTCAAATATTCTGGCGGTGGCGGTGGCGATGGATATTGGTCTGTAATTTTCCTGTAAAGTTATGTCTGTCAGTTTAGATTTTACTATCGGTATAATGATTGTCTTTGTCATGTCTTTGGGTAGATAACCACTCTTTAAGATATCAGTGAACAATGTTGCCAGTAGTTTCAGAATCGCTACCCCTGCATATTTAACGTGTTCGGTACTTAAGCCGTCATGTCCTGCTGATGTTCCGGATTTCATGTTTTTAATGGCGGTTTTCACCATGTTTGCAGTGACTATAGGGTCAATGTCATCATAGGCGTTCAAATGCGTATCGTTTGAGGAGATGGTCGGCGTGGTAGTCGCGAAATGTTTTTTGAAAATATTGGCGATTACTTCAGGATTCGTTTCTCCGTTTATGTTGCACGAGACTTTGGAACGCATGTTCAACATTTTATTAGATTTATTCCAAAATGATTTGAAGTCCCGATTGTCTAAGTCCGCTGCTATTTTATCCATCTGGAGTTGTGTCGAATTCCTTTGGAATTGTTTTAGAGCTGTTTTGAAGGCGGCACGCTTTGTCCTTCTATCCTCCGCGATGGGACCATTGTGCGGTCTCCCATTATCAATCCAGGTGAGCATCGCTTGTCTTGATTTTTCGTATTTGTCTGCAACAAATTCATTCCACCCACAGACTTGCTTATATTTTGGTGTAGTGGTATTTCCAAATATACAAGCGGCACTGTATCGTAAAGCTTGTACTATACATCCGTAGAGGTGTTTTATTTTGGCACGTTCAGGGTTGCCACCGTCCTCACGAAATGTATTTTTTGGCTTGATTTTAGCTAGATAAGTTTGCGAACATGAGTTATAAATTCCGATATCACGTATATTTTTCGGATTCCATAATGCTGGATCCCTTAATGTAGATGAAAATACTTCAGATGTTACTATTCCATTCGTATTTAAAGTTAGTTCGAGGGGTCGGTGGTCAGTCCAATCAACATCGTAATGTATTTTCATCTCGATAATTTGTTTTTAAATATTTTTCGTAACTAGACAGTGGTCTAACCACCTGGTAGTACTATGCGCGTCACTGACGTATGTGTAAGATTTCTCAGGTAAAATTTCGGTGTCGGCACAAATGTATTCGAATTCTTGACAAAAAGATTTTAGCTCTATTCCAAAGAGTGAGTCGGGATTAGCGTTGAAGTCTCCGATAATAATTGAATTGATATAATCTTTGTCGTCAATGATCGTTTGTAAGGAGGCCAGGCAGTTGGTAAACTCCTCTAAGTTGTCAGTTAAGCAAGTCGGCATATAGATCGTGAAGATGGTTAAATTTTCAGTATTCAGACTCACCTCGATTCCGGCCATACGACAATTGTCCATCGGGATTGTGGTAACCCTTAAATTTTGATTGTAAATTATCCCAACTCCGCCGTGCGGCCTACCTAGTAGGGGACCGTTAGCTATATTGACGGCAGAGGTGCCCAAGCTATTGAAGTGCGGGTGAATATTTGACAAAAATTCAATCTCGGTTGGGAGTAGCCATGTTTCTTGGAGTAGTATAATGTCATATGATTCGCAGAGATCGTGAATAAATTTTTCGGAGCTACGGACCGATCTGCAATTAATCGAAATAATTCTTAATTTATCGGTTGTCATTTTGATTTTTGGTTGATGCACGGGATTCTATATATTTACGGAAAACAATTCCTTCCGGCCATAGTTCTTCCACCAGGTATTTCGGCCCTTCAGTTGCTTTTACAGAAAGTTTAAAGGTGTTAAATGGCGTGGGACGGTAAGGCTTAATTTTTTCGATCTTAGTATTTTCGAAACCATTATCTACAAGGTAGGTATTTACGTCATCCTCGGTAGTTTCCAAGGTAAACCTTGAAATATAAATTGACGTAATTAAATCTGCCGACTTCAGTGTCGTTGAGGTTGCTTTTCCTCTCAAGTTGCGTTTGGGTTTTCTAGTTACTAATGTAAATCCTCTCTCATCTTCCGCAGGAGGCCGGGGCCGCGGGCCGTGGTCGCGCGATACCTGTTTATTATTTTGTTTTAAAGCATGTGCGAAGTTCATTCCCGGCTGCACTGGACTATTTGGAGTGTGTTCGTTCATTGTCTTTGTGTGTGTGGTTGACATTGCATTGCTAGAACCAGTCGATAAGCAGGATGCGCCGCCCGTCGGTATTTGTTTACTATCTGGAAATCGTGGCTTACCCACATTTAGGTGATTAATAATTACTTCAGAATTCCCAGTTAATTCATTTTGTTTGTTTGGGAACTGAATATTTGCAATTTGCTCTCTTATTAGTGCCAGTTCTTGTTTTATTTCTTCATTTTTTGTGGTTGATGAATCTTTTAGTTCGGTTTTTATATGAGTTATTTCCGTTTTCAGTGCATTGAGTTCCTTAAGGAGTTTGGATACATCTATGCTGTCGAAGTTGATGGGAGGCAATTTATGCAATTGTTTAGCAGCGAATACTGGTAGCTTATCAGGATCGGTCTCCTTCAATGCTCTCAGGATGTCCTGGAGGTCTCGGCTGATTCTGCCATCACCTTTCCGCAAAGTACGTTTATCCGGAAGCTTTTCAAACAGGATAGTTTTCGCCTCCTTTATTTCCTCTTCGGAGTAAGTAGAGATGCATAATTGTGTAATTGCAATCTCATCCAGAGTGTCTGCCTTGTTTTGAATGAAAGTAAGACACTCGTTTATAATTATATTACATGAGTTACACGACATAGCGATGCGATACGGTCTTCTGTCGCGACAACAATGATAAAATACGACTCATTTGAAATAGAGCAAAAATGGTAAGTTTTTAGATTCTCACGGCAAAAAGCATTTTTGTTGTTTGTTTTTGGGGTGTTATGCCGTGTTGCGCTAACTCCTTCTTTAGCCGACGTTTCGGACAGCGTTGCAGTGTCCATCATCAGGGCAGATCCGGTAGATCCGAAGATGTGTAAATTTTGGTTGTCGAGTTTGTGCTTATTTGTTTGTGGCCTGGGCCCGTCCAAGTGCGAAATGCCAACGGAACGGATGTCGCCACTTCCGTTGGTATTTCGCACTTGGACTGGCCCAGACCACAAACAAATAAGCACAAACTCGACAACCAAAATTTACACATCTTCGGATCTACCGGATCTGCCCTGATGATGGACACTGCAACGCTGTCCGAAACGTCGGCTAAAGAAGGAGTTAGCGCAACACGGCATAACACCCCAAAAACAAACAACAAAAAAAGAGCAAAAATGTCTCGACAAATGCTTTAGTTGCATTTAAAAATACATTCTGATTTTTTCTTCATACCTATAACCTATAACATTTTAAATAACATAACAAAACGTGTTTTTCATATTTTTTGGAGCTTAATTTGCGTTTTTTTTCTATTTAGAGAATTTCATATAATTACCATTTCGGCTTTACAAGTGTATAGATATTATCTTCAAAAATCTTATTAATAATTTATTTATGGACAAGGAAACGAAATCATTGCGAACTTTTTTCTTTGACCACGTTCAAAGAAAAAATGTATCGTTTTCGTTTTAAAACTTTCATTCTCTTTCTTATCCATTATTTGAAATAGAAATAAGTGAAGCTTTATAAAATTTATGGGTCAGAATTTTATTCTTATTTCCAAAAAAATATATTTTATTATGTTAGATTCTAATCGAATGGTCAACATTGTAGTAACCACGGTAATATAAATTTATTAATAGTATTAACTTTTAATTCAATTCAACCATATTTATAAATTAGCATTTAATGATGATTGTGCCATCATTATTCTTAGCGTTAAAAGAGTGATTTCCTTTCTCTTTTTCCGAATACAATACAGGCTATAAAAGCGCTCAGCACTTCAAAATTTTCATCGAAACGATTATTGCTTTGATGAAATTGAAGCGCCCGTAGCTGCTGTAGCTGCGTACTTTGTCATGGCAGCCGTGGCCCGAGCAGATTGTAGACTGTAGGTTTTAGGTGTCCTCCACTAAACAATTTGAATCCCAAAACGTTACGTAAACTGTCATTTTATACCTCGCCGCCCCTGTTTTAGGGCGCTCGTTGTCGATTTAAGGGACAATGAACGCCGTCGTTTCAGGTAGTAGTTCCAGATGAAATGAGTATCCATTATTTTGTGCGACACTGTTTACTTGTGCCGGGGTGAGGACAGTAATAGTACGGTGGAAGTGTGTGGACAACCATAGTCACAATTGTGTGTATTTAAGACGATGCTTCTCTGGTTACTCCGTTTACACTTTTTTTTTTATTTCATAAAAAAATATTACTTTATCCTTGACAACCTCTAAGGCAGAGCGGTAACTTTATTGGTATTCAGTTGGACGCCAAGCATGGAGAAAGCGAGTTCAAAATTCAAAAAGGGAAAATAAAATTGCTTGTAATGTACTTGTCATAAATAAAAGCTATTTATAAAATATAGTATATTTGCACCAAGTTCTGAAACGCAAGATGAATTTAAAACGACACTGAAGAGAGACCACCGTGCAGAATGTGAAAGTGGCTTGAAATTACTATTGTTATATGCTAAATGAGGAGAAAGGAAAGAAAAAGTAGAAAATAAAAAAATTTCAATACTTACTTCGCGAAATGATGAGCAAAATTAAAGAATAAGGAGATTTTAACAACGTATAAGGTCGATGTAAAAACAAGGGAAGATAAATGGTTTTGACAGAAAAATATTTATATACACATGCTTTACCCAAAGCCATTCGTTTAAAAAACGATAAATAGAAACAGGAACCTTTTGAAAAATCCACTTCGAAGATTTTTTTTCAAACGCAAGAGAGTTTGAATACATAAAATACAGATTCTGATCTTCTTTCAAAATCTTCCCCCCAATAGTGCAAAATATTATTTATTAATTATTTTCTTGACTTTTTTGCAGCTCCTGTATTTTCTGCTATATCAATACAAACGTCACGTTTTTAGCTCACCAGGTCTCGGAAAGTAGATGCACCAACAGATCAGTTGTTTTCTGTCAAATCATATCTATCTAGATATTTTTACAATTTTATTGCCCACGTCTGTGCCTGTACAGTACGATGATTAAAAAAAATAATTTTATATTCTCAAAATAAGCACCTAGTAGCGATCTCCGCAATGTTCAGTACTTCTGTATAATGGTGACATCCCTGACGACGATTATATCATTTCCTCCGAGACCCTCTCAAAGGGAATGAGACTTTTTCTTTTATACACAGAGAAAATTTCATTTTTCACTTAATCGTGAACTGAAGATGTATTTAGATATAGTAGTCACGTACTGAATTTCGCACTCCGCCTATTGACGTTTTGTCGTTAGTGAAATAATTCAAGTGACTTTTTAGAAATTCAAAAACAAATTTGATTTTTTAATGAGAAAAACAGATTCAATTTATCATCTTAAGGTTGCTTTTTTAATGAAAACTGACAAACGAGTAATACGCAGTTGAGAAAGAAATCATTAAATTCATTTTAAATCGCCGCGTCCACTATTGTAATTTTGAATACACTTGTGAAAAATCAAGAAATCTATCGTGCCGAGATCAAATACCTACCCTAAAATATTAATAATTCGTCTAACTCCAGTGAAATAGTGGCAAGATCAACAACTTTAGCCGCTAGAGGGAGCTAGTGTAATATATTGACTTTGACATTGCTTTCAATGGCGGCAAATTGAATTTATTTTGTACTTGATGGTGATGTTTTGCGTATTATAATTTGTATTTTAATCAATATTATTAACAAATATTTATAAAAGTATGTTCCTTGGTTCAGTGTACGAACAAACAACAACAAAAAAATACCCAAGTCATTTTTAAAGATACCAAAAAACGTTGACAGGTTGATGAAATGATTCCGTTAAATCCTAACCATGGAAATATAATTATAATTTTTTTAAAGTTAAGGCGATGCCATACGTAGTAATGCAAAATCATGTGTTTTTGGTTTGAAAATTTGGTCGCCTAGAAATGTTTTAGATAGTAGAATACATCTTGGCATTTGAAATAATCGAGTATTTTTTATAACCCCAGAAAAAAATAATGATAAAAATAAATCTCCTATTTACGAACCCATTTTCGGTTATTATTTTATTGTATAATGTGGCAAATTAAGTTAATTATAAAATGATAGAAAAAAATTAAATATTTATGCCTGAACATTCACAACATAAAATAAAAGGCACTTTTTGGCAATGTTTTTTTCTTGCATAAATCAAAACAGGCGGATGGTGTTAAGCGAGAATTTAAACCTTATCGCCATCTACGTAAGGGTTGTTATTGATAGCGGCTCAATTTAAAATATTACACGACGTAGTGCATCGCCTTAATTCAGCAAAGCTGTGTTCATGTTTAAGTTATGAATCATCCTCAATGTTGACGTTCAAATCACATTTTTGTATTTTTATGTGACATCTCAAAACAGGGCAGGAGAGCTATGTAACCAGTTGGGCAGCCTAGTGGGTTATGTTGATGTAGGGGCTTTTGAAAATAATTTATTAATGCGGGTCTTGAAGAAGCCCTGATTATATGAAGGAGGAACAACAAAATTTTGTAAGTATTTTTAATTATCGAATATGTTAAATATACTATTAATATATTACATTGTTCATCCTTTAATATTATTAAATACCTATATAGAGATAATTTTGTAAAATTTCTTACAAATATTTTATTAAATTTCAAATTCAAAGACAGAGTTAGCCGCTTCAATATATTGTTTTTATTGTATGAGTAAGGTTGTATGTTGTATTTCTAATTTTAAAAAATCCACTTCTGTAATTTATTAACGAAAAATATCTATTTTCACATTAAATCCCTTTAAATGTATGTGAAAAAACCAAGGCGCACAACCCATGCCGCTAGGAGGCGAGTGTAGCATGTTGCCATCAGAATGTATGGGTAACGTCAGAAGTTGGAGGTATCAATAATATTACAAGAGTTAATATTATAGGGTATTTGTCAAGATTGACTCTAATCATTTTAAATGCGAGACTTGCATTTCAAATAAAGAATTTAGAAAAAACATTTTCTGTCGAAAAAGTAGGTAGGTACTTCGCTTGTCGGAATTCTTGACATAATCCGGTCCAATTCTGAAATAACAGTTAAAGATTAAAATAAAAAAATCTTAGATCAACCAGAGTTACAATCAGTCATAGATAGACCCTCTACCGATAATAGTATTTTTAGATTGTTATAATAATTAATCAATGATAATGGTGGTATGTATCTACCTAATTTTTTTAAATATATTTTTTTTAAATCCAAAAAAATATTTCGGCATACGTAATATTTAAAAATCACCACTACAGAAAGCGGAAAATGTTGCTTGTGTTGTGATGGAGGACTTAGTCAGTTGAAGAATTGAACACACTACGCCTGGGTGGGACTCAAACGCGATGTCAACTCAGTCACCGACCGGTCGAATAATATTAAATACATTATATTTGTCTTACTTATTAGATTTTACACCAGTTCAGTGTTGGAATAGTCAAACCAAACGTAAGGCCGTCTCACACCGTGGTATTAGATCAAATTATTCACTGTTCTGAACTCAAACGCTTTTATAAAGAGTTAAATATATAAATCATTAATCTATCCCTTTTCTAATGAGAAATTTCATGTTAACACTTATCATACTTATTTTATGACACACATTATTTTCAAGCAATCAACTTATTTAAATAAATTTAAAAAATAATCTGTAATTTTTGTTTACTTTGAAACTATACGGTTGGCACCAGTTCTAGATATATTTCGATAATTATAATATATTAGCTGGCGTAATACTAGCTGGCGTATTATCAGCTGGCGTAATATCAGCTGGCGTAATATCAGCTGGCGTAATATCAGCTGGCGTAATATTAGCTGGCGTAATATTTGAAAAGATATTTTAACTTCTCGTGCTAATTTGTTTGCTTTTCTGAACAGCTCATATGGTCTCATATAAATCGTATTGTCTTCCTTACCATCATGGTTAAAAATATGAACTAAATGGTGTTAGAAATAAAAAAAACATCACGCTTTATATTAGAAGGTAAATACAGAAAAATTATAATGTACACCTCTATGAAACCAAAAGTTCCGACCGCAGCTTGAAAAAATTATAAAACTTTGTGAATTTTTTAATTATTTATTTAAATATGAAATTACAAAAAAGTGAGGAAACATTAATGTTTGTAATACATTTATCTAACAAAATATGTATTTTTTATTTATTAGCAATTGTAGGTTAGGTAGAAGACGGAAAAATGTAAGGTGAGTCATTCTTAAAACTTTTTTATGTTTGATTTGAAAATATATTCTTTCAAAAATGATATTTTTATTTCTAAAAAAAAATTGAATGCTATTTCTCCAACTTTCAAAACAGTTTTTAGTTTTCAGATACGTTCAGAAAAATCTCATTTATTTGGGTTTAGTTGAAAAGCAGAAATGCGCACAAATTATTTGACAGCATTTTTATGTAATATATAACGCCTATGCGCCAGAGAAAACGGAGTGTTTTCATTTTAATTTATAGTGGAAAATTGCAAAGTGATTGCTTTTTACGAAAAAACAAATTGAAAATATGAAAGTATTTCTGAGGAAAGTAAATGTGGGCTATGCCCTTTTGCCTTCGTGAAATTGTGAAGTCAATAATTATTCTGAAAATTGTAGTGGGTGAAGCTACCTAGAAATATGATTATTTTTACTATTTACCGAGAAATTCCAAATGTATAAATTTACTTCTCATGACATATTGCTATAAAAATCGATATTTGGGGCAATTGACTTAACAATTATTTCTCTCAGGACCTGTCTTATCTCCGGGGACGCTGGGTGGAGAGGTTTTATTTAAGAAAAGGAAGGAAAAGACGTCCTGGGATTGAAAAAAGGTATACGTGGTTGGTTGATAATGCGTATTGCCTATGTAATTGTAATTACACCGATCATTGCTGAAAAAAAATGAATCAAACCACGATTAAGTAAATAAATAACTGGGCTGTATTCCGATGTAATCGAAAAAGTGATGTCATCTTATCAAATTCGTCTTTTATACCTACAATCAAATAATTATAACTCAGAATTACCAAATATAGTTCGGTTTATCCGATTATATCTTGAAGCGTACTAGTTGATGAATAGCGTGATAAACAGCAATAACATCGCGTCTGGATTTACAAACCAATAATGTTTCTTTCAGAGCAAGAGTGGCCATGTCAATTATGACTCCTTTGCAAAAACAAATGTGTGTCCAGTATCGGAAAATGTTTCCCGATTACGAAATTCTCCATGAATCCAGTCTCCAATATCAATAAATGACGGCGTTATTCACGAATTGTTGAATTCCAGAGGTTGCCCAAAGGTCTGGGATGTCGTTCAAAGAATCAATCGTTGCCTAGTTTTGAAATTCCAGATTACTAGTATGCCAATATTCAATGGTAAATGCTTCAATGATGGAAGTGCCACATATCGAAACCATAGACAAATAGATCTAAAACGATCTTGTTGAAAGAGATTGTTACAAAATTCTTTAGGTAACGGTATATTTATTTTTTTTATTTTCAAAATAAATAAATTCAAATATCTCTATTATAACGTGACATGAAGATGCTGTTTTTTGTTGTTGTTTTAATTGCACTAAATAAAAGATCATTATACAGTACAGTAAACGTACCAACACTCATACCAACAGAAACGTACTCCGTAAATGTTTCTACAGAAACACGCTTAAAATAAAATCTTTGATAAAAAGGTGATAATGTATCCACATGCCTTCTTACGAATAAACACAGTACAGTTCTTAATCGATTTTCAAACGTTTTGCAATTAATAATGCTTACGTGTATGAATTCAAACTAATTAAAAAGAACTTGACCATTTACAGTAATCCATTACGGAAACTTTTTAATGATTCACTTTTGAGATGTAATGAGTCGCCGACGGTGTTCAATGAACCATTATTAACCCCATGGGTGAGATTTGCCTTCCCGAGAAATCTTTTTCTCACAAATATCAGTTAACGCTGCGAAGGAGGAACTCGTCGATTTATGCGCAGCTGAAAATTCGCCTGCTGGTTCCGGAGGTTTAATAATAGAAGCGGAATTCGGAAGTTAGACGTTTATCTTATGTAGTTCACGTCACGTAGGTATATTCGTGCTACGTGAAGATGAGGTATAAACCTAATGATGTTGTAGTAGGTTTCGTTTAAATACCCTTTATGTGTTCCTGAAATGGTTTAATTATTCTTTGAAGTACCTTAACATTGTTCTTCATTATTTATTTGTGGAATTTTAAATATGTACTGTGTAATTACATCTGTAAAATAAAAAAAATTTACCGATAAATCAATCATATAATTTAAATTGTTATTGTTCACGTGTTTTTCAAATTTTATTTCTTCTGGTAATTGGCAGAATATCTTTATAGCAGAAACGACTTTTGACTGTGGATTTATTTTCTGAGAAGGAATCATTTTTTTCCTCATTTCATGTGTGTGTTTATGCTGCTGATTTTCAATTTTTCTTAGAAAATCAATTCTTGTCTGGCCATTAATTATTTTTTGATTAAAAAAAAAGTATGATTTAAATGACAAGATATTTTAACTCTTCAACATTTATTTGATTTTCGTAAATCTATTTATCTTCAGCATAATTCTCATAGCTCTAATTTGTGGCACATATTTTCATTTAATTTGTACATTGTAATATAAAATATAACACTAAGCACGTTGGGGTGCTAAAATATTATAAAAATATGGAATGCTAGGTAAATGAGAAACAAGGAGACAAGGTATTTGAATTTAAATCTCAGGTTGTGGACCTTAGGCAGGCGGCTGTATACTTATGTAAGCAGGGTAAATTAAATTAAGCCATGTGTCTTTTACACTAGAAGTAAAATTTATTCAGATAACAAAATACAATTCTTTAAACTTAGAAGCTATATGGGCTGAATGGTAAATTTATGACCTGAATTGAAGAACTAGTATGGCGGAACGAAGCGTTGTTCTGAGCAAATGGAAGAAGAACTTGGGGTGGCCGAACGAGACATCGTGTTGGGGTCCGCGCACCCTCCATAAGTTAGACATCCCATGCACTCACCTATGCTGCTGGCAAATGCTGAAACGGCGAGATGGAGCAGCTCCTGGTGAAGTGTGAATTGAGTCGCCAAGGGGGTGTCAGCCAGCTGACGACTGATCAGCCGCTGCTGATGCCATCAAATCCCGCGCAGCGCCTTCTCTGTAGACCCCAAGTTCCACAGTGCAATGTCGGGAAGAACAAAGATCTTCAAAATATGTCATCGATTGTTTTCCATTTCTTCAACGTACACATCGTGGTCGGCGGCATCCAGGGTTCATGCTGAGATGGCTCAGATGAACGTGGATTATAATCTGTAAAGGTATAAAATAATGATTAAAATGACGACAGTAATTATGTTAATGGTGATGATGCTGAATTGATTGCGTCAACTAGCCCGTACCCGACCAGTCGGTACAGTGGACTTGTCACTTGTGGCTTGTCAAGCAATGATCTTTCTCTAGTCACATCTTACCTTCCCGAGTCCCCTGCACAGTTGGTCAGCCCCAAATATCAACATACCAACAGGTACATAAAGATAACCACTCAATTGATAGTATTAGTTTAATAAAGGAGCCCATATACCGAACAACCATGTGTTTTTATATATGTAACACCGTCTTTGGCTAAGAAAATAAAGCAGCTATAGTAATTATAGTAGCCCAATGTGGATAAAATAATAAGAGTATTTGAAAACAACCATTTTATTTATTTTTTAGTATTTCGATTCAAAAAATTGTTTGTAATTTTATTTTAATGTAATTGTTTGAAATTAATTTGATTTATTTAATAATCGAAAGGAGGTTCTTAATATTTTTTGTGTTACCAAAAACCAATCTACTTTTTATTTTTTAACTACAATTACATAGTACTGGTACTCTTTTAACATTTGAGTCGGGGGGACTTTGATCATCGGGAACATTTACACAATTTTCGCTTGCAGTAAAAATGACTGGCTTCTGTTTGATGTTTTTTTTTCGGGCTACGTGGTATGGTACGTACAGTGACGCCTCAAAAAAGTGTCACGTTAGTTGATTCTAGTTATATTCACATATATTATCGGTTGGTATTTTAAAATATTTAGATATTTTAAAATGTTGTTTTTTTTGTAGTAGTTTTAATTGATCAAAGTCACAAAATTTTACAAAATTCAGTTTGCCAGAAGATTAACTCATGCATAAACGTGGTTGTACGATGAGACACTCGATGGATCCCCACCCGAATAGGACAAGAGGGAGAATATCAGATGAATTCCTCAGGTACAAAATATGGTAAGATACTAAAAGTATCGGAGAACAACTCGATTAAGGTTTTTTTAACCAAATATTTGTAATATATTATTACCAGTGAGATTCGAATAATAAAACTCATTTCGGGAACGACAGCCGTAATTAAAATGTTTTTTTTCCGTAAGAATTCTAAATTAGTCGAGCACTATGAGTATTTATTCAATAATGAAATACATCATCTAAGATCTGTTTATAAAAGAGTCATTTGAACCAGACAGCTTCAAACCTTAAATTAACCATAATTCCTAGAACATACATAACATCCCTAACATACCCCATGCGGAAAAACTAAAGCACAAGTGTAGAAGGTTCTACTCACGACCCGTTGAAGAATCCACCCGCTGCATTGTGCGTGGAAAGGTCACAGTAGCAAATGGGGTACATGTCTCGGAGTGTCGGGTGGAAGGGGTGGCAGTAAAGGGTACTTCATGTGTTAGCATTGTTTGCCGCGTTCCGAACAATGGGTCACTTTTCACAAAGCCCACATCTTCCTCGGGACTGACCTTTACTTGTGCTTTTTTCCGCGTAATGTGCCACGGATCATTAATGATGAGCTCATTATATTTTTGGTATTGAGGATTTAAATGACGTAGATTAAGATAACTATGAAGTAGAAAAATTGACTTATTTCCGCCTTCTTGAAAAAGAAACTCCTAATATTATGCGATTGATTAAAAAATACCAGTAGATATAATAATAAAGTCAAATTATTATTTTTTTTATTTATTAAAAGGAAAAGTACATTTAAGTTATAATGTTTACAATTTACAATAAAAATATTTAATACTACTCTTCCAGAGAAACATTAAGTGAAGCGTTGAGTGTACATTATATTATTGTAGATATTACATTATATCTTTTACATGAAATTCTTCGAATAAGTGGTCTGTTGGGTAGTCCGAAGGTATTTTTAATATGATTTTAATAATTTTTCTCCGCACGACTTCTATTGGGAGGAGGAGGTTAGTTTTATATGCGGATTCCCAACTAAGGATGGCATATTGTACTGATGTTGTTGATTGAACCAAAGCATAGAATATTAAATATAGGTTTTTTTTCGACAAAAAATTTCTGATTCTTAAGAATATATATATTAGTTTTCTAATCTTTTTTACAACTTTACATTTTGGTCTTTCCATTTCAGATTTTTATCTATAATTATTCCTAGATATTTGATTGTGTTTGTTGTTTTTAATATTGAGCAGTTTGTGATACAATAATTTTTATCGTGTTTTTCGGAATTGTCATGTATGATAATGTCAAAACGTTTAGGGGTGTCTATTGAATGTATTGCAAATGGAATGACAAATTTTTTATCGCTATTTAGTGAAAGTAAATTAATGTTGATGAAATTCTTAAGAGTGTTTAGGTCTTCTGTGGCTTTTAGCGTTACTTTTTTTCAAGTCTTTTCCTTCATTAATTAATATTGTATCGTCGGCATAAAAAGTAATTTTTCCATGTAATGGCTGAAAGAAAATATAGTTAATGTATATGGTAAAAAGAATAGGTGCCAGCATTGTATCTTGCGGGATTTTAAAGTCTGATATTTCTTTATCACTATTAACCTGAATAATTTTTACGACTTGGGGGCGATTTTTTAAATAGTTGGTAATCCATTTAATTGCGTTGTCTTCTATATCTATATTTTCCAATTTTCTCAGTAGAATTTCATGGGATTTGCTATCAAAAGCTTTTCTGAGATCAATAAAAATACCTGCACATTTTTCGCCCTTATCTAGTGATTCGTAAATGTGTGAAGTTACATTAGCAATAGCATCTTGTGTGCTGATTTATTTTATAAAACCAAATTGGTTTTTTGTTTTGGATTTTATTGCTTTCATGGAAATCGACCAAATGTTTTTACCAGATTTTTCCAAAAATCTTTCCTGTGTTTGAGATTAGACATATAATTAGTTATTTGTTGTGGATCTCCAGCTTTATAAATAGATGATATTATTGTGTTCTTGTAGTTTGTTGGAAAAAATACTTTCCAACTTAATTAATTATTTGTTAAATGAGTAATGGATTTTATCAAATAATTTTCATGGATTTTAGAATATGTACCTACCGTAATATTATCGAATCCGGGAGACGAACCTCCTTTCATGCCATCTATTATTTTTAAGATTTCACACTTATTTCACAATTATTTGCTTTTTTGGGTTGGTAGATTTATTAATATATTTTGTAAGATTTTTTCCGACATTGGCAAAATAAGAATTAAATATGTTTGCACATAGTTTAGGCTGAATGTTAGCATCTATAATTTTGTTTTCATGTTCAATGTACTGTATGTTGTGGGTTTTTATAGTATTTTCCATGGCTACATTAACTTTTTCCATATTTCTTTATTGTTATTGTCTGCAGATAGTATTTTCTTTTTGAACTATCCTCTTTACTTTTTTTTAATACAGGTTGTTAGTTTATTTTTAAATTTTTTGGAAAAAATGTTTGCTTTTTTATCTAGGGGATTTTTAATGTTGCTTTACAAAGTTTTTCTTTGTTTCTGATAGATACTATAAGTCCCTGGGTTATCTAAGGTTTTAAACACCTGAGTTTTAATTTTATTTAAACTGTAATTTCAATAGTCGATTTCTTTATCTGCTGTGACAAAATATTTTCAAAGTTGTTTGAGCAGGTTTCGGTATCATCACTATCTAGTACATTGTTCCATTGCTCATTTTTTAGTTTTTCCGCTAAAATAGTCTTATTTATGGTGAATTTTTTGGTTATTAGGTTACGTTTTTTTGGTTTAGTTTTGTTATCATAAAAAAGAATACATGCATGCATAGTGATCAGTTATATCGGTTTTCCAAATAATTGACTTCACTTTGTGCAGATCTTTGGTATGTATATAACTCCAGATATTGTCTAAACAAGATGGATTGTGATCTTTTATTTCTCTTGTATTTTTATTTATACATGATATGAAGTTATTATTATTTTTTGGTAAACTAATGTTTTTAAGACAAGATTTTTTATGCATAGCACAAAGGGTAACAATTATTTTACAAGCAATAATTGTTCGCCTGAAACACTCGATTAATCGAAGGGACACGGGTTCAAGTCCCGTTGGCGTCATGTATCTTTTATCAGGAGATTTTTCAATGTGGATGAGTGTTTCAGGCGAACAATTATTGCTTGTAAAATAATATGAAGTTATGTTCAGTCATACAATTAATATATTCATTCTTGTTATTATTTATGACGTTTTCATTAATATTAAGATTAATATCTCCTGCAATAAAGCATAGCTTATTTTTTAATTTTAACATTATGTGTTTAAAATCATTAATAAACGAAATAATGTTCAAACCGTGTTTTATAAACAGCAATCATATGGTACTTTTCTTTGTCGAGTTTGAATTGTATTTCCATACAGCTTACTAAATGTAGATGTTCAGTTATTTTGACAATACTAAATTTTTTGTGCATAAATATTACAAGTCTGCTGTTTTTATTGATGTCTGTTTTGGTTGAAACATAATTGTATTCTGGTAAGTAAATTGAGGGTGACTCGTTGTTACTATATGTTTCGGATAAAACTATGAGGTCTGGTTTTTTATTTAAATTGTTTATTTTAAAATTAATTCAACCCAATTTTTTTCACACTCCGTATATTGATATGAAAAATGAAGATATCATTTAGATTCTTGGATATAAGTTCGTTACATAAATCAGTGGACACACATTCATATTCTTGAAATTTAAAATTATTTTCAATTTCGTTATCTATGAATTCATCCTTAAAATTTTTAGATCAGTGTATTCGGTTAGTCGCCATAATAAGAATTATTTTATTTACGTTTATCTTACTATTTAAGCAATTAGATCGCTGTAAAAGTACTTCTTTCGCTGTGATATTTGAATAATAATACGTCACAGTTACAACAATATAGTTATTTTTATTTATCGCATAAGATTTATCATTATAATTCGGTATACGAATAGCACTCGCTGGTGAATATTGGAATATTGGTGCCTGAATTCGATTTATGTGTGGTAGGTGATAAGCGGGTGACTTGTGGTTTGAAAATGTCTCGGTTAACACTATGTAGTCCGGCTGAATTATTAAAATGTTGATGTTAATAATAAATTCATCTGAATTTCGGGAGGTACTTCTAATATTTTGGTGAAATATAAATAGACCGTTAAAATTTCTTGGGAAAAGATCGGTACATGTTTCAGTTATTGCACATTCATGTTTATGGATTTTATAACTATTTTCTATTTGGTTAGATATGAAAACATCCATTTAAAATGAATTGAGGTGAGCGGTTAATTCCTGTTGTCTTTGTCTACTGCGAAACTGGTTCATTAAAATCAAAATTGATGAATTCAAGTGTCATTTCAGAATTGGAATTTATTGTTTTAAAAAACCAGATAAAAAAGCAATAAAATAATATAATATTGAAGAAGATACTGAACATTAAAGAAAAATCTGAGTTTTAAAAATATTCCAAGACAAGCAACAGGGATCCAGTGGAATGATGGTAACAAAATACTGTGAGTTGGAAGGGAAAATGAAAGTGGATAGATGGAAAAAGAAGCATCAGTATAATTAAAAAACGAAATCACTCCAGATAGCACAATCAAGTGTTTCAAATACATTAGACTATGTCAAGTGTTTTTAATTCTACAGAATATGTATTCAACGAGAGATAATAGAATGTGACTAGAACAAGAAGTATATGCCAAGGCAGTCTTGCATGTAGTTAATTATTCTCTCTGCTGTATGGAATTGGCCTGCAAGCTAGATTTTTTTTATGTGATTACCGCACAAGAGTCCCAACTGCTCTCAACCATCTGGAGCCATTGAGAATATGACATACCCATTTGGAGTATGTCCTTAGGCTGAAGATAGCGGGAAGGAGAAGTAAATGGAGGAGATGAAGGTGGAGTAGAACTTGAAACTTCAGATCTGATCCCCAAACACGGCTAAAGCCATTTTAAGCAACGTATCGATACTGAATTTTAGCTTTTCACCAGGACGATCCCGATAAATAGTGAAAAGAATGTTGAAATAAAATTTACTTTCCTACCCCAGGATTTGAACCCACGACCTCCGGGTTCGTAACCACTCAAACATGGAGGTTGTATTTTAATATAGAGTTTATCAAAAAGACAAGGAAAGAAAGGAAATTGTAAGGTCCTGTAGGTAGTTTCTGAAGGTGGAAGGTAGGTACTGTGCGTTGGGTTTCGGGTTACTAAAGATTTTCCCTCCATTCGCGTACAAAGGAGTCGCAATTCCGGTAATTTTTACAAATTTGTGTCCCGTAGACGACAAAAGAAGCATTTTCCTGCCCGCTTCCTGCGACCATTATCCCGAAGAAAGCAATTTTTTAAACATTGTCTATATTTTCTGCAAAGTGACGCCTAACAATATCATGTGATTTATTATTTGCCATGAAAAACACATTCTCATAGCGAGAAAATCTTCTACAGTCGGAGTAGATTGAAAATTTATCGCCATCGAAAGCAATCAGAAAAAAATAGCGTCTCTGCCGTCGGCTTACAGCTCGCAGCAAACACTTATCTTAGATGTGTTCTTATTTGGCTCTTAACTAAACTTCGTAAGAGATTGCTAGGGTGTTTCCGAGAATAACTCATAAAATACACATTTTATTAGGGCATGACAAAAACATTGCAGATGGGATTAAAAATTTAGAACAAAGCTTTTGTGGTAAGGGCCAATTCACACATGCCTCTTTTGTAATTCAAATCTTACGAATTATTTGATAAGAGTCTGTACGTCGCGTGGTATTAGGGGAAAATTATTGTACAATTTGTTTTCCAACTGTAATGAAATGTTTTTCTTCGATAAACAAAAGTTTATATTATTTCCCAGTCCTCCAACTATTCTTATGCAAAATATCACATCGATCGGTTATTTTTTTGCGACGTGAAAGCGGGACAAAAACACTTTGACATGTGTATTACACATTGTGTAATGATAATGTAACTTGTGATTTGGAGAATCTCACGGGCAGTGGCGGCTCGTGATTAGAGTGCTAATATTACAAAAATAGCATTATTGATGTTGTTGCAGCTAAAAACGAATTTAAAATTTTTTTTCGAAAATTTGATTTTTTGTATGAAGATTTTCAGGAAATCCGTGCGGCGCACTGCCGAACTGAAATTTTCTTAAAATCTAAATCAAAAAACAAATTACAATAACGTCAATAATGCGATTTTTTGTAATATTAGCAGTCTAGAGCACCCAAAAGTCATTAGCCGCCACCGACTTGTGGGTGGTTAGACTATTTAACTTTACTTAAAGATTATATTAAAACACAAATATCTTTGCTTACATCACTTTTGCTTAATATACTTTTAGTATGTAAATATTAGTATTATCTTGCTCCTGATAAAGTGAACTTTTGTCATGAAACATGTAGAGGTTAAATATATATATTAAAGTGATGTAAACAAAGTTATTTGTGTTTTAAAATAATAAATAATGACATCACAAAGTGATAAGCTTTCGGAAGAAATTTTCTTCGATAAATTACTTAAAGAATTGTATCTCTGTTCCGATGGGGAAACATTGCAAGGATTCAATGTTAGTTCAAACAGAAATTAAAACAGAAGCAGTCCACCAGACCTGTTTTCTGTACTGAAGGATTTTAATCTTTGCAATAATAATGTGAGACTTTCAGACTTTCCGGTTTCGCATGCAGTTGTGGATATTTTCTTGTATATTGGTATCTATAACAACATAGCTACCAAACTCAACAACATTTGAGATTTATTTAGAGTAAACAAAAGTTTATGCTAATGGGAGGCTTCGTCGAGAAATTTGCTCCTTTGAAGGTGTCCAGATTTCCTCTTTACACTTTGATTTCAAGTCATTTCCTAGTGTAACTTGTAACTATTTACACACGTCCCAAATACCCCATCTAGATCAAATGTTTGATACCTCTATAGCTGGTAATTGGTAGTTCTATTTCAAGGCAATCTAGAGAATATCTTCACATGTAACCAAGCACTCAATTCCGGTAGAAAGGAGCAGGAAACTGCTTACTGATCTGGTAGCTAAGTGAGCGGATAGTAATCCTCTTAATTAATCCGCTAAGCAACTACTTCATGTTGGTGTTTCTAGAAAAAAGACAGCTTTAACGGAAAAAAAAATTGTAGGATTATCGGCGTAAAGATTCTTCAAAAAAAATAATAGATAATTAATGATTATTTGGTTTTCCATGATTTTTAATTACTGGATTACTGAAGTCTTTATAATTGTTAATGCGATTTTAGGGCGTTAATACAAGTTAAGATATGTTATAAATTGAAAACGGATTTTCTTCTATTTTGAAATGCGTCTGTTTGCATTTCGATTTTTTTCTTGTGTAACATCACTATTGGTGTCGCACATCACTAGTGCTAGAGGTGATTGTAACACATTGTATTGTCGTCTGTGGTCACGCTAACAAGCTCTCTGTATAACCGTCACAAGAATAAAAGTCTATCTCATAAAATACAATCAGTGTCTTAATATAAAGTAATCCACATTAAATAGAATAAAACATGGTGTCAGAAGTGCGATCTCGATAATAAATAATAATAATACTGGAAGTTGGATGTTAATAACATAAATTGAAAAATATTAAGTATAATTAAAAATGGCGAAGGACGCGCAAAAGTCACACATACAACATGATTTTCATGCCCTGTCAAATCTGCAAGTGTTGTCAAATAATATGAATAATGATTCAAAATGGAAAAATTGGTGGCAAGACTACGAAATATACCTGGTAGCGTCAGGTTTGGAAGAAGCTACAGAACAAAGAAAAATCGCAATTCTGCTTCATTCAATTGGCTCCAAAGGTATGGAAATTTTCAAATCATTTAACATGAATATGGAATCAAGCACGCTACGACAAGTCAAGAAAAAGTTTGATGAATATTTTGCACCTCACAAAAACTTAACAATGATAAGAAATTCATTTTTTACACGAAAACAAAATAATTCAGAAGACATCAATAATTTTCTATTGGACTTGGAAAATTTAAGTTTGGATTGTGAATTTGGAAATTTAAGAGAATCTCTGGTAAGAGACATATTTATTGCAAATATGTGTGCAAATTTAAATCATATCCGTCAACGCTTATTACAAGATTCTACATTGTCATTACAAAAAACGATTGAAATTGCAAAAACCATCTTATTGTCACAAAGCAATGCAGAGAAAATTAACCAACAAACACACACAGAAAATATTCTTCAAATCAGTCATAATAAAAATACTTCAAGACAGTCGAGAGCATCATGTCAGTCAAGTCTAAGAGGGTCAACTTCAAGAAGATCAAGTCAGTTTGGATCTTCAAGTCGTCATGGATCACCATCATCATCATCACAGCCAAGGTCAAGTGGTCATATCAATCCATGTGGAAGATGTGGTCAGCATCATCGCTACAAGTGCCCAGCAGTCAATGTCAAATGCAGGTCATGTAATTCTTTTGGTCATTTTGCTAAATATTGTTTTAAAAATAATTGTCACAATAAAGTCAGAAATTTAAACTTAGAGTCATCAAAACCCAATGATGACAGTGCTAATTTCACTGAGGGTCATTTTATTGCAACAATCAGAAATATTAATAATAACAATTATTCAAGTCAAGCATGGCACATAGATATAATAATTAATAATAAAACATTAGACTGTATCTTGGATACAGGAGCTGATATAAATGTAATGTCATTGACAAACTTTAAAAAGTTAAATTTATGTAATACAATTTTACAAAAAGTTTTTACAAAAGTGTCAGGATTTGGAGGTAATAAAATACCTATTATTGGTCATTGTGATATTGTATGTCAAATCAATGGAAATGTCATAAGTAAAATAATATTTTTTGTCACAAATATAGAATGTCAATCAGTCTTAGGTCTTCCAACTATTCAGAAATTTGGAATTATAAAAAGAATATTTAATGTTCAATATGATCATAACACCTTATTTACTGAATATAATGACATATTTCAGGGTCTCGGATGTTTACCACCTGTCGTTCATCTCAAACTTCGTCAAGATGCCGTTCCGTGCGTTGATCCTCCGAGGAAAGTCCCATTTGCCTTACAAAACAGACTTCGTGAGGAATTAGATCGCATGGACAAGATGAAGGTCATTGAAAAGGTTACTAAACCTACTTCTTGGGTAAATTCTGTTGTCATAACTGTCAAGGAGTCAGGTAAATTAAGAATTTGTCTTGATCCTAGAAAATTAAATAACTGCATAATGAGAGAATATTTTCCATTAAAAAACATCGATGAAATTAGATCAAAACTTATAGGTGCTGCATATTTTTCACATCTAGATGCTTATTCTGGATTTTGGTCATTGAAGTTAGATGAAGAAAGTAGTGATTTATGTACTTTTCAAACTCCATTTGGAAGGTACAGGTATTTAAGACTACCGTTTGGAATAAACGCAGCAACGGAAATTTTTTATAGGATTATGGTAGATTTGTTTGGAGATCTGGAAGGTATATTAATTTTTGTCGACGATTTTTTAATTTATGGAGAAACTGAAGAAATTCATAATTTTAGGTTAAGAAAAGTCTTGGAAAGGGCTAGAGAAGTCAACTTAAAATTAAATAAGTCGAAATGTAAATTTTTAGTCAAGGAAGTATGTTTCCTAGGTTATATTTTTAGTAAGGAAGGAGTAAAAGTTGACAAAGAGAAAGTCAAAGCTATTTTAGAGTTGCCGTCTCCTAAAAATGTCAAAGATTTACAAAGATTTTTAGGAATGGTAAATTATTTGGGCCCATTCATTGAAAACTTATCAAATAAGTCACAAATTTTGAGAAATTTATTAAAAAATAATGTTATATGGTCATGGGATGAAAATTGTGAAAAATGTTTTAAAACTTTGAAAGAGGCTATTTCAAATGCAACAGTTTTAAGTCATTATGATCCAAAAATACCACTAACTTTATCAGTCGATGCATCAAAATCAGCTATAGGAGCAGTTATTATGCAAAATAACCGTCCAATTGCATTTAGTTCAAAAACAATGACACAGTCGCAGGAAAATTATGCTCAAATTGAAAAAGAATTATTTGCCATACAATTTGGTTGTAATAAGTTTCATCAGTATATTTATGGTAACAAAGTGACAGTACAAACTGATCACAAACCTTTAGTCTATTTATTTAAAAAACCTTTACATGATGTACCAGCTAGATTGCAACGTATGATGTTAGCTCTTCAATCTTATGATTTAAATGTTATACATGTCCCAGGTAAAGAAATGTATATATCAGATACTTTATCTAGAGCAGCTTTAAAAGATCATTATATACCCGATTATGAGTCTGATCTACATTGTCATGTAAATTCAATATATATGAACTTAGCTATTAGTGAAGAATATCGTAAAAAATTGAGTAATGCTACTGCTTTGGATGAAACTATGCAAATATTAAAAAAATATTATTATGAAGGTTGGCCGAATAGCAAAGATAAAGTTCATTACACTTTAAAATGTTATTATAATATTCAAGACGAAATTCATGTCATTAATGAGTTAATATTTAAGGGTAATAAATTGCTAGTACCTCAAACTATGAGAAAAGAAATGTTAAACAAAATACATGAAGGACATCAAGGAATAAACAAATGTTTAAGATTAGCTAGAGATACTTTATATTGGCCTAGTATCACTGTAGATATAAAAAATTTAATTGAGCAATGTCAAATATGTAATAAATTTAAAGTTTCTAATCAGAAGGAACCACTGATAAATTATGAAATTAATAAGTTTCCATGGCAACAAGTAGGTATTGATTTAATGTATTTTGATAATCAAACGTACCTCATTGTAACAGATTACTATTCAAAGTTTATTGAAACTGCTTTCCTAAATAATAATTCTACTGCAAAAAATGTCATAATTCACTTAAAATCTATTTTTGCACGTCATGGTATACCAATGTCTTTAGTCTCTGATGGAGGTCCGCCTTTTCAAGCTATTGAATTCAAATCATTTTTATACGATTGGGATATAGAACATGTAGTTACTAGTCCATATCATTCTCAATCTAATGGTCAGGCAGAAAGTTCTGTTAAAATTATAAAAAATATTCTAAAAAAGTCAAAAGAAACAAATACAGATCCTTATATAGCTCTATTACATTATAGAAACACACCTAAAGCCAATTTACCGTCACCTGCTCAATTATTAATGTCTAGAACTTTAAGAATGAATATTCCTTCAACTCAAATTAAATTAAAACCAAAGGTTGTAAGATTCTCAGAGTACAAAAACTGCGTTGAAAAAAATAATTCAAAAAATTCTAAATATTATAATGTCAATGCAAAACCTATGTCTATATTTAAAACAGGAGATTATGTGTATTTTAAGAAAAACCCTAAAAGTAATTGGTTACCAGCTGTGGTCAAGGAAAAATTAAAATGTAACAGGTCTTATATTGTTGAAGATTATTATGGTAACACGTACAGACGAAATAGAATTCACTTAAAAATGAGATATAATACAAATGTTAATAATGACCATCTGTCCATGCGATCTGATCCGGCACTTGAAGAGGCAGAAGCTGGAGATGAGGGACAGGTGGGAGAATATAATAATTTGAACAACCCTTACATTACCAGATATGGTAGAGTGGTCAAACAACCCGATAGGTATAATGTCTAATGTCAGTGTATTTAAGATTTTATTGTATTGTATGTAAGCATAATGTCTAATATCAATGTATTTGAATTTTTATTGTTTTTATAAATAAAGAAAGGGGATGTAACATCACTATTGGTGTCGCACATCACTAGTGCTAGAGGTGATTGTAACACATTGTATTGTCGTCTGTGGTCACGCTAACAAGCTCTCTGTATAACCGTCACAAGAATAAAAGTCTATCTCATAAAATACAATCAGTGTCTTAATATAAAGTAATCCACATTAAATAGAATAAAACATCTTGATGGAATGAATAAAGTGGAAATCAACTCTCTTTCATATGTCCGATCGAACTGAAACGCGGCAGATAGACTCGTTGTCGATGATCATGAATTCTTGTGGCACTCATGCCCAAACGCGCGCGCACACGCGTATTTCTGTATTTAATGCATAATAATTTATAGTATTTAATATACGAAGTAATTTTCGACACTATCCAATTAGAATTTGGCTTAGTTGTTAGCGTTGTTGACGAGGAAGGTTCAATCCTCGGTCATACCAAAAAAAAATATTCATTCGTATTTTTTAAAAACATCCGTCAATAAAAATAGATGTATTATAGTAAAAAAAAATATGTTTATTATTGTTTGATTTTTCGCAATGTTCGAATTTGAGCTAGAAAACACATTTTTCACCTAACTAATTATTTTCATTTTGTTTTTTCATATGGAAATATAATGGATGGTTCCATGCTAACTCAACACATTGACTATTCAACACACTTTTAAAAAGTGATATAAAGTCATTAAAGACGATGAAAAAAAATTTTTTTTAACCTAACCTAACCTACTTAATCCAGTTAATAAAGTTTTTGTTTCATCACTTTCCATGACTTTATATAACTTTTTATAGATGTGATGAATTATCATTTTGATGATTTATCCGGTAACCATAATGGATAATTTATTATTGGGGTAGAAAATAGAAGTTAGTTTTACTACAAAACATAGACATAGCCGCTCTTTATTATTTTCATTATGCTTTCTGGTAACAGATTACATTTGAACACACAATGATAACTATATATTTGAGTGCCGCACAAGGGTCTCAACTGACCGCAGCCAGTGGGACTATGGCAACCCCACTTGAGGTACCTTAATATTATGAGTATATATAAAAATAAATAAAACATTACATCTCCCATTGTGGTTAAGACAAATGATGAAGAGGAAGACATGGAAAAGATGAAGCTTGGAAAGAAACTGAATGTAATAATAATAACACAATCATTTATACACACGCTGCTTTTTTAACCCGCGACCTCTGATTCGTAGTCGAGTATTTTAACGGCTCAAACACGCAGGTCACCTAGATGAGTGGTTTGTAATGATTTGATGATTATAAAATGATTTTTAAAAATAACCGCTATGATTGTAACTTCCTTTGATCTTCCTACATAAATAATTGTGTTTAAATATGATATTTAAGTAGTATCAAGAAACACCCTGTAGGCGCAAAGAATTCATATGTGCCTGTGTTTACCCTTTCCTGAAATATGTATTTCTTGCTCACGAAACTAATATCGTGTGACGTCATCTTTATTATTTCGCCTTATCGCTCGTGGGAGAAAGCGACGCTATTTTTCCTCTTTTTGGAGGAAAATTTTCTCAGACGAATCCAATTTGTAAATGTGCTGACGAAAAACGACGTAAAGTGGGGGTCGGATTTAAATATTAGTGGAAAAAACGCGTAATGGTTATTTTTACCGACGCGTATAACGTTATGTATGCTCAAGCGATGGCATTCTTTGATTGAATGAGCATATTACATCCAATGACTTTACTTTAGGGATGTATGCTCAGTGACACGACGATCATAACAAACTCATCAAATAATTTTTCAATCATAATGTTCTGTATTCGACCGGTTTTTAGGCAAGCGGTCCAAAGTGTCGGCTTCCTACTAAGGCGTCGCTGGTTCAAACCTCTGCTAGCTAAGTGTTACTGTTTTAACTCGACCGTTTTGCAATTTGTCTTTAATTTTTTTACGCCCCGTTTCCATTTCAAGGTGATGGCCGTTTTAATAGTGGAAAGTAAAGATTATTTTTCAAATGTGAAATCGTCTTGTTTATATGTACCTACATCTTCTAAGAAAGTTTGGAATAGTGACTTATCTTTGGAAAAATTGTACCTATTATTCTTTATTTTAAATTTTTAAAAATTACATAAAATATACATTGCACCATTAAGTATCTAATTACTAGTATGTTAGTAATATAAATATGCATATTATTTGGCTTTCTTTAGAATAAAAGCAACCCCACCGACCTATCTACTAGCGATCGCTGGATTTTTCTCTAAAGCATTTTCTCTAAATAAGGCCGCGCCATGGAGGTACATAGGTCAGTCAAAAAGTGAGTAAATTATTTAGCAATTAGGTAGGTCAGTCTCGGCCGCCAACTGAATAGGGTGGCCGCTTCCACTGACCCCTGCGCCGCGTCCAGTTTTATCCTCATCGCGTCGCCATGGGCCACGGACCTACTACACCCGGCGTTGCACGATCTTAAATGAAAGGCTACAAATTATCATTGAGTCCGTGGGATTAAAACAGCTTCTTTTTTTAAATTGACGTATTGTGACGTCTTCCCTGGCCACGACATACTTCACACTGAAGCACCAAGAAGACTCAACGTTTTCATATGTGATACATTTATACAACAACATTGTCAGCAAGTCCAGTCTCCACAAACGCGGTGTCGAGCCTCTGACTACATCGCCTCGACCACTCCACCACCGTTAATTTCCGCTTACATCTACCGACTTCAGGTGACAAATATCAATGTGTGTGAAGTTATTTATGAGCAGAATCATTTTTCCGAGCGGCATTTCCAATGGTCGGTTAATTTTGCATCTCGGAACAACAAAGTCCTCTACCTGCGAACTAGCGTGAAGCTGTTGGGAACATAAAACTGAAATGTTTGTATAGTGCCAGAAATACAGTTATGACCGTACAGACGATTATGTGCTGATATGAGCAAAGGAGTTTTCCTACTAATGAATGAACGCCCTATGAGCTTTCACATGATTTTATAATATTTTACAGCAGACAACAAGAATTTTTTAGATTTTTAAATGTTGCAGGTAAAATAAAGGTTGCAAGTCTTCTCTCAAACAATATTCCACTGCGGAAGCACTAAATACAAAAATCTTTTTTATTGGAAATATTTCTGCAATTTTCTAAATAAAATAAATTTACCTTCAAAGCAAGGAATTTGAGAATACCCTCTTGATTTAAGTAACCTGAAAGGAACCTGTGCTACGGATCTCCAAGGACCTTTTGAGTCTGTTAATTCTAGCTTAGTCCCGATATGAAAAATTTAAATAACTTGGCCCATAAAACAGAAAACTTATCCTGTAACAGAAAATCTTAATTTTTCGGAACCATCGATGTATTATGCCAGTATTTATTAAAATCCGCATCATTAAAAGCTTGGATATGAGTAAGTACTCACTATTTACGTTCTATTAATTACCTTCCTAGTACCAACCCAGAACCAACTACGTCAGTACTCAATATGTATCTAGCTTTTACTCAGTACCTACGTACCCTGCTTATATACGATTTAGAATCCACCACGATAAATTCTGTACCTACCTACCTACTCAATTAGCTGTCTAGGTATACTTTGTTCTTACCAAAAATAACCTCAATAACTACCTACCCAATAAACTGTGTGTTTTCCCAGTGACTAAGCAGTATTTACTTAGTACTAAATCGGTACTCTTACCTACCCAATAGGTAATTGTGTTATTTATACCTATTAACTACGCAGTATTAACCTAGTTCTTAGTCAGTGCCTAACAGTAAAGAAATAAACCAGTAGAAGTGTATCGTGGGCGTGTCCGTGTGTCTATTTTCCAAAAGCTCCATTTTCCATACTTTTGCTGAAATCGAATTTAAAATAGCGATATTTTTTCTTCAGCAGAAAAACTTATCTGTGGGGCCAAAGAATCAAATTCCTCAGGTTAATTGGCGACATAATTTTTCTATAAAATTGAAAAAGATTACACTTCAAAGGAATATGTTTGGTATTTAATATTTTACCAATTTTATTTCCTAGTAGATAACTGTTTAATATTGACCATATAATACAAATTCAGAACCAATCCAAAAAATCCCAATACCTTATCAAATCGACAGGTTATCAACCATTCCAGGTAAAGGGGTGGGAGATAAGTGAAGGGTATCCAAGAAATTTTGTTTAGTTTCTTTGTAGCATTAAGCCTTTTTCACTTAAATATTCCTAAAATAATAATCCTTTTAAGTGCCCGTTGGTATAAAAGCCGCTGTTAAGAGATAAATCCAGCCCCCTTCCTCCCATCCCCGCTCTTCCATCTACCACCCTGACTGTAGCCACCCTAGAACAATAAACAGGCGAAATAAAAAGGGTTACAATGGGCTCGGCCATCTTATCATAACAGTTATGAGGGACATTTTACTTTTTATGCTTTTAACGTATAAATATGAAATGCCAACCTTCAGAGTGTAAACACCGTAAATCGTGCAAGGTCAATCAGATAATTATTTTTTCTTCTTACAAGTTTATCTTACATTATAACTTTAAAGAAATATAGTTTTTAAGGATTCGTAAAACGAGGAGTTTTTCAATAAAACGCCATGCTTTGTTATTTTTACATGAAAAGCATACAGTAGTGCAAACTTCGTGGAGCCCGTGGGGCTATGGCAGCCTGAGTAGTAAATAATGGTGTGAATAAAATTAATATGGTAAATAAAAATAAGTTATAGGAAATGTTACAGCATCTTTACGATCTATATGGGTCACTTATAAAAGGTAAGCTTTTATTTAGATTAACCTATCGGAGTATGTTGTTGACTTTGGTTCGGTGTTTATATAGGATAGCATAAATGTAACATTTTAAAAGAGTGTTTTTTTAGACAAATTATTTTAAATAACTATTATTTTAAATAATTTGTCTAAAAAAACACTGGCCGACACCATGTTTCGATACTTTGTAAAGAGAAAAAATCCCTACAAAAGCGACCCACCCTAGAAGACATGTTTGTCTATGTACGAAATTCGGTACTGTAAAACATTTTAATGTATCAAAATTCTTTCTTCAGCTGATTTTTTTGGAAAAGTCTTTTATGAATTGGCGACTTCAGTTTTATATTAAATCGGTAAAGATCAGAGTTCTAGAGTTTTTCCGTACGATGCCTAAAGCCATTTCAAGCAGATCTTTGATTTAGAAAGCTCAACTTTTATTGCAAATACCTTATAATGTAGTTACATTACAAGGTATTTGGTATTTGGTACATTTAGTTAAATACACTATTTTATTAACGCACTTTTTCAATTGCATATCCGATCACGGACAATTTTATTCTTAAACATTAGTGTTTATTGATAGCATTTTATTGCAAATTAACTGTACACCCTGTAATTTCTCTTTAAACTTGAATAATATTTAATTCATAAACCTCACAATGGAAGCTAACCTAATAATGTTTGCGGTTCATCGTAAACATTGACTCTTTAAGCCGAATGGGTTCAAATAGAAAACTCTTGGCTATTTTCGGAAGATTGTTTATATGTACTTAAAAGTAAAGTTCACTAGCTGACCCGGGTCGCTCGACTTTTCTCTACTTTTAAAAAATATAATATGCATGTATTATATATATAAACCTTCCGGAAGAAATTTTCTAAATGATAGTGGAAACCTTATCAAAATTCGTTTCGTGTTCAAAAGAACTAAGCACACAAACAGACAGACGCGGATAGCGTATTTGTTTTATACTATTTATAGATTATAGATAGTGAAACAGCATTTTTTTAAATAAAGCTTAAAATTATTTTTGAAATGTTTGTATTATTAACCTATCTGGTGTATTTTTGACTTCATAAATATATACAAATGCATAGATACACACATTCATCTGTTCATTAATTCCTATCGGAAAATTATGGAAAATTTAAATAAGAGCAATTATTTTTACAGCTGCCAAAAATTCTCAAGCGGTTAGAACTGACAACTATCTGAAGTCGAACTAGTGTCAATCTGATGTCGATCTGATATCGATCTGATGTCGATCTGATGTCAATCTGAGGTCGATCTGATGTCGATCTGAGGTCAAACTGATGTCGATCTGATATCGATCTGACGTCGATCTGATGTCAATCTGAGGTCGATATGATGTCAATCTGAGGTCAAACTGATGTCGATTTGATATCGATCTGTTGTCGATCTAAGGTTGACCTGATGTCGATCTGATATTGATAAATGTGTTACCCATTTTAAGCTGGAGTTCCATTTTTATAATAAGAGAATTTTTTCCAATACGATGTAGGTTTTATACGTTGTACAAATACTTTTTACTGCAAAAAAGTAAAACACAACACTGTGTGTTTCATCGTTCTCAAGGAATTGATTAAAAGTTCATAAAAAGGAACAGCGATCTAACGAAATACAAAATTAATTTGTTTTCTAAGCACTGGGAAAGCTGATAAATGATGAAACAGAACAGAAACGACATTCGCAATATCTTTGAAGATGTGCATGCAATTCAAATTTTTATAAATGTTTGTAGTATTTTTGATAAAAAGTGGATAAATAATAAGTGTAAGAATATTGAACTTTTTCAAACACCTCCAGTAAAGATAATGTATAAATCATTTCAGAAACATTGAATAACTGTGTAATATCAAGATTGAAAAATTTTATAGAATTTTTTAGTAAATTAATATGTTTTTCTCACACTACACTTTTCTTAACATCGTATTAGTTTAATTTCTCTTAATTAATATGATATTTTCCTACTGCCTAGAAAAATATAATGTAAAATTTAAAAGCGTCATGTGCACGTAACATTTTATTTTCCTGCACTGTGTTACGCTCGGTAAAAATATTTTTTCGGAAGGGATACTGAAAAACTATTTTACTTTTATCATAGGAATAAATAAATTTGAATTACCTCGATAAAACTGACTGATTCAAGGTATTTTAGAATTAAGATAAGAGGAAAAATAAATTTCTTTCAGGGCCATAGCCCATTAAGATGGCAGATAACAATTAAGTACACCGATTCTTTATTAGGGTGAAATGACAATTTACGAATACGTTATTTTAGTATCCACCTTCGTATTCTGTATCGTTTCTAATCAGTTTATGTAAATTATGAATGTATAAAAACGTGTTTAAAACGAAGGATTTCTACAGCACTAAAAGTTGGCATTTCATAAGGCTTTAACTGCCAAAAGCTAATTCTGTAATTTGAAGGTCGTAGTGAATTTATTTGGCTCATCGCCATCAAATGGTGTTATTAGCGATCTTTTCAAAGTGAATGAGTTCTATGTTAGGCAAAACTTAACAATGAAACTGAAACTCGTTTTCTGAAGCATTGGCAACAACTTTAGAACAGTGAACTCTTGAGTTGTGAAATTTGATCAACTTTTTTAATGTAAATATTGGGTCATAAAAAAAATATTATAAACTAATTTTGTACATCAATAACTTTTATTATTGAAGACAACATTAACGATTATTAAATAAAAATTTTAAATAGAAAAATTAGAAAAAAATACGATCTAGGGTGCGTTTTAAGACGGCGGTTCGCGCCGCGACCGCGACCGGAGACCGAGACCAGATACGGAGACAGGAGACCGCGATCGGTACCCCAATTTGCTTTGTATGAGACAGGAGACAGAGACCAGAGACCAGAGACAGCAAAACGGTCTGCGGTCATCAGTCTGATCAGTCAGTAGTGTCTCGCGTCGCGCTCTAGAAGCACGTGTGTTTGTTGTAAAAAATGACTGCATTTTCTGACGAAGACTGTGAGAAGCTGATTGAACTGATCAGACAGCACCCTCCGATATACAATGCTTTACTTGTCAAGATAACAACAAAAATTATAAATATTTATGTTGAAATATTATATTACAAGAAGGTACGTTACCGCTGAATTCATGACATAATCAGTTCCAATTTTGAAAATGATACTTAAATTCAAAACAAATCCGAGTTTCCGAGCCGTCTCAGTCTCCACCCATAGTACATGCAGAAGACCGAGACACTTGTCGCGGTCCCCTGTCTGCGTCTCTGGTCTCGGTCTCCGGTCGCGGTCACGGCGCGAACTGCCGCCTAAAGCAGCGGATAGGTCCTAGATGGGACCGTATCATTTTCTGCATTATATGAATATTATCTTCAATAATCAAATATTATAATTTAAGGTTTTACTAATTGAATTATTAAAAAGTAAAAAAAAACAATATATTCAATAATTCAACATCAACATTGACGATAACTTCAACATGAACACATAATGCTAAAAGAAACTAACACAGCTTTGCTGAATTAACCTTAAAAATTTTATAATTATATTTTCACGGTATAATCCAATTTTTTATGTAATAAAGAACGTTTTATTAATAACGATATAATGAACTCTTTGGGTATGTAGAGCGAATGTGCGAAGAAAGAAGTGTAAAGAGACTATATGACGCGAATTCAAATGGTAGTAGAATTTGCGGACGCCCGAGGAAAACATGGCACGATCAAGTGAATCAGATACTTGAGTCGGGCCATGTCAAGAGTCGAAATAATAGAAGAGTATGTGTAATGTACGTCGATGTAGCGAAGAGGCTGGAGTATTTTTGTAGCCGGTGAGGATCGCACACAATAATGATACGTGATCTTGTACTGATATTTATTGGGGAGCTGCTATTAACAAAAGAGGGACAATCCTAGTATGCATCGCCTTTTATAGCTTTTATCTCGCTTGCTCTTACACATATTCATACAAGCACCACAGTATGTATGAGACGATGTATGAATGTGAATGAGGCAAGAAGTGTATGCCAAGACCGAATTTATTTAGTTATTTAACTTAACAACGCTTTTTTTGCCATTCTGAAAACTACTCGGGAGTGTTATTGTTGTTTATAATGATCACATCCGTAAACTGCACAGACAGAACCTACTTATTCGGACATTTTTATAATATTGATCAAAATACAAATTATAAAGCGCAAAACACTGCCACCAAGTACTAAATAAATTTAATTTTCCGCCATTGAAAGAAATGTCGAAGTCAATATGCTACAATACTTTCTTGAACAGAAGATATTCATTTTCATTATTTTGTTCGCGGTCTAGGAGTCGAAAAGTAATACGTAAATTAGCGACCACAAATTCTAGAGATTTTCTGTTCAGTGCAAAAAGCAAATATGAAAAAAGATCTCAATTTTGTTTATTTTTTTCTTATTGATAAAAAATTCAAACTACTCGAAAAAATTATAAATAATGATCAAACAACGTCTTTTGAAAAAAATGTCCTTAATTCAGAAATAGCTCGAAAAGCCTTGTTTAATGGCGTAAATTTATTGTATTATTAATAACTGAAATAAATTAGGTTTTTAATAAAAGTAATATTATTATTTAATTTAGCAATAACGCAATAATGTAGGGTGGCTGGTCATTTAGAATAAGGGCGGGCGAGCCGACAAAACGGAAGTGGTTCGGCCCGAGAATGGGCTTCCGGTGGGCGGTTGGAAGTCAAATAAAGCTTTTCGGATAAGGTAACAGCACATAATGAAATTTCAGCCACTGTTAGATGGGCTCGGAAATTTTAGGAGAGGAAAAAGTTATCCATTCATAACATATAAATAATGGCGTGAAGAAATTTTTAGTTTCATAGTTTCTTAGTGTTTTTTGTGTGTGTTTTTTTTTTAATTTTGCGATTTTAAGTGTGTAAAGAAAAGCATCCAAATTCTTAGTACAAGTAGAACTAAGTCATCACTTTAAATTTAACAATACTTGGTTATACCAACTTAAAATTTCTTTAATACAGTTTTAAATACACGTTTATGATATGTACATGAATATCTGTTTTAGTTATTTGTTTTTGGGGTGTTATGCCGTGTTGCATTTCGGACAACGTTTCAGTGTCCATCATCAGAGCAGATGTCGTTGGCTAAGAACAGAAATCAAAATAAGAACAGATAACAAAAATCTTTTGGCCTTGAAAATCTTAAACCAAATATGAATATCTGTGTATATATGGCCCATTCCACACATCGCGCTCCTTGGGTTCAAGCAAGTTCAAGTATTACCACCTAAACCATAAGGCCTTCCGGCCTAGTAGTTTTTTCCCGATAGTTTTGACTGTGGCCCTGAATAAAATCAGCCTCCTAATTTGTACAAAATCTCCCAAAACTTATTATTTTTCATTTTTTTAACGTTTATATTTATTGATTAAAACATTTAAAAATGTTTCAGTTACATAATTTAAAAATATAATTTTTTGGAGGTTCTCATACAAGTTAAGAAGCTGATTAGTTAGTTCCCAACCAACAAATACATTTTTTACGGTAAAGAGGGGAAAAGAAATTAATTAAGACCATTAACATATTTCTGGCATTAGCAATAATAACTATTATTGTTAATGCTTACTCACATTGGTCACGTCAAGATGGAGCTAATGGAAGATACTGAATCGAAACTTATTTGACATGTCATTTACTTCGTATTTTTTTCTAATCTGATTAGCCAGGATCTTATAATACTTGTTCATCTGCTCCTTCCCCTATATTTTTCAAGAGACGTAGTGGTTTAAAATGTGTTAGATTATTTTAACAAGTAGCAAACAATATTTAAAAGAGGTAATTGAGTTACGCAAGCTGACTGCAAAATATTGAAAATGTGTTAAATCTGTAAGGAATATGTGAAAAAATGACAATACGAATCGAATAATTTGGTTAAAAAACCACGTACTAATCGTCAAAGTTTTCTTTAAAATATTAATAACTCCGCAGTAACGTTATTGTTCCTCGTAAAAATACAATTATAACGTTTGTCTGGGTTAATGTAAAAAACAGTTTTTGCACATAACACAATAATTAGGTTTTACAGTGGGTTATTTTGTAAATTACAATTTAAAGTGCTCTTCCATTAAAAGCTTTTGCTTATGGATGGAAAAGGAGTGAGACATTTGGAAAAAATCAGTTTAATAATATATTATGGTGCAAACATATATTTTTTTTAATACATTAAGTGAAATTATCTGTTTGAATTAACCACTCTTTCAACAGTACATATAAGTAGTCGTTTTTTGATGATTTATCAATGATTAACTTATTAACAATTCAGTTATGTACAATAAATAATGTATATATCTTAATATTCTCATGTAAAAGCCCCGAAAAATGGCGTTAATAAATAAATAATGATTTCTCTAAAATGTTTATTAATGATTAACTAACTAATGAAGAGACTCCAATTCACCTATGGTGCCAATGTCCTGCCCTGGTGGGAACTAGGCTCATATACCTGGGGAGACATACAGTAGAACCAGAAAACATTGCCACATACCCAATGACAACCCTGGTGAAATTAAATCAAAGTGACTGGGTTGTTGATAAAGGATTGAGGTAAAATGGGAGATAGCACAATGGTCTTATGGCCTAAATGCTCACGGGAACTACGTGTAAACCGTCTCCGCCCTTTGAAAAAAATAAATATATGATTTCTCTAAAATATATTTTTAAGAGTTCAAAATTTGTATTTTATCATTAATGCTTTTGATATCATGTGGTAATCCATTAAAGAAACATTTTCCTTGGTGTGGATAATGGTGTTGGGCAAAAATGTTTAGTTTAGTGCATTCAAATATACGAGTATTTTAGAGTCTAGTACGATTTTCAGTTATGAATGAGTATTTATGTATTTCTTTTATAATTTGAATAATTGAACTTTGGATTCTTCAAATACGCGATTTTTTTAAATACATGTATATTTTCAGGCTAGGATTTTATTCATTATTTATTTTATTTTCAGGGATCAGACTAGATTTGTAATATTATGTATCTACCCGTAATACAAAGATTGTCTGTGATTCTTGATTCCAGTCCTTATGGAATAAAACGCAAATTGTTTGAACAACAACTCGAGAAAAAATCATTTTTACGAATGCCTTTAACGATATATTAGATTAATTATGAAATACGAACTGCTAATGTTTTTCAGATATTGAAAACAACAAGAATGATCAAACGAACTCTTTCAGCAATCAGACACCATTTAAAAAGCAGAAAATAAATTCGACACATGTTCCCATAGACAAAGATAAAAAGTACCTTTTAACAACCCTTTGCTATTTGCCTGAGATAAGCATGGCCGTTATTGAACTCGACGCGTTTTTGCCGCTTGGATTACGACATCAGATCGCCTTTGTTATATCGAGGGATACTTTAACGGCCCTTTTTCCGTTAACCGCGAGATGATTTATGGCCGTTTTCTGATAAATAAACTAAATGGGGATCATCGAGGGTTGCGCAAGTAATCCCTTAAAGTATAACAAGAGAAAAACAGATGATAATGCTGGAGAAATGACCGAAGGGTTGGTGCTGATAACACAGTGACTTCGTGACAAATAGAGCGAGTCAACTAAAGAAAAGTCGTGAGAATGTCACAAGATCATTGTCAGTAATCAACAAATAGTGCATTTGCTAAAAGTTAGACAAACTATTTAGACCATGAACAAGTTTTTTATATTTTTTTGTCGGGAATGTTGTTGATACAACACAAATCATGGTTCTACGAGCTAAACTAAAAACATACTAGTTTCAGTTGTCGATAGTACTAGTCCATAAAATGTGCTCCAGTAGCTCATTCAAAATGCAAATTAACATAATTCAACATTAAAAAACATGATTAACTTAATTTTTTAAATTTGAACGGATAAGTTTAATTCATCTGTCAAGCGAAATTACCCTTATTTTTTTGATTAATAATTCTTTATTAGAAATGTGTCCTTTTTTCTTTTATTCATAAATTGAAAGGCAATATTTATTTTTTCTGTATGTTGTAACTATACTAATACTCTTTATGGAATGTATGGGATTGCTCTTACCTCCCCACATTCTGGAATAAAGAATTATTATTTATTTATTTATTATTAAATATTCCTTAACAAATCCTACAATTATATTATATCCCGTGGTTTTTCATGCATTTGTGCTAGTATTATTACTACTGTAATCTATTAAATTTAAAATAAATACTTTAGTCCACAAACTCAGCTGAGATTACAGAATCAGAAAAATCATGTAACCATTCCAAAACGATACGAGCACCGTGCCCTACCTAATTTCTGAAGTAGAGAATAGTCTCATTATTTTTTTAACTTATCAAAGGAGAAAATGTTTCCTTCATAAGGAACTCGGTCTGGGCAAGTTTTAAGATATTTTTTTAAGGTTTTTCTTCCATCCACTGAAATCGCTTTCAGCCTTTGCATTTGACCCCCCAACAATTATTATTCAAAGAAAGTTCTTTCATTAATTCGAGTTTTTCTCCCATACAAGTCTCGGCTCCTTTTTCCTCTCTCATCTCGTTCCTATCTCCTTCGGGGAGGTAATTACAGCAAGAAGTCGAACGAATGTTTTTTTAAAGTTCGTTGGAGATGAAAAATTAATATCCTTTGCAACTGAAAGGAAAAAGAAACTTCATTTAATTTATTTCAATGTGGCTAGATTGCATGATTCTCGCTGGTAAAAGATTAAAATGAAATGTTATGTTATTTCAGAAATGTTCGGTTTACATGTAATGTACTTTTATACACTAGCTTTACTTTGGAGGCCCTGAGGAAAATAATTTGCCTGTGTACATAGGAATATGTGGGTCAGTGTGTCCAGGAGTAACGTATGAATTCATCCATACGCCTCGCAAACTGAATACGAACTACAATCTATTGAACATACCTAACACAGGTACCTACCCACTGAAGAGAAAAACGTATAGATATGTGTTATTGGCGTACCAACGTGCCCAAAGTAAGTAAAAAAATTATATCTTATGAAATTCATCAAAGATTCGATTTTTATTTTTTTACCTATATAAATCTGCACAAGAATCTCGACTGCTTCTGATCGTCCCCAATTACGGAGTGTTGTGTTGTGAAGCTGGAGGATGTGGTGGAGAAAAGGAGATGGGGAAAAGTAAGTGGAAGGTTGGTAAGTATCTGCTATTCAGATATGGTCACAAAGTATGGCTAAAGCCATTTCAAGCAACTTTTCAATCCAGAATGGTGGTCTTTCACCAGGGCGATACCAAAAGTATAAATCAATATTCTTGAACAAAATTTTTTCAAATATGTATTGATTAACACTTCTCAGTTATTATATCTACAATGTGTGATACAAAAAAAATAGACTCATATTTCTTTCCGGTTTTATAAAAACTCTGAGTTTATTGAATTTAATATGTCTTCAGTTTTATTTTAGAACAGCTTGCAATTATGCGGAATGGGAGGGGTTTAACATGCGATCCATCACTAAAGTTCAAGCTTGAATTTCTCCGCAAATTCCTCGACTGTTAAAAAAAGCAAAAATCCTCCCATGAAAATGAGACTTAGTGCTTGGTCAGCGATTCCATTATATTAATTAACTTTCATTCTGCAGAATAAAGATACATAAATATAGATGTGGGCCTTGAAAAACTAATATCACTAATGATTTGAAATCTATAATTTATTAAACGTTGAAACTTGAAACGTATTTAGTAAAAGTAAAACATTTGAATAATAATGTACTAAGATTTAAATATTTGAAGTTTTACCTGCCCTCACAATAGCGACCAAAATCTTGTAAAAGTTTTTCTATTTCTATGTTTAACCACTCCTTCGTTTGAGGGCCATATATGACCGGGCGTCTATATTTTTATCTTTTTTCTATCATTTATAAATAAAAAAAATTTACGTTAGAAAAATTAATAATAATTCTTTCCATTTTGTCTCAAATATTCAGACTAGAATCCATTAAAAAAATTAGCCAAAATGAATATTTCATATTTCGCGCAGCTATCGTAACAATCGGCTTAACTTGCATGGGAATCCTTCCCAGTTGGATAGACAAAGTTAATTTTGTTTTGTATTGTTTTTAATTTATATATATATATATATATATATATATATATATATATATATATATATATAAAATAAAAAATAAAATAAAACTTTAAAAAATATTTCTCTAATTTTTATTATATGAACCAGGTAGAAGTGAAGGTACAGTTTTCTAACAAATTCACCAAACTAAACAAAAGTGTTTTAAGGTTTTTACTGTCGTGATTAATTCTCCCATTTTATGGTATTAGCTGCCCATTCCCAATTTTGAGCAACAACTCTGCAAAAAGCCGTTTTCATGTGTAGACAATGAGACTCTCATGTTGGTTTTAAGTTCAAAGTTATTTACTCATATGTGCTTTGTTTATGAGGTATAGGAGTTTCTGTACTTTTAAATGGAATTCTCTATTCACTATATCTTATCTGTCTTGTGAAGTTAAACTGATGTTAATATTTTCCTTGATTTCTGCCCAGTTCGGGTTACATGTTGCAGATATAAAGAGATCAGATTTACCGTGATTTCTGGCATAAGATTTTTCATGCAAATATGAAAATATACCCGTCAACGATGAAGGTAGCATAACCAATTGTCCAATGTCGCTGCTGTGTTCATTCGAACGTAAAGCATCCTGAAGATGAACGTAATTTCCTACTCTCAATTTATTTTGGTAGTTACGAATGTAATCTAATCGCTATGATTCAATTTTTGTTTATTGATCCACCAAGTATCGGTTCGTTAACATCCCATACTTAAGAAAGAGGTTAGAATTGTTAAAATGTTTTGTAATTATATTATAGCAATAGTAGTTCATGCATGAAAACGTTTTGCGTAGAGGTGCTCCACTAATCGCGTGAACTTGAGAAACATTAATGGCGTATCCGTCTTCACCCCGACGATGAGATCTGTGGAACTCTGAATTTTTTTTCACATTGTCGTAACGGGTGCTCAATATAATATTTGTTTTTATTAAATTGTTGTCCAGCTATAAATGTTGCTACTTCACTTGTGGATGGGGCATTATAACGGCCGCTGTGTTCTTAGAAAGGTTAATTTGCACGGATTACGACATTGAAGTTAGGTGTGCTTGGTGGAACGCTCTCAATAGCAGTTTTGAAAGATTGTTCATAGTTGTTATGAGAATGTTACATATTTTGTTGAGATCTTACCGAACCACTATTAATTGGTTGTGCGAAACTGTTATTCCGCGTTGATGCTTGTTTTTCTGAGATAAAATAGATTTGCAGAAATTTATGATCATCGGGCTGACATGAAAGCAAGCTCCCTGCTAAATGATATACTTGCCCCCTAAATTTTAAATGTAGGCGTAAAACCTCGCTCAACAACCTGCGTACACTTCAAAGATAATATATACTATTATCTTTGGTACTCTTAGAGGACATTTGAAACGCGTTGTTATATCAGCGTATATTGCGCATGAATTGTTTAGATTTAGGATGATCACCCGTCAGAAGAGAGTGTAGTGGTTCGGGTGGAGGAACCATTTCCACTAATTTTACTTTTTCCTGTAATCAACACATATCTTCAGAATCATCCTTCTATTTCAGAGCAGAGCAATGTTACCATACAATAGACATTTTACCTATTAAAACTACAGGATTATTATTGCATTTAATTGAAAAATCCTAATTCATAGGAGCATTAACTTTATTTGAACACAAATTAAGAACTCTCATGGACCGGCGGTTATTTCGTGTGTTTCGATCGATAAGTAATCGATTGTTTCTTTGTACGCAAGATTCTCTGGCTTTCTGGGATCTATGCCTATCCCGATTAAGACTAAGGCGAGCCTCATGTTCAACATAGGATTTTCGATCTCTTCGCGAAGAAGTACTTTCTCTGCTATTTGACAGCCGGATTTCCCTTTCTTCTTCGTTTTAGTCATTAAGACGTACCAAACCACAGACATATGAATATTAATAGACGAGAAGTTAAGGACAAGGGGTTAAAACAAGAGTTGCGGGACGCAGAGAGGAAAGCTGACTGTGATTCGTCAATAAATCAATCTGACAGTAAATAGGCATCTCGCTTTATAATATCACCATTTAGTTCTTAAAAGTAAAATCTCCTTTTGAATGAATAGACATTTTTACATGGGAGCGCAAATTACTCGCCACGTTATGAACAAATTTGCGAAGTCCAAATTCGGCAAAATAAATTTCTTCTATTTTTAGAGTCGAATATTTCGTTTACGTATTTAGTTAAGACACTTTTATAAATGTTCATAATTTACTTCCCAGCAACCAACCAGCTTTGTGTTTCGCGTCCAGACGTATCTCGATGTGATGGAATGTAATACGACGATTGGGTTTATTCTCTTTTTCACAACTATTTTTACAAGTTTTCATAGCACAAGTCACCATTTTGCCGTGTTATTTCGTAAAATGAACCGATGATGTCTCGACCATAGTTCGCACAAGAATGATGACGTCACGTTTTCTAAATTCACTTGAAGCCATACGCGAGCACAGCCGGCTCCAATGGAACCGGTATGGGGAGTGGGGAATAATACGCTTTTAATCACTTAGGGCAGGTCTACTAATATTCATATGTCTATGTACCAAACGCATTTTACAAAAACACGCGTTATTTATTATTATTCCGAGATGCAGAAATTATTAACGCCTCTCTCTGAAAAATAATCATGCTTTTAAATAAACTTACATTAAAATTAACATTTACAATGTAATTATGCTAATAATTAAGAAAAATTATAAAACGATAATGGAATTTACATTATTGTTATTGGAATGTAGTTCTTTAAGTGCACATGTAAATTAAAATAAATAAATAATTTTTCTATTTTTTAAACAAAAAGACAAACATATCAGGGTTATTAATAACCTGACAATATTTTAAAATCTACTACTACCACCACAGTAAGCGGAAATTGTTGCTTGTTTCATAATGGATTACTCAAACTCAGGATGCCAACTCAGGCACAGAAGTGTCATAAATAACAGAAATCCATTTTTACATCGATTAATATGTCAATGTTTTAATTTACATACAATATATATATTTATATATATATATATTTATATATTTATATATATTTATATATATATATTTATATATATGTATATATATATATATATATATATATATATATATATATATATATATATATATATATATGTTATGGTTAAGGTTTTCACGGGTGTAAGATGTAGAATAATGTTCTCGGTTTACCCGCGTAAAGTAGTCCTTAAAAGGACTTTTTAATTTCTGACGTTTCGGACAGATCTCACTGTCCATCTTCAGAGGCCTTATGTCCTGAATTTCGTCTCAAACTGAACGCTTTCGCGTAAAAAGTCCTTTTAAGGACTACTTTACGCGGGTAAACCGAGAACATTATTCTACATATATATATATATATATATATATATATATATATATATATTTAAATGATGAAAGAAACATTTTAGTTTATTTTTTATTTATTGTGTTTTATTTTCCAATGTACATTTGTTACTTAAATTTTGTTTACTTTGCTACCGATTTCAACACAATCGTGTCATTAACTAGCAATCTTAAAACTAACATAAAAGTACAGAAAGCTTAGATTTTATTAGGTGGGAAGATTTAAGTGATTCCCCCCATTGGAAAATAAAACGCAGTAAAACAAAAATGTCTAGAAATTTTTACATATTTAATGCCCAAGAAATACAAAAACATATTAGTTCAGTCAGCTTTCTTGTGGAGCGGAGAAAGGTTAAGATTAACACAATATAAAAATATATTTTTAATGTTTTTATTGCAATATTTATTTTTTTTTTTTCATTTATTTATTCATTTTGTGGAAATCGACAGATTACATTTAATCAGTTTGTACATAAGCATTATTTAGAAAAAAAAAAATTAATATATATTATCATAATTATCGATTTCCTCCATGTGACTTTACTTCTACTGAGACAGCATAATATGGAATAAGTAAATTAAATTAAAATTTGTGAGAAAAGAATATGAATTAAAAAAATTATTCAAAACAAAAGATTATGTAAAACGAAAAATTTACAAAACAATACATGTATAGCCATGGAGAGAGGTTGTAGATATAAATCAAATCATAATAGAGATATAAACAATAAAGACATAAACATTATTCACAAACCATCAGAGAAATATTCTTTTATGGACCTCTTGTATTTGGTAAGTTCGCAACTGAAAATATCATCCTTGGATAATACGCTATTGTAATTATTGCATAGTATGTTCAGGCAAGAATTCTGCTTAGAGTTCGTTTTGCTTTGATCAACCCTGAACGGGACACAAGAGCGTGTTGAACGCGCAGGTACATTGAATGGAATCTTGTTTAGCAACTCTGGGCATTGAATATGAGTTACATTGTACATACATATTTGACAAAATATTATAAGATAATATTTAAATAGACGTGATAAACGCATTTATATTGTTCAAGTTGCATTTTAGATTTTTATAACTATATAACTCAGATCTCCGATTAAATCTGATTCGCAGAGCCTCCTATGGCAAATGTGAGAAAACTATCACGTATTTTAATAAAATAATAGCTTAGTTAAAATAAAGTTAAGAAGATTTACATTTTAATATATCAAAAAGGTTATAATCGGCTGTCGAATTTCCAAATCAAAATTTGTGGTATCACGTAATTGATTTCTCAACCTATAATTTCATCACAAATAAGCCGGCCAACATTGCTTTTGTGTTTATTCATATTTGTTATGTGTCATTCGACAAAATTGTTTTGACATTTCTTATCTATGTAGAACCGAATCATGGTGGGAAGTAGGTCAGGAGTCACTTCGGAACTTTACCAAGTACTGTCATATATTATTGTGAGCACCAGAATAAAGCATTCCCCTGAGAATAGCACAGACCACTTCACTTACATATATTGTCTGGCACCATTAATTATACAAATCACCATGATTACACTTCTAACATCAGCAATTATTTACATATGATTTACTGAAATGGAAAATTTGATTTATGGTTTTTACGACAGATATTAAAGGTGTAGGATTTGTACACTATCTTTCAAAAGAAGAAATTTATATTTAAAATGTTATAAAATAGTATATAGCACATTTGATGTACGTTCTATAGTGTAAAAAATACTCTCAGTCTCGCCATGGTCTAAGACCACCCTTCAGAGTTAAAACGTTGCTTGAATTGTCTTTATGCTTGGATACCGGATCTGAATAGCCAGGTACTCCTTCATCTTTCTCTTCCTTTGACGTTTCTCCTTTACCTTTCCACTATCTTCATTCTCACAGCATACCCCAATTGGGGGTGCTACAGTATAACTGGCTCAAGATGGAAGACGTTAAAACACTTGTGCGGATTTCACATTAAAAAAATGATTTATCCCAGCACCAACTACTGAAATCTGTACTGTATTGAGTTTGAATTGGGATAATGTTCCCTAACATATTTGGGTGTTGTTTGAATAACAGAATAATCAATACAGTTCAATGTGCCTTATTTGATGTTAGATTGTATGTCAGGTGGAATGCAAACAGGATCCAATGACGGCCAGTTGGGGGGTGGAAACGTAGATTACCCATAAATGAGATGAATTCTGACGAATTAAAGAGAAGTTTTAGCTTTATATTGGCGATAGCAATTAATCTAAGCAATACTGTAGACACGCATTGCATAAAAGTCAGCGTTATATGCCAGAAATGAGTGCATATTACATATAGTATTATTAACACCACATATTTTTTCGATTTTCTTTTATTTTCTCTAATCTATGGGAGACACTTTTTCATCATAGCAATGTTACCGTCATGATTGTTATATTATTATTATATTATCGTAAGAGTGACAAAAGTATTCCACTTTTTAAACACATCTATTTGAATTTATATTTTGTTTTCTTGTATGTTTGAAAAAATGAATTAATGAATTAAATGGAATCCTGAAAATGGATATCAAGTCACTTCCCGACATTCGATCGAGTTTAAAATCGTCAAATAGACTCGTTGTCGATGACAATCAACTTTTGGTGGCAATCACGCACACACACTCATTTATCTGAAATTCTCATTTTAGTCAGCCCCGGGGAGGAAGGTTCAATCCTCAGTCAATCCCTTTTTTGTTTAGTTTTCACAGACAAACTGAAAATCGTATATTTTTAAATATATCTACACTAATACAAATAGATGTGTTAATTTTATATTTAAATGCCTCAAACTGGTTTTCGAACTTTTAGAAGATGTTGAAACATGAAACCTAAGTATAACTATCAAAAACCGTTTCTAGATTACTTTTATGGCTAACTTTTCTCTTCAACAGTTTTATAGCAGCAAAAGGTGTATTTATTTTATTTTATTCTAACAGCGATATTAAGCTTTTTTCGACTTCAGTAAAGCTCAATCTCGGCTGCAGGTACTTTCTCATAACTAACACTCATAAAACAATATGACGCAATATATCTTTAAGACGAACGTTATTATATTCAGGAGTTTAATATAAAAGCTGAATCCGTTTCACGGAGAACCTGTTAAAATATCATCTTGTTAATTGAACCTGCATACAATATGACTGTTATTGTCGGGAAGGTAATTGCATATTCTCAGCAGTACTCTGGTTACAAAGATCCAGTTACTCCTGGCTGACCCAATTAGAAGCAACTCGCCAATTGAATTAATTCCTAGCGCTCCAGGACAGATTAAATTCACTTCTGATTTGCGAAAATACTCTTGTAATCCAGTTTGTAATAGGTTACCAGAACGAGATGGAGATGAACTGGCGTATAATCCGAGGCATTGAAGCTAACCTAAGAACTTTATTGATGGTCGGATAGATATCACGAGATTAACATGTGAAGCAAATATATTTCTACAGGAACAAATATTTGGGATTCAACCGTTTTGGATTCTAACCATTATTTAAGGAGTGGAGTGTTACTGTTATTTAAGGTGAAATTGTTTTTAGCCTTATTCATAATAATAATAATAATAATAATAATAATAATTGGATAATTTGTAGAGCGCCGTTTTTGTGAAAAATCACCTCAAGGGCGCTGTACAATTTATTTCCTAGGATCTACATTTGTTATTTAGAAAAGATACCAAAACATACTTACCTGGCAAGTCACTTCCGACAAACACACTTATATTAAAAAGTTTATGCTTATAAAAGATAAAACTGCACGCAGAGGACACTATATCAAAAAACACTGGTCATCGCATGACCTTAAGTTTGCTATAGTTTTTATTTTAATTTAACTGTCTTAAAAAGCCTACAAATTGTTAGTTGTTATCATTTTTATTTATTTATTTTTAATTATTATTTTTATTTATTTATAGTATTTTTTACATTTTGTTAATTTAAATTGCCGTCGACTGTGAAAGTGGAGGTTATGTAAGCATCATTTATGTAAGATTGAATAGCATCACTGGAAACATGCACACATCACGAAATATTGAATGTGTGATTGTTGCAGCTAAACAAATCAGATGATGCATGGCAACGAGGTTTACATTCAGCCATTACTTATTTTGTCGCTTTTCGTTCCTTGTTTATGAACTGACTTTTTACCATTATTTGTACCTAACCAACCCAGAAAACGATATAAATAAAAGGCAATACTCGTATGTTTGGGCTCTATAGACTTAAAAAGTACTGAACCGATTTCATTGAAAAGTTATTTTCAAAGTTTGTTCTTTAGTTTTATTAATGTCATGAGTATTTATAGAGTACTTAGAATGGTAGAAGAAATTAGGGACGCCCAAGGAAGACTCAATACTTTATTTCAAGCCATTCATAACCTCGAGCAACGCTGGATACACGCCAGCTAGTGTGAAAAAAAAATGTCAAACCGTACGAACATTTTTTGTTTATTTTCTTTTACCTACACTTATTATCATTTTAATAGGGTATTTAATTTAATTTAATATCTACCCAAAATATAAGGGTGGAACTATTTACTTCAACGAACTGGCCAGTGTTAAATTTTACATCAATTGAGCCGAGGCCGACGAGAGCACAGATTTGGATGCGCGATGTAATCATGTCGATGCTATCGAGCAACAACAGTTTGCAAATTTTTGTTGATTCCGTTGTTCCCGCTGATTTGTATGTTGTTTTACGGTAAGCATATTAAATAACAGAGTATTTTTAATAAACAGACTATTAAATAATAAAGTTTGCTTAGCGACACACTGACGTCATAATTTGGCGGTCACGTGCCCAGAATTGCTAACTGATCTGAGCCAGATATTTTTTTATTTTAATATAGATCATATGGGTTACATTAATACATACATATTTTGCAAAATATAATATTAAGGTTCATAATTGGTCATGTATACCTTATCTGAGAAGAGGAGCTCTTGTGCCTGATAAGGGAGCCACGATTCTTACTTAGATTCTTAAATGTAAACTATATATAATAATATATATATATTTTTTTTTTACTATATATTTTTTTACTATAAAATTTTTACTATAATAATTTAATAATAATTTAATCAGTTAGCAATTCAGTTTAGATGGCACACCTTATTGAATAATATGGCGAGGAAGTAAAAAATGTAAAAGAAAGAAGAACCGTGAAGAAAATATTCAGAAAATACCTGGATATTCAACGATATTTTACACATTGTTACCGTAAATAGCCAGTAAGAGAAGTGATTTCGTTTTCATTATTAAAGAGTGAACTTCTTAATTTGTTTTGCCACAAAGTCGAATGATTCCGAACCGACAATCTGTAATTGTCTTATTTTGTGCATTTAATTTGTGTAGTATAAAGCGTACTTGAATTGAAAAAACACAAACTGCGCTATGTAAATTATATTTTTTATTATTATTATATGAACCTGCGATCTATGTGCCACACAAAATTACAGCTGTGTCATGTAGATCGTAAAATGGGGTATCTTTTACGTTTACAAATCATCCTTGTATTCCTTTTAGTCGTGGCACTTAAATGAATGATGGGAACATGATATCTCGCCGCAACATAACAAACTTCCCTCGACGTTATATTACCCCCATTTTCCCCAGAAATCTGAAACCGTCCACAACTTGTCAATAAATATGTCGACATGACTTTATTGAATCTCTATTGCTACTCTCGAGATATATGATAACGATGGGTGTAGATAGGTACCCCACAGCATATTTTATCATCAGAATTACTTTATTTGGTTACGTCGTTAGGGAAATTTGTGGTTTAAGTTGAAACGAACTTACGAAACGCCACCCGTCTCGAGCGCAATTTTTCAATTTGAGTTTGAAAGTTTAAAATGTTACTTCTATCACAGGTTTACGTTCTCAGTTAGTTGGTACACGGTACTTTGCAAACTTTGTGAAATATGTCAAGCATCAAACATATTCATTTTGGGTGTCGGTGATGTGATGTGTTATTCCTTGGTGAATTAACTCCTGCGTGAAATTTTTCAAGTGTAATGAACTAAAATTTTATTTAAAAACTGATTGTTTGAAGAATAATTCGAACAAACGAACAAATTTGGTACCTACCTGTGATCAGGCGATGATTTTTTTTAATTCTCTATGTGAAATGTGTACTTATTTTGTTTAATTTTTTTTTAAGTCTCTCTAATTTTAAAAAGAAGGGTATTTTTAAGAAAATTATAAAAAATTCGTTTTTGGAATGCATTGATCCTGGAGAAAATATTTTATAAATACTTCCGGCTTCACAATTTACAAATATAATTATTTATTTTTCGGAATAACTTTATTGAGTAAAACCTCAAATTGTAATATTTAAATATTGAAGACAATATTAGTGATTTCTAAACGAAAATCTGAAACAGAAAAATCAGAAAAAGAAACGGTCACATCTGGGACTCGAACCCAGGACCCCTGTCTTTCCGGGACAGTGCTCTACCAACTGCGCTAATGGGACCCTATCCCCCTCGGTCACTTTTAACTGTATCATAATTCGAATAAGAACTACTAACATTGTCTTCATTTTTTCACCGCACATTTTTATTGGCAACTATCTTTATGTATGATCGCAAGATTCAACCCGAACTAAATGCAATCCAGACAGCGTCTTTTAGATAAACCTATCTTATATTTTTTATTTAATGTGCGACATCTGTTGACTTTTCTGTAAGTCTAGAATGAATATTTATTTTTCGGAATAACTTTATTGAGTAAAACCTCAAATTGTAATAATTAAATATTGAAGACAATATTAGTGATTTCTAAACGAAAATCTGAAACAGAAAAATCAGAAAAGGAAACGGTCACATCTGGGACTCGAACCCAGGACCCCTGTCTTTCCGGGACAGTGCTCTACCAACTGCGCTAATGGGACCCTATCCCCCTCGGTCACTTTTAACTGTATCATACATCGAATAAGAACTACTAACATTTTCTTCATTTTTTCACCTCACATTTTTATTGGCAACTATCTTTGTGTATGATCGTAAGATTCAACCCGAACTAAATGCAATCCAGACAGCGTCTTTTAGATAAACCTATCTTATATTTTTTATTTAATGTGCGACATCTGTTGACTTTTCTGTAAGTCTAGAATGAATATTTATTTTTCGGAATAACTTTATTGAGTAAAACCTCAAATTGTAATATTTAAATATTGAAGACAATATTAGTGATTTCTAAACGAAAATCTGAAACAGAAAAATCAGAAAAGAAAACGGTCACATCTGGGACTCGAACCCAGGACCCCTGTCTTTCCAGGACAGTGCTCTACCAACTGCGCTAATGGGACCCTATCCCCCTCGGTCACTTTTAGAGAAGTATATGTACCTGGTTAGTTTTTTTGTAATTACATCTATATGTGAGTTCCAACGGAGATTATCATCAATTTCAATTCCAAGATATTTGATGCTTTTGGAGTGTGCTATAGTGGGACAGAGGCATGATAAGCCTTGATTTTTTTGATAAATTCCTTGGCATGAATGTAATTTGAGATTAAGGTCCTCTGACGGCTGCCCTCTGGCTGTTTTAGAAAATGTCAGATAGTAGTTCTTATTCGAAGTATGATACAGTTAAAAGTGACCGAGGGGGATAGGGTCCCATTAGCGCAGTTGGTAGAGCACTGTCCCGGAAAGACAGGGGTCCTGGGTTCGAGTCCCAGATGTGACCGTTTTCTTTTCTGATTTTTCTGTTTCAGATTTTCGTTTAGAAATCACTAATATTGTCTTCAATATTTAAATATTACAATTTGAGGTTTTACTCAATAAAGTTATTCCGAAAAATAAATATTCATTCTAGACTTACAGAAAAGTCAACAGATGTCGCACATTAAATAAAAAATATAAGATAGGTTTATCTAAAAGACGCTGTCTGGATTGCATTTAGTTCGGGTTGAATCTTACGATCATACACAAAGATAGTTGCCAATAAAAATGTGAGGTGAAAAAATGAAGAAAATGTTAGTAGTTCTTATTCGATGTATGATACAGTTAAAAGTGACCGAGGGGGATAGGGTCCCATTAGCGCAGTTGGTAGAGCACTGTCCCGGAAAGACAGGGGTCCTGGGTTCGAGTCCCAGATGTGACCGTTTCCTTTTCTGATTTTTCTGTTTCAGATTTTCGTTTAGAAATCACTAATATTGTCTTCAATATTTAAATATAATTATTATCATATCCTATGATTTTTCTTGGGACTGCGCTAGTAACTATTAGTATAATTCTGTCTATCTATAAAATCATATTTGCAAAATTTGTAGACAAGAGAAATCACTTCCTCTCCCTCGGTATAATATATAATATGTAGGTAGGTTTGTCATGTCATGTCACAAATAATTGGTCCGCTATGGGATAGAGTATTAAATAATATATTAATATATATTAATGATACCATTGTTTGATTTATTGTCGTCGCCAAAGGTTTATAGGACTTTCCACTTTGGTGTTATTTTATTAATTAAAAACTATAATAGTGTTTATAACATCGTAGTTGTGTGGGGTTTTTAATGAACACCACGTTAAAAAAATACATTAGTTCCAAATTATTGCAAAAATCAGAAAATAATTCAATAAATTTAAAAAATAAATAAAAACGCGTTAAAATAATGACTACACGTTTTTTACTAGTATTGATATTTGTAAAAACAATAAATTAACTGGTTGGTAAATGCTTAGAAAGAATACAAAACAATGATTACGTAGGTACCTAACTAACAAACTAAAGAGACCCAACTGCCCCCAGTGAGACCATGGCACCCGCACAATAGGGATATATTGTGCGGGTGAATATAGGGGGGAGGGGAAAGAGAAAAATCAGGAAAATTAAGTTTTTTTTTACATTACCTCCACACAGGACAACAATTTTCCTTAGGGCCTGTACCGTCTTTGGGAATGCTTGAGTAAAGGGTTTTTTAAGGAGAGGAAGATCTGGGAAGAAGAAGAGTATTGTATGAAGTGTGGGTAGGAAGGTGGGGGTCAGTGTGTCCAGGAGTGACGTTTTTTTTTTTTTATTTTTTTTTTTTTTTATTAATATCAATAGCAAAATTTGTACATTATGTAGGTTTAAAGTATAATATAAGTATATTTTTTGTAATTTTTTTCACAGTCCTCCTCACTAGGGTTTCCTGTTCTGAGGCGGCCTGTAGTTTTTCTTAAATTTTTGTATTTAGTTTTGAATTGTCTTTACATTGTCTTCATAATGTTTGTAAGTTGATTATTACTTTGATCTCTAAGCCATGTTTTGACTTTTGTTTTAAATATACTCATTTCGTTTATTTTTTTGGTTTCATTTGGTAGAGCATTGAACAATTTTATAGCATGGAATTTATTATTTCTCTGTCCAAAGGATGTGTTCAAACTGGGAGTAATCAGGATATTTTCGCTTTTTGCCCTGGTTGTGTATTTATGTTGGGCAGTGGAGTATTCGGATATGTTTTTTTTCAGTTTAAATAAAATATTTTTTTAATATACTTTCTGTACATTGTAAACATTGAAGTTTTTGAATATTTCTTCTGTCGGAGTTCTAAGCGGAACTTTCAGTATAGTCTTTAATACTCCTTTTTGTGCTATATTGAGCCGCTCTGTGTGAGTGCTCAAGGCAGACCCCCATCCAGTTATTCCGTACTCTATTTGTGATTGACACAAAGCATAGTATACTTTTTTAATATCGTTTATATTGAGGATATTGCGAATGTTTCTAAAGAAGTATATGTACCTGGTTAGTTTTTTTGTAATTACATCTATATGTGAGTTCCAACGGAGATTATCATCAATTTCAATTCCAAGATATTTGATGCTTTTGGAGTGTGCTATAGTGGGACAGAGGCATGATAAGCCTTGATTTTTTTGATAAATTCCTTGGCATGAATGTAATTTGAGATTAAGGTCCTCTGACGGCTGCCCTCTGGCTGTTTTAGAAAATGTCAGATATTTTGTTTTATTGACATTAAGCGTCAGGGAGTTTCTTTTAAGCCAGTTTTGCAGGAGACCAAGTCCGTGTTCAGCTTCTTTGTAGGTATTTATCCAATCTTTTTCTTTAAATAAAATTACTGTGTCATCAGCAAAACTAATGATTTTTCCTCTTGTTTCTAGGTTACAGATATCATTAATGTATATTAAAAATAATATTGGACCTAGTACGCTTCCTTGTGGTACTCCATGGTTGATTAGGAGAGGTTTGCTTTTTCTCTTATTAATTTGGACGCTCTGTGTACGCTCCGTCATATAGCTTTTTAGTAAGTTTAGTGTTGTACATGACATACCAATTTTTGAAAGTTTTGAAAAAAGTATTTTGTGATCTATTGTGTCAAAAGCCTTTTGTAAGTCTATGAAGATTGCCAAAGTTTTTTCTCCACTGTCTAAACTTTTAGTGATCATATCGGTAATTTTTTCTATGGCGTCACTAGTACTTAAGTTCTCCCTAAATCCATACTGAGTTTTTGATAATTTTTTATTGTCTTCTAAGTAGGATAAGAGTTGTTTTTTTAGTATTCTTTCCAATATTTTTGAAAATGTATTTAGTAGGCTTATTGGTCGGTAATTGTTTATGTCATTTTTACATCCTTGTTTAAATATTGGTATAACAATCGCTTTTTTGAGGGCTGTAGGGAATATGCTATTCGTTATAGACATGTTGACTAAGTATGTAAGTGGTTCGATAAGTTCTTTACAGAGATATTTTATTGCGTTGGTTGAGATTGTGTCCTCCCCTGAAGAAATATTTGATTTTAAAGAAGAAATTGTGTTTTTGATATCGTCAGCTGTAATTTGTTTAAAATTGAGCTGATTTCCTTGCTCAGGTGGTTCGTTTATTTGTACATCTTCATTACATTTTGTAACTTGCTTTGCTAGATTTGATCCTATATTTATGAAAAAATTATTGACGTATTCAAGTATTTGGTCAGGATTATCAGCGTATGTCCTGGGAACATTGTTTATATTCAGCACGTCAATTGATGTAACGTTGGCAGATTTAGAGCTGGTTATTTCATTTATTATTTGCCACATTTTCCTGGGATTTTGTTTACAATCTACAATTTTTTTTTATAGTAGGTTTCTTTTGTACACATAATAACTTTTTTGCAAATGTTTCTGTATCTTTTGTAGTATCTTAACATGTGTATATCGTATGGAATTTTTTTAAGTTTCTTGTGTAACTCGTCTCTTTTTCTTATGCAGCTTATAACATTCTGTGCAATCCATGGTTTAATATGTACATTTTTGTGTGAGATTTTCTTATTAATTTTTGTGATATTAGATAGTATGTTATTCTGAAGAAGTTCTATGAAATAATTCCATGCATCATTTGTATTGTTCATACTTTGCAGTTTTTTCCAATCGGTACATTGTAGATTATGTTTAATGATGTTCCAGTTGATTTCTGTTTTTTCTGTTGTTAATGGTTTTTATCTTCATTTTATATGACTTGTTTATTTTTATTGAAAGCATAGTTGTATAATGATCAGTTATAGTTGAATTAAATACAACAGTTTGAGTAATGTCTTTTGTTTTACTCATTATATGGTCTATGCAACTTTCACTGTTGTCCACTTTTCGAGTAGGAACATTTATTAAGCTTTCCAGTCCATGGGATGCTAGCATCTGCAGATATTGAATTCGCTTAGGGTGTCCATTTTCTAAAATATTTATATTTACATCTCCAATAATAAATATGTTTTTCGTTTCTTTAAGAAGGCAGAGTTCCTTGTCTACGGATTTAAGGAATGGGTCGATGTTTCTTGTTGAGGGCGATCGATAGATTGCTAATATAGCTTTTTCTTTACTGATTTTAATTTTTAAACAATTGGCATTTGTGATAATAATTTCTTCAACTTCGGCTTTTATTTCGTTTTTAATGTATATAATTACACCATCGTTTTGTTTTTTGTTATTCAAACTTGAGTAGGTTGTATATCCAGCGATTTCCAATTTCATGTATTTATGATTTATCCAACATTCAGTAAGTATTATTATTTGAAAATTAACTTTTAAATATTTCAATAAAATTTGCAATTCATCAAAAATTTTTCTTATGCTTCTTATGTTTTTGTGTAGTATATTGAAAGAGTTGTTATTTAAATTCGATAGATCATTTGGTTCCGAGGTTAATATAATGTCAGCCATTTTTATATTTTTTTCGTAATCGTTTTTGTGCCCTTTTGTTATACAATATTTTTTATATCATCTACATGTTTTATATAAATTATTTTTTCGGTTGGCATTCTTCGCGTCATTATTTTTCCATCTTTGAACCAAACGTAGGAGTACATTTTTTCATTGGCAGATTTTTTCGTTTTCCAGAGCAGTTCCCTTTGATATGGGCTCAATTCCTCTGCAATATAGATTGGTTCGGTGGAGATATCTTTTATAGCTGCATAATTAATATTTTTCCTTTTAGAAAGAAGATTGTCTCTTGTCTTTTTTTCCGCAAATTCCACTAGCAGTTTCGGTGGCGCATTGTTCCTTCTATCATGTGTCCTTTTTATATCAATTATATCATTGTGCTGGATTTCCATTCCTGCCGCCGCCGCAACTCTTTTTACTATCTCCATCTGCTGCTCTCCATTTTTTTGGGGAATGCCCGCTATTTCTAAGAAATTAGACCGAGATTTGTATTCGAGGTCTGAAATTTTTATTTCAAGTTGTTTAATAATGATATTCTTTTCCTGGTGTTCCTTTTTTATGTTTTCAAAATCATTTTCAATTTTTTTATTTTGTAGAATTGTTATTTCTAGTTTTTTTATTAGTTCATCGTACTGACTACTCATAAAATCAATGCTTTTTTGAGTGTCCTGGGTTTGTTTTTCAATTTTTGATATAATTTCTTTTTTCATGGATTCAAATTTTTTTTCAATAATCTGTATAATTTTATCAATGTTAAATTTTTCTTCGGTTTCCGTTATAACTCCCTTTCCTCTTGTATTTGCCATTTTCTATTTCTTTTTTTTTTTTTTTTTTTTTTTTTTGGTTTATTAATTATATTTTTATTAATGTTGGAACAAAAATGCCCCTAAGTATATATTAATTTATGTAAATTGTCTATGGCGAAATAGTTTTGTATTGTCTATGGTTATTGTATGTTTTCACCAAACTTGATTTTGGGTTACAATGACAATACTCTTTTTGCACTTCAATTTACAAATGTTTAATTTCACTGCCACCGTCACAAATACTGCCACTTTGTCTAGCGTATCACTATATATTGTTTTTTTAAGCGGGTTATGTTATTAGGTTGTTTTATTGACACTATATTGATATTATTTACGGAGCTGTCAAAAACGGCTATTGAGTCAAATCATAGACAATTATGATTATATTTAATTTATATTTAAATTCATCCCTCAGAGAGATTCCTGCTGGAGAGGTGAGAAGATCTCCATCAACCGGTCTCTCCAATTTCAGCCCGCCATGAACCCCTGCTAAGTCATTAAACCTGGCAAACCACTTGGGGTGACCTACGGCAGAGGTGTAGGTTATCGAATGAATGGTACCCGGGGCGGCGGTACCAATACCCGCCTCCCAAATTGAAATCCGGGAAGTACGTGGCTATTCAGATATGATCACCAAACACGGCTTAAACCATTTCAAGCAAAGTTTCATTCTGAATGGTGCTCTTACACCAATGCGATACTGACAAATATATCTTCCACTCTGAAACGTGTCGCAAATATACCAAATAATTATTTTTAATATCTTAAAATATTATCAATATTAATATCTTTAAACTCAAAAACCCAAAGCGCTAAGACATATAAAAACGTGTCGCAGATTACCGAAGTAGTAATTAGACACCAACAACAGTGGTAATTCGATACCAACAACAGTGGTAATTTGACACCAACAACAGTGGTAATTCGACACCAACATCAGTTGTAATTCGACACCAAGAACAGTGGTAATTCGATACAAACAAGAGTGTTAATTCTACAAAAACAACAGTGGTAATTCGACACCAACAACAGTGATAATTTGACACAAACAAGAGTGGTAATTCGACACCAACAACAGTGAAAGTGTTTTGAAAAACTGAAAGCATGTCATACTTCTTAACGCCAATAAAACTGAAAGCATCTCCTGAAAGATATCGGTTTTATTTTGGAAGTTGTTGCCCATTGCAATGTTTTATAGTTCCGAACTCCTTGTATTTCTGACAGTTCCACCGAGAGGGGAGAACTACTTCTAACTTCTAGTTATATTAGTTTCATGCCTTTATTTATTTATCTGAGCAGAGTTTGAAGCTGTTTTGAACACTGAACCCGAATCGGTGATAGCATGCCCTTGTCATATTATACGAATAGTATTTTAAGAGCTGGTAAAATATTAATCATTGGGAAGGTATTACATTAAGCAAATAGGATATCGGTTTTAAGTAAATCGTTTGATGGATAAATCGTGTGATTGTTTTGGTAAATTTACTTCACTACTGATAAATCACAAATTATATACGATTTGATATAATACCGGCCAAAAGTATTAGTCATTTATTTTTTGGGTATTATGCCGTATTGAGCTACCTACTTTAGCCAACAGTTTCCGACAGCATTAGAGTGTAATATAACTAGTGTTAGCTTGGTAAATACAATTTTTACTTGAACTTCAAGACTACAGGAAACAAGCTGCATTTTTGTTAAACGAGAATCTAATTTATCTTTTTTTAAACGGTAAATAATAACTCTTTCTTCAAAACAAAACAATGCGTCTATATTTAGAATAAAACTCTTATATTCAGGAATAAGTGTGTAGAACGGCCGGGATGTCATCTCTAATGTCACTTCTATTATACTCTCAAAATCTCTCTGATGCTGGAAACCTAACTACTAGGCAACCTCAGTTCTGAACATGGAGGGGCAAACCTACATACTAACGAAATCTAGCGGATAAGTCTATAACCTCTAAGATATATCTACTTAATAGCAATAAATCTCTAGTAGCTCGAACTACCACAGTACCTACTGGATAAATAATAATAATAAACAAAAACTCTCATCCACATTACATAACATGTTTGTTTGAATCAGAAAAAACTAGAGTCATAAAAATGTGACAGATTATTGGTGATCAATTTCTATTTAATGTGTCATCAACATCGTGATTTGTAGAGCTAGCTCTTTGGATTGCCAAAAACTAGGCTAAACGCAAAAATGATTTTTTTTCTACCCATTTTTCAATTCAAACTGGGTAATAAAGTCAATAAACATCAAACCGACCGACGCGACGCATGCAACGCGACGCGACTAGACGCACGTTCCCAATGAACCAATTGTGCAAATTTGTAACTTTGCATAAGAACTATTTTTTCATTGAGCGTAGCAAAGTCCTCTATTAACTCGACCGTTTTGCATTTCATATGTCTGTAAATATGTTTGTACGTTCCGTTTCAGGTTGAAGACTGTTTCCGCTTTAATGATTCAGTAAAGACTTTTTTTATCAAATATGAAATCATCGTGTTTATTTAGACTTTCTTTTTCTCATTTTTTTGACACCTACCTACCTGCCTGAAGAAAGTTAGAAAAAGATTCTCAATGAGATAGTGACGGTTCTTTGTTTAAATTGTAAAGTTCGTTATTTGACATTATGTATAACCAAAAGATGGTTCATAACCTACAAATCTACTGATCTCAAAAGATATTTTTCTTTCAATTAATGAATAAGTTAAAAAATTAGATACATACTATTTGCGAGCGTGGAATACTGAAGTATTGTTACTTGTTTAACATTTCGAGTTCACAATTATTTGTTTGTGAAAATCAGAAATTGTAATCATTTTAACTCAATCACTAGCTTGTTCGTCAAAACATCCTTAATGACTGTTATAAACAGTGCAATGAAACAAGAAAAATTAAAGAAAAGTGTTTTTCACAAACCTCCATTATTTCAATATAAAAATAATATAACTCATTCTTAAAACAGTTCTCATGCAAAATTACCTATTAATACATCCGAAATTGTTCGTTGCAACGGGTCTGAAATTCTCACTACACACAAGCTCAAATCAAATAACTTGTCAAGTTATATATTTAACAATAAGTGCATTTGTGTTCGTATAGCTAACATAATGTTCCCTTGCATCAAGTACGCCATAAATACTTCGGTGTGCGCGATGCTACTAATATCACACCGGCTTAATGTTACGTGGATACGGCGACGTGTCTCTAAGGCCCTAAACTGTAAACGAACACGTACTTAGGCCACACTTCATTCTGTCGTCAGCTGGGGCGGTTAGCTTGCGACAAGCAGAGTTTAGTATTAACCTCGCACATAGTCGTATGCTAATGAATTCAATATTAAGGTTGCACTTAATATCACCTTGATTAAGCATGCTTTATCAAAGATAATAATTTTGGTTGTCTGTGATGATGTGAGTGGTGTGAAATATTCCTTCGTAATGTAATGTAATGAAATTTTAAAAACATTCACATTCAATGAACTTTAAATTTTAGAAATTGAAACCGATTGAGTATTAGTTCATACGTATCAGACAACAGTACAGTAGGCATTAATATTATGTTTGGTGTGTATTTATTTTTTTAATATTTTTGACAGACCTAAGTGTTTATAATATTTTTTTAAGTTTACTAACTGTTAACCGTATAATAAATAAAATAGGTAAATTTCTGATGGTCGCTAATTATCTTTTTGATATGCAAAGATCCCGAGGCAAATATTTTATAAATGCATGTTTCGTGATGTCCTGTCTATGATATTGGTTCATGATGGGTTTGATTTGTTATGCACCAATTTTTTAAAACATTATATTCAAATCAGCATTTGGGAGAACGCAGTCGGTTGAAATAGATCCATTGATCTGTAATGATCTCGGTCGGTTGACGGTTCGCCGTAAAAGATCTGTAACGACCTGTAACCTTGTGTGGTTTTTCAGTTTGACGTTAATCGATGTTCAATTCATTGTCATCTCAAGTGGTATCGTTTTCCGTGAGATATTCTATGCCTGTAATCTTGTAATTTTTTTATTTTTATTTTATTTGAGACACAAACAGGACATTTAAAGTACATTCTTGTTGTTAGTTGAAAATAAATTTACATCCAAATATAAATGTCTCTAGACTAATGTGTCTGCAGCATTCACATTTGCACATTCACTGAAGGAACACAACTATATCAGTATTTTTTTAGACTACGCTTAAAATTACAAAATCACAACTCATAATTATTTTTTAAAATATGTTTAAATTAGGTATATAATACAAAATATCAAATCATCAAAAATCAACAAAAAATATTCTTTTTTTTTTATGAACAGAAATGGTGGAGATATCTCTTGAAACAAGTTATATTATTTACGAAAATATCTATTCAAGTGCGTGTTTCAGCAATATCATTGTATGATCGAGACATTCTAGACATAGGATTAAAATAACTAGTGTTATTGGCAAAAATTTCGGTCCAAAATATGTTAAGGTTTCTAGTGAATTTGGGCCTGGCGTTTAACATGATTTGATGGACTATGTTACTATCTACTTGATTATTCACAATTTTGTAAAGCATTAAGAGGTCATTTATGTTTCGTATTTTAACTAGACTCTCTAATTTGAAATAAGTCTTTGTTCGTAACCGTCTAGTAGATGGTAGTCACCCGATCGATAAGACAATATCCGTGTAAATTTTCTTTGGACAGATTCAAGTCTAGATACCTGTGTGATATAATGCGCATTCCAGACTGTTGACCCATACTCTAGAACACTGCGGATTAACGAATTGAATAGAATTATTAAGCTATTAGAATTCTTGAATAGTTTAGTTTATCTTACAACAAAACCGAGTAATTTATTTGATTTACTTACAATGTATTCAAAGTGTTGGTTGAACGTTAGTTTGTTGTCGAATATAATTCCTAAATCTTTGATCGAATTAACTGTTTCCACATTGTGACCGCATATGCCATATGAATATAGGGTTTTGTTGTTGTTCTTAGTGAAATTTATATCTAATAAATGTGTAAAGAGTTCAAAGAAACTGTCCCGATGTGGGCCCCACTAAAAAAACTTTCAGAAGCCTTTCTGACGTAAGTACGCTTTACTGTGTAAAACTCTAATTGGTGTGGGACATTTGGATTTACATTCCAATTGTGGTGGTGCGATGTCATACTAACAAATGCATCGCCCGCACATTCGTTAAAAGAAAAGAACAACTATTTGGAATCACATGAATTTATTACGCAATTACAAAATGTACGACACAAGATTTATCAGAAGGATTTACATATGGGAAATTGAGAACTAGTTTAAACGCCGGCCGTGTCAACCAAACGGATCTCCCAGACAGAAACAATAATTGAAAAGAAAAGTATATAATTTGGATAAATTACTGGGACATGTACTTGTTCAAAAGATTTAGAAAGGTTAATTATCAAAAACTAGACTTACTTGACTCGCCCAGGACCCTGGCTGAGAAACCAGATTCGGAAGTAGGGTCAACATAGAATCATAAGTATTCAAATGGGAGAGAAGAGAACCAAGTTCTTTTCTATGAACCGTGATCGCAAAACAACCACATCATCTCACTTTCATTACTATTACTTATACTTTTCATTTTCACAAATCCTACAATTATTGTATACATTTTCTGCGCCAGCATTATAATAAAGAATGTTCTTTCTAGTAATTTCCCACTTAAGTAAGGCAAACTGGACGTCAAAATATAATGTTTTGTGTAGTACCATCAAAACTTATGTAGTTGTTGCTAATTCTCATCTCAGTCCATCAACAATGTAACACAGTAACAGAAATAGGGGTCTTAGATGATTGCTACCGATACGTTATAAGATACTTACTTCTCTTACAAGTATAACACCCCATAAACACGCGAGCGAAAATTTTATGCAGTCGTAAAGTGCTGTTACTTCAGTGATTGGCGCAAGCCTAGATCTGAACACCCCAACACGATCAAAGTTAATAAATTTTACTCAAATAGTATTAGCTTCAAATGACTTCGACAAGCAGGCCTTTTGTGTGTTGTGCCTCTCTACAAATAAGAGATAATTATAATATTAATTTGAGTTGTGACTCCTGTCTGTTTGTAACTCCTGTTCAATAAACTCTAAAACTTTTGTTTTGAATTTAAGTGTCATCATTTTAAATATCAGAGAATTCAGACACGCGATAAATTATAATAATTTGATGGTTTTAACAGAAAACAATTTTGATTATAATTTTTAAAATTGTAACTTATTTGTCGAGAATTCAGACTATCCGTGAATTTTCACGAGTCTGCGCAAACATTTTATAGGAACACAAAAATGCGGTCGGGTTATTTGTGTTTATAATTAATGCGGTGGCGCTAATGTCACAATATTATACATAAAAATTTATAATTTTTTGCTGGAATACAAATACTGGATTGAATCGTACGTACAATATTGAATTTAAGTGACTACTGTCACATAACGAGGATATCATTAATATTTTTTGAAAATTCATTTAAATACTTGTTTTATTTTTCTAGTGATTTGGCCTGCACTAGTTACATAATATTTTTGTAAAACCGTGATAACATAATCAACAATTATTATTCAAGCGTAACTATCGAGTTGCATTTCCAAATAATTCTCGTTGTGAGCCTCAGTTGAAAGAAATATCTTAGAATGCGTTTTCAACAAAATCTTCAAAGCGCTGCAGTAGCGTGGGAGCACGATTAGTATTCCATTTCACCATTATTAATACTCGTAGTTATAGTATGTAGCTTATTATTAATGTAAATTTTGAAGAGAAGTAGTATATTATAAATAGATTTTGTGGTTGTATGTAACATCTATATAATAAATGCTTAAACTAGTCCCAGCAACAGCTCGTACGGATATCGTTGGCATTCGTCCACTTCTTTCTCTCGTCTTTTTTTAAAAAGAAAGACAGAGGATACTAGAACGATAACGTCACCTACGATCTCTCACTGGGACTGCTATATGTTTATTCATTATCTTTATCGGACAATGTTTATAATTATACAATTATAATAATACATAGTGTGGCTCTCGTAAAAATCGATAGATTTGGTATACAAATCTAAAGAAAAAATTAAAAAGGAATAATTTTATTTAATGAAAAGAAATGCTGCATAAATTTCAATGATGTAGTGCTTATTTTTTAATTTGATAGAGTGCTTATTAATAAAGGGAATAAAAAATAATAACCTTTTTATTTACAACAATTTCATTTAAATTAAAAAATATCACGCCACCGAGGATACGATCATGTCACGTCCGTACAGAAATAGTTACCCAGGTCATGAACGGGGCATAAAGTGTCACACGACCGGACAAGGAAAAATCGTTTTTCCTGCTCTCTATTTTATATTCTGAACCCGTCGTTAAAAATTAACACTTCTGTTAACTTGTCCACATTGAGAAATGGTAACCATTATTTTAATTTTATTTTTTTACCCATTAAATCGTGTTATTTTTAATATTCAACTCTTATATATCATATTATAACACATAAAATATACACTCATACATTTTATTTAGTACCTTACTACCGAAGACCAGTGAAAAGTCACGGGATATTATAATTCCAATTTTGAAAATGATAATCAAAATTATTTTCTGCTAACAATTAGTTTTATAATAGTAGATACATTATCGCTCGCCTGAATTTTTCATACAGATAGTTCCAATTTTGAAAATGACATTTAAATTCAAAGCAAATCCTAATTGCCGAATCAAGCAGTAAACACATAACCGAAATGGATATTTTTGATGATTTTATGTTTAAGTGCAGTGAATAATCTTATTTTCTCCCTAGAAAGGAACCACTAATTACAATAGAAGCGTTATTTTGAATGGCTTTAGCTTTATTTAGTGACAATATCTGTGGTTCCAAAATGCCCCTTATGGTTGTCTCAAAGTTCCACTTGCTTCAAACAGATTTAATTATGATGCATTATTTAAAATAAATAAACAATAATCAAAACTCATAACGCTTCACGGAAAAACTTATTGCATGTAATTCTTATGTAATGTACCTAAGGTACCCAGTGCAGATGATGATTAAATTTTAAAAATGATTTGTTAATAAAAGTCACCGAGTCACGGATAAGACAAGCGAACGTTTTCCGCCCTTGGCTCCCGGGTAGTGTTATAATTGAAAATTTCTTCTCGGCGAACGATGGTGGTCTATTTTTCAACAGATTCTCGCTTTTTCAGATCATAAATCTCCTTCTGGACCGATCCGCTCAAACTCATACGTGGATGGGGCTACAGGAGACTAACCGAGCGGGAACTTTTCCTGAATGAAAATAATAAATAATGTATTGCCTTGCTCAGGATTTTTGGCTACTTCGTCGAGGAAAATAACAACGCGAAGAGATTTTAAATTTAAAAAATTTATTTAATTTTAAACTGTTAGAAATACAGGCGTTTATTATTAAATGACGGCTTGTTACTTTTTATTGCTAGAATATTTACGAGTGCTAAAAGATGAGCTAAAAATATATTTATTTGTGTTGAATTAGAAGAAATGCTTTTTATAATTTTATTTTTTAAATCAAGTTTATCTGATCTCTTGTGTGGTGGGGTAACTCGGACGAAAATATCACTATGATCAACAATCGCAAGTGAAACAAAACTGGCCATGTGAAATGTCTTACAAATATGATTGCTGGAATCACATTATCGTCGGATGACTTTCTAGAATGGGAAAGAGAAGCAGATACCACAAAGAGATGGGACGATGATGTAACAACCCTAGGAAGCTAACGTTTTTATTGCACCTCAATAAGCTAAATGGTTGTCTTAATAAGCCAACCATCAGACTTTTTGATCGACATTTTTTGAAGTCCAAGTTTAAAGTTACCGATATTATATATATTAATTATATTATATATTATATTTATATAATATATTTTTTATTTTATTTTATGTAGTAAAATTTTGAATTATGAGTTAAACAACAAATTAAATAAAACAACATAATGACTAAAACGTACCCAAATTCAAATTATAAGTGCTAAATCACAAATCTGAAATGGCACTTTTTTTAAAATAAATTTCCTCTATAAACTTATTTTCACCTTTCATCGCGAAATATTATTGGGAAACATTTCCTTTTTTCTTTGACGTGGTATAAGATATAAATAAACGATGACAATCGAATTACACATGCCCTTGGCGCAAGTTGGCGCAAAACAGAGTAGGCAGTAGGTATCTCAAAAAAACAAAAAGAACTGAATAATAATAACCATGCACACGAGTCTAGCGGCCACTAAGTTGACATTTTTGTGTTTGTGTTAAAGAGAGCTGCAGGCTTCGGATGGGTACCAAAGATTAGTAACTTTGTAAAATTATTTATGGTATTATATGGTGATTATCGTGAACGTTTTTATATAAAGTGCAAAAGACTCTCGATATATAATCTTATTATACTGTAAAACCAGTCTTTGAACAGTTACATAATATTTAAAGTTTTCTCATTACATGTAAAACCAGTCTTCGAACACTTACATAATGTCTAATCTCATTACACTGTAAAACCAGTCTTTGAACAATTACATAATGCTTAAAGTTTTCTCATTACATTGTAAAACCAGTATTTGAACAGTTAAATAATATCTAATTTCATTATACTATAAAACCAGTATTCTAACAATAACATAATGTATAAAGTTTTCATATAAAACATTCTACTAATTTCGCTAATAACTCTTTTTGGTCTTCATATTTTTAATGAAAGCATGGTTAAGGATCTTTGTAACGACACTCTTAAATCAGATATGTATTTTCTTTAAATTTTACAAGTGTTAAGTTGTTTTGTTGCTATTTTTACAGCGTATGAAATAAAATGTACATATATGGAAAACTGCACAGGCAAAATAAAGGTTAAAGTTTTGAAATGTTTTTATTTAGTTTGTGATCTTTTTAAAAAAACTCTTTCAATTCAATATGACAATAAGATAAAACATCTAAATTAACCGTGCATTTGACTCACTAAAATATTGTCTGCATTTTCGTATCAAATATTAATTTTAATATGAAACTCATTTCGCCGTCCGTACATCTTCCGTCACAAGCAGGAGAGACTCGTGGCTGAAATTGCCAGCAGTGCATTTCACTTTTAAAATGTACCTACTATATAATATATGCGTAGCTAATTAATGCATCTGTATACTGCAATTTATCTACTCCACTAAGTTACATCTGAAAAAAAAAGAATAAATAAAACTGTTCCGTCAGCGTTCGTAAAATTATATTGAGAGTAAATGAAACGCAAAATCATCGAATGTTGTAGCTTCAACATTGTAAATAAGCATTTCTAAACGAATCCATTCCCAACACATTGGATTACGCATGATCAAAGTGATTTAAAATTCACTTGCCTTCAAGACGCTTCTCGCATGCTTCGATAATGCACGGGATGACTTATATATCTGCACTGCTCCGACATGTGATTACGAGATACGAGTATTGCCGTTACGAGAGTAATCTATCTCGCTCGTGTCACCGTTTCGGCCAGCCTATCTTATTAACAACGAAAGATGCACGACTCGTTTGCGCTTGCGCGGGAATCTTGTACGAGAATATAGCTCGGCGGGAATTGTGGAGCGTACTTTCTTGTATCGATGACTGAGGCCCATATTTCGTTGTAAGTTATGTGAATATTGAAGACAAACAGTACAATGCGCACATGCACATAACGAGGAACCGCCTCTACTCACAAGTTACCCTTTGTTTGTATTATTCATAACCTTGTCTTTTGGATCTGCTCATTCATAATACGGCTACAATTTAGCATATTAAAGGTTACTAATTTCTATGTTTTCAAACATCGGGAATATTTTCAGATCTACTAATGTAAAATTGTTATCTAAGTACATAATGCGTATTAAATTATCTTGCCGCCGCGCATCCAGGACGCCCATTCTGCCTGATGTTACACGTCTACTCCAGTTGGAACAATCCCCTAAATAATGCATAGCCAACCCAGTCGCAGACTGTTCGCGTGGAGAGTATGCACCTTATTGCGGATCCCGCTATTAAATTAACTCTTCTCCTCGGAAAGTGCACATTACATTATACCGCATCTGGTACAGTCAGAGTCGTTGTGCGTACACGATGAACAAAAGGATTCCGCATTCTGTGGATGTAAACATGATCAAACCACAGAGCATATTGTTGCAATGTTTCTGAGCCAAGCAATGTCGAGTGCTTTCAAACGGCTGGCAATATAAACACTTCGCTATTTTCTCCACCAACTCTCGAACATACCAAAAGGTAAAAGAAGGTTATAAAAACACATATTTCCATAATTAGTTTTTAAACATATCATTATACCTTGGAAGAAATAAGTTTTTATACTAACTTGTACATGTTTATTTGAGTACCGCACATAATTCTAACTGCTGGAGGCAGTGAAACTACAGCATCCCTATTTAGGGTATTTTTTTAAGGTAGTGGGATAGAAAGAGGATAGGGCAGAGCAAGATGGGGAAGTACTTGGCTATTAAGATCTGATTACATCTAAAGTAATTTTAAGCAACGTTTCGTTTCTCTTCTTTCTAGATACTGAAAGTATCTACCACTCAGTAACACGCCGCAAATATACTTTTTTAAATTAATGATTTGTGAAATATTAAGAAATTGATCAAATAAAATTTACTCGCGCACGCCAAGTTTTGAACCCGCGATATCCGTACTCGTTACAAACTATAAAAACCACTCAACCATGAAGGCCTTCAAATAATGAAGTCATCAGTGTACTTTTAGCAGAACATACTATTATTAAAATTTATATTTTTTGTCTGTAACACCAACAATACTTACTTTTTAAAAACTTTTGGTACTTATAGACCAAAAAGGGATACACTCAGAAGAACACACTCAGGACAAGCTCTCCCATATGTCACAAAATGTTAAAAATATAAGTGGCCCCTTCACAAAATAAAGTAAAATACTCCATCATAAGGAAAACAAATAATTTATAAAATGGCAAAACTTCCGCCGTCAAATATGGTCAGTTCGAATTTGCGAAAATACTTTCCGTGTTTTCACGAAGTTACTTCTGAGAACTTGATTTTTCACTTGGCAACAACAGATCCTGGATATTAAACATCGACAATAATTCTTCCTGGAGGGCTGTTTGAACTTTTTATCCCTTTTCACCGCTATCCTTCCTCGATTCTTAGAAACTAGTCACATGAATTCATACCCATTCCATCATCTTCTTTAAATTTGTTTTTATATCGTTTGGGTTGGTTTTCCCTGGGCTTTTCCAAATACATTATAATAATGTATAATCTCACCCTCATGAATATTTTTTTCCAATAGTTTTTCGTGGATCAAATATAACAATAAAACGTTGACCCGTTCTATGTTTTCAAGGACAAGCAAACCCTGATCGTGGTTAAGCATAGTATTAACAGATAGGATGAAAGTAGACTGAATACAATACAAATGATATCCCTGAGGCGAGTTTGTTTTTGCCATGAAAAATGACTTCATGATTATTTGGAGCCAAAAAAATTACTATAGAACAATAAGAAACTATAGAACATATTATATCGGGATGTTCTATATTAGCACCGTCCGAGTATACATTAAACATAACTTGATTGATATAGTACCATATTATGAATACGAACCAAATTCATTTTTAGAAAACGAATTTTATAAAATATATTATGATAAAACTATACTAACAGACCGAACGATTACCCGATATAGTTTTACATGACAAAATTAAAAAAATAACTTATATCATTGATGTTGCTATTCCAAATTCCTGTAATATTAAAAAATCTGTTAATGGAAAAATAAGAAAATACACAGATTTAGGAAATGAAATAAAAAGAATTTGGCGTTCTCAGTCTATAAAAATATTACCATTCGTTATTTCGGCTACTGGCATTATACCTAGCTCTCTCACTAAAAATTTAGGCGTATTAGATCTATCAAAAAATTTATATATAAAGATGCAAAAGTCGGTCATTTTGAATACATGTAGGATAACGAAAGATTTTTTAAATATTTATGTTGAGGAATCAGTAGGATTTATAGGCCCTGTTAGAAGTTCTACAGAGCCGAACCCTCTTATATGAAAATATCTGGAGTCGGTGAATTATTTTCCCATTTGATCTCTGGTGAGTTGACGTATTGTTCTTGTATTGTTTTGTATTTATTTTGCTTACATAATGCACTTGCATAGTGTTGATTGACTAGATGATCATTTGTGGAAAAGTGAGTGGAAGAGTTTAGTTTTTCCTATGGGGAAGATTTAACCCGGACAAAAATCGGAAGAAATAAGTATAATTTATTACGTGGAATCATTTTGAAATAAGAAATAATGTATTATTGTTATAATATGTGAAATTATTATTGTTATATCAATATTATATAGCTTTGAATTGTGAATTTAGTTGGAAAGTAAAATATATATATTTCTTTAACTATAATAAAAATTTTAATATTGAAACGGAAATGGAATAGTTAAAATAACAGAGTAATAAGTTTGTGACGATGTGAGACGGAATGAATCAAAGTTATCTTGGAAATAAATATATTCTTGTGGGGTAGTCTATCTACTCCGCATTAACTTTTGGGAAAATCGTTTGATGGTTAGGAGAAGTTAAGTAATGTTGCGGAATAAAGTTATTGTTTAGTTTAATACCTGGTTAATTTGATTATTCGTTATTATTTAACGATATCAACTTTTCTATTTTATTTTACATATGATTTCACTTCAGAGCAGATTTAACTTAGTCAATAAAATATTTAAAAAAAAAAACAACTATTCAAGTCGTGTATTTTTTCTATTGCTATCATTTGTCAATATTGTAAAAACATTAACGTAAATAGTTATTTTTTTATTCTCTTTTTTCTTCGAGTTCAATAGTAAAAAACATACCGCCTTAGTATTGCTACAAAAATGCCTTAATTCTAAAACGGAACTCCAAATACCAGCAGAACAAAACATGTTTAAATAACTTCCTAACCATCAAGCCGTTTCTCCGGAGGGGTAGGCAGAGATGACGGACCGCCTAACAACTCGGTCTTGGCACACACTTCTTGCCTCAATCAAATTCATACATCGTCCAATACGTACTCTTCTATTTTTCTGACACTTTTTTTTTTAATGTGTTTATTCAGGTTTTTTATTTGTACAATATTGTATCTTACTTAAATCCTACAAAACTGATCAATCAGTTTGATTGTAAGAAATCTCTCACTTTTCCTATTTATTTGCTTATAATAATATATTTAAATCTCAACTTGATATGCGTAATACATAATATTTACTTAATAGTATATATCTAATATAAAAATACTTACTAATTATTATAATGCTTATGATCATAATGTACGATAATAATTGTTTTATTTTTAACAATGGTTAACAGTTCTAGGTATTTTTCACAATATTATTTGTTTTTGATATTATTTAGTTTTCACAGATATAGGTATTCATCATCAATATTATTTGTTTTCATGTTTCACGGTGGTAGAACGATCTAATTTTCGTTTTGATTTTTGAATAAGATGTCTCATTTTTAATGTCTAACTTGACATGGCCCGACTCAAGTTTTTAATTCACTTAATCGTTCCATTTCTAACTCGGGCGTCCCTGACTTCTACTACCATTCACATTTGCGTCATACATTCTCCTTCTACTCCTTTCCTCGTTCATTCGCTCTACATGCCCAATCCATCTAAGCGTCCCTTTCTTACATCAGCTTGCAATCTTTGCGGATCTCTGCATTTCTGATCATACATGGTTTTACCACACATATGCCTCATGGATCTCATTTCTACAGCATAGGTCCACTTTCAGCCTTCTTTTGCCAGTTATTTGCCTCATTTCCATAAGAAGTATAGTGCTTTAGGTACCAGCACTCAATTATGGACTGCTAGCTTCGCTTCTTTGCGATATTTTTTATTGGCGCCAACCGCGTTCAGTCCTCTATTAGTCACCTGTATTTACTCTTCTTTCAATATCTCTGTCAGCCTTCCCATCTCATCATTAACGCATTCTTCACACATATTTCGTTCATCCTAGACACGGGAGGCAGTAGATCTTCCATACCGTTCGCAATCAGCACCGCAAATTGAAGACATACTTAATAATATATATTTTTTTAATTATTAATTAGTTAGTTGTCATCGGTTTATTCCCATAAAATATTCTCAAAATCAAACCGCAAAATAAATTCTCTGAACATAAACGGAAACGATATGAACTTAATTTAATTTAGAAATCATCGGGTTGGCGGCGCAAACACCGAAGAACGAAGTTTTCTAATTATTATTTCCCCCGGGTCTTCATTACAAGAGGTAAATATTGATGAATAAGCAGAAAACGGAATTTCAGAACAATGTTCGGTACAATTATAACCAACTCCTTTTTCAATTTTTGAAGACAATATTAGCGATTCTTAAATGAAAATTTGAAACAGAAAAATCAGAAAAAAATTTCGCAATTCTTAAACGAAAATTTGAAACAGACAATAAAAAAAATATAGGTCACATTTAGGACTTGAATTCAGGACCCTCGTCTTGCCGAGACGCCGTTCTACCAACTGAGCTAATGGGATCCTATCTACTTCGGTCAACTGTATTATACTTCGAATTAGAACTACCAAAATTATCTCTATTTTCTCATCGCAATCATAGGATCCTGGGTTCAAGTTCTAATTGTGACCGTATCATTTTCTAATGTTTCTGTTTAAATTTTTCATTTTAATTAACATACTAATCGTTTTCAATAATTATATATTGAAATTTGAGGTTATTCAAAAAAAATAAAAAAAAACTCTTTTTTCGTTTAACTTGTTCAGAAAGTTCAGACAATTTTATTATACAGTTATAATTATTGGTTAACGTAAGAATTTCGGATTCTATAATAGAATTTAAATATACCACATTTTTTATGCGAATACTGCTGCTCCAAACTGTTTGGAGCCAGAAAGATTATGGGATCCCAAATTATTGGGGTATATTACGAAGGTGAAGATATTTTTAAAAAAATTTATTTATTTCTATACATACATACAGTGTATACCAAATATTTACATTTGTATATAATACATAAATTTAGAACTGTTGTTAATATAGTGTTTTTTTTTTTTTTTTTAATTTTTTTTTTTTAATTTTATTTTTTTTTTTTATTGGGGTGAGGAAAGAGATGGGTAAAGAAGGGAAAGTACCTGGCTATTCAGATCAGTTAACAAATACCAATTAAAGTCGTGTATCGCTTCTGAATAGTGGTATTCTCTCAATGCAATAATGATAATAACTTTTCTCTCTGAAACGCGCCACAAATACGCCATATATGTTATTTTAGACGAATAAATTATGAAATAACACAAATTAATAAAAAAAAATTAGTTGGGCACGTCGGGATTTAATATAACTACTCAACCACGGAGGCTGTCAAATGAGTTATGAACTGAGATATGCATTTGATTACCTACAAATGATAAATTAATTAAAGCAATACAGTTTAGAGTGTGCGCTACAGCGCATTGAATAAATACATGTATGATTGAAAAATTACATGGGATTAGGTTATAGTTAAACTAAGCAAAAAATTTCATCGCGGATGAAATAGATGAAATAAGTTAACAAAATAAGCGTTTAGTTCTATGCAACGAAATTCTGCTATCAACACCAGTAAAAGAGACATTTTGATATAGAATTGATAAATTTAAGATGAAAGTAGGCTACATAATAGAATGATATCTCTGCCATAGAAGTAAGTGTGGTTTTTATTTGATTTTGAACATAGTGAAAATGTGCGTAGTTCTTATCGGATTGTCATTTATCTAGTTCCCACCTATCTCCAACCGTGCTCCACCCTGCTGAAAAATGGTTTGAAATTTGACAAAAATAAACAATGAAAAAAAGACTCGCATTTTGAGTGCATTTGTTTGGAAAAGGCCATAACAAGAATTGAACTATTGGAAGCAAGTCATTGATGTTCATCGTGTGTATAATCTTTAGAAAAATGAATTAAACTATATTGAAAGTGCTTATACATTCATCGTGTTGTGGCCACAATTATTGCCTCTAGGTATCGTGGTAGAACACATGTGATTGTGTCGTTCTTGAACTACTCGTATCTATATTGTGTTGTGTGCTGCTTCGTAGTGAGTGATTGGTCTCCCTTTTTTCCTTCTTTCATACTTTGGAGGATTGGTTTTCATTGTCAGTTTAAATGGATTGATGACTAAATGATTCTGCGGTTCTCCAAATCCCCAGAATCCGAGGTTGCGTGGTTAATTTTAGTGTGAAATAACGATAATTTGGATAATTCTAATTTTTGTTTTTTATTTTAACAAAACTCACTTATAATAATTTTACGAAACAAATAATCGCGTACGCTAAAGGAGGTTTAGGGTCAACCCGACGGCAGGACTGCTGAAGACAGAATGATATTATTTACAGAATGATATGTTTACAATGATACCAGCCTCACAAGAATGTGGGTAAAAATAATATTGTTGTTATTTTCGGGAGATGCAAACTCCTTATAATTTACCCCACAATACCTTGTTTCATTCCTACACACATAATCACCTAATTCCAATAAACATAATTCATTTCGTTTCGTTTCATATTCATTTGTTGTCCATTATTCATGTTCATCTGAAGCTGTAATTCGGAAACAGTTTCGGATGCAAGAGTAGTCAAACCACGAAGTTATCTAAAACAGTCCAAGTGCATTGTATGAATATCTAATATTCAGACTACTATCAACATGTCTACTCTCCTGGTTAACATATTGTAAATGTTAAGATATTTGCACGAACATACATGGTTATAATCGAAATTGCGGGTGCCAGGTACCATGCAGGTACTATGTTAGTTGTCAGAAATGAATCGACAATAGAAAATACTTTAAAATAATCCTAAATACCTGCATTATGGTCCTGACGACCTTCTTAGAAAGCGTCCTACCGCCTATAGGACCAACCTGCCAGTTGTCCTCCCACTTTGAAGGAGTTTTATATTAACAATAATAATAATAATAGGATAACGAAAGATTTTTTAAATATTTATGTTGAGGGATCAGTAGGATTTATAGGCCCTGTTAGAAGTTCTACCGAGCCGAACCCTCTGATATGAAAATATCTGGAGTCGGTGAATTATTTTCCCATTTGATCTCTGGTGAGTTGACGTGTTGTTCTTGTATTGTTTTGTATTTATTTTGCTTATATAATGCACTTGCATAGTGTTGATTGACTAGATGATCATTTGTGGAAAAGTGAGTGGAAGGGTTTAGTTTTTCCTATGGGGAAGATTTAACCCGGACATAAAATCGGAAGTAAATTAAAAAAAATATATATATATTATCTAATAAAATACATATTTATCATGGTAAATAATAATAGGTAAATATTGTATAAATATAAATATTGTCTTCTTCAAAGGTCTCGCTGTTGCTGGGTTTCAGCAGGTTTCATTTCTTCACCAGACTTTCATGGAAGAATATGTTCCTCAGCATGGCCACCTTAGATAGAGGACGCTTGGGTATCTCACAGCCAGTTTTCACATCTGTCGAGAGAAGAATACTTTAATGGTCTTTAGCCATTATTCTAATTGATGGAGGCCAATAATTTTCGCCGGTTTTCTTCGATGCTGGAATCTGAAATCTGGACTCTGGCGGGGTAATGATTCTTGAAAGAATCTCTCCACACAAAGCCTTAAACTTTTTGTTGTTATTTTGTTGGTACTTTTTTAAAAATTTCACTTTGTGATAATACTATACGAATTAAGTTTAAAGTTTTTAATGCACAATATTTGTTTTTAAATTCATTATTATTACCATAAATTTACCTAAATTCCTTGATTAGCCTACATCAAAATTTATATTAAGACTCATCCCACGTTTCAAGTGCAAAAAGCTCAGGGGAATTAAATGTTGGCTTATTAAAGTATGGAGCCAGCAAAACACCCGCACGAGTTTCATAAAAATGCACGAGTTTCACCCGAGCATATTCATCACATTTCCTAAAGTAATCTAATATTGCTGCAGGCCTCGAAGGCTTTCCTTGATGGCGGAAAAAAATGTCGAGGTTACTCATAATGTTTTGTGCTCGTATATTTTTGATGCGTACCAATTCCCGGATGAAAATGGAATGAAAGCAAAAACCACCCTCGGTGTAAATGTGAAGAGTTTATTAACATTACACTTGATAAAAGTGTTCCGTGTCTCTCAGATAATATTACGAGATAGAATAAAGAAGGGGTGCATTACGTTTTCAAGGTAAAATACAATATTCTAAGGGTAGGTATTTTTTCATTCGACTCTGAGGGACGCGACCACCGCGGTGGGAAAATGTTATTATTTGACTAAGCTTCTTTTATATCATTAGTCTCGCTGTGAAAGGTACGTTAGCCCTGCAGGTGACAATAATTAAAAAAAAAAATGATATTGTTTTAGATAGCTTAATAATATGAAGCAGATACTTTGTGACATAACATAATAATAATAATATAATATGAAGTTTACTTATAAGTATTTTTTAAATAATGTAGTTGCAAAGCCGCACCGCTGCGACACAGGAATGCCTTAGTGAGATGTGCAGATGATTTTTTTTTATGTTAAATACTATTGAATAAATAAATAATTGGATTTTTTTTCATAGCGCCGTTTTTGTAAAAAATTACCTCAGGGCGCTTATATTATAATTTATAATAAAACAATAACTTAATAAAGACCGTTTTATTTTTAACCGTAGCTTCTTCAGGGCAGCAATAATAAACTACAAAAATCTACAAGTAACATGTGTTTTGCTTTTACAGTTGATGCATCAAATGGACTGGGATTCGAAGAGGAGGTAGGGGTAGGGGTAGGTGGAAGATTGGGAAGAGAGTGCCATGTGAATGTCAGTAGGGAACAACCCAAGTATCGGACTATAATTTAGGTTGATTGGTTTGTTGATGACTTTGCTATTACTGTTTTTAGCTTTCGTAATTTTAATTCTTCTAAATTGTCTAGTCTGATCCCTATTTCGTTTTTGTGTAGTAACCCGACGCCCGCATGAGATGGTTGGGTAGATTTTTAGATTTTAGTAGTATTATGGTGCCCTGAAAAAACTAATGTTGCAGCGAAACCTGCTCGGAATTAGGTATAAAAAATAAATGTTGTCTTTCCATGACAAAACCATTATATGGACCAATTTGAAAATACCAACAGTACACGAATTATTTAATGCATCAAAACCACTGTTGCTAGGCGATACAAGTCGAGACGAAGAAATGTTGTTTACAACCTAAGTAAGACTATTGACTCCAATTAAACACCTTAGGTTTCGATGAACCTTTTTCCTGGACAACAACATATTAGTGTAGTCTAAACCGATTACAGCAGGGACTATTCGCAAGCCTGAACACCTTCACAAACTGAGAAAAACAACTTGTTTTTTTTTCAAGTCTGAAACCTCCACGACAGACACTACATTTATTAACCGATACCACAAAATATTTATGTTATTAAAAATTTGCAACTGGTCGAGACAATGCCCTACAAACGCGCTCGTATCTGATAACTTGACTTGTAGTCTTTGATTTTCACCTGAAAGCTGCGTCACCTGCCACCGCCATCGCTGACGTCATGGACAACTGAACCAGACCGCCCGCTACTTGACTACGTGCAACGTGTACCTACTGCCGGCACTCGAACAGCTGATAAAGCGAAGGCATCTCTATTAAAACATTACGATAGTCGGGCGTCTCCGTGTGCCGGCCCATATTGAAAACTGCATTAACTGCCACAGCCACCGCTGACGTCCTAGACAACTAAACCAGACCACCTGCTACTTGACTATATGCAACGAGATACCTACTGCTGGCCACTTACTGCTGGCTGCCGACTGCTGGCCGCTGACTGTTGGATACCTACTACTGGCTATCTGCTGTGACCATCGCTGACGTCATCTGGGCGCGCTGATCCAAGCAACAGATGCACGATGTGCTTCAATTTGAGTCATCATTGAGGGCATTTCTTTTGGACAGTCCATAACCTCTTTTTCTATTTGTGCATTAACACAGTAGTATTGAAGTACCTACATACTCTACTTCTTGCAAATTGGGTTGGCTGAAAAAATAGGAAGTAACTATAAGCTATACCCCTTTGTACTTTCTGTATACTAATACAATAAATGTAATTAATATGTGAATTTTACTTTGTATCGTCTTTAATTTTATGATGATTTGGACAAAACACTTCTGGTGTATATTTAAATCATTACACAGGTCGATGTTAAACTTTCACCCGCAATCAAAAAACAATACTATTTTTGATATTAATTAATTTATTTATTTACGCCCAAATTGAGTTTCGTGCATTGGAACGAAATGTACAGTATGCAAAACATTTTTTTATTTATCTTTTTGTATTAGATACAATAATTATTTACGCCCAAATTGAGTTTCGTGCATTGGAACGAAATGTACAGTATGCAAAACATTTTTTTATTTATCTTTTTGTATTAGATACAATAACTTAAGATAAAAATATTTTAGAACATTATTTGATAATGTGGGCCTCGCATTGCTTTACAATTTAACATTATTCAATATAAAGATAATGTGAAATAATAAATTTAAGAAAATTCAGTAATTATGAGGTACAGTTGCATGTAATTATTTTGTCTATTGAATTGGTATTGTGTATTACGTATAATATATGTTCCTCTGTTTAAACATTTTAATTTTAAATTTGTCTTTCTATATTTTGCCTTCCACTGTAACTAAATTTTTTACATTACATACTGTACAAATTGTATTCTGCAAAATCATGTAATATTATGTAAACAAAAAAAATAATTTCTTCATATGAAGCGGTTACTTTGTGATGTGGCATTATAATTTAAAATTAAACAATAACTTTGTAAACATCACTTATAGGTAAATACTTAATGCCGACCGGGTTTTGCTACAACCGTAGCTTCATCAGGGCAGTATAATACGGCCCTGATGAAGCTACGGTTGTAGCGAAACCCGGTCGGCATTAAGTATTTACCTATAAGTGATGTTTACAATGTTATTGTTTAATTTTAAAAAAATAATACTACCTGATAAAGAATAAAAAATGTTTTTTTCACTAACGCCATAATTTTGTTGTAATATTTTTTTAATGCTCCATTATAAAGTTGTATGAAAATAAAACAAAAATAAAGTAATGGGATAAAAAAGTAAACAAAAGAAAATAAAAATTGTTTAATAATACTTACCTAATATGATAATGATAAATTTTATAATCACCGTTGAATCCAAGAAATATTTTTGATAATATCCCAGTAGCCAATAAGTAATTTTATCATTTTACTTACGTATGTGAAAAATTTATAAACTTAAAATTCTTTTAAAACTTGAAGATATGTGGGTTTTAATCCTATGACTCCTTTGGGCCAAATTCAATGACCTTTCATTTATACCACGTATAATGTACATATAATAGAAATAAAATAATATTATCCGATTTACAAATATTATGGCTGATGATACTTTTTTGGGACAATTAAATTACCTTAAAATATACAAACACCTATGAAAATATACAAACATCCATGAAAATTTTACATCTACACACTTCTTAGCAATCCTGAAAATATATCAATGAGAAACATTTCTCAGTTCATTCTTCCGCACGGACCTGCTTCCCTTAAGCCACTTTGTATCGAGAAAGTTGAACCATCATCCCGGCGGAACTGTAGCATAAAACATGATTACTTTCATATGTGAACAATTCATGCGATGCGCTGGTGAAAAGCTATACAGGGAGGATTTTGGGGGAATATGTAGCCTCGGAAAATGCTGAAATTTTCAAGTCCATTGTAGCGTATCTAGGCCAAACGGATCCGCTAACAAACACATCGCCAAAAAATACATTTTGAAATTGAATCAATACGAGCTTTTCGCCTTGGTGTTGATTGTGATGCATTTGGGGTGGTCAAAAGAGGCTTAAAAAGTTCAGTTCTAATCCATACGTGAATGAATCTCTCAAAAATTTATTGAAAATTTATCGGATACGAGGTAGTCCAAAGTGAATGCCGTGAAATGATTTATTTAAGCAATCGATTGCTTAACATTTCTTTGCCATGTTCATTAATTGCTCAGATAGAAAGGTATTAGTACCAGTTTTACAAAAAAACTGAAATTTCGATGGAAATCAGAGTGTTTTAGACTATTTGTACTATGTATACAATATTCCGTTTATTGTATTTGTATCGACAAACGTTTGGTTTGCGCCGAAACCGGTGAGCGTTTGCGTGAAAATAAAGTATTTTTTACCAAAGTTAGAGTGTTTTTACCTAAGAATATTTTAATATAGTTCTTTCGAAACGGAAACAGTACATACAAACGAAAAGTTTTTTTTTATAATTGGTGTTTAGTACTAAGCATCAGGTCCTTACTTATTTCCTAAGGTAGCACTGGCGTAAGACTACCATTCATTATTGAAAAGAAGCTTTAAATGGCTTTAGCCGTGTTTGGTGACAAGATTTGAATACTAATTCGTTTTATCACACATGTATGAAGAAAAATGAGTTTTGCTGATTAATTAAAATCCTGTTAAAAAAGGGACTGCAGGTGGTTTCTTAATACAATATTAATGCTTTTACCTGATAATATATAATGACGAAATGCAAAAATATAATGATTTTAATGAGCATATGTTCCGACGCCGCCTTAATAAATATATTTTTTACTTAATTTTTAACCAATTCAATTCAATCAATTATTTTTGAGATTTTCTACCATGTGTGCAAAGAACAGGTGTGTCTTTTTTTAAGTTTTAGAACATGAAAAGAAACTTACCTGACCACAGCTATTTTTGTCGCCAGATATGATTCAGATAATAAAATTGTTTTTAAATAAAGAACTTATAAGAAAAGTAAATAGATACGGTAGTTTTAAAGGTCGCGGTATCTTATGCAATCAGGAAAAGTAAATAAATACGGTGGTTTTTAAGGTCACTGTATCTTATGCAACCAGAAAAAGTAAAAATATATCAAGGTAAGTCAGTGTTTTACATTAAGGAATAGTCGACATAGTTATGAATTATTTACCTAAATATAAAATGATCAGTTTTACACCATGACATTCACGGAAAACAATAATCAAACTTACCGATTTTGGTTGTTTGTATGTGGTTGTTAGTCCAGTGAACTCAAATTGGCTTTGAATTTGAGTGCATTTTATGAATAAAATTATATTTATTTTTATATTTTTTAATAATTGTCTTTTTTTATTTTAACTATTTTCAAAATTGGAATTATGATGTGCGCTAGTAGTATTAAGACAAAGTTTTTTGAGTCACTCACCAAATGTAGTAAATACCGAATTCCTTTCTTTTAATTTTTGTTTTTTATAGGAACGAAACTTCAAAACGACTTCACGTTCAAAGTAAACACCCGATCCGCGGATATAAGTCACCATACTAAAATTCTTTCAAATACTCTATTCTCAGATCTGTGGCTGATCAAGGTGAAGAAAAATAGATAGACAAAAACTGCTTGGTATTTCAAATGCGAGAATAGGATATTAATAACTAACTTATAAAGCTTAAAATAAAGTTTATTACGTCTAGACGCAGATTACATTTATCTTCTTAATACTTTGAAAGTTCCAAAATGTGTTCATATTTATAATAAGACTTTTCAAATGATTAACTAACTTTCATAAGCTGATGTGATACATTTTTCAACCGATTGTGAGTTTTAAAATATTAAAAACATTAGTTCGCATGACAAAGAAAATAATCTTCTTAGGAGAGTGAGAATAACGAGAGAGAAGAAGTATCACACCAAGTGATGATCAGTGGGAACTCTTCATTTTTTTACGAGAAAACAATAAATAATGTGAAACCGCACAAGAGTCCCAACTGCCCCTAACCTTATGAAGCCAGGGAGGAGATGGGTGTGAGGAAGGTGGGGAAGTTTCTGGCTATTCAGATCTGGTCACCACGCACAACCAAAGCCATTTTAAACAACATTTCAATTCTGAATAGTGGTCTCACACCAAGGCTATAAACTACTCCCAACCCAAACTCTCGACTTCTACATCGAAGCCAACACCCACCAAATAATGCTTTACATTATTTAAAAAAGCTCCCCAGAACTGCATAAAAAGCACCATTCTAGATCACATATAGATCGCCAAGCCTAGAGTATTATTGAGACTTTTATTTCTGAAAGTGTTTTCCACTCTGTAACGTACCGCAAATATGTTATTATAAATACGTAATTTCTGAAATAACATTAATTATTCAAATAAAATTTACTTGCTAGTCGAGAGGCTTTCTCCTCGACCACGGAGGCCGTCAAATATTGAAAACATGCAATAAAAGCAAACTCAATAAAGTATAATTGAACCAAATTCTAAATTTTATTTCTTTCTGGTCGGACCGATTCATAGAAAGAGTCAGCTCGAAAAAAATATGTTATTGTCTTTTATAGCACATTATTATGGTCATTCATCAAGTGTCATAATTCTTCTTCTTCTTCTTTCGTATGGTGGGGGGGTCAGAGGGGAACATCTAGGTTAGCGAGCTAGTCTAGGGCCTTAGGCATCGCTTTGTCGACCTCATCAATCCCGCCGGGGAATGAATGCAGCGGGCATTCTTTGATCATATGTTCGGTGGTCTGCACCGCACCACATTCATAAATCATATGGTCACAGCGGCTGTGGGAGGACCTAATCCTATTGATGGCGGACCAGATTTTACGAGGTAAAGTTGGCAGTGAGAATCCAGGCTGTCTCTCAGTGGGGTTGTGCACGAGATGCGCATTTCTCACGTCGGCCAATTGCCACTCAATTTTCCACCCCTCTTTTGGAGTGAGAGGTATGTGGAGAAGCCTCTCTCTTTCCATCCAGTATTTTCGGGACTTCAAGCGGCATGCAGGGTTAGAGACGACATCATTGGTCTTACTCATTGGTGTCATCATTTAAAAAGCATTTGCATATTGAAATATTGCGTTATTTATGATTTTTAAAGGCACTGAAATTTCAGCATTTATAGAATAGGCTTTTAGAATATTTTCTGAGTGCATTTTGAATGAAGAATTAGTAAAATTATTGAAAGGATTCCAAGCTGTAAATTAATCATCTAGTTGATTGTACATATATGAGTAGGCAGAGATTGATATTGAAAAATAGTTAAATAAATGCATAGTATTTAATTTTTATGTTTTATACAATTTTAAAAGTTTTCACTAAAAATATCAAATAAAATAAAGTTATATATGAAGTAACAGGCATACTTTTTACATTACATCAAACTGAAATATTCAATCGTAATCTGCTATTTTTCTTACTTCAATATAAATTGTACTTAAAATATGAAAACTGATAACAGATTTCATCAATTAATGTTTGCACATAATTTATTACTTATTAAAACATAAAATATAAGGAATAAGAACATTTTAAATACTTTAAAAATAAAATGAACTTTGCGAAAGTTGTCTCTAAAAAATGAAAAAAGTTGTACTAAAAGGGTGCATTCGGGTGCAAGTCGCAGTGAGATTTTATTTGATTTACAAAAATCACCCAGGATATACTTGCAGAAATACGGAAGCGGTTTATTTTATTCAAAAGTTTTCCAAATTATTATGATAAATGCTCTTGTAAAGTGGAATAATTAAATATTACTAACTAGATTGTAGTGGCACGCTACTGGTATCGCCCATAGGATTTAAAATACGCCGCTGCCACGACCAAATAACAAATAACAAAAATACTTTTGGCCGTGAAAATCTTAAATCATATTAAATATGATGTAGGTACATAAGAAAATAATTATTGCCTTTTAGTATAAATCTGGCGCAGACCCGTGAAATATAACGGAATATTATAATTGTGGAATATGTAAAATTAAAATTTTATGTGAATGGTAAAAAAAAAATATATTTACGAAACTGTGATAGTTTATTATGTCGCATTTTATCGCTTGTCTAAATTCTTCAAATATCAGATTCAATTTTTAAAAAGACGATCGTAATATTTTTCAGTTATAGTGTTGAATTCTGCACACAATCAGTTCCGATTTTGAAAATGACCCTTAAATTCAATGAAAATCCGAGTTCCAGCGTTCATTGAAGCAGTATTTCAATACACTATTAGTATTTTTGATGAGTCACAGCAAAGTCAATACTGTCCAAAAAATTTAATTTTCAAATTAAAATTAACTTTTAATATACACAACTTTTAAATAATCATTATTAATTTTGAGGAATTATATTCATCTTACTTAATTTATCTTACTTTAACCAACCTTATTTTATCCATCATTGCAATAGATGTATTATGTTAGGGAAGATTTATATGATTAAAAAAATACAAATCAGAAATAATGTTAAATATCAATAATTAATAAATTTGTGAAATCGTGAAAAACTAGTGCAGCTTCCCCCAAACAGCTATACACCGAGTGAGCCATGGAATTGACCGTCAGACCTATCGTTTTTCTCCACTACAAACACATATAGCGTATTAATTTATTTTTTGTTTTTGTGTTAGAATTCCATTTATTTATTTATTTTTAAATTTGATTATAATTAAATAAAAAAATAAAAATTAAAACAAAACATAAATCATAAATAAAAAATATAAATTGTGAACAGTGTTTCAACTTTGCTTTGTGAGGGGAATTATTGTCAATAATATTAATTGTCTTCTCTTACGGTAGATAATGACATATGTAATATTTCAGTTACTGAATATGCATTCAGTACGAACTTTGAAGCTCTAATCAAACGCCGTCATGTTAAATCACATGAGCTGTGATTGACACGATCAGCTATGTCACAATTAATGTAACTGTACTACTTACTACTGGCCATGGCATGTTTTGCATAATAAGAGTACATATACTACTGTGCCTATCGCATTGGAGATTATTACAGTATTACAAATTTCTAGTACTGTATAAATGGATAGGTAATAAGATCCCACATTATATTTATAATAATAACATATATAATACTAACATATATATATTATTGAACTAGAATTCCCTCACCAAACACAAGAGCATTGTCTCTTTATGGTGGGGAAAGGCTACTTTAATTTCTATTGTTTTATATCTTGTTTATATCCTGTATACTTACTTATCTATGTAAAAAAAAAAATTTTTCAAATATTAAATTATTTTTTAATAAAATAAAATACTTTTTTGTTTTAAAACCACGATATTTATTAATTTAAGAACCGACCGGTTTCGCTTTACTTAAGCATCATCAGGGTACAAATTAATACTGATGATGCTTAAGTAAAGCGAAACCGGTCGGTTCTTAAATTAATAAATATCGTGGTTTTAAAACAAAAAAGTATTTTATTTTATTAAATATGTCAAACCACAAAGTGATTGCTTTCTACAATAATAATAAATTATTTTTTTATTTTTTTTTAAATTAAAAAAAATTATATAAAATTGTGTGGTTAATATCAGAAAAAAAATTAAAAAAAATACACCTTCCTTCGTATATTTTTTATATGCCCATATGAGCTTTTACAAAAATGTGACTGATAAAATAATTTTGTGGAACATCTTTAAATAGTATAAAACAAAGTCGTTTTCCGCGTCCATCTGTTACTGCGCTTAGTTCTTCTAAACTACGAAACAGATTTTGATAGGGTTTTCACTATCATTTCTGTGTGTAGGTTTATATACATGATTCGTGGATATTTTATTTATAATAAATAGAGCAATGTCGATGTTTTATTATCAAGTCGTAAACAAAATATTTTCGGGCGCTTACATTGCTAACGCTGGCTAAACCTTATGAGATACATCAAAATAATGTTCTTCAAAATTCTATAACTTAAAAAGGCCTTTTATAAGGCCCCGAGCAACGCCGGATACACGTCAGCTAGTTATTGAAAAAAGGAAAAATTTGTTAAAGGAATTATAAAATAGAATACATGCAAAAGAGTAATAAAGACTAACATTAATATTTATTAATGAGGTATTTTCTTATAGCCTTCTTGTAACTAAATTCCATGCAGCTGAATATATCTACTATTACTTCTGAGAAACTATTGCCAACTATATGTAATCCAGGTACAAGCGAGTATCTAAATTACTCAGTCCTGATATTGTTGCATTAAAAATGATTTTTGATCGTATTTCTAGTTGGTATAAGGAAGGTAATTAGGCTAAGTAAATCAGGGCTATCTATTATACCATTATTTTATTTATTAATTTTAAAATCTGATGGCGTGTATACTTTCACTATTGCATCATTTGTAGGAGTTTTACACGTTTTTTTTTTCCTTTTTTCGTCCAATTTCAATATGGGTTGTCCTTTAGTGTATTTGGGATGAAAAAATAATACGTTCTATCTTGGTAACCACCGATTGTCACACAATTTAAGATGGCGGACTTTATTGGACACCTTTCATCAGTTGTTTTACGTAAATAGGTAAAGGATGTGGAAAAAATGCTGTATGCGTATTTCGATTATTATTTAAATGTTGATGAAAAAAATATTATTTATTATTTTTATTGGGGATCGTGACCGTGTTTTAATATTCGGTATTGTGAATTTAGCGTGTAGTATTTTTGTGCCTATAATATTATTATACAATTTAACGCCTGTGAAATAATATCCGAAAACAAATCTGTCAAAACGTAAAACACGTATTATTTTACCGAGACGAGTGTTGGGATAAAACTTTGTGTTTATACCAATAATTTCGCGGAATGAAAGGTGGGTATATTTTAATACAATGAAAACATATTTTTCCGTAATCGAATAATATTGCGGTCTTCACTGTTTTTACAAAAAAATCATTTTTTCAGTTTAGATAATTTTTTTACTAAAATTCATATGAAAATTATACATTATATTAATCATTTACTTGCGATTTAGTTTACGTCTAGTATTTCTATAGACCTCGACTATTAATAAATCAATTTTGCTCGGAATCATAAGTTTTGTATGTAGGTACTTAAGTAACTACATAGTTCAAACCATATTATTGTATATCATTTAACATTTTTTTGTGTATACACATTAACCAAATATTGATTATCTGATGTTACAGCTCGTACAGCAATCCACACTTTGGCGAGGTTAAAAGGCCGAATCCAATACGGCAAAAATCTAAGAATAAAACCCTAAGTACGAATACAGTTTAAGAAAGACGAAATGCCAAACGGTCCAGTTAAAACAGGATTTCGTATTCAGATTTTATGTTTGATTACGGAAGAAATAATGTTAACTTTATTCGCATAAGTAAGGTGAATTTGTGAATTATATATTATCAAAATCTTTGCACTACCTAACGGAACTTAATAAGATAACAATTTGTCATTAATCATGGTTTTACAGACTATAAATACCTAATAAAAAGCGTGTTAATGAGTTTTGTTTTTAAAAATTTAGAAGAATTTTAACTTTCTTAATTTGGGAGGTGGTCAATGGGTACCGCCGCCCCGGGAACCATACTCTGGGTTACCAACACCTCTGCCACAGGTCACCTGAAGTGGTTCGCTACGTTTGGTGACTTAGCAGGGGTGCCCGGGCTCATGGAGGGTTGTGCGTTCTGGATCACACTGATGAATGGGTTAGCCTACTTACTGCGGGGCGGGCCGGGCTGGGAGAGGCCGGTTGAGGAGGATCCAGTAAACCGGTTATCGCTGTCCGGGCCGCTGGATAGTACAGGGGCCCGACCCTTGGGCTCACGACCAAGGGTGGGCTGCCCCATCAGCCAGCGAAAAAACCCTGCCGCTGATGTTGTGCCGGTTCGTGACCGGTGAGGACCCAGCATCCAGCGTTTGGGGCGCACTGGGCCACCTCCACAGCCGGACTCTCCTGCCCATTGCCTGGAACCGCAGTCAGAAGAACATACCCTACATTTGGTGTATCCAGTTGCTCAACTCTCCAACTCCCCACCCAACCTTTTTAACCTAATCCTTCCCAACCCATCCTAAATCCCACAAACAAATAAAACAAACTTAAAAACTATGAACTCACAACAAATCAATATAAACTCAGCGACAGCGAACAGTAGGAGTCCTCAGTGTGGACCGAGGATGAAGGTGAATTTCACTAACATTCGCGGTCTGCACACCAACCTAACTCCCATCCACCACCACCTTCTCTCACAAAATCCCCATCTCCTCTTCCTTACGGAAATACAGATTGCCGAGCCCCCAGATACCTCCTATCTGAACTGCCCAGGATATCATCTGGAAAGTCTTTTCAGGCCAAAAGGAGGTGTCTGCCTTTACAGCCGCGCTGACATCAGCTGCGCTCGTCTCGCAAATATCGAGAGCGCAAAACACGAAGTGTTATGGGTACGCGTAGATCTCACCCGTATGATGAGAATTTATGCCTATATCGCTCATCAAACCTTGCCGAATCAGACACTGTTGAGTTGTTTAAATACTTGAGTGACACTGTAGATATTCTCTTGCCCCGTTACCCATCGGCCGAGTTTGTAATCCTGGGGGACTTCAATGTTCATAATGAACAATGGCTGAAGTTCTCGGGCCCAACAAACTCTGCCGGTAGATCAGCGGAATCCTTTGCTCTTATCCATGGACTAAGCCAACTCGTAGAATCTCCAACCAGAATACCAGACATCCCATCACATCGAGCCAACCTACTTGATTTGTTTCTCACTAGTGAACCACTCGGGTACAGAGTGGAGGTGACAGCGCCCTTAGGATCCTCTGACCATTGCCTGATTACCACCTCTGTCCCATCCTCCATGAACCGTCAACCCGACAAACATGTAAAGAGGAAGGTATGGCACTACAGGGCAGCGAAATGGGACGGCATGCGGTCTTTCTTCGGCGCCTTTCCTTGGAGTACTGTATGCTTTAGCTCCGAGGACCCATCAATTTGTGCACGTGAGGTAGGAGAAGTAATCACATCAGCAATGGATTGCTACATTCCCTTCTCCGTCAAATCCTCTGGAGCGGGCACAAAACCGTGGTTTGACCATCGCTGTGCTGAAGCTGTCAGACTCAAAAATACGGCTTTTAATGCACTCCGGAAGATTAGCTCCATGAATAACCTTTCGGAATACCAAAAACGGGCAAGGGAATGTAAGAGAGTTCTAAATAGAGCTAAGAGTGATCACGACCAGAGAATTGCGAAAAAGCTGGCTGACTGCCCCACTGGTAGCCGTGCTTTCTGGTCACTCGCTAGCTCGATCGGAAGAAATTTCTGCAGAACCACTTTCCCACCTCTGACTAAGCCTGATGGTCGGCTGGCTAACTCGGCCCGTGAGAAAGCTGAATTATTAGGCAAAATTTTCGCGGAAAACTCAACTCTTCAAGATAACGGAGAGACTCCCCCTTCCATTCCGCACTGCGGTTTTCAAATGGAGGAACCGAAGATCCGGAACAGAGAGGTTCTCCGAGTCTTGAACGAGCTGAAAGTCGACAAAGCCAGTGGGCCGGACGGAATACCTGACTTGGTCCTCAAGAGGTGTTCTGCAGAAATGACTCCAGTGCTCGCGAAATTATTTAGGGTCTCTCTCAAAGGTGGAAAGGTGCCAGATCTTTGGAAAAAGGCAATCGTTCACCCAATCCCAAAAAAGGGGGACCGCTCCGACCCTTCTAACTACCGCCCCATAGCCATCACTTCCATACTCTCGAAGGTATTAGAAAGGGTGGTTAACAACAAATTGCTCACATATCTCGAGAATAACAATATCCTAAGCGATCGGCAATATGGATTTCTTCGTAACCGATCGTGTGGCGATCTACTCGGATATGTAACGCATATTTGGGGGCGGTACATGGAACGTTTTGGTGAAACCCAAACCGTTGGGTTGGATATCTCCAAAGCCTTTGACAGAGTCTGGCACCGGGCGCTTGTCGTGAAGTTACCATCGTATGGGATCCACCCAACCCTGCATAGTTGGATTGCGGACTTTCTGAGGGGAAGAACAATTCAAACCGTGGTTGACGGCTCTTCTTCCTCACCGCACCAAATCAATGCGGGGGTGCCACAAGGATCTGTGCTGTCTCCGACGCTGTTTTTATTGCACATCAATGATCTCGTTGAATGTGCACCAATTCACTGCTACGCTGATGACAGCACCGTTCACGAGGGTTATCTTTTTGACAAGCCCCCTTCCACCTATGATGTCCGAACAGCTCGGAAAGTTATGAATCAAAAAATTGACCATCACCTAGAGATGGTTCGTGCCTGGGGTAAGGCCAACTTGGTCAGTTTCAACGTTTCAAAAACCCAAGCGTGTCTGATTTCGGCAAAGAGGGAGATCAATGACTGTCTGGTGCAATTTGATGGGAGCACTCTCCCCAATAAAGACTCCATTGAAATGCTTGGAGTTACTATATCAGACCAGCTCAAGTATCGGGGATCCATAGAAGCCCGAGTAAATCAGGCCTCCAAAAAGTTGGGCGTCTTGTACAGGGCTAGGAGATTCTTCAACAGTGACCAGCTGCTGACCCTGTACAAGTCTCAAGTCCGCCCAACTATTGAATTCGGGAGCCACCTTTGGGCTGGTGCCCCAAAATACTTGATAAACCTGCTTGAATCTGTGCAAAGGAGAGCGATCCGTCTGATTGACAATCCGTTGTTAACAGACCGATTGCCTTCTCTAATGCATAGACGCAATGTAGGCATGCTGTGTCTGTTCTACAGGTATTTCAATGGAGCCTGCTCCAAGGAGCTAGCAGCATTGATTCCTGATGCACCGGTGCACGTGCGCGAAACTCGACGGACACGAACTGAACACCCGTTCACGGTTGACGTTGGCTTCATGAGAACGGGCCGTTTTTACGACTCGTTTTTGTGTAAGTCGGCTCGTATGTGGAACGAGCTACCGGCATCTGTTTTTCCTCCCTTCTATAATCCGAGCCTCTTCAAGGCCCGCATTAACAAATCCCTTCCCACAGCCCCTACCTTACTCCGCCTCACAACGCCGCCCAACCGGGTGGTGACATAGTTCCCCTGTCTGTGCACTCCACAGGCAGGGACACTCTTGTGAGGTGTCACATAAAAATAAAAAAAAAATAAAAAATAAAAAACTAGAATATTCAAAATCAAGCAATTCGTTTTCTGATGTTAGAATAATCTTGAAACATCAATCCTACCGATTCAAATAATCACTTAATGAATCGATTGCCGACTGATTTCAGTTCTCGCAACATGACCCGTAAACCCCAACACTAGCTTGATTCTGATGAAATAATTCAATTACATCAGGTTCTTGAGAGTGATTTAAAGTTTTAATGCAATTCGAATGGATGCTAGCACAACACAATTCACGAAGTGTTTGATCGTTCCTGGAACATTGATGAGAGTTCTGTTACTGTAGTTAAGGTTTTGAACCCTCCACCTTCCCTTTAACCCACCCCAACTAAAGTTTCAAGGTTTTCTCTCCAACCTGACTACAAATGTACTTTAGTAGTTTCTCCAAAACCACTCCCTTACTTGTTTAAGTACCTACCTTACAAAGAAAGTGTCGTCAGAATCCTTGTACAAAAGGGGGCTTCAAATAAATTCATAATTTATGCTAATCAATATTCATTACCACATTTAAAAACATGAACAAATTCCATTAAAGTAATGCAAAATTGTGTTTTTGATTTGAAAATTTCATCCCTTGGAAATATTGTAGATACTTTAATTAAATAATGCGTGTAGAACACATCTTTGCCTTTGAATTAATCGAGCGTTTTTTGATAAATGTATTTATAAGCTCAGAAAAAATATCACGCCTATAAAAATTGATTTGAAGTTCAACATTTTCTACCTAATTTCCATTTTCTACGTACCACTTTTCTTTAATGATTTGATTGTATAATGTGGAAAATTAAGTTCCTTAGAAAATTATCGTATAAAAATAAATATTTGTGCCTAACTTCGCAAAATAAAATAAAACACGCTTTTTGGTGATGTTTTTTCTTGTACAATCAAAACAAGATGGTGGGAAGAATTGTGTTAAGAATTTAAGCCTCATCGTCATCTACATAAGTAGTGTTATTGTTAGCGATTCCAAATTTAAACGACGTGATGCATTACTTTGATACACATTTATGCAATGCGCAGGATTGAATCCGAGATTGACGCAATGTCAAAATCCTGGACCCTTACGCTATCGAGGTAATTACAATCAATATTTTGATGGATTTTTCAGCTTTTGATTTGACCCAAATATGGAATGACATAGTCCCACTGGCTCCGTTGAACCGTAGGCTCATTAAAAACGATAAGTAAACTGACTACCCGGTTTTGCACATATAAAAAAATCTGAAGTAATTGATTGATCCAAGATACGTGTCTTAGTTCATCAATAAACTAATCATTGGCATTGAACCATACCTAATTTGAACATAATGCAGACAATGGGCATCCAATTAAACCCTCTCACTTGTATTATCTCTACCCTCATTAGCAGGCCCGTTCCACCGATGCTTCCTTCGACACCTCCGTAATAAGCTAATGTGTTCAGAGAATCCGAAGGTTGAGTCCGCTCACTAAACATTGCAAACTGCATATTGCATTCAGACACTGCATACTGTATAATATTATAAAAACTGAACAACAGGGATGGACCTTGCTGAAGGAAGGTGCAATAGTTGTTCAACGCACTTTCAAATATTATACCATTGGCCATTCAATAAAAAAACCGAATCGAAGTATCTAGTAAGCTCAGACTCAAAATCAGATACCACTCGGTGCACTGTTATTATTTGGGTGCCATAAATATGTTTCGGGAGGTTGCGTTTCAATTTTTGCACAACCAATGTTTATAATTTTGTTTGGTAATAAAGAGGAACATACAAACAAACTTCTAGATTTAGAGTGTACAAAATTTCCTCCATCTTGACCAATACCCTAACAATGGGTCATTTTTTAGAAGTCTCGGGTATAATAGGGCGGTGGATTCGAATACTAGTCCTAGCGAGAGATCGTATGAGACGTCATCGGTTCCAAACGCTTGAAAAGAGGACCAACGGGACGGGACGTCAATAATGTCCGTACGAGCTCTCGCTGAGACTAGTGCACCCATTTACGATTTTAGGTCGCAAGTTCGAGTTTTTCATTCGATGGTGACGTAGATGGTGATGTCAATGCTAAACTATTCCGGGGAAAGTTTTCTCTCTTAAGATCTAGCCACCATATAACAAATAGCCCCTATAAATATTTGACAATCTACCGATTTTCATTTTCGAGGCATGGAATCAATAGAAATAAAGCCAAAATTACACCTTATCTATTTTGAAAGTAAAATTGTACTAATTAATACTAACGACCGGTCGATGGCTGAGTTAACATCGCGTTTGGGTACCGCCTAGGCGTAGTGTGTTCAATTCCTCTGCCGGCTAAGTCCTCCAACATAACACAAGCAACATTTTCAACTTACTGTTGTGGTAGCAGAAGATTTTCAAATATTGTCAGGTTATTTGTAACCCAGCTCTTTCTTTATTTAAATATGAGTAAGTTCGGGTAGGCAGTACTTATGTGCTTATAGGCATTGCACGCCCCTGAATGTAGACTTTTTTTTTAAAGTCGGAGGTGTTTTACTTACGTTCCCCGCGAGCACTTAGGCCATAGGCCCATTGTACTATCTCCCATTTTACCTCATTCCCTTGCCAGTAACCCGTTCCCTTTTATGAAGTTCACCAGGGCTGTCATTGGATATGTGGCGATGTCTTCTGGTTCCACACTGTGTCTTCCCAGGTATCTGAGCCTTATTCCCAGCAGAGCGGGACATTGGCACCATAGGTGAATTGGAGTCTCTTCCTCCTCTTCACATTTCCTACAGATGTTGGTGTTTTCCACTCCCAACAGTTGCATGTAGAGTATATTATAGTGGAGTATGTTAAACTAAATTAGTGGTGCGTATAGTGGCCAATAAAGAACAAGTTTAATTCCTTTTGAGGTCTACTAAAATTACTTATTTTTACAGTTTATTGTTTACGGTAAAACACAACCACTTAGAATCTAAATGTTGCTTGAAATGGCTTTAGTCATATTTGGTGATCAGATCTGAATAGCTGGGTAATTTTCCCCATATATCTTCCCGACATCCTTCAGCTTGGCGAACACAAACCTACCCCGTTTGGGAATGTCTCCGTCATTGTCTACGGATAGTTGGGATTCTTGTACGGTACTATTTCTACATAAAAAAACGATAGCTTTTTGAGTCGCGCTTAGGTTCATTTGGTTCTCAGTCAAATTATAAAAGCTTCCATGACACCATGTTTCATCTTTTCAGTGCACGTATTTATATCCAATAATATGGTACACGGCTATGTACGGTAAATTATTACGCCAGTAAGTATTTATCTAAAGAAAAATATTTCATTTCATTACACTGGCGTCGCTCTCAAATAAAGAACTAAGTCGTTTTTTTCTCCTTTTTATGCTTAAAACATTTAAATAATAAATGACGCAAGCGAGTTTTGCATGTTTTTTCTTTTAAAAGGCTCTTTTTTTCGTTGGCTTTGTTTTTTTCAGATGAATTTTACACATCCCAATACAAATTAGCCATTAGGAATTAATGTCATCGTTATGTATTCAGTGGCATTCTATATTTATCACTTAAAAATCTGCTTTCTTACGCCATTACTGATAGAATAATACTTTCTGGAAAATATAATAAGAGCTTAACATAAAACAGCATCGCACACAAGGAAAAAAAGATGAATAGAATAGGATGTACTTAAGTGAATAGATTTACTTAAGTACACCCGTAGATGACAGTCGATATATATTCGTACAGCCTCTGTATTGCCTCTCGTCTTAAATTTATAGGTGTCATCAATTATATGTCAATACCACATCAATTATCAGTTCACAACCTTATTTTCAGTTCACAACTGCATTTTCAGATACAACTTCATTTTCAGTCCACAATCTCATTTTCAGTTCACAACTGCATGATCAGATCACAACTACATTTTCAGTCCACAATCTCATTTTCAGTCCACAATCTAATTTTCAGTTCACAAACAAATTTTAAGTCCACAATCTTATTTTCAGTTCACAACCTCATTTTCAGTTCACAATCTCATTTTCAGTTCACAACCTCATTTTAAATTGACAACCGTAAGTTCAGCTCATTACCTCATTTCCAGTTTAAAACGTCATTTTCAGTTCACTACCTAATTTTGAGTTCGAATCGTCATTTTCAGTTCACAACCTAATTTTGAGTTCGAATCGTCATTTTCTGTTCACACTCTCACATTCAATTCGCAACCTCGTTTTCACCATTATCAATTCATCTGCAAAATAAAGGACCAGACATATTCTCCAACAAATTTGAACGGATGAAGCCTGTTAGCAAAGCTTGGAAATATAAAATAAAATAAAATTATAACATTAAAAAATACGTATAGATAGAAAAATACAGGGAATAGAGTCCTATTCTAAAAAGTAAGTAAACACTATATACAGGTTGACGATCGATGATTGGGTTAAAAGTATTCCCAAAAACCATTAAAAGTAATTGATAATTTGGCGGTAATGTTACTAATTCACGCAAATCAAAGGTAACATTCTCCGTTCCTTCAATTATCGGCAACCTTCTTTCCGAGAAAGTCCTTCCAATTTATTCTCATGAGATACGGGGCACCTATCAATTAGGCTTACAATCAAGCACACGTGCGTCTTAAGGTCTTCATTTATCTTGGCATCCTTTTAAAACACTGCAAAAATCTAGGCTTCAGCCTTACCTCAAATCTGCGTAGTTCCGCAGAATTAAACTATCCAACCTAAAATTCTAATAGAGAAATAAGAAAAGCACTTTTGGATGCGTATAAACACGCGAACCAAACTGCTCTTCTGAACCACGACTTATAGGAAAGGAAGCAATCAATCTCAAATGGCGTAAAACATCACTCGCGGTTGCATCGTCCCCGTTCCTTTGCCGTTTTTCAATACTTCAAGTAAACAGTGACCTTTCCCTTACATTGAAGGCAAAGTGTGCTAAATCATATTTTATTCTTCATCATCGATTTTGGAATAAAATAAATTGTAAATTCGTTCAAAAACAAACCCGCAGACACTCTTCTTTACAGTAATTTTAGTTAGAAAAAACCTAAGCGTAGCCATTTATAAAACTTTTTGATGTTTGGATTCAAAATAGTAATATTTTTAAATTTAGAAAGCGTATTTTCTCACCTTCCAAAAACAATTGAAAGTGTTTTTGATGCGTTCAGAAATATTTAATTTATTTGGATTTTATTGCAAAGCGGAAATACTTTCAGTTTCTGATGTCAGGATCACTGGTTAAAATTAGTCAAGTACACCAATTACATAGTAAAAATTACAATTGCGCATGTGTTGACTATTTGAATCGTAATAAAAAGATCAAAATAAAATTTTGCTATGTATTATAAGCCTCTGCACGTTGGTTCGCTTCAGTCTGTGTAACGATGCTTAATTATCAGTAATCCTATTATCAAGAACCTGAGACGAGCTTTAGTTTTCGATTATTTTGCATCGAGCAACACTCGACACTATTTAAGTATTAGATGCTCGGAACGGCGAGGTTGTTGTAATCTGCTCCAAAGCTCTCTGATGTATTACGATATCCTGGACGAGAGTTTCTCAATGAATAGCCATTAACCGCTTTTAATTATATACGTGATACGGTAGATTAAATTTGCTATTATTAAATGTCAAAGCGATATCAAACACGGCTTGTAAATATACTTTATTCTCGTCAATGTCAATATATATCGTAGTGGAATTATTGCCAATTCCTTTAAATGGAGTTTTTTTCATAATGCATTAGTTGTTAGACAACGATATAAAATATTTGATACTAATTAGAATAAAATTACCTTGCAATCCTGACATCTGCTAACTTAGATGTAATGATTGCCCAGTATTTTACATAGGTAAAACTGCAAAAAATGTTCAAAGGAGGGTTGTTGAAGACTTGAAGTTCCTAAATAGTGTTAGTTTTTCATAATTTGCAAGACTCCTAATAGATAAAGCTTTTTTCTCTTTTTCGGCTATAAATTTACCGCATATAAATTAAAGGGTCACAACATTTTTAAAAATCCTTAAAAATAAATAAAACCAGTTCATTAAATAAACAAATATATGTATCAAATCGCCACATTTTAAACGCATTTCCCTTCCCTACACCTACGTTTACCTCCCCTTTCTTACCTACCCCCCTCCCTTCGCACAAAGATGACGTACTCTCTCCCCCTTCTATGCCACCTATAAATGCACTGTAACTCTGTAATTAAGTGGATATGTTTTATACAATTTTTATGAAGGTTCAGATTGAATCGAAACCAGTTGGTTTTACACATTAAAGATGTATGCATTAAAGTGGTATTCAAACTAAGTTAATTTATTCAAATTATCATAATTATAATATACTAGCAGTTAAAAACACGCTCCGTGGGTTTTTTGCTGCTAGGCCTTGCGGGTGGCACTTAGTTGAGCTTCGCCCAGTTTAAGTGATACTAACAACTGTTAACCTATAATAACCCAACCTAACCTATCACTTACATATTATGCATATAAGTACATGTCATAAGTACATGTACATTATATTATACATATAAGTACATTTCAGATTAGAGATTTGTTGGCTAATTTTACAATCAACGAAGCCTTTATAGCTTCCGATTGTGTTTCATGTTTTTTATTGGGTTGGCAATGCCTACACTGCCAAAAAACAAACGCGTATCGGTGTTCTGTCAAAATGCTGCGAAATTATTATTTACGTAAATAATATTAAATATCAATATTTAAAAAAAAATCGTAAATGCAAAGAGTTGTTCTTTATTATCATTAAGTTGAATCAAATGTTTGTTTTCTTTTTAAATCCTTATTAAAACAGTAGTTCAATAGTTTGAATAGATGAAATTGTACGTATTTGTTATGAATTTTTTCAAATGAAATTATTCGCTAGTATGCCGCCAGAGATGCGATCTGTAGGCCAATAGGGAAACTACTCCAACGGCCTGTAAAGGAGGGATTGACATTTTCAAGGTACCCTAGAATGCGTGAAGGATTTATGCGGAATTTACCAGAAACATAAGATTTGAATTCGACCAATCAGAAAGCTGAAACCGTCCAGACGCTAGCGTCATAATACTGTCAACGTGTTTACTAAATCTTAAAATTTAAAATCTATGAATTTATTTAGGGCTCGTTGTATTAAGTACTGTAAATGTATTGTTTTATTAATTGATAATATCTACATTTTATAAGTAGATAATGATAAAACATCACACTCTTAAAGAATTGTTGCCTAGTACAACAATATTTGAAGTATGTAGGAACCCAAATCGTAAAATAAAGTAAGTAAAGATGACATTTTGTTTGATTCAAATATCTATAAGACTCTTCCACTTTTTCATTATTGATCGGACCGGTTTCACCTTATGAAGGGCATCTTTGGACTGGTCGTGAATGTCCGTCATGAGATGAAACTCAGAACAGTAATGAATAAAAGAGTAGAATACAGTTATAAAGCTGTTTCGTCCATAAAAAAGACATGTTAAAACGGAATTCAACCACGATTACGAAAATAAAAATAATCCATATCAAAGATGCCCTCGAAAACAAAACCTTCCAAACTTCACAAAAACTCACTCAAGTTACAAATGATACAACTAGTGTGTTGGTATAACTTAAAAAAAATATATATGTAAGTGGATGGGTGACAGTGAAAATTGAACCGGTCAACATTGATAGCTTTGTGTTATGTAATGTATTCAAAAAATATGTTTTCTAGTTAAATATAAAAGCTTAAAATATAATACTAAGCGATTTAAAAAAAATCTGTTACCGTTGGTTTTACATAAATTTCCTGAAAATTTATGTTTTCTTGAGTGCATAAATTGACACGTCGTTTATTAACTAATTGCAGTTATCAATAATGATAACATCGATAAAAAAACTGATTGTTCTGTTCCGGCTTCAGATTTTTTTTCGATTCGTGTTGTAGCGCTAATAACAAGCATAAACAATTATTTTATTACCGTCTTTAAAAGCATTAAAAAAACGGTTTTTCTTGTAAGAAGCATAAATAAGCGGTACAATCAAGTCATGTTATATATCGCATTAGTCAGAAGTACGCTGGAATCTGACTAACTAAATAACTAACCATCACGCCGTTTCTCCGCAGGGGTAGACAGAGAGGATGGACCGCCAAAAAACTCGTTCTTGGCACACAGTTCATGCCTTGTTCACATCCATAGATTGTCTCATACATACTCTTAAATTATTCTGATTCTTGACATGGTCCGACTCGAGTATCTAATTAACTTGATCGCGACATGTCTTCCTCGGGCGTGCCTGACTTCTGCTACCATTCGCATTCGCATGATATATTCTCCTTACACTGCTTTCTTCGCTCATTTTCTCTTCATGCCCAAACCATCTAAACGTCTCTTTCTTAATCTTACTCATTACGCTTACATCAGCCTTGAACTCTTTACGGATCTTCACATTTCTCACACGATCATGCATGGTATTATCACACATACGCCTCAAGGATCTCATTTCAACAGTATTCATTCTACTTGCATCCTTTTTCTGCCTGTTCCATGCTTCACTTCCATACATCAGAGTAGGTACCAGCACTCTATTGTGGACTGCTAACTTTGCTTCTTTGGACAATTTTTTGTAAGCGCGTTCAGGCTTTCATTAATGGAGTAACCTGCATTTAAAATACAGATGATAGAAGTTGGATTTCCACAAATTTAGCATAGTATACAATGTAACTTTGATTTGTACTTTTTTTTATTTTTATTTAGTTACTTTTTTAAATAATTAGGTACATTTTTGTATGGCACATGAAAAAAATAAAATTAAATTAAAACAGATCATTGAAGTCCTCCTTACTAGGAGATCCTGTGCTGAGGGGGACTATATATGTTCCTCTATTAATTGAGTTACCTACATTTACCTTTCTTTCAATATCTCTGTCAGCCTTCCCATCTCTCGTGAACATACTTCCTAAATACACAAACTCATCCACCTGCTCCGTATTATTCCTAGTATTCCTCATTCACAACTTTAAGTATTTTTAAGTATAACTTAAGTATTCCTCATTCACAACTATATTGCTCACTGTTTTCGTACTCTCTTTTCAAACATCATTACTTTAGAATTATTTATATTCATCATTAACTCATTCTTCATACATGCTTCGTTCATCCCAGACACAAGAGACTGTAGATCTTCCATACTGTTAGCAAACAGCACCGCATCATCAGCATCAACATCATACATACAACTGGAATATGCGTTGTCAATTTAGAATCCAAGTTACAAAATGTACATATATGGCATAGAACGTATTCAAAACAAATATATAAAATATCTTGCCTTCAAATTCAACAATAACTTAAAATCGTTCTTTTAACCCTTCGATAGGCAATGTACTTTTACCCCCTTTGAATGGGCAATATGGCTTGTTCAGTTCAGGCCATATAAGAGGTATGGGCTATCAAACTTGTTTTATATAAAGGCAGGTGTGTATTAACGTGTCAACGTGTTGTATATTTATATATAACGAGACAAATACACTGTTGAAAAAAAACACCCTAGATTCTCAAAAGAACCTAGATTCTCTTCACGATCAGCAATTGGAAGTTTTCCGGTGTTAATTTCACATCTGAGCGGGTAGTTGGTATCTGAATCGCAGACCCACCAGACCTTGAATCCGTATGCGATGGCTTGTCCAGGTCATTTTGAACATCCCTTAATTATTTTTCTTAATATTTTATTAGGAAAAATTAAAGATAAATTCTACCAACTAAACGAAAACTCATCGGCAATATTACCATTATAATACCATTCGACGCAGCTCGCCGAGTCTTATGATATTTTGATACCGCTTGCCAAAAAGTCAACGGATAAAAAATAAAATCACTTTTAAAAGTCAAAATGACCTGGCTGGGCCACATTGCCCATCGAAAAGTTAATACCTCTCAGACATACATGTCATACAGCACTATTTTACATGATTCATTACAAAACAAATGCAGCAGTTAATTTGCCATTTCGTGCTCTTTGTACCTTCAATAATATTTGCCTAAACTCAAACATACACACATACACCTATACACATTACAAATAAACATTTCATAGGTACCCACTATGGAATATTTAATATCTATAAAATGCTTTATCACTGTAACCACGTATTTGTTTGTCTCTATAATTTAAAATTTAAAAAAAGAGCTTTGTTGCTTGCCATGATTACAATGTACAAAAAAAATATATTTCTTAAACCACTTTACTTTCATAAAGTGGTCTAAAACAAATTTATATTGTAAATAAAGAGAAAACCATTTAATTACAGACACTCTAATGTACTGTCTGCCTTTTGGTAACCGGATGACGCTAACAATCCTTGCTTGTACAGAATCCTGCCAACAATGGTCAATTTCCGCCTGGCCTGAGAGGCTTTGATTCGAGAAGCCTGTGAAAGCTTGATATACCGTTTTCCCGGGATAAAATAATGCTTCTAGATTTTTATCTTTGTTTTCTCAACGCATTTTTTATACATGCATCGAGTGATAAATAGAGAATATATTTTTTCATACCCCAAATATAGAAAAAGAGACAAAAGAAAGGTAGTATTTCGATGGAAGTACCTATGCATTTTTCTAATAAAATTTTCGGTCGCACAAAAAAAACTGTGTTCTTGTTATCCATGTAATTTAATTACTAATTTTGGTATCATAATTAGAATATAACTTTGTGTACATTACTTTATTCGAATCTTTATTAATAATACATTATGAAGAATAGTGTCTGTGGCGGACGGCGCTGCGTGGCTTTTTTAATGCAAATCTACAGTTTTTTTTCGAGATTGATTAAATTTAGCGTTCTTTTCCTTCAAAATAAGAGGAAGGTGATTGTCCAGATGAGATTTCGAAAACATCATTAAACTGTGATTATGCTGTTGTTTTGTCTATTTCCGATCGTCAACTACAAAATGACCACGAAACAATCAGTAAGTATCAATGAAATGCTCTCAAATGGAAATATATTGTGACACTTTAAACATAACTTGAAATAGTATTACAAAAGGTTTTTCCTATGTTATTCACAATTCTATTCTCAAAAAATGTTCTGCTGTTTTTAAAAATATGTTGTGATAATTATATTTTTATTTATTTACTGATAAAACATTAAGAAAAAATAACAATATTTTTTATTGTATATTCCCAGTAAGTTTAAAAAAACTCATTTCGGGAAAGCTAACATTAATAAAATAAAATAAACAAAATTTTACACATTACTTGTGTATCTTACCTTTTTTTGTACTACTTGTCTCGTGAGTTAGCTTTTATATAATTTTATAGTTCTGAATATTATTTTTTTTTGTTTTTGAAACTTATTTAGATGTATGAACATTAATGTATCTTATGTCTGAATAGATTCTTGTATGCGTATGTGTATATTAACTGTGTTTTATATCTGGATTGTTCTCTTGTAAGTGAGATCACCTGTAAAAACCCAGTTAATAAATTGATAAACAGGTTAAAATACTTATCTACGCAGGTGAGGGGTTGAAAGATTTCAATAAATTAAAAAAAAACTCTGTATTTTAGAAAAGAGTTTGTATCAGACGTAATCGTGATACATAAGACTGTAGATAGGGCCGGTGATCCCAATCTGTGGAGGCGGAAGGCGTCGTTCTTCAGTGGCGTGGAGGGGTAGAACGGGGCCGTCTCTGAAGCCGCTGTAGAGCTGGTCCGAATGCTGTTTTCTTGTTCTTGAGCTGATTCCGAGTCTGGTCCGAAGGGGTAGGCAAGTCCGTGGTCCAGGGTGAGGCGGGGGTCAGAGTGAAAGAAGGCGAGTAGAAGCAGAAGTCGGAGCGAGGTAGAGGGCAGAGCAGAGAAAGAGGTGTTGAGCTGGTGGAGGTTGCTGGCTATCTGACGTTTTCAAGGGACTGTTGCCCGTTTTATAGGCCGCCAGCGGGTGCGCGACGCGTACACGGGCCCACTTTCTCTTTGATTCCTGGAATCCGTGAGCCGTGTTTTGCGACGCTATCGCGGCGCCCCGCTGGGCCGTCTACCGCCGCTCGGCCGGTAGTTTCGGGCTGTGGTCGAACGTGACCATGGCCTTCCTTTGTTTGGGCACAATCCTCAGAACCGTGCCCGTGGGACGTAATGACGGCGTACCACCGGTCATTTGTGACGCTATGTCGGCGCCTGGCGCACGGCACGGCTTCCCACTATGTTTTGGCACGGTTCTAACAATCGTGTCCGATTTAAAATATGATTTTACCAGCTCTCACAATACTTCTCCGCCCGTATACCTCTAGCCAAGCTCCGACGTTTCGTTTATTGTTACATTTTGCATTACATTTTCATACATTTACATTTTTCGGCAGTATATTTTACTTTAATAACAGGGCAAATAGCAAATTAATAATATGGGGCGACGTCGGCTGATATTGAAGCAGTACGTCCGTTACAGAGTTAGTTCTTTAGTTTCTCTTTTGGCATCCTAAGGAGATGCTTTATAAACTGTAACCGATTTTTCAAGAATTCAAGAATATCGAGTTAAGGAAATGTTCATTACAAAAATATATTATTTATGTAAAAAAAACAATTTCTTTGAAGTCATTTTGTACTTCGTTTTAATACATATATTATGATTTTAATAGTAAAATAATTATTTATTAAGTCATGTGCTAAGCTAAAAATCCCATTTTAATAATATTCCATTAGAATGCGGCAGTAATACGGTACGTAAAGATATCAAGTTCTTACTTTATTAAAATAAAAATCTGATACTGTTTCTTCAGTTCTGTAAGAGAATCTAACAACATATTTCCTCGGATTAAGCTCCCACTGCCAAAGGAAAAGCTTTTACTAGGCGTGCAGAACAATAAGAAAGACTTTGTAAAGAAAATTAAATTTGTACTTAAAACCATCTTATTTAATGAAATTTTGTTGGATTACAAATCAAACAGTACCAACAAAAGATTCTTATTTTGTTAGTATCAGAAAAAAAAAACAAAAATGTATTTTAGTTTGAATACCTCTATCGCCGGATTATGTGAAAAAATTTAATGAGATTATCATTGAAACAATAAGCTGATGATTTTAATATGTTCGATTTTAAAGAGCGATGAGTACTCGTACGCAACTGCATTTGTAAAGGGAATGGGTTTTTTATAATCAGAATGAAAGAAATGTTTAACATTCAAAATAAAAATATCCTAAGATTGACTTCTGTCTGACAAAAGTAGGACTTGATTCGTATTAATAATTATCGTGCGATACTCTATAAATAACTATCGTCAATTCTGTCGATTTAGTCGAACTCCGTGGCGTGCGTGATTTGGCAGCGGAAGCCAGGATGATGCACAAATAATTCTTCCTCGAGAGAACGAAGAGCTTTTTTAAAAGCTCTTTCATTTGAAATGCCAGTCCGGACACAGGTTGAACAGGTTACCGATTTCCAACATTCAACAAAAATGAAGTATCTAGTTTTTTAAATAATGACAAGATTAGCGAGCAGATTCAATCGACAAGAGGATGCCCACTGCTTTGGACTGTTGTACAAGGAATAAATTGTTGCCAAAATTTTAAATCCCAGGTTTGGTGACTAGTTCACACTTTAGCAACTGCAGCGATACAAAAAATCCAGTGTTGGCAACATGGCCAATACACAATGGTCAATGATTTAATTATGGAAGTGCCACACACTGAAATCATCGATAAAATACATGTAAAAGTATCCACACACCTTGTTACAAAATATGGAACATACCGCAAAAGAGTATCATTCGCCCAGAGCCATCCATAATCGGGAAGAGTGAGAATGGGAAAGATATGAAAAAGAGGAATGTTGGGAAATATCTGACTATCCAGTCACTTCTCAGGCAACGTTTTAATTCTGTGGTCAGTGCCTACACAACAGGGCAATACTGAAAGTATCTACAACTGGAACGTGCCGCAATTATATTTAAGTGTTTAATTTACCTAAAACATTTATATGGTAAATATATATTTTTTTTTTATATGCATACGACATAACCCGCGTCTTATAAATGTAAGTATTTAGCTATTTTTTAATTGTGTTTACTAACTTTATTCATTATAAGTCATGGGAAATAGTTATTTTGTACTTACCTACTTGTATACATAGATAATTCTGTCAAAAAGAGAGTAGTGAAAAGACAAATTCAATTACAAAATATTTTCGTTTCAAACCGAAATCATTTTATATTGAGCACCAACCTTGGCGATGGTATCTCTTTTATCCACACGTTTAACACAATTTCCTTTGTACAAAAGATCCTTTACCATGTGCAAAGATCGTGTTACGTACGACTAAAATATCCTGTGAAAGGCATAATTTATTTTTAGATGAAACAAGGATCTCATCCTAGACCGGATATACCGGAAACTAGCGCCAGAGCCTGGGACATGGGAACTAGCTGCAGCGAAGGCTTAAGATGGATCGATTCTGGACACGGGACATGCACTGCAATCTGAGCCCTTCAATGGGCTTACGTCGTTGTCCTAGAACGCCGCTCACGAATTGCGTGGCAGGTTTAAGAAAACTACAGTGTTTCTATTATTATTACAAGGAGTCTTTTGTAAATTGTGCTGTCGTAAGTTTGATATTATTTTTGCCAAAACTTTAAGGACGTGTTGTTTCACAGAATTCAAACAATCCGTAAAATTTTAACGTTAATTTGCGAGTCCTGTGAAAGTCCTATGTAAGTTCTGTTATTTAATTTGTGCATGTTAAAATTTTTTATTAGTTAAATGTTATTGCTGAATTAATTATAAACATATCTTTTATTTATTTATTTTATTTAAAAAAATAGACAAACATTCCCGGGTTACGAATAACAATATTCAAAAATCTCCCACTGCCACCAAATTAAGCGGAAAATGTTGCCTTTGTCGTGGAAGACTGCTCGTCGGGCGAGAGCTTGTCAACATGCCGTTATCAACTCCGCAACACGCAATATTGCCAGCAACATGTTGACAGCAACCTCGCAACACGTTGATTCAACTTTGTTGCTAAACTAATGTTTACCATGAATACGGGGATTTAGCCAGCGGAGGAATTCAACTCACGACGCCTGAGTGGTACCCAGGCGTGATGCCAACTCAGACATGATATTATTATATGGAATTACGTCTTGGGGACATTCACGTAAAATAAATATAAGCTATATACAAACGTTACAAAACTCCATTATAAAATTATGAATCCAAATGAACACAAATGCACAGAGAAGTAAAATCAAAATAATGTATAAGTATTTGAATGTTTTACCTGTTAGAGGATTATTGTTGTATAATATCAAAAGTCAACAAATTATATCGTCGGATTCCTTGAATAAGGAAAGAGTCTACCATAAACATAATAGAAGATTAATAATAATAATAATAATATCTTTATTTAGGAAAGTTTACACACTACAACTATACATACATATTATGGTGTACATTGATTTGTAACTTTTATATGTAAGGTTATAAAATTAACAAAAATGAAGTACTATTAATACAAACATAATATTGTGAAGGTAAAAAGAAAATAAAAGTACAGTTGTGGTTTCTCAAATACCGCCTCAATAGGCTAGCCTGTGTTGAGGCAGAATTTTTCGTGTTAGTTCCTAATACCATTGAACATACCTATACTTGTATTAAGAAGTATTCGCTAAATAATGTGGTGGTAATGATGGATTAGTGGTTCCGAAATGTACCAATAAGTACGGAGAAAGAACTCTAAACTACATTGTACCCAAGATATCTAATAATCTACCAATATCAATCAAAAATAAAACCTTATGTACCACTAAAGTCAAATATAATCTAATAAAATGGATATTGGACACAGATGATATGTACTGATGCCCACTGAGGCCCTTGTATAGCTAATTGGAATTCACAATGGAACTTAAAAATATTTAGTAAATTTTACCTACCTATGTATGCTAAATATGGATATTTTTTCGATGTGACTGTTTTAATTGTACTTGTCTGATATATAACGCTTATACTGCAACTATATTTTAAGAATAAATATAAATATTAAAAAAAATAAATAAAAAAAACAAGTGTTTTGGTGTGGTTTCTGTTTCAGTCTGTGTTTGACATTAGTATGTTTTCCCTCTCAGATCCCGCTATGTTTTGCATCCAGCTTTTTATTTGAGTTTTAAATGTTATTTGAGGATGGGATTTTAGTGTAGAGTTTAGTACCAGAAAATAAGAAGTTTTGTACGGATGTTACATTCATATATGCTTTCTGAATATGTTTTTGACCATGATATCTATAAGAAGAATAAATAAATATTGCTGAATAGTTCTTTGATATCGTATCCGGTATTAAACGGCTACACCAAAACTAAAAACAGAAAACCACATTAGGAGGATATCATTTCCACGTGCATTAACACACACTTCACTAACACAGTCTATACTATCTTCATTAACACAGTCTACACATCTGCCCTGGTGATGAATACTGTAACGCTGTCCTAAAGGCTGGCTAAACAAAGAAGAAACGCAATACGACATGATAACCCAAAACTTAATTACGATAATGAGATCTAGTGTTTCTAATAATAATAATAATAATAATCGGATAATTTGTAGAGCGCCGTTTTTGTGAAAAATCACCTCAAGGGCGCTGTACAATTTATTTCCTAGGATCTACATTTGTTATTTAGAAAAGATACCAAAACATACTTACCTGGCAAGTCACTTCCAACAAACACACTTATATTAAAAAATTTATGCTTATAAAAGATAGAACTGCACGCAGAGGACACTACATCAAAAAACACTGGTCGTCGCATGATCTTAAGTCTGCTGTAGTTTTTATTTTAATTTAAATGTATTTTAACTGTCTTAAAAGCCTACAAATTGTTACTTGTTATCATTTTTATTTATGTGCGTGTTTGTTGTCATTTCAAGTGCTTATGAATGTTCTTGGAGTATTGCTTAGAAATGTAATATCATGATGTTAAGATTGTTGCAGAGTTCGTCAAAGCTGGAAATAAATATGAATTTAAAAATAACCTTCGTTTATTCGTTATTTCTTCATTTGGCTAACCGCCTGCAACATTAACCTTGTCAAGCTCTAGTTTAGCATAATCACCAACATTAAATAACCTGGTAAGTTTTTAGATTCTCACGACCAAAAGCATTTTTGTTGTTTGTTTTTGGGGTGTTATGCCGCCACAAATAAATAAGCACAAACTCGACAACCAAAATTTACACATCTTCGGATCTACCGGATCTGCCCTGATGATGGACACTGCAACGCTGTCCGAAACGTCGGCTAAAGAAGGAGTTAGCGCAACACGGCATAACACCCCAAAAACAAACAACAAAAATTAAATAACCTTTTTATTTATTATGCTTTTTGTTTCATTGCGACGTTATATGTAAAAACAGTGATATTACTTTTTGTTTTGTTTTATTCTCTTTTCGACTTAACTGCTCCATTGAGTTCACTTCATGTAGTGTCCTTTTCTTTTCTATTCATTACCACTCTTCATAATATTATGATATACTTTAACAACTGTCAACTCAACATACAATACTGCTGCCATGGGCAAAAATCATAGTGTCTCAAGGAGAATACTGTGTTTTTACTAATTACGATGGAAAAACACTTTACACAAAACATTCGAACCCCTCTGCACACGTTATCATAGTAAGGTGTTCACAAAACGAAACTATGTGCCTGTTAACATAGAGTTACTAATGATCAACAGGTAACCGGATAAATCATCACAATGATAATTCATTACATCTTTAAAAAGTTATATAAAGTCATGGAAAGTGATGAAACAAAAACTTTATTAACTGCGTTATGTAGGTTAAGTTAGGTTAGATTAAAAAAAAAATTTCATCGTTTCTAATGACTTTATATCAATTTTTAAAAGTGTGTTGAATTGTCACTGTGTTGAGTTATCATGGAACCGATTAACATTATTTGTATTATATAACTTATTTTCTATGTAAACCGTAATCATCTGCATATATAACACGAGAATATAAACGTATTTCAAAGAGTATAAAAAAGAAAACACACAAAAATGCATGTATATACAGATGGACTGTAGGTCCCGAGATTTGTTTGGATATTATTTAAATTAACTGTTTTACTATCGCTTTTATCATTCAAAGTTTATAACTTCCAGAAACTAAAATAATGTATTTTGAACCCAATTTAATTTAAAAAACCGCGAGTATGTAAATTTTGATTCGAATGAAAAGCGTTGCCTGTAGGGATGAAACTCAACAAAAATAATTTACCTTTCTCTCGGTATTCCGGTGCAAGAAAATAAATCTATTCTTAAAACATTCCTTTGTAAAGGGTCTCAAAAGGCTACATTATTTCGTAAATGAAACATCAAATAAAAAAAATTATGTAGGCAGTCCTTATAATAAACCCCCCTTTTCTTGTTCGTTCGTCTTAATGATATTGTGGGTGGAAAAAGAATGCAGTCCGCAGCGAAAATAAAATAATTTGACATTTTCCATCGCTCGTGCTAAATTATTTGGGAAAAAAATATGCTCACTCATTCAAGAAGCACTTTACGAGAGCCGTTTAAATATTATGGGGAAATAATTTATGTTCGTAAGTAGGTAGCCAGCATTCCCGTTTAATCCTGAGAGCTACGATAAAGAAATAATATTTTTTTTATTTTACGCAAAAGTGTCCTAACTGCTCGGAGCAAGTGGAACTATAAAGTTTTTTTTTTTTAAATTTTTGCTTGGCGTGAGGTTGTTGAGGAAGGGAGAGGTAAAATTAATTATGATTTACCTGGCTATTCATATCTGGTCACTAAACGAAATCAAAACCATTTCAAACCACGCTTCAGAAGAGTTATCTTGGCGATACTGTTTGACAAAGCAAAAATATTTATTATAAGACTATCTGTATTGCTTGGATTGCTGGATCAGTCTGTCTATGCAAATAAAGAAGCATAAGCGCGTTTTTTTTAAATCGTTTTTTTTTTAAGTATGTTTTTACCTATCACAGGTGACATCTATGTAATAAAGGTATATAAAACATGCACGTTTTCAAATGCAACGTGCGTTGTGTCCAAATTTCAAAGCAATCGGTGAAGAACTTTCTCAGATTTAAGATTTTGATCAAACGAAAATTAACATTTTTATTTATACAGATAGATAAGGGAAGGAGAGAACAGAGCCAAAGCACCAAATGTTATGTCATGGAAGTCGTTAGAATAATTTTTTCACCTACACGATTTGAAATGATGTAAATTGTTTGTACCTAAAAATTGCTGAATTAAGTACAGCTTGGCACGAGGTATGGCGTTACTAAATAACATCTGTGAGACTATTGACAACTTCAACAAACACAAGACTTGCAGGTTTTAACAGGTCAACGAAGCAACCTACCTTAATTTCACTATTTTGTACTCTGTATTTCAATTAGTGTAGATAGAATTCTCGACAAATCGGTTCCATTTTTGAAAGTGGCATTTAAAATAATTTTCTGTTAAAAATAAATTCTAAATTCTTCAAACAATTCCAATTTTGTAAATTACACTTAGGACGGGTTGTTTCAGAGAATTTGAGAAATTCTTAAAATTTCAAAGTTAATTTTCAAGATCTGTAAAAGTTCTGTTATTATTTCAGTTCTTTCAAGTAACTGGCCTATAATGATATAATAACAGAAGTTGAATAGGACATTCATAGAACTCGCAAATTAACGTTGAAAATTAATGAATTTTTCAAATTCTATCAAACATCCCTTCCTTAAATTAGTACAGATTAGTAAAATTGGTACTCTTTTTATTATTAACCTTTTACAATTAAATTATTATTATTAAATTTTTAATATATAAGCTAAAAATATCAATTCAAAAATTAACTCACTTAATATCGATATCACATTTAACTCAACTTATTGACATGACACAAATTGCTAAAAAAAAACTAATCTACTAAATTTGTTGGCGTGATAATCCATTTCAAAGGCATTTGGACATTTTTCATTTCACGTTTATTATTAGTTGAATTTAATTCGTGATTTTCGTGTATGCCTACATTATAAGTAAAAAAAAAAAAACTATAATTTTGCACTTTAAGGACATACTTAATATTTACATTAACTATGTATGGTTAAATATTTAGTAACTTGTAGTATAATGTAATGTCCAAATAAATATAAATAAATGCATTATTGTAAATGAACGTAGTCTAAACCTACTCCTGTCCCCTACTGCTTCTTGAAGAGAGTTCGAATACTAAATTAATGAATTTATTTTTGGAATAACTGAATGAGTAAAAACTCAATGCGTAATATATAATTATTGACGATATTATCAGAGACACTTAACGAAAATTTGAAACAGAAAAAAAAGATAAAAGTACTGTCACATCTAGGACCTTTAATGAATATTATTAATTGCTTAATTAATAAATATTCAAAATACACCTCAGTGAATAAAAATAATATTGTGGTGTTCAAAAAAGGTTTCATATCAATTATATGAGATAGGGAAAGAAGTAAGACCTGTGACAGAGGAAGATAAGAGAAAGGTAATAGAAACAACAGGGCTTACGCTACAATTGTAAATCGCGCGATATTTTTTGTCGAGGAAATGTAACATGGATTTTAATACGAGTGCGGAGGGGAATCGCGGGGACTAAATAATCGCATCTAAATAAATTACGCTACATATAAAATTTTGCACTGATTGCACGATTGAGACCACAAAAAATCGGACACGAAAATCGTACGTGTATTTCGTTCGTCCGATCCGATAGTCTGATCACACAAAGGGAAAGCAAAATCGAAAATGTATTCCCGGCCTTGGTGTCATTAATATTGGAATTCATGGTGAGTATTTCTATTTCAACCTATTCAAGAAGATTTCATAGTTTAATTGGTCCAATCAGAAGTATAAAAGCAGTATAACATACTGCAACATAAATCCTAATAAATTAATGCGCGAGGGGAACGGCTGTGCAGCCTTTTCCAAACAAACCTCATTTTGCATTTGAGGCTAAAATACTTTAAAATGCAAACTGAAAAATCTATTTGTTAACCAAAAGATGTAGGTATTATAAAACACAATGAATTAATTAGTTAATAATCGATTTCTTTGATGACCAATATTTTGTAATTATGAAAATTAGACATTTATTTAACTTTTCGATTAAAAACATAGTTTGATATTTTGGTCTCAAATTCAAAATTAGGTTTTGTATGAAAAAATGCCGCATGCTGACACCAACGCAGGTGTGCCACTAACTAACCTCTGAATGTTTTGTATGAAAAATGCCGCACGACTTTCCTCACCCTCACCAACGTAGGTGTGCCACTAACTAACCTCTGAATGTTTTGTATGAAAAATGCCGCACGACTTTCCTCACCCTCACCAACGTAGGTGTGCCACTAACTAACCTCTGAATGTTTTGTATGAAAAATGCCGCACGACTTTCCTCACCCTCACCAACGTAGGTGTGCCACTAACTAACCTCTGAATGTTTTGTATGAAAAATGCCGCACGACTTTCCTCACCCTCACCAACGTAGGTGTGCCACTAACTAACCTCTGAATGTTTTGTATGAAAAATGCCGCACGACTTTCCTCACCCTCACCAACGTAGGTGTGCCACTAACTAACCTCTGAATGTTTTGTATGAAAAATGCCGCACGACTTTCCTCACCCTCACCAACGTAGGTGTGCCACTAACTAACCTCTGACTGTTTTGTATGAAAAATGCCGCACGACTTTCCTCACCCTCACCAACGTAGGTGTGCCACTAACTAACCTCTGAATGTTTTGTATGAAAAATGCCGCACGACTTTCCTCACCCTCACCAACGTAGGTGTGCCACTAACTAACCTCTGAATGTTTTGTATGAAAAATGCCGCACGACTTTCCTCACCCTCACCAACGTAGGTGTGCCACTAACTAACCTCTGAATGTTTTTTTATGAAAAATACCGCACGCTCATTCCTCAATTACACCTACGTCGGTGTGCTACTAACTAAACTCTGAATATTTTGTATGAAAAATTACGCACGCCCGTTCCTCAATTAGGCCTTCGTCGGTGTGCCACTAACTAAACTCTGAATATTTTGTATGAAAAATTACGCACGCCCGTTCCTCAATAAGGCCTTTGTCGGTGTGCCACTAACTAAACTCTGAATATTTTGTATGAAAAATTCCGCACGCCCGTTCCTCAATTACAGCAGCGTCGATTAACTTTTGAATGTTTTGACATTAACCTCAACAACACCAACGTAGGTGTGCCACTAACTAACATTTGAATCTTTTTCCGACATTGAGTTTTTTTTGCTTTAAAAGCAAAAAAAGAAGAAAATAGATAGCATCTCATACTCTTACTGAGATAAGCTCCAAAATAGAATTCATTTTGGCTCTCGGTTATTATCTATAATCTGCGTGCCCAAGACAAAAGTAAATTTTCCGTTCTTTAGATATTCACAAAAGAGACAATAAATTCTTTATCTGAAACTACTCTTATATTTCAGTTAGCACAGTATAAAAGATCGATGCAATTTATTATTATAAAAGTAAATTAGATCTTGTAGATTTTCAAAAAGTAAACATCGTTTTTTTATTGCTTTTTAAATTTCAAACGTCATTAAGAAGTTTGGGGTTGACGTTTCAGATTACCTTACAATGTACAATATCAGGCAGATGTCAACATAATGATTATTAGTGCAATGTTGAAACATTGATTATTAAAATGATTATTAGTTATATTTTAAACATACTTTTGACCGTGAAGATCTTAAATCAGAACCGGATTCTGGTTCTGATTTTTTTCAAAAATCGATCTATATTTTTGTAATGCGTTTTTTTTTACATTTGAAGAATTTTCCAAGATTTATACAATGTTCTAAAAAAAACAAGTGCAGACCCATGAAAAAACACGGGATTATTTCAATTATTTACAAACCAATTTAGAAAACTGGTATTAATATAATATTCCGTTAAAAAATTAGTTTGTATATTATAATGCGTTATCTTAATTATTCACACAACTGATTTTCAATCTTAACTTCTAGCAGTTAAATTTTACTTAACACACTCAAATTCAAAGCAAATTTGAATTCCGGATATGACGTGGGAAGACTTCACGCAGGCGTAAAATTTTACACACAAACAACCAAAAATAGTATTTTTTGGTAAAAATTACGTAATACAATTTTTAAGCGAAAATTTCGGTAGTAGGTAAAAAATAAATTTAAAAAATCTGTCGTCTTAGAAAAGCCCACTAAAAAAAATAAAAAATTATATTGCATATAATCACTGCCTTCATGCAGGGATTGTTCAATCCATTTAGCTAATATAACAAACATTAATACATATTTTTATAAATCTAATTAATTTTATTCAATCTATGCATTAAACTTGCGTAAAAAATCAGCCGCCACTGCTATTATACATAATCCATTTAATTTAATAATCAGAACAATGTATTAAGATCCCCCAAGTATATCCAGCAATCACACCATTAAACGGATGCCCGCCCCAACAAGCATCTCGGGATCAATCCCCTATCATTAATTAATATCAGGAATCCCATTGTGATTGACACACCATCGTTCCCCATTTCCCTCGACACAATGGGAAATAGACCTTGGCTCTAGACTCTAGACTCTAGACCAGGCAACACAAGGCCCAGGGACAATGAATCGTGAATAATGAATCAGTACAATTGATGGCTCCTCGATACAAAACAATAATAATCTGTTTATATTCAAATAATGGAGCTTATTATTGAAGCAAAACTTAGCATGCTAACTTTGGAGAATGGTGTCAAAGTTATCTTTGAAGACCTTTTGTCTAAAATATATTTATAGAAAGCAAACACTTGGTGGCGTAAAAAATATTGAAGTATAGTTTTTATGGTATTTTTTAAAGTCAATGCTCTGTACAATTGCAGAAGATATTTTCAATGGATTACGAGCTTGCATCGCTTTCTTACGCGATGAATTCATGCTTTTACGTTATTAAATGGTTTCTATTTAAACCTAGAATAAAATATGATTTGGTTATGTTTAATTTAGATAAAAGTATGTATTCAATAAAAAATATTAATTTGTTTTAGACCGCTTTAATTTTAATTGCACTCTACCGGTTTCAGAAGCACCCCTCCTTCGTCAGGAGAATATTTAAACTAACCTATGATACAAAATATTGAAAGATGTATTTTTTATTATATTTGTAATAAGCATTTACTTCGTGGCTCGTCACAATTTACAATAAAATATATAAATTTGTTTTAGACCACATAAATTTTAATTGTACTCTACCGGTTTTGAAAGCACCCTTCCTTCGTCAGGAGAATATTAAAACTAACCTATGATACAAAATATTGACAGATATATACACAAAAAATATCTTTGATGGGCGGACATAACAGTATAACTGTATTTTTGACCATTTAACGATTTATATGAGAAAATGTGTTTTGTATATGCCGGCATCAATGGTATTAACAGTATAGTTACACCAGTACTCAAAACATAATATGTTTTGAGTACTGGTGTAACTATACTGTTAATACCATTGATGCCGGCATACACAAGAAGCATTTTCTCATATAAATCGTTAAATGGTCAAAAATGCAGTTATACTGTTATGTCCGCCCATCAAAGATATAATTTAGGTGTTTGAGTGGGAGGTCAACAAAGGAGGACTGGTAATTGCGGGAATTCCGGCAATAACAGAGCGGTTTACTGGAAATTTATCTAGAATGGGACTAAACGATAAATTAATTTTGTTATTCAATTTACTAGCGTTATTATTAAGTATTTTTTTTTATTTCAAGGGCTTCAAAGTTATCTAATCTTTAGCTTTTATTATTACGGTGAAGAAATCAACTTAATTCCGTCTTCCTTTGTTGACCTCCCACTCAAACACCTAAATTATATTTTTTGTGTATATATCTGTCAATATTTTGTATCATAGGTTAGTTTTTAATATTCTCCTGACGAAGGAAGGCTGCTTTCGAAACCGGTAAAGTACCATTAAAATTAAAGTGGTCTAAAACGAATTTATATCTTCTATTGTAAATTATGACGAACCAAGAAGTAAATGCTTATTACAAATATAATAAAAAATATATATATTGATCGTCCATTTACTTTCATTACAAAGTGAAATTGCACTAAACTGCGCTATAAAAATGCTATGTTATTATTTTTGTAAAGATACGCTTTCTTTCTTTCACAAAGCATCCTTAGAGATAACATTGGCCCTGAGGGAATTCTGTTAGAGTTCTTATCCGAAGAAAATAGAAGGGATTACATGAAAAAACATCATTTTCTAAGGGTCAAGAGACGACATATTATTGTGGGTTTCAAATTCTTAGAATGTGGACATAAAATGACGTAAAACTAGAAATATGTATCTGAAGTTTGAAGTAAAAGAGTTAGTAAGTTTGGATATGTAAAAAAAATCTCTCGAGCATTCATAGTACAAATAAATAGACGATAAATTAAAGAAATCAGTATTTTGAATTTTACTTAGCTAATAAGCAACAATTTTATATTGCTACATTAGAAGTATTTTTCCATATATATATATATATTGATATATTTTAAACATTTTCGACAAAAATATAATAATATATGTAAATTAGCCGTCTCAGAACACACTTTGTCTGTTGAGGCGAAAAAATAATAAATAATAAATTTTATAATAAAATAAACACCCCTGTTGCCGGTATCGAAACTGAATTGAATATAATAAAATATTCCTAATAAAAAACATGATAGTCGAGTGAAAATAATCAGTATCTCCATGTAAATGGTTAAGTAGTAATGTTTTATTTTGGCTTAAATTTTGTTGTGTATTGTTGTGTAGGCTGCCTGTGAGACAGAAGCGCGCCATATTTTTGTGGCTTAGCTTATTTCAGCGTATCGTTCGCCACACATTCCCATTATTAGTGTATGGTGACTATGGTACTACCAATGGGAATGTATGGCGAGCGATATGCTGAAAATGACCAAGCCATGATGCGTATTATACAGTATTAATATCTTTTGACAGTAGATCTAATTATATAATTTTTAAGACTAATTACATTATGCTAGGTTCTACTTTCAAACATATAGTGGGTGGCCAAATTATTAGTAACACTTGGATTTTTTTCCTGGTATTAAGAATGAACCGCCTTTTACGCACATATAAATTTTTTGCTAATTTTAATAATAAACAAGATAGAAAAATACCTACAGGAAGTTAGGAAACCAAACAATAAAGAGGAACGCGATTCACTAAGCTCGAAATGAATGAAAAAGGTGAAATTTGTCTGAAAAACAGGGGAAAATGTACGAAAGAGTTTCAATATGTACCAATAATAACATAGCAGGACTAAAATTATTAATAAAGCCGAAGCTACGATTTCTAACAGCAGGCATTCTTTGCACACTAAAATATAAGTGACGCCATGAGAATGTGTACTAAATATTATGAGATTTTTTTATATGTTATATTCTGATTTTTCTCAAATATGTGTTATTTAAAATAAGATGTTTTACTTTTAATTCTAAAAGAAATACCTAAATAACGTATGAATTCCTATGATTTAAAATTGTTATACAGCCTCAAACTGAAGATACTTAGCTTTTGCATGTGTAAAAAACATTTCGGCTACCCATTGTATTTACTATGATTGTCCAACAGAGAATTCAAACACCCTACCCTCAAATGTTCTGAAAGAATCCAGCTCAAACTCTGCTGGATGGTATTTAAATCACTTAACGGAATGGCTCCGACTTACATATTGGAAATGTATATTCTGGAAAATACCAATTCACGACAGTCAACCCTTAGGTCAGCAGCGTCATCAGCTATCGGAAGGTCGAAGGAACCAAAGCGCACACCAAATAATAAGTTCAGCGAGCATGCTTTCGGAGTGTCAAGACCTAAAGCCTGGAATGGACTGCCACATGATTTAAGAATGGTTATAGATACGATCGAGTTCAGAGTTAACTCAAAACTCACCTTTTAGACATTCATTTCCATAAAGTCAGAAACTTTTCACCTTCACAGTCCGCGACAATGTAAATAACTAAATGCGTAAAAAAAGTTATTATTATTGTAATATTTTTAAGGTCATTTCTTTAAAACTCTGCAGTCCTAAAGAGTCCTAAATTGTCTAGTATTTTAAAAAAATAATAATAATGTTTATTTCAGCTGGACAGAGCGGTGTGTGCAATGCTCTGCCTGCCATAATAGTTTACATTTAAGTTAATACATAAAAGGAAAATCCATAAAGAAATAAATAAAAATAAAAATAATAAAAAATGAAAATATTGATGAACACATTAGGACTTTATGGTGGCTTGAGTGAAATTCTCCATCTCTGGTGTAGAGGTGCTCCCTGCCACTGGGCAACGGCCTGGACAAGAGTGTTGTCCGATCTCTGGTAGCGCTGACTCGTGCCGGCTACTCTGTGGCGCATTAAAGCTGCGAACCCATGCACCCTTCCTTCGGTGAACATCTGTGAGGCGCTGCATCGCCAGGGGAGGCCAAATAGGGCTCTGTATGCTTGGTTGTACTGTACTCGGAGTGTGTTCAAAAGAAATATCAGCTATACTCTTGCCACTAATCTTCTAATAAATGTAATATCATTAGTAATGGAGGGTAAAATAGCAAATATAAAATCAATGCCCTGTTTTATTACTTATACTTATTATAGTGTTCTCTCTAGTAACAGAGAGAAAAGTTCTCTTTGTGCAAAGTTGTAAACTGTTTTTAATAAAAGTGTGTTTATCTGATGTGACTAGCCAGGTAAGAATGTTTTTCTGTATCTGTTTGTAAATAATTTTTAATTTTTTTTTTCTGTTTGTAAATAATAAAATTAGATAGAGAATAGAAATCCGTAATAAATTGTACAGTGCCCGTAGGGTGATTTTTCACAAAAACGGCGCTATACAAGTTATCCATTTATTATTATTATTGATTTAGGGTTAATAGATTTTATATGTAGGGTCTTTTTATATGGAAACACTACGTGAAAATTGCAGCGTTTTAATTAAAATTTAACATTGCAAGTGCAATGAAAGATGAAGGCTTCAGAATTTTCTCATTTTTTTACTGTTGAAATGGAGCGTTGAAAAGAAAGTTTGAAAAATAGTGATAAGGATCATGTTTTATAATACATACAATTACTTTCAAAGTACAATGATTTACGCAGATGTGTTCTATGACACAACCTTTTTTCTTTCTTTTCGTTTATGTCAGTTGAAAAACATTTGGAGGTAGATTTATTGAAAAGCAGTCACAAAGTAAGAAAAATATTGTTTTAAATATTCGATTTTAACTGGTAGGAGGGAATATGCATGGATCAAAGACTTTTTTGTGTTTTTTACGTTAAATATTTTTTTCGATGTGCTGTTATGGTCATAGGCGACTACGAAAATGCAGATAAACCTTAAAAAAATGGAAATATCCCTCGAACCATCTTATTCCTACTTTCCCAAATAAGAATATTTTTCAATACAAACAATTCAACTTTTTTACCTAAAAACTACTTTAAAACGTTGGAATTTCGAAAAAAGTCATGTAAAATCACCCCTCAAAGTTAGCACACTTTACTCCTGGACACTATGTATACCACAATACATTTTATAATAAACAATTCATTGTATTATGAATGTATATATTTTTAAATCTAAAGGGTTAAAGCTTTCAAAGGTGATTTCGTTATCATTTCAAAACGACTATCGTACAAAAAAGTATTGGGTTACCAGGGCTTACCTAAATAAATTGGATTAATAACAACAATAACAATTGTTATTTTTTAATGATAAACTAATGTTTGTAAGAGAAGGTTTTTATGCATAGCACAAAGTAAAACAATTTATTATAAGCATTAATAAAAAACCATAAAAACCTTGTCTTATAAACATTAGTTTATCATTAAAAAATAACAATTGTTATTGTTGTTATTAATCCAATTTATTTAATATAATAATATTCGACAAGTCAAAATATTTAACCAATAAATGTAGATATAATATATCTCAGAAATTCAGCACTAAAAAAGCCTTTCGTACAAAAATGAATTTGGTTGTTTACAGATGAAAAAAGATAATAAGCAGTAATTGTCGGTTGAATTACTTGTACATATCGAATTATTTGGCGGGTTGGGAATAAGCCGACGTAGCTCAGTGGTCCAGAGCACCTGACCGGATATCAGAAGGTGCGGGTTCAATTCCCGTCGGCGGCATTTATTTTTACTCTGGAGATTTTTTCAATTTGTATAGATATTTCAGGCGAGTAATTAATGCTTATAATAAATTCTTAACAGTAACAATACATGACTTGTAAATTGAGATACGATAGGTACAATGCATTTTCATTTTGATACGCATAACATTTATTGATTTATAAAAACTGACTAGGGTACAGGTTAAACACGCTACGGATTTTGAAGTGTCACGTGATCAAATCAGTGCCATCGAGCAGTGACTGTTTGGAAATGGCGGCTTGTTGATACGCATTGTTACTGTTAATTTGTGTGGTTTTTTATCGCAAGCATATTAAATAAATAAATACAGTGTTTAGACTATTTTCAACAAAAAAGTTTACTTAACAACCTTAACAGGTCTGTAGCCTGTACTCTTGTCCTATTCTTTGGTCAGTCTTGTTCATTTTCCCAATGACGTCAAGCGACAACACCAACAACTATAGGTTATTAAAAAATATTTAATTAATACATCTTTATTAACAACTTATTAGATATTGTATAACAATTTTATAAAACTAATTAATGACATGCAGACACAAATAAGGGGTGTGAATTTTCTTTTTTCCTGATTCACATGTACAAAAAGGTTAATTTTTTTTATTTTTTTACCTAGTAACAAACAGTTCTCATCTTCAAAAATGGACTTACTTTTTTCTTACAATATATTTTCGGAAAAATCATGAATTTACTTTTTAAAAAGTTGCGCATAACAGAAATAATACACCCATTTCATTTGTTGGTATACACAAAACTCTCGAATGACGTACGTTAAATTTAATTTTCAGCTGTGAGATCTCCTCCTTAAAACACTCACTCAGTCAAAGATGGTATGAAAATACAATGCTTAAATGGAATGTAGTAGGTACTTGTACAATAAACTAAAGGCAGTGCTCTACTAGAGAATGAGTAGAGATAAAATCAATTACAATACAAGACTGATTAAAAGTTTCAGTGCTCTTTCTTGACCCATAAAAACTAAGTGGTGCATCTCCCGGAACCGATTTGCGTAACAGTTGGAGCGAGTTCATCTCCCTTCTCGCTCGCCCTCTCAAGATGAGGATATCACAGAGTACGTGAGCTGCATCTTGATAAGCTTTGACCTGTCCATCACCCGAAACCTGAGTTCAAGAGATATTGCGACGTGTGAGCGGGGTGCTAAAGCGGTCGATCTATAAGCTCGGTCTCGTAGTCTTTAGATACTTAAGAGTGTATAGAGAAGTTACTTTATAGAACTTAACTTGATAGTTGATCTGTGGTATTCCAAATTATCTAACTAAACACTATTTAATTCACTATTTTTATTTTATTACGATATTTGTATTTTTATTTATTCGTAATAATATTTCACAATGTATTAACCCATTACACCCCAAATATATATTTTTTTAAATCTGGATATACCTTTATTATTTTTTTGGTTCAACTAGACCAAAATGAAAATGTGTTTTTTTTTGTTGAATGTTATTTATCACTGAAATAATAGGTACGACTAATCGTCTGTGCTACCATATAGTATTGCTGGGCGGATATGGGTTCAATTTTTGCAAAAAATTGGTAACATGGAAGAACCGCAATAAACTCAAATAAAGTGTTAAAACAATATTTTTTAAAGTTTTTATCAATAACTGCTTCGAAAATAACATCAATATTAATTTTTACTATTCGAATTGTAACCTTTGATGGTTTTGTTTGATTCTCGGCAAAATAAGGAAAACAAAAACCACATTCTTTGCACATCGTCCTAAAAAATGATTTGCAAGATTTTCTAGCACATATAAGTCTATTACATGGAACGACAAAGTGGTATTTAGTGCTAATTCGATAATTTGAGACACTTGTCCGTAAGGTCAATTCGGCCCATGCTTTCAATATTTTGAGCAATAAAATCTGGACTCTACAACTAAAAGTAGAGTTTTTCTTCTTGAGGATACCTTTTAATTTTTTCCGGTAGGAAAAATTCAATGACTTGTAGAAGTAATCGTGACAACAGAGTTATCAACCCAACTTATTGTAAATACCAACTCCCTTTGTTTTATCCAATCGACCCTCAGTTGATGAATCCGCAGAGTCTTCACCCGAAAATCCTAATACGAGAGAATATTTGTGTCAGGTGGTTGGGTAAATAAATCTAGTACGTTATCGGTTATGTCGGTGTCTTAACTTATCATGTTTAAATGCTTCAGATAGTGAAATTACAGAGCCGGAAATAAAAATGTTTCATTTACAATGCAATTATTTTTGCTAACATTACTGTCCGCTAATACCATATGATATCTTGCAACTTTGAAATCATATTGTGTTAACGCCACAACTTTAATATTTATTTAGATCATTTATTTTCCATTTTCAACTAATTATAACTATAAGAGTTATTATTAAGATAATTCTAAAAATTATATAACTGTCAAATATATACACAAAATTCTGGTCCGCATTTTCGAGCACACAAATTTTTTAAGATAAATTTAAGGTAAAAGTATCAACACTATTTTGGATACTATATGGTATCCGCGGGCGCTTATGGGTTATTTAAAACAAACACATACCTAGTATATTTTCGGAATGGTCTAGAGTCTTCTTCTTCTTTCGTATGGTGGTGCCATTCTAGGGCCTCAGGCGTCCCCATGTGAACCTTATCAATCCCGCCGGGGAATGAATGTAGCGGGCATTCGTTGACCACATGTACGGTCTGGAGTTGTAGATACTTTCAGTATCGAATAATTGAAATATTGCTTGAAATGATTTTAACCCTGAATAGCCAGGTCCTTCACCACCTCCCTCTCTTTTTATCTCCAACCGCTCCCCACTATCTTCAGCATTACAACATACTCCTATTTTGAATACCATAGTCTCATTGACTCTATATGGTTGGGAGCAGTGCGGTACTCACATAAAAAGCAATAAAAAACTACAAAATGCTTTATTTCTTTTAATGTTTTTTTGGATCCATTAATTCTGAATATTTTACCACAATAAAGCACACCGCTGCAATTAGTCTTATTTAAATCCTTCCATCCCTTACTTATCATAAGTCAGGATTGTTCTTAAAACTCCGCTTGGACTTGTGTGCGATAAAAATGCACTGTATTTTACTATAATTGTTGGCTTCCACGAATGCACACCAAATAAAGAGGATTTTATTTTTATATTTTGCTATGGTCTGTTTATTATTTTATAAACACTAATAAAAGTAATATATTATTGCTATTGGCTGGAGCCATAAAGGGGCAAACATTAATTTGTTTCCTCCGTCAAACGCCAAGTTTATGTATCCGCCAATAAAAACGACATAAATGTAAGCGCTGACTAAGTGCATCTAAAATTAAATGTAGATTGCTGTCACTGCGCATTAAATTACTTGGGAGAGAAAAGAAGTCACGTTAACAACATGACGAGTGCGTTGTTACGTTCACTGCAATTTCAGTCCTTTATTTATACAAAATTAGCTAACTTTCGGGTACACGTTAGCTATTTATTTACCCGGCGTTGCTCGGGGACTTATAAATGGTTGGGGTAAGGTTTCGAGGTTGTGAGGCCTTTTTGAGATATACAATTGCGTAGTACATTATTTTGATTTATCTCATAAGGTTTATTTCCAGCGTTGGCAATGTAAGCGTTCGAAAATATTTTTTTACGACTTGCTTACAAAACATCGATATTTACCTACTTTCTATAAATATTATATGTTTGGTTTATAAATATAAACATTTTGGAAAAAAATCTTTAAATGATGGTGAGAGCCTAATTCAAAATTTTTGTGTAGTTTAGAAGAACTAAGCGCTCAAACAGACAGACTACCTAGATATAGGTGGATAAAATCTGCATGAATAATATAGTAACTAAGCTACAAATAACTGACGAAAATTTTTTTAAACATACAACTACAAAAAAAATCTTTCAGATTGTCACTAGTTACTCGACTGAGTATCTACCCAACCCCCCACTCCGACCCCAAATGTCCAATACCCTTTGATTTTTTAAAATGTTTTTAGGAAAAAGAATTACCAGAAATACCAGAATACTCTCATTTTGTTGATTGTAAAAATAAAGTATTGAAATTAAAAAGAGCCATTTATGGTCTCAAACAGTCTGCTAGGAGTTGGTATATTAGAGTAGAAGAATGTTTATTGAACTTAGGATATAAAAAATCCAAATATGAACCTTGTCTTTTCATAAAAAGTAATAATAATGTTAAAATATTTGTTGCATTATTTGTGGATGATTTCTTTGTATTCTATAATTCAGAAAATTATTATGAACAGTTAAAGAATGAACTTATCAATACATTTAAGATAAAAGATTTAGGTGAGATTAAACAGTGTCTAGGAATGAGAGTGAATGCTCAAAAAGATTGTATTACTATTGATCAAGAGCTTTTTGTAAACAATATTTTAAATAAGTTCAATATGTCAGATTGTCATACTTCAGATACCCCTATGGAAGTTAATTTAAAGTTAGAGAAAGATGTAAATAAAAGTGATGATATTATAAAATATCCATACCAACACTTAATAGGTAGTCTTATGTACTTATCTGTGTTGACAAGACCGGACATTGCTTACAGCGTAAGTTACCTAAGTCAGTATAATAGCTGTTATAATGAAACTCATTGGAAACATTTAAAAAGATTGTTAAAATATCTACAAAAAACCAAAAGCTATGCTTTAGTTTATAAGAAAAGTGATTATTCTTTACATGGTTTTGTAGATGCTGATTGGGCATCATGTACCTTAGATAGAAGGTCATATACTGGGTTCTGCTTCATAATGTCAGGATGTGTTATATCTTACGAATCTAGAAAGCAAAGAACAGTCGCCTTGTCTAGTACTGAAGCAGAATATATGGCTCTATCCGAAGCTTGCAAAGAGGCTATTTACTTAAATAACTTATTATCTGATATGATAGAAATACATAAAAATACACCGGTATGTTTATATAGTGACAGTCAAAGTTCTATTAATTTGTCTGTTAATCCACTGTTTCATAAACGCACCAAGCACATTGATGCACGACATCACTTTGTCAGAGAATGTGTATTTGATAATAAAGTTAAGCTTGAATATGTGTCAACTTCCAATATGCCAGCTGACTTGTTAACAAAAAGTCTTTGTTCGAATAAACATCAAAAATTTTTAAGTTCAATGGGCATATCGGAAATTTAAATCCATTTTCATAATATTGTTTTGTTGAAATGGTATTTAGTTTATTTTGTTACGAGAGGGTGTTAGAATTATATAACAAAATTAATGTGTGTGACTAGCTCCATCTATGATGTATCTATAAACTAAATAAACGTCAGTCGATAACCACCAGCCTTGCCGTTTCATTATGAATAATATAGTAACTAAGCTACAAATAACTGAGGAAAATTTTTTTAAACATACAACTACAAAAAAAATCTTTCAGATTGTCACTAGTTACTCGACTGAGTATCTACTCAACCCCCCACTCCGACCCCAAATGTCCAATACCCTTTGATTTTTTTAAATGTTTTTAGGAAAAAGAATTAAAAAAATATATAGGTGCCGAAACTAAAATGACACCGAATGAGCTCAGGAGTGGCTGTTAAAAAAAATTACGTACTTTTCTTGACACCCTGTGTAAATATTTTATTTGTTATAAAAAAAATATATTTTTTATATCAGCTTTGTCCGAGTTTTTTTTTAATAAATAATAGGTATTCAAATTATTAAAACAAAATATGAAATTTTACTTCTACAAGGCTCACTACAAATTTTTTTAACTTTTAATTTTTTATTTACTTGAAAATTTATTTTTACCTTATAATTCAGATAGTACCTACCAATTTTAACTAAAAAAATATCGCATTTGTACTCTGGAATCACATCAATCAAGTACAGCTTGACAATCGCATCTTTGCAGTGGGCTAAAAACGTAACTTATGACAGAACAATCTATATATAAGTGTTAACATTTTTATATTATCCATAAAATTTATAAAAAGGGACTCTAGCGACTGAAAACTTATGACACTTTGTATTTTTGATGAGCTTTGACCATTGAAATGAGCTTGTGTTAAAATCAAATTAAAATAAACGATGTTATTCAAAAATACCTATTTTGTGTGATTGGTACGTAAAAATTTTCTAGTTTAATGAACTCAAATATGCTTTGAATGTAAGTGACATTTTTATAAACAGGAACTGATTGTTCAGACATGCTATAAAATAGGTACATTCCTATAATCAGAAAATTATAAACTTCCGATTTTATGTCCGGGTTAAATCTTCCCAATAGGAAAAACTAAACCCTTCCACACACTTTTCCACAAATGATCATCTATTCAATCAACACTATGCAAGTGCATTGTATAAGCTAAATAAATACAAAACAATACAAGGACAACCCGTCAATTCACCAGAGATCAAATGGAAAAATAATTCACCGACTCCAGATATTTTCATATCAGAGGGTTCAGCTCGGTAGAACTCCTAACAGGGCCTATAAATCCTACTGATCCCTCAACATAAATATTCAAAAAATCTTTCGTTATCCTACATGTATTCGAAATGACCGACTTTTGCATATTTATATTTAATTTTTTTGATAGATCTAACACGCCTAAATTTTTAATGAGAGAGCTAGGTATAATGCCAGTAGCCGAAATAACGAAAAGTAATATTTTTATAGTCTGAGAATGCCAATTTTTTTTTATCTCATTTCCTAAATCTGTATATTTTCTTATTTTTGAATATTACAGGAATTTGGAATAGCGACATCAATGATATAAGTAATTTTTTTAAATTTTGTCATGTAAAACTATATCGGGTCTATTATGACTAATCGTTCGGTCTGTTAGTATAGTTTTATCATAATATATTTTATAAAATTTGTTTTCTAAAAATGACTTTGGTTCGTATTCATAATATGGTATTATATTACGGCAGTCAATGAAGTTATGGTTAATTACCAAACTTTGGTGAATTATTTTTAAAACTTGATTGTGCCTAAATGTATACTCGGACTGTGCTAATATAGAACATCCCGATATAATACGTTCTATAGTTTTCGGAAAAGCCAAACATTTTCTACACAAATTATCAATTTGATTTGTATTTTTGATTATATGCTTCCCATAATTTTTAGTATTAATGACGCTATCCTGAATGGCAAGCATAAATTCTTCTATTTCTGCGCTCAACTCTCCAACACTCAACCATTTGTTTGACGAAAATTTGTCAACGTACGTTTGGTTGAGATAATTGAAGTGTTTTGCGTGTAAAATTTCGTTTGACCAGGAATCTAATAATTCCTGGTTGGGATTTATAAATATGTTGGCATTCTCATCGTATAAATTTAAAGGTGTAATATGTCTATCTGCCTTGCAAAGTATTTTGTGCATTTCTGAGCTATGAGCTTTCCTTTGGAAAAAAGTTCTTAGCATTTCTACCTGATTATGTTTCAAAGAAGTTATTTTGACTATACCTCTACCTCCTAAATTTCTAGGTAAATAAATTCGTTCTATAGCTGAATTTGGATGATGGCAATTAAACTTTGTTAGAGTAGTTCTAATTAATCTTTCTAAGTTATCTAAATCTGTATTAGACCATTTAATAATGTCAAATGAGTACGTTAATAGAGGTATTGCCCAAGTATTTATTGCTTTTACTAAATTTTTAGCAGATAGATTGCATATTAAAATTTTTCTGATCCTAGTTTGAAATTTAATCCTCATATCATTTTTAATAATAGTATGGTCTAATCTATTTAATTGTAGGTATCCTAAATACATATAAACCTCATCCCTTTTCATACAAGTAATTTGGAAATTTCTAAATATACTCTCGTCCCCATCTACAATGTTGCCTTTCTCTATATGGATCGTTCTACATTTATCTAAACCAACAGTCATTTTGATATCATCTGAAAAGTTTTTAACTACCTCGATCATTTTCTCTAAATTTTGTTCAGAATTCGAAAATAATTTTATATCATCCATAAATAATAAATGTGAAATTGTACTACTCTCCCTTGTATTACCCTTAACTTTTATTCCAAATTTGCTATTAATTAAAATTTTAGATAGAGGATTCAATGCTAAGCAAAACCAAAGAGGACTCAATGAGTCTCCTTGAAAAATCCCTATTTTAATTGAAATGCCCGGTATTACTATTTTTTTACCTTTTAAATTGATATGTAAATTGGTATTCCAAAAGGACATAATATTTTCCAAAAAGCTAATAATAATGGCGTTAATTTAATATATATTTAATACTTTGATCAGCCACGAGTGCGGGACACTATCGAAAGTCTTTTGGTAGTCTATATAGCAAGTACGTAAATTACGTTTTCGAGTTTGAATCTGTTTTAGAATTACAGAATCAATAACTAATTGTTCTTTACATCCCATATGTTTTCTGCGACAACCTTTTTGTTGTTCAGATATAATATTTTTTTCATCTAAATGAGTATATATTAAATCTGTCAAGCAAGAGGTTAAAATTTTGAATATTGTCGGTAAACATGTAATGGGTCTGTACTGAGAGGGATTATTAATATTTTCGCTTTTGGGCAACATATAAGTAATGCCCTTAGTTAGAAAATTTGGAAAATTTTGAGGTTGACTGACAAATTTTGAAAGATTTTTTTCCAAAAGAGGATGTAAAGTAGTCAGACGTTTGTACAAAAATTATGTATCCAATCGCAACCCGTGGCTTTCCAATTATCAGTATTTTTAATAATTTTGGTTAACAATTCAACCGATATATTAGAAAAACTCATTTGTTCAATGCCTGAAAAATTGAGTTCTTAATTTTCTATCCAGGGACTTGACCCTGTTATGTTTTATATCTTTACTCCAAATTTTAGTCCAAAAATCGCATATATCTGATTCAGATGGCAACGGAATATTATTATTCGAAATAATATTTTGTTTATCGTCAAGTTTGGAATAAAATATTTTTTAATTTTTCTGGAATAATCTGTTATTATTTTTTATTATACTTATAATTATATCTTTTTAATCTACTAGCTTTTACGCCTAATTTTCGTTTTAATAAATCCAATAAATTATTGATTTTATTTTCATTATTATGACTATCAATGTTGTACGGGACGTGTTTGCCTGCACAAGAAAAGACTGTAAATAATAAGCACCGGCACACATCAGTCCTCAACCTGGGTAATGATTTAAGTAAAACACCGTGAGGTGTTCTATCCAAACCATCATAAAAGAAAGACGATTCGAATCAAAATTCACATTTTAATTACAAGTATTGTTTTGGTATACAGAACGTACAAAGGGGTGTGGCTTATAGGTACCTCCTATTTTTTACAGCTAGCCCAATTCACAAGAAATAGTTATATGTATTTCAATACAACTGGGATTTAAAACACAGATAGAAAACTGATACAACCGGAATCCTTTCAGGGATAATTTCAAATTGGAGCACAATGTGCATCATCGCGCCATACGATACAGTAAATGGCGTGGCCAGTTCAATTGGTAGCCAGCAGGAATCGGCCAGCTTCTAGGTGATCAGCATCAATGGCTAATTTAGTCGGTAGCCAGGAAGAATTGGCCAGCCTCTAGGTGTTCGGCATCAATGGCTAATTCAGTTGGTAGCCAGGAAGAATTGGCCGGCTTCTAGGGTTTCAGCATCAATGGCTAATTCAGTTGGTAGCCAGGAAGAATTGGCCGGCTTCTAGGTTTTCAGCATCAATGGCTAATTTAGTTGGTAGCCAAGAAGAATTGGCCCTCTTCTAGGTTTTCAGCATCAATGGCTAATTTAGTTGGTAGCCAGGAAGAATTGGCCGGCTTCTAGGTTTTCAGCATCAATGGCTAATTCAGTTGGTAGCATGGAAGAATTGGCCGGCTTCTAGGGTTTCAGCATCAATAGCTAATTCAGTTGGTAGCCAGGAAGAATTGGCCGGCTTCTAGGGTTTCAGCATCAATGGCTAATTTAGTTGGTAGCCAGGAAGAATTGGCCGGCTTCTAAGTTGTCAGCATCAATGCAGCAGGGATTGGCCAGCGTCTAGGTAATCACCGGCAGTGGGCAGTTCAGTCGGCAGCCAGCAGGTATTCGTCAGCCTTTAGGTTGTCAGCATCTGTGGCTGGTTCAGTCGGTAGCAAGGAGGAATTCATCAGAATCTAGGTTGTCGGCATCAATGTAGCAGGGATTGGCCAGCGTCTAGGTAATCACCGGCAGTGGGCAGTTCAGTCGGTAGCCAGCAGGTATTCGTCAGACTTTAGGTTGTCAGCATCTGTGGCTGGTTCAGTCGGTAGCAAGGAGGAATTCATCAGAATCTAGGTTGTCGGCATCAATGTAGCAGGGATTGGCCAGCGTCTAGGTAATCACCGGCAGTGGGCAGTTCAGTCGGTAGCCAGCAGGTATTCGTCAGCCTTTAGGTTGTCAGCATCTGTGGCTGGTTCAGTCGGTAGCAAGGAGGAATTCATCAGAATCTAGGTTATCGGCATCAATGTAGCAGGGATTGGCCAGACTCTAGGTGATCACCGGTAGTGGGCAGTTCAGTCGGTAGCCAGCAGGTATTTGTCAAAATCTAGGTTGTCGGCATCAATGCAGCAGGGATTGGCCAGCCTCTAGGTGATCACCGGCAGTGGGCAGTTCAGTCGGTAGCCAGCAGGTATTTGTCAGCCTTTAGGTTGTCAGCATCAATGCAGCAGGGATTGGCCAGCCTCTAGGTGATCACCGGCAGTGGGCAGTTCAGTCGGTAGCCAGCAGGTATTTGTCAGCCTTTAGGTTGTCAGCATCAATGCAGCAGGGATTGGCCAGCCTCTAGGTGATCACCGGCAGTGGGCAGTTCAGTCGTTTGATTATAAGAGCCGGCACACGGAGACGCCCCATTCTTGTAATGATGAGTGATGCGTCTGACTCAGCTGATAAAGTGCCGGCCGTAAACAGCTCGTTAGAAATAGTTGTAATCTTTAAAATGATTGTGCCGTGATGGAGGAACAGAAGCGACTACAGATTTCAGTTAACACTCAGGAATTTATAATTATAATTAACAGATCGCGTTTTAACTGTTTAAGGTGTTCCGTCCACTCGTGTTAATTATTGAATTTTGACTGCCCAATATTGTAGTGTTTTTAGCTATTTATAATATCTCTAGCAAACCCTCTTGTGACGTCAATATCGTTACCACAACTTGTTTTCGTTTCAGACGCAGGTGTTTTTAGGTGAGAATAATTTATTTATTTATTTATTTATTTATTTATTAACGCCGATTATAGCGGCTTTTACAAAAGAATAACATTTTTTTACTTATTATAAATACAGAATATACATAGATAAAAAAAAATATAAATACAAAATACATAAAAGAGAACAATAGAAATGGTTATTATAAATACAATGCAACAATGTGTATATATAAATATATAAACAATTAATTTACAATAAATCCCGGATAAACTAATACTTTAAAACTGTATTTGGTTATATTCAATCAGAGAAGCGCTGACATACAGTTTTAATTAGGTGGTGTTTGTATGAGGATAAACTAGCAATGTTTATAGATTCATCCAAAACATATTTATTACCAAGTACATGTAGGCGATTCATTATGGAATTGAGTTCAGCGTTAGATCCTGTATTGTTGCAGTGATAAGGTAATTTGAAACGAACTGATCGACTAGGTACACGGAAACATATTAGCGAAAGAAGTTCAGGGGAGTTCAACAGGTTGGTAATGATTTTAAATAAATAAAATAGGTCAAAACAAATTCTTCTTTCTTTTAATGTAACGAGTCCCAATAAATGTAACAGAGAGGGGTAATTAATGTTTTCGATGAGTATTCCCAATTTAAAATTAATATAACGTAAAAATTTATGTTTGACGCGCTCAAGGGAATTCTCATGTACACTGTAGTAAGGACTCCAAATGGTGGTGTTAAATTCTAGTTGGCTTCTAACAAGTGAAGTGTAAAGTAATTTGACAGTTTTTAAATTTTTAAAATCCTTTGAAATCCGTAAGACAAAACCTAACATTTGCATTGCTTTACTGGTTATATTATTAATATGTTTAATGAAAGTTAATTTAGTGTCAAAGGTTATACCAAGGTCTCTTATTTCATCAACAGATAATAAGGTGTGATTATTGAGAAAGTAGGTGAACAACAATGGGTTTTTTTTTCTGTGGAATCACATAGGTTGACATTTTTTTACATTAAGTGTTAATTTGTTTTTAAGACACCAATCGTTAAAGCTATTAATATTAGATTGAAGTGTTAGACAGTCCTCTATATTGTCAATAATTCTATATATCTTCATATCATCAGCGAACATTAGAATGAGAACACGGGTGAATATGTTTGTTACGTCGTTAATGAATACATTAAAAAGTATAGGACCAAGATGCGAACCCTGGGGTACGCCACTGGTAGCTTCGAACATGTAGGATAAGTGATCATTAATACAGACAGTTAACTGACGCCTAAGTAAGTAACTCTTAAATCAAGATAAAAGGTTTCCATTAATTCCGAGTTTCAAAAGTTTATTAATGAGGATTTTATGACAGACCTTATCAAACGCCTTACTGAAGTCGGTATATATAGAATCAACTTGTTGTTTGTTGGCAAGTGCATTGGAAATAAAATTTTCATATAATGTTAGGTTAGTCAAAGTTGATCTGCCGGAGATAAAGCCGTGTTGACAAGTTGCGATACAAGAGTTTACAAAGAAGCTGATTTTCTTAAGAATCAATTTCTCAAAAAGTTTAGGTATAGACGATTGAATACAGATAGGCCGATAATTTTCAACAAAGGATTTATCACCACTTTTAAATACAGGAGTTAAGTAGATAAGTTTCCATATTTTTGGAAAGTGTCCTGTGGAGAGTGACTTATTAAACAGTATATTAAGCGGAACAGATAAACTTTGGACACAATTCTTAAGTAAGATGGAAGGAATCTTATCAGGTCCCGAGCTTGTTTTAGGTTCAAGTGATTTAATACAGACTATAATGTCTTCAATATCAATGTGTATTTGCGATAAGTGTAAATTTAAATCCGTATTGAAGTAAGGAATTAAGTCATCTGGAATATCAGGTTCATACACGTCCTTAAAGTAATCAGCAAACATGTTAACAATTTCATAAATTTTACTGGAGCTATTTTGTCTATAACGTATATTACCAGAAATACCAGCATCATTGTTTTTCAATGATTTTGTGTATTTCCAAAAGTATTTTACATCATGAAGTATCGTGTTCTCAACAGAATTAATGTAATTTTTATAACATCTTTTTGTCATTTTTTTGCAATCTCTTCTAATTTTTTTTTTTTTTTTTTTTTTTTTTTTTTTTTTTTTTTTTTTTTTTTTTTAAATAAAATGGAGTTCTACAATTTAAACTAAATAACAATAAATAAATCTTCTAATATTATTGAATGCCATATAAATGGGAATTGTTCTGTGTTCTTTATATTTTTTATGTGTTTCTTTTTTAATAACTGAATTAATTCTTTGCTGAACCATATCGGATACTTTCGTACTTTATGATGAATTAGAGGAATTGTGTCGGAGATGATACTATTCAGTTGAGAGTAAAATAGTTCTACGCTATAGTTGAGATCACCTTCCTTGAGAACAGACCAATTTACTTTGTTAAGTGCATGATTAATGTCCTGGTAATTAGCATTAATGAAATTACGACTACAATTTTTAATTAGGTGGTCACACTCTATTGTAATAGGTAATAGTATTGTTAGTGGAGGGTGGTGATTATCAATTGGGTCAAAGGATTCGGCTGACTCATAGACTTTTATATCCTCATCAGTAGAGAAAATTAAATCAAGTGTCCGATTACTACAATTAGGCACATTGTTACATTGAAATAGACCTAAATAGTTCGACATATCTAAGATTTCTCTCTCGCACGCCGTTAATGGTAAGTAATCCAAATCATTAAATTTACGATTAGGTAGGTTATAATCACCGCAAATTATAATATTGTGATTAGGGTGGTTAGATTTGAGTAGCTCGACATCTTCACAGTGATTTTTATACATTATTACATTAGAATTTGGTGGAATATATACACATCCGATGATAGTTTTTTTGGATTTATCGTTTAACATTACAAAAATTTGCTCAACATCATTGTTTTTGTTTTTTAATAATTTCGATGAAATTTTTTTATTTACTGCTATCAGGACGCCTCCTCCTCTTGATTTGGAGCTGGTGTTCCGATTTCGGTCAACTCGGTAGATACTGTGGTTAGGTAGACCGAGCTCCGCTGAGTATATCGATGGTTCCAGCCAGGTCTCAGAGAGTATGATGATGTCTTGTGTGATGGTGGGTGCATTAGTTCTAAAGTCACTGAGTTTAGTCCGAAGTCCCCTGACGTTCTGGTAGAAGATGTAACGTGGCGCGGTTATAAGTTTTTTGGTATATTTGTTATAATTTTGGGTCTATTGTTGATTTATTTGATGGTTAAATTATTTTCTCCCTTGCTTTTTCGATCCTCCAGCTCCTTCCACAAGTTTTGTACTTCTTGCCGTTGAAGCATTGTTAAGTCATTCTTGGTCTTGATAATTACATTTCCATACGGTATTCCTTTTTTCTGTAGAACAGTTCTGGCTTGATATTTATCGGACAGTTCGACCTTGATGGGGCGTGTTTTATTAGTGTCCTTCTTACCCAATCGATACACTTTAATTAGCGAGGTATCTACATTATCAACATTGTTAAGAATATTCTTGACATTATTCAGATCTTCGCTCATTGTTGCAGTTTGAGAATTGCCCGAGCTTTCAGGAACATTGAACATTATTACATTTTTAGATCGCGATTTCCTCTCGTCCATTTCGTTCAAAGTTTCGCAAATTCCTGTTAGTTGTTCCGTTTCGATGTTGGTAGTTGACAAATTTTTGGAATGATTAGGTGAAATGTTCCTGTAGGCATTCAATTCACCTTCGAGAAAACCAACTTTTGTGGAAACCAAACTAATATTGCCTAATAGCACTGAGAGTTGAGGCGTTAATTTACCCATTTGTTCTTTAGTAAATTTATTAGTGGGATCCATGATGGTCGTATTTAAATCACGTATAATATTGTTTGCTAATGTGATGAATGCATATGTATCGCAGGAGTCCATGATAAAGTAGCTGGTGAGATAGGTTTAGCTGCCCTGACTTGTGTCGGCGGGAAGGAGTGAGTACTTGCGCTGACGGCTAGTACGGACACACACACAGTCACACTAGAGTAGTAAGTCGTGCTCGGTGGAATTAGGTACCAAATAGCGGTAATGGCGGATTATTTTTAATAAACTTAGGTTTTGAATTAACACAACACGTATGTGGAGTAATGCACTACTTTCACTGCACTGTTACTAAATTAGCACTAGAGTAACGTATTACTTATGATCAGGATCTATTTAAATTAGTTATTTTTTTAATATTTTAGCAGGAGCTGATTCAAACACGTTAGTAATGTGTATATTCGTATTGTTGTATGAGTTTAATAATTTCGCACAGCGACTGGTTTGTCAATATTTTGATTTTTCTCCGGCCCGATTCGCTTAGTAACCGATAATTGTGGTGCATTTTTTAACTCGTAAACATTATTTCTTGGAAAAAGGGGTCATCAAACTTGCCAGGTGTTCAACCTTAGTTGCAATAGAGATAAATGCAATAAATCTTGTTTTCACGTTCGATACACTCCTTCCCGTGCAGTTGTGGCTGCACTCAGCTATTTCGTCGAACATGTAAACCTCTGCAGTAGTTTTTTCGTATAAACCAGCAGTGCGTAAGGTCGAACTGGTCTGTGTTTCCGTTGTGGTAATGGGGGTGGGTCGAATGACGGCGATGTATTTTATTTTTTGTAGTTGGATGATTCCATTTTGTTGGGCTGCTATGCTGGGAGGGTACCCGCGCAGCCAGAGCATGTCTGTGAGCTGTTGACTGATTTGCTATTGGCGATGAAGTAACACCTCTGTCTTGTCTTTGTGATAAAAAGCTTCTAGAGCTAAGTGATTGGACGTCTTGCACCTCTTGTCACTTGTCACTTGTCACTTGTCTTGGGCCGTTATCACGTGGGTCCATTGATATATGCGTGAGTGGTCTGTTGTTTACAACAGATTCAGCTTCTGCCAGCGCCGTGAGTCAGGTTTCTTTCCTGGGAGCTCTTTGCTCGAGTAGTTTGTTAAGAGCTAATTTTTCTGAACCAACATATTTCATGCTCCTCCCGTGTAAGGTGATATATCGTTACGGGCTGCTTTGTTTGCATTTCATAGGTTCAGCCAATCTTTGGGCGTGTTTGTGAACATGTGGGTCCCTCAGTCTGAGCGATGGTTGCGAATTCCAATAATTTTATCGATAGGTGTGGGGTTCATCAGCAGCGGATGGACGTTCTACGACGCCTTTCTGGTAGGACCCGCTGTAGCTGATACGTATGAGGCTTTTCACTCCTTGCATCAGGGGATGTAAGACTATTGTGTACGCTGGGTATGCATTTGATGTGTACCCGCACTGCTATGAAGTTGAGAGTACGGCTAACATCCGAGGCAGGCCGCGCTCCTGATGTTATGTGGGCTTGAGTTGCTGCGTATCCGGGACCGGCTTTCGAGGCCGAGACGGTCGCTGCAAAGTCTCGGATTGACTGGCTAGTTATTGTCAAAGAGGGCCGATCTACAGTTAGGACGGGTTGTTTCGGAGAATCTGAACAATTCATCAAATTTCAACGTTCATTTTCAAGTTCTGTGAAAGATTTTTTCAAGTTCTGTTTTTATTTCAGTTTTTTCAAGCAACTAGCCTGCAATGATATAAAAACAGAACTTGAATAAGTCTTTCACAGAACCCGAAAATGAACGTTGAAATTTGATGAATTGTTCAAATTCTCCGAAACAACCCGTCCTTAGTGTCCGCTCACGGGTTGTCGCATATCTGGGGGGGGTCGGCTTTTGAGGTCGGGCCGGTCACTTCAAGCTCTTGGGCAGACTGGGTGACCGTCATCAATCATGGTTTGTCATATCCGGGACCGGCATTCGAGGCCGGGACGGTCGCTGCAAACTTGTCGGTGACTGCCTGGCCGCTATTAATGGTAGGCTGAGCTCCAGATGGTTTCCGCTCACGAGTTGTCGCATATCCGGGGGCCGGCTTTCGAGGTCGGGCCGGTCGCTTCAGGCTCGTGGGCAGACTAGCTGGCCGTCGTCAATCATTTTGCCACATATCCGGGACCAAAATTCGAGGCCGGGACGGTCGTTGCAAACTCATCGGTGACTGGCTGGCTACTTTCAAAGGGGGGCTGAGCTACAAAAGTTTCCGCACACGAGTTGTCGCATATCCGGGGGCCGGCTTTCAAGGTCGGGCCGGTCGCTTCAGGCTCGTGGGCAAACTGGCCATCCGTTGTCAATCATAGTTTGCCGCATATCCGGGACCAGCATTCGAGGCCAGAACGGTCGTTGCAAACTCATCGGTGACTGGATGGCTGCTTTAAAAGTGGGGCTGAGCTACAAAAGTTTCCGCTCACGAGTTGTCGCATATCCGGGGGCCGGCATTCAAGGTCGGGCCGGTCGCTTCAGGCTCGTCGGCAGACTGGCCGGCCGTTGTCAATCATGGTTTGCCGCATATCCGGGACCATCATTCGAGGCCAGAACGGTCGTTGCAAACTCATTGGTGACTGGCTGGCCGCTGTCAAAGGGCGTCTGAGCTCTAGATGATTTCCGTTCACGATTTGTCGCATATCCGGGGGCCGGCTTTTGAGGGCGGGCCGGTCGCTTCAAGCTCGTGGGCAAACTGGGTGGCCGTTGTCAATCATGGTTTTCCGCATATCCGGGACCGGCATTCGAGGCCGGGACGGTCGCTGAAAACTCATCGGTGACTGGCTGGCCACTTTCAAAGGGTTGAGCTCTTGATGGTGTCCGCTCACGAGTTGTCGCATATCCGGCTCGAAGGACCATTTGTACGGGACGTGTTTGCCTGCACAAGAAAAGACTGTAAATAATAAGCACCGGCACACATCAGTCCTCAACCTGGGTAATGATTTAAGTAAAACACCGTGAGGTGTTCTAACCAAACCATCATAAAAGAAAGACGATTCGAATCAAAATTCACATTTTAATTACTGTATACCAAAACAATACTTACTAAGTATTGTTTTGGTATACATAACGTACAAAGGGGTGTGGCTTATAGGTACCTCCTATTTTTTACAGCTAGCCCAATTCACAAGAAATAGTTTATTTATTTATTTATTTCATTTTATTAACGCCTAGAAGGCTTTTACATATACATGTTATGGGTTTTGTTGTTCAGTAGCATTATAAAATATTTTAATTACATAGCATAATAAATTGAGTATGAACTTACATAACAATGTGTAGGGTTATTGTTATGGTGTTATTATTTTATAAACATAAGCAAGCAAAGTTTATTGTACAAAGTACGTCGGTTGAATATTTTACAGAACATAGGTTAAACTAATACATAAACTTGAGAAAAATATAACAGATATAGGTAGGTAGTTAAGTAGATACAATTCAAGTATATAGTTACGGTGTTATTGGAATTTGGACAATGAGTTCGATAAGTTTATATAAATATAGTGTAGTTACAAGAGTACAATAATGTAAGTAGGTAATACACACAAGACAAGTAAGTTTATTATTATTATTATAAAGATAAACACTACAATTTGTTGTAAGCCATCTTTGTAATCATCCATCTTTATTTTGCCCGATTGGGAATTTTACAAAACAAAGCTTAGTTAATGAAACAATAAAATATGCGTTTGAAAAAAAAATATGAATCTGTTACAAACATTCTAGTATACTGTATTTTAGTTTGTATACTGATTGGTGATGATAAACATCAATTGAGCTATACTTATTACCGAGTATGTGAAGTCTTTGAATAGGTGAGTTTTGAAAATAATTGTTAGCAGATATGGGAATATTATATAGAGCGGTCTGTCGAGTGTCGCGCGTAGGTACACGGAGCGATATAAGACTCGTCAAATCAATGGCGTCCAGTCTGCCATTCGAAATTTTGAAAAGAGATACTAAGTCGCACACTGTGCGTCTCAATGATAAATCGGTTAAATTTAGTAAGTTCATGAGGAAAGTGTAATTAAGATATTCGTTTGGAATTCCTAATTTATAATTAATAAATCGCAGAAATTTATGTTGCACTCTTTAATTTTTAATTGGTGAATCTTATAAAATGGAGACCAGATTGTTGAGTTATACTCTAGATTACTTCTAACTAAACCAGTGAATAGCAGTTTGAAGGAATTTATTAATTTAAAATCTTTCGCTGTCCTTAATATAAAACCCGAACATTTCATGGCCTTGTTGGTTATTTCGTTTATATGAGGAACAAATGTTAGTTGCCTGTCAAAAATAATACCAAGATCCTTAATATTCTCAACTCTTTTTAGGAAAATGTTGTTGATGCTATATTGATGCGTAATGGGATTTTTGATTCGGGCAAAAGTTATCGTTTGACATTTATCAATATTGAGAAATAGTTCATTGTGGGTGCACCACTCTTGTAGCCTCACAAGATTAAATTGTAGTACGTAACAGTCATGAATATTTGTAATGGTTTTATAAATTTTGAGATCATCTGCAAATAAGAGAATCATGACTCCATCAAAAACCGTAGTTATATCATTGATAAACAATAAAAATAGTACTGGTCCTAAATGAGACCCCTGTGGAACGCCGGTAAAGACTTCGAACTGGTGTGAATAGTGTGAGTTGAGTTTAACACATATTTTTCTTTTATGCAGATAACTCTCAAACCATCTCAAAATATTCCCTGTTATTCTAAGGGCACTAAGTTTATGTATGAGAATTTTATGTGAGACTTTGTCGAATGCCTTACTAAAGTCAGTATACACTACGTCTGTTTGAAGACGCTTTTGCATTATATTAAATAGGTATTCCTGATAGATCATCAAGTTTGTAAAAGTAGATCTTTTTGCCATGAAACCATGTTGACGATGTGAAATAACTTTGTTAATCTCAGGCGAGAGTTTAGAAAGCAGAGCAGATTCAAATAGTTTAGGGATTGACGATTGGATACATATAGGTCTATAGTTAGAGATATCTGATCTATTTCCTTTCTTAAAGATTGGAAATAGAAAACTGGTTTTCCATTTTTGTGGAAAGGTACCAATTTTTAGAGACAAGTTAAAAAGTTTAGTTAGAGGTAATGTTAAAACTGATAAGCATTTTGATAAGAAAATTGGAGGAATGTTATCGGGACCAGCCGATTTATTAATATCAAGGGATTTTAATTTAGTTCTAATATCGCTTTCTTTGAATATACATTGGCTAAAATCGATCTTGTTGTCATTGTTAGCTGTAGTTGTATCGAATAATGGAGAGTTGTTTGCAGTATCATAGACTTTGCTGAAAAATTCAGCAAACAGATTGACGACTTCTTGGGGGGTATCGGCCATTTAATATCTAAATACATGTTTGACGGAATACTAGAGTCATTATTATTGAGCATGTTCGCAAATTTATAAATGTTCTGAGGATTAGCTGCTGCCAATTCTTCGCAGTTTTCGATACACCTTTTGTAACATAACTTGGACATATTTTTAGTTGTCTTTCTTAGTTCACAAAATTTTACATAATCTTTAGGATCACGTGACGATTTATAAACTTTATGAGCAATTTTTTTGTCTCTAATTATTTTAATAAGGTCGTTGCTAAACCATTTTGGGTAGTTGTGCACAGTGATTTTAGTGACGGGTACAAACAATTCAATTGCATTATTTAAAATTAAGTAAAATTTGTCTACCATTACATTTAGGTTTTCTTCAAAGTCAAGAAAGTTCCAGTCAGTAGACAATAGAAGATTTGTGATTTGCTTAAAATCAGCTTTGAAAAAGTTTAATTTTGTTGATGGAGATGGATTTTTTTCTATTTTTGAACTGTAGCATTCGATCGTTAAAGGAGGGTGATACTTGTCGATTGGGAGAATATCTTCAGCAGATGCGGATACTTTTACAGAAGAAGAATTGGAAAACACTAGATCGAGAAGACGAGCGTTAACATTGTAGACATAGTTTAACTGCCGGAGACTTAAAAAATTTGACATCTCGATTATATCATGGGAACCATGATTGATGTTGTCCGTGCATGAAGTTTTATTGTTTTCTGTGTCCCACGTTACATTAGGTAGATTGTAGTCTCCTGTTAATATCAAAGTGGCATCTGGAAATTTTCTTCGTATTGTTTCAGCTTCAAGGTAGTGGTCTTCGTATAATTGAGCATCAGAAGAAGGGGGTATATATATATATATATATAGCCAACAATAATTTTTTCCTTATTGGTAGACACCATGATGAATAGTTGTTCCAGATGAGTGTAGATGCATTTGAGTTTTCTTGAGTTGAATTTCTTATTTACGGATATTAACACACCACCTCCTCTAGTTTTATTGCTATTGCTTCTATCTTGTCTGTACACTGTGTGTTCAAAGAAACCCAATTCCGTAGTATCAATGTTTTTGTTCAGCCATGTCTCAGTGAAAGCGTAAGAATCATAATCCAGAGTAGGTAAGGTTGATTTCAGGTCCTGTAATTTTGTTTTTAGTCCACGTACGTTTTGATAAAATATTTTTATTTTAGAATTTAGTTTTTTGGGTTCGATTTGACTATCGACGGATTATTATTTATGTATTTTATCGTGATATCCGTTTCACCAGAAGATTTTCTATTTTCCAATTCTTTTCTTAGGTCACTCAATTGTTTCCGCTGCATAAATGACTGATCTTGGTAAATACGTATATTATTTTTTAATGCGTGTTTCTTGCTTAATAGTATTTTCGGCCATTTAGCTTCCGGAAACTCGATTTTAATTCCTCTTGGTTTATCGGCACGCCTTTGACCCAATCTGTAGATTTTCAAGTCAAGATTTAATGTTGACATATCTAAATCTGAAATTATTTTTTTCACTGACACTATGTCGCTATTAATTGATTCAGTCTGAGATAACGATGTATTCTCCGGAATATTATGAATAATCAAATTTTTATCTCTGTAACTTTGTTCTTTGATTTCGGCGAGGATATCACAGACACTCTGAGTTTGTGAAACTGAGGGGGTGCACACATATATGTATTTCAATACAACTGGGATTTAAAACACAGATAGAAAACTGATACAACCGGAATCCTTTCAGGGATAATTTCAAATTGGAGCACATTGTGCATCATCGCGCCATACGATACAGTAAATGGCGTGGCCAATTCAATTGGTAGCCAGCAGGAATCGGCCAGCTTCTAGGTGATCAGCATCAATGGCTAATTTAGTCGGTAGCCGGGAAGAATTGGCCAGCCTCTAGGTGTTCGGCATCAATGGCTAATTCAGTTGGTAGCCAGGAAGAATTGGCCGGCTTCTAGGGTTTCAGCATCAATGGCTAATTCAGTTGGTAGCCAGGAAGAATTGGCCGGCTTCTAGGTTTTCAGCATCAATGGCTAATTTAGTTGGTAGCCAGGAAGAATTGGCCGGCTTCTAGGTTTTCAGCATCAATGGCTAATTCAGTTGGTAGCATGGAAGAATTGGCCAGCTTCTAGGGTTTCAGCATCAATAGCTAATTCAGTTGGTAGCCAGGAAGAATTGGCCGGCTTCTAGGGTTTCAGCATCAATGGCTAATTTAGTTGGTAGCCAGGAAGAATTGGCCGGCTTCTAGGTTGTCAGCATCAATGCAGCAGGGATTGGCCAGCGTCTAGGTAATCACCAGCAGTGGGCAGTTCAGTCGGCAGCCAGCAGGTATTCGTCAGCCTTTAGGTTGTCAGCATCTGTGGCTGGTTCAGTCGGTAGCAAGGAGGAATTCATCAGAATCTAGGTTGTCGGCATCAATGTAGCAGGGATTGGCCAGCGTCTAGGTAATCACCGGCAGTGGGCAGTTCAGTCGGTAGCCAGCAGGTATTCGTCAGACTTTAGGTTGTCAGCATCTGTGGCTGGTTCAGTCGGTAGCAAGGAGGAATTCATCAGAATCTAGGTTGTCGGCATCAATGTAGCAGGGATTGGCCAGCGTCTAGGTAATCACCGGCAGTGGGCAGTTCAGTCGGTAGCCAGCAGGTATTCGTCAGCCTTTAGGTTGTCAGCATCTGTGGCTGGTTCAGTCGGTAGCAAGGAGGAATTCATCAGAATCTAGGTTATCGGCATCAATTTAGCAGGGATTGGCCAGACTCTAGGTGATCACCGGCAGTGGGCAGTTCAGTCGGTAGCCAGCAGGTATTTGTCAAAATCTAGGTTGTCGGCATCAATGCAGCAGGGATTGGCCAGCCTCTAGGTGATCACCGGCAGTGGGCAGTTCAGTCGGTAGCCAGCAGGTATTTGTCAGCCTTTAGGTTGTCAGCATCAATGCAGCAGGGATTGGCCAGCTTCTAGGTGATCACCGGCAGTGGGCAGTTCAGTCGGTAGCCAGCAGGTATTTGTCAGCCTTTAGGTTGTCAGCATCAATGCAGCAGGGATTGGTCAGCCTCTAGGTGATCACCGGCAGTGGGCAGTTCAGTCGTTTGATTATAAGAGCCGGCACACGGAGACGCCCCATTCTTGTAATGATGAGTGATGCGTCTGACTCAGCTGATAAAGTGCCGGCCGTAAACAGCTCGTTAGAAATAGTTGTAATCTTTAAAATGATTGTGCCGTGATGGAGGAACAGAAGCGACTACAGATTTCAGTTCACACTCAGGAATTTATAATTATAATTAACAGATCGCGTTTTAACTGTTTAAGGTGTTCCGTCCACTCGTGTTAATTATTGAATTTTGACTGCCCAATATTGTAGTGTTTTTAGCTATTTATAATATCTCTAGCAAACCCTCTTGTGATGTCAATATCGTTACCACAACTTGTTTTCGTTTCAGACGCAGGTGTTTTTAGGTGAGAATAATAATTTCGCACAGCGACTGGTTTGTCAATATTATGATTTTTCTCCGGCCCGATTCGCTTAGTAACCGATAATTGTGGTGCATTTTTCAACTCGTAAACATTATTTCTTGGAAAAAGGGGTCATCAAACTTGCCAGGTGTTCAACCTTAGTTGCAATAGAGACAAATGCAATAAATCTTGTTTTCACGTTCGATACAAATGTTATAACCAAATTTTCTCCCAATTACATCTACATGTCTCAAAATTTTCCTACTTCTATTTCCATTTTTATATTCTAGTACTCTAGCTGTGTTACTTCTTAAAAATACTACATCATTTTCTAATCTGATCTGCCATTCTGGTTTACTATAACTTACTATATGATCTATCATCAGAGGATGATTTTTTTTATATATTAACTCCACACAGGAGGCCCTGAAGAAAATAATTTCCCTCAGGGCCTATGTCATCTTTGGGGATGCTGTGTGGAGGGTCTTTTTGTGGAGAGGAAGGAGTGAACATGGGTCTTTAAGAGTCCCATGTTGTAGGAGGGAGGAAACACAGAGGCCGGCAGTTCGTTCCACAGCCGAGCTGTTGAACTTAAGAACGAATCGTAGAAGCGACCCGTTCTCATGTGACAAATGTCAACCATGTACAAATGTTGGGCGCGCGTTTGGCGTGTATCCCGACTACGCACCGGTGCCGAAGGGATCAATGACGCTAGTTCCTCAGAGCATCTTCCATTGTAATACCGATAGAACAAGGACAGCATACCTACCTGACGCCTGTGCTCTAAAGATTGCAGTCCGTTTGTTAAGAATGGGGAATCTATCAAACGGACCGCCCGTTTTTGCATAGAGTCAAGCGTTTTTTTCAGGTATTTAGGGGCTCCGGACCAGAGATGGCTGCCAAATTCGACAGTAGGGCGCACTTGCGATTTGTACAGGGTCAGCAGTTGTGTATTATTAAAGTATCTGCGGGCCCTGTACAGTACGCCCAGCTTCTGAGAGGCCAACTTTACTCTGGCTTCGATGGAGCCCCCGTACCTGAGCTGGTCACTTATAGTTATACCAAGCATATCAATGGAAGGCCTGTTCGGAAGATTGCTTCCATTGAAGGAGACTAGATTATCATTTGGATCCCTTTTAGACGTAATCAGACAGGATGGGGTCATTGAAACATTAAATTCGACGAGATTATTTTTACCCCAAGAGGAAATACTCTCGAGATAACCGTCCATTCTCTGCTTCAAAGCCCTCCGAGCCGTTGGAGTTTGTGTGCCCTTTGGGGGCTTGTCAAACAAAAAGCTATCATGAACTGTACTGTCATCCGCGTAACAATGAATCGGTGCACATGTCAAAAGGTCATTGATGTGCAACAAAAACAAAGTCGGAGACAGAACCGATCCCTGTGGGACGCCAGCATTTATGGAGTACAAGGAAGAGGTGAAACCATCAGCAACCGCCTGAATTGACCTATCCCTTAAAAAGTCAGCAATTCACGTACACAGGGATGCGGGAAGTCCGTAAGAAGGCAATTTGTTGACAAGTCCTCGGTGCCAGACCCGGTCAAAGGCCTTGGATATGTCTAGTGCGACCGTTTGGGTCTCACTGTGACGTTCCAGGCACCGCCCCCAAACATGCGTCACATACGCGAGAAGATCACCGCACGAGCGGTTCCGCCGGAATCCGTATTGACGGTCGTTGATAATTTTGTTCTTCTCGAGGTATGTGAGCAGTTTGTCGTTGATCACACGTTCCATCACTTTGGACAGAACTGATGTGATCGCTATGGGGCGGTAGTTGGCCGGGTTGGAGCGGTCACCTTTCTTGGGATTAGGGTGAATGACCGCTTTTTTCCAACCAGAGGGCACAGTGCCACACTTCAGGGACATTTTGAAGAGCTTTGTCAAAACTGGAACTATTTCCGCAGCACACCTCTGCAATACCAGAGCAGGTATTCCATCAGGTCCACTAGCTTTGTTAACATCGAGCCCCCGTATGACGTGGAGTACATCCCGATGCCGGATCCTCAGCTTTTTCATATAGAAGCCGCAGTGAGGAACCGACGGCGGAACAGCACCTCCGTCGTCGAGGGTCGAGTTTTCCACAAATATTTTCCCTAATAGGTTAGCCTTTTCGGTGGCGGTGTTTCCTAGTGAGCCGTCAGGTCTGGTAAGAGATGGCAAACTGGGTTTGCAAAAATTTCGACCTATTGAGCCCGCAAGCGACCAGAATGCTCTGCTGCCATGCGGGGAGGCAGCCAGCTTTTTGCTGATCTGCAGGTCGTGTTCGAATTTTGACCTATTAATGATTCTCTTGCATTCCTTTGCCGATTTTTTGTATGCTGATCTGCTTTCGGGCGTTCGAGATGTGTTGTAGGCTCGGTAAGCCGCGTTTTTTCGTCGAACTGCTTCGGAGCATTGTCGACTGAACCACGGCTTTGAGCCCACACCAGTTTCTTTAGTAGTCGATTGTATGAAGCCATCCATCGCCGATTTGATGACTTCACCAATCTCCTGGGCACATCTTGAAGGGTCCGAAGTCCGAAAACAAACAGCTGACCACGGAAAAGCGTTGAAATGGGCCCGCATACCGAACCAATCTGCTAACCTATAGTGCCACACTTTTCTCCTCAGCCTCTCATTGGTTGGTCTGAGGTTAACGGGGATTGATGTCGTCACTAGGCAGTGGTCGGATGATCCCAGAGGCGCTGTGACGTCAATCTTATAACCGTGTGGCACAGTAGTTAAGAATAGGTCTAACAGATTGGAGCGGTGAGTCTGGACATCAGGAACCCTTGTAGGCTCCTAAACCAATTGCTCTAATCCGTAGCAAATGGCAAAGGATTCCGCCTGTCGGCCAGCCGAGTCCGTTGGGCCTGAAAACTTCAACCATGGTTTGTTATGAACATTGAAGTCCCCCAGAACAACAAACTCGGCCGAAGGGTAGCGGAGCAAGAGATCATCAATAGTATCGCTCAAATGTTTGAAGAGTTCGGAAGTGTCTGATTCGTTATGGTTGGGTGAGCGGTATAAACATGCGTAGAATCTTGCCGTACTGGCAAGATTGACGCGCACCCACATTACGTCGAATCGGGAGTTTTCCAGACTCAATAGTCGTACACAGTTGACGTCAGCTCGACTATAGAGGCAGACTCCTCCTTTGAGTCGGAACTTGCTTGCGAGGGTAAAGCCCGAGCAGTCCAGATAGGAGGAGTCTGGCGGCTCGGCTATCTGAGTTTCGGATAGGAAAAGAAGGTTGGGAGGTTGGGACAAAAGATGGTGATGAACAGAGTTTAAATTTGTGTGCAGGCCGCGAATGTTGGCAAAATTTACCAACAGTTTTGGCCCGCACCGGGGACGCCTGCTACTCGCCGCTGCATTGATGTTAAATTTATTTTGTATATTCATGATTTTAGGTTTTTTTTTTTTTAATTCCTAACTTATTACAAACAGTAATGTCACTAGCATATACTATTGTATCAAGATCTAAAAAACTAATTTCGTCAAATATGATTTTTGGTAAAATTATGTTATTTAATTGATAAATTAATTTAGATAATTTCTTTGACGTATGCAATTTTGGTAATTTTGGTCTAACCGTTGGCTCTACGTCTATATATCTGTTAATATTATTATGAAGTAAGTTAGCTAATTCTACTACATTATCATCAACAAAGTTTAAATTTGCAATGTTGATTTTTCTAAGATTATAAATAACATCTAAGTTATTTGAATCTACTGTAATATCATTGGACATTTCGACTAGAATATTATCCAAACTATCTACATTCAATGCATCTGATATGACATTACTTGTGTTAATTTGTTCTAAATTATTTCCCATTTGCAATCTATCTGCTACTTCTATTTTAATCTGTTCTAATGTGACTACAGGAATTAAATTCTTTTTGAAAATTGCTCGCTTTTGGTCTGCTAATCTTTGTCAATATTATAATTAATTAATTATAATTATTATTATTATTATTACATTATATAATTCTATATGTAAAATGCGTATTTCATTTGTTTGATTTTTTTACAGATTTTTGTGATTTTTCAAGTTAACTAACGGTGTTTATTCGAAAGGAAAATTTCTGATCAACCCTCTAATTTGTCAGCAAAAAAAAATTATTATATTTGAAAGAGAATTGATGATTTATGTTTTTAAGGCATTAACACTGAGGTAAATACTTTATGAAAATACTTGGAAAATACTCCACATACATAATATCTATTATGATATTCCGTATTTTTCACGGGTTTTTTAGTATGTGTTAAATTACCTAACACAAATTAAAACAGTAATCATGAAATCATTCGCGAGGAATTCACACGAATTATAAACTCAGTATTAAGTTTAGAAAACTAACTCTGTAATTCTGAAAACTTTTTCTTGTTATCCTCGTGTTGCGCATTTAATTATTCGTCGTAGTAGACAACAATAATTAACAAAGCTATTCCTTGGCAATTGTGAATTTGTGCTAAATTTACTCTTGAAGATTACTCCACACATACTGGGGATATCCTTCGTTTGGGTTCATCAAAGTAAAGATGTATGTCAGTGCCACATGTAAAGTGTTAACAATCTCAAGTATTTGAGAACCTGAAATATTTAACATGCTGAAACTTCATCCCCTCATATTTCTCGTGTTTATTAACTTGGAAAGTGGGTGATAAATTTTAAACATCGCCTGATATTTAGCGCCCTATTCACAGGATGTCTATTAGTTAGGCTAAGTTTATTTGGAAAGCGTTCAAAAGACATCATTTCAGATTAATGCAGTTACGTCATTATAAAACAAAATGTTCGTATCTTTAAAAAAGATACTTTCTAAAATATCTTAAATATTTTTCTATAATATTTTGAATTGGTATTTTATGGGATCACACAAACCTCTCCCCGTATTTCAGAATAAATACGTTATTTTCTATTGACTTTTACGTTGATTTATTAGTACTTAACCATATATTTAGGTATTTGACAAAGCAATAAATTAAATCATCTGTGTTTCTGATTCTCGTTTATGATAAGAAATTTTGCTTTCAAATTAATTGTACTCTTAATATATATTAGTGTGCAAAAGGTAGCGTCTAGCTCACACCTAGTCAAACGGAATAACAAACGAAACAGCAGAATGTAGCCATAGCCACTTTTACTCTAAGTCTCAAAAGAAGCCAACAAATTCTTTGATAATTTACAAAAGGAAAAGAGCGTCTGTAGAAACACATTTCAGTGGGAGATGTTCTAGGAAGAAGGCCACAAGAACGAACCAGGTAAAAGGTATCCGAAACCAGTTGGAACGCTTGCTGAGGACCATGAGAGAAGGCGAACTCTGGTCTGCGAAATTCAAAGTACAGAAGCGATGCCTGTAAATAAATCTCGAAGAAGCGTACCGAAAGAGAAAGAGCAAATTAGTAAAGTTTTCCTTCTCGTGCATTTTATGCAGAAATTTAATAGAAATAGTAACTTTTTCGTAGTCACTTTATAAATGATGTCATCCGATTAACTTTATTTATTTGTCTTCCACAGACATGTTTGTACTGGTACAGTCAGGGGTGAAAAATATTGAATTTAAGTAATATGTATTTGAAATGTTGTTAACAGAACGAAATAGATTTTTTTTAAATGTGTAGTTAGCGAAACATTTGAAACAGATAGTGATAGGTCGTTAGTGTAGTAACTTGTAGTATACTTTGATTTGGGTTGAATATATTGATACAACAGCTGAATTTCTCTCAAATATTAGTACCGGAATGATCTTATATCAAGCTGCCCGTCTATATCAGGGAAGTAGGTATCGCAACCACACTTAGCTACATAATTATATAATTTACTCTATGGGTAGTTATGTCATTTAAAAACATTTGTCAGTTGGATTTAAAGGTAATATAATATACTATACCTATGTACCTTCTCCATTTGAAAAATGATTTATAATTCTTCATTCATAGTTTTCAACGTTTTGATAGTACCTAATGGGAGAAATACCTTACTGTCATTATCTCAGAGAATTTTAAAGGCATTACCATTAGTTTGAATTTAACCTTACTAATGAATAAACATTTTTGGTGGCCTTTCCAGTGATAAATAAACCTGAAAAGCATGAAAGTTTCAACGGCTTGAAATAAATAATTGGTTAACTTTATGATAGTGCGTCATAAAACGAACAATTAACCGCCAAAATAACATACAAATAAATCCAATTCTTCTATTATCCCTTATTATTTATGAAAAAAACTCATTATATTGTAACAAGTCCGTGTAAAAATATACATTAAGTCTTACGTCATCACCACCTACCTACTTATATGAATACACACTCTTTTGTAGGCATTTCCTGATCAATTAACCGAATAGAACCATATTTTTGGAATGACGGATAGTTATGTTAACCTCCTGACAATGTGGCCATTATCGTGCTTCCCGAATAGCTTCTAGGCACGCCACTGAATAAATAACATTGTTCTTTTGTGAGGTGATTTATGTACCGTTTCTCAGACTGTATTTTGGTACAATATTTAGATGGCTTTTTAATGAGAATCTTAAATGTTAGGGTTTCTAATTAATTAATGGTAATTAAGATGTTAAGTCAAGTACTCTCTTACACGTGGATGGAAATTAATCGTGAATTAACAATGGATAAAGACCTGAAAATTTCGCATTTACGATAACGCAAATTTTGACGCAAAATATGTCATTTTTGGAAACATGAATTCTGTCATTTTCGCGAGAATAACGCAAATAAATTCTCAATTTTCGGGTGCATAATAATATGACTTGACAGGCTGGAAAGGCCATGAAATGGAATAAACTAACTTGGCCGCGGACCTTCATTCATTTTTGCAACTTTTTACTGCATAATACCAAATTTTGACATAACACCACTGTTGTTGCAAAATACCACCGCCATTCCCAAAAAACTCACAAAAAATTACGACATTTCACCTAATACAAGAATTTCCAAGACAACATTGGAGGGGCCCCACCTCCAAACGAAGGTATGAGAAGAGTGGTTGGGCCCGTCCAATGTTGGGGACACTGAATTTTGGTGGAATGGAGATATTTTTTGTGGATTTTTTGAGTTAAAAAGTTGACATTAAAAGTTAGCATACCACCACTTTTGTAGCAAAATACCACCGCTTTCTCCAAAATCCCATAAAAAAATAACGCGATTTCACCAAAAACAAGAATTTCCAAGTCTCCAACATTATAGGTTGCACATAACTTTCCCACAGTGTTCTAAAGAAACATATGGTTTCCTCCTTCACCGTACACGTCAAGACTGTTTTATTTATAAAGGAAACTACTTTTTATAAAAATGACTATAGAATCCCAATATCCAGGCAAACAGTGTTAGTCTCCGCCAATTGGTGTTGACACTTAAATATTATTAAGATAAAAGGAAAAGAACTACAAGAATTATAAGAAAAATATTAAGATGAAATTGTGACTTCACCAAAGCACCTAAGTTTCAGTCGTCTGGAAGTCCTGCCGAGAATGTGCGGAGCGATTGGACCAGCCGCAAACTAGACTCGGCGTCCTCGCCCCTTAGCCAGCTTCCCATATAGGCCCTCAAATAATGTATCGGGGTCGACAGGGAAAGAACCCGAGTATCGGGTCACCGGAGGCAGGGCGGAATGGCTCTGCTCCCCCGCAGTCAACCCTCAGGCCCGCTCATGGAGAATAGGAGTTATGCAACATGTGGTTTTTTTAGTTAAAATAATGATGTTCTATGAAAAATGTGTTTTTTTATGTAATCTCGAGAAAATTTCCATCGAGTAGGTTTGAACCACAAATCCCTGAAAACCCAAGAGATCACGCCTCCGCCTCCTTGAACATGCCATAGACCATGTTCGCCCCCCAGCGGGTGTCCATACCAAAACAACGACGCCCTCGGGTGCCTCCCGCCCAAATTTTTACTAATAACCACTAATTTACCATTCCTAATATGGGTTAGAATCAAAATCAATCACTGGCGACGTTGGTTTCAATTCAAATCCATATGGAAGGCATTTCTAGTGTTCTTTTTTGTGTTATGTTTGCATCTGCATATATGGATCAGGTTTAAAATGAAATGCACGCTATGAAACTAAGAATCAAAGAGAAACCATTTTAGGACGGGTTGTTTCGGAGAATTCGAACAATTCATCAAATTTCAACGTTCATTTTCGGGTTCTATGAAAGTCCTATTCAAGTTCTGTTATTATATCATTGTAGGCTAGTTGCTTGACAAAACTGAAATAAAACAGAACTTGAAAAAATCTTTCACAGAACTTGCAAATGAACGTTGAAATTTGATAAATTGTTCAAATTCTCCGAAACAACCCGTCCTAAGAGTTATATACCGCCAATTCGATTTGATTAAAATGACTTATTTATGAAAATAATTACCTTCAGCAAATATACTTTTACATACTTTATATGTGTGTGGGTAAAGTATATTGGTATTCCCCCGAATGAACGTTTATGTATGTTTGCTTGTTATCTACTAGGTACTACTACTAAGAAATTAATAAGATGGAAATTGGTAAAATTACTTAAAATCAGACTTGTAAAGTACATGTTACATGTTTACAGCCAATGAATGAATTAAACCCTCGTGTAGGGTCTGAAGTCCACACACCATTCAAAAAATTTCTTAGTTTTCAGAAAATTTGTTATGCATCAATGTTGTGATGTCTAGCATTATAATATCGACTGTATTTTTATCACGATTCCAAATTGAAGTTTTCAAAGTAAAGCAAATAAATATTTAAATATTATTATCTACTATTTTGTGGAACAATAAAACGAAAAAAAGTTTAAATTGGACTTTTATTAACTTTGTAATACACGTGTCAATACGGTTATATATTTATGAGTATAAATAAAAGGCAATATCCGCATGTGTGTATGTCGGAGACGCCCAAGAAAGACTTAATGTGAGTAGAATTAAAATCGATATAATTTAGTTTTTAGTAGTTGAAACATGGTGTACAGTAGGGAATGGAAGAAAAGTCGAGGAAACCCGAAGAAGACTTCCCAGGACGTATGATCTCTGCCCTGGAATGAGATACGGAGTCGAATTCAAGTCGCTATAATGTATTTTTTTAACAGTAAAAATATGGCACATGGTAGTAAATGGTAGAAAAAGCCCAGAACGCTCGACCCGAGGAAGACTAACGCATTATCTCTGCCCTGGAATGAGATCCGGAGTCGAATTCAAGTCGATATAATGCAGTTGTTTAACAGTAACAATAAGGCACATAGTAGTAAATGGTAGAAAAAGCCCAGTACGCTCGACCCGAGGAAGGTTTAACCCATAATCTCTACCCTGGAATGAGATACGGAGTCGAATTCAAGTTTCTATAATGTAGTTTCTTAACAGTAACAATGGTAGATTAAGCCCGGGACGCTCGACTGGAAGAAGACTTAACGTATTATCTTTGCCCTGGAATAGATATGGAACCGAATTAAAGTCGATACAACGTAGTTTTTTAAGATAACTTAGATTTCAAGGTCTTTCTTAGAAGAAGGCCCAAGAAAGAAATGAATCAAATAATTATCTGTGGTAAAATGAATCGTAGAAGAAGTTGTTGATGCCCACGGAATATACAGCACGAACAAGCAAATCTAATACTGTGTAATAGAATGATACGTACGTGATGGACGAAGAAACGGGTGCAAGGAGAATGTATGACGTGGAAGTTAATGTCCGAAGAAGTCGAGGACGCCCAAGGACACGACCAAGTGAAGCAAATACTTTAAAATGGTAAAGTTTTCAATTCTTTGCAAACATATTATTTTCACATTAAAAAAACCTACACTCGAATTTGCAATCTCAAAACTTTAGATAAGCAAAACCATTTAAACTCCGAGCAATGCCGGGTACATGGCAGCTAGTTTATACATAAATACAACGTTGAAAACTTTAGATAAGCAAAACCATTTAAACTCCGAGCAATGCCGGGTACATGGCAGCTAGTTTATACATAAATACAACGTTGAAAACTTTAGATAAGCAAAACCATTTAAACTCCGAGCAATGCCGGGTACATGGCAGCTAGTTTATACATAAATACAACGTTGAAAACTTTAGATAAGCAAAACCATTTAAACTCCGAGCAATGCCGGCTACATGGCAGGTAGTTTATACATAAATACAACGTTGAAAACTTTAGATAAGCAAAACCATTTAAACTCCGAGCAATGCCGGGTACATGGCAGCTAGTTTATACATAAATACAACGTTGAAAACTTTAGATAAGCAAAACCATTTAAACTCCGAGCAATGCCGGGTACATGGCAGCTAGTTTATACATAAATACAACGTTGAAAACGCTGAAACGTTGAAAACTGTGAAAACTGTGTTGAAAACTGTGAAAACTGTCTTGGCGGTATTAGATTTTTTTCTATAACTCTACGATATATTTACCGACACGCACCAGACATGGTAGATGCTCTCAGTATCGTCCTGGAAACGTTGCTTAAAATAGATTTTGCTGTGTTTGATGATCAAACATTTGAATAATGAGGTATTTAACCAACTTCCTCTTCCTCATCTGACAGCATACCCTTTTTGAGAACGTTATAATCCAACTGGCTCCGGTCAGTTGGGACTTTCACGGTATTCACATAAAAAATAATGGTGGCTCCCACTTCCCCAGGTATGGATGTCCTTCAAAACCCAAATTTTCTCAATCCCCAATCCATAACGAGGATAAATCCATGTCCGCATCCATGTTTATTGGTATTACAGTAATAATTATTATTTAGGACGATTTTATCAATTTGACAGCAACGCTTTGTTTTAATTTATATACCTTAATAAATAACAACGGATTATTGGTGAATTATTGTAAGGCTTACAATATTGATCCACAGTTAAAACACATACCGGCATATTGTCGTTGAATACTAACATAATTTATTTATAAGAAGAAAAACCATAAAGACATTAGGTATCACACATTTTTAAAATTATTATCAAACATTCAATGAACTTTTAATTTTCAAAATTGGATATGATTGTCGGAACAATAATTCAGATAAGCTATAAAGTTGGTACCAACATTATTTTAATTAATTAATTATTCTGTATTTGAAATTTTCATTTCTTGTTAAAATTTATGTCAGATAAATTTTCAAGATTACTAACGGTGCTCATTCAAATGGTAAATTTCTGACGTCTCTCTAATTTGGCAACAAAAAATATTATCACATTTTGAAGCGGTTCACAAACTTCACATTAATTTTTATAATTCAATCGACTCGCATGTTTAGAAATTAAATCAATTGATTTATTTATATGGTTCCTTTCCGAAAGACAAGACTTTTTTTTTATAAAAAAATATATTTTCCTTTCTTCGCCAAACCAAGAGTAACCTTCCAAATTTAACATGATTCTCTTATGAAAAATATAATGTTCCTCAAATTAATTTAATAACATTATATTAAGCATCAAAAGAATGTCAAATTGATCCGGACAGTCCAATAAAATATAATGATATTTTGCGCATATTATGTCACTGCGTCAGAAAACAATGTGACTTTCTTGACACATCCTTAGACCTAGTTAAGGCAAACAAATATTATCCTGTTAGTGGTCAGTGTCGCCCTCGCAGTTAAAGCCCGCCACGTTTTGAACGCCATCTGACTCCTAATTGACAACTTGACTGACACCAGTTTTGGCAGTGGTTAATTGAAAAGTGCTTCGAGTTTTTACCGTTTTCGAACCAAGAAAACGTCGTTGGCTTGCAATGACATACATTCTCAAGACACCTTAAATTTGTTTTATCTTCAAGAAAAACATTTTTTTAAGAAAAAACTAGGCGGTATCACATTAATTTTTTCGTAATTTCTGATACATTAGTATATGAAAGGGACACTAAACGCTTACCTAATTAAAAAAAAAATTACTAGCGACCATATAAAACAAGTGGACAGAAAAAAATATTATAGTGTACTTAAGTATAACAATATTATTTCATAGTTCTCCTCACTGGGGGTACTAACTAACTAACTAACTAACTAACCATCACGCTGTTTCCCCGCAGGTAAGCAGAGAGGACGGACCGCCAAACAACTCGGTCTTGGCACACACTTCTTGCCTCATTCACATTCATACACTGTCTCATACATACTCTTCTATTATTCTGACTCTTAACATGACCCGACTCGAGTATTTGATTCTTCCTCGTACGACTCCAACTTCTGCTACCATTTGCATTAGCATCATATTATATTCTCATTTAATTCGTATCTTTGCTTATTCGCTCTACATGCCAAAACCATCTAAGCGTCCCTTTCTTAATCTAACTCATTACACTCACATCAGTCTTGCACTCTTTGCGGATCTACACATTTCTCACACGATCTTATATGGTTTTATCACACATACGCCTCAGGGATCTCATTTCAACAGCATTCAGTCTACTTTCATCCTTTCTCTGCCAGTTCCATGCCTCACTTCAGTACCAGTACTCTATTGTAGACTGCTAACTTCACTTCTTTGGATAATTTTTATCTAAAGTTATTTAATCTCATTTCATTAGGTGCGTCGTCTATGTTTTTCCACTGACTTCATTCAGCCAGATTTTATTTCTTGAATTTTACTCATTAATCTTTTCTATTTGTTTTGTAACTTGGGGAAAGATGATGTGGAGTTAAGTTGCAAAATACATGTAGTTTTTTCCGAATGTGGTTCTATACCTTGGAATTCGATCTATTGTGGTAGATAGAGAGTCTAGTAGAAGATTCTATATTTTTTAATAATTTTTGAGGGTGTGTTAAGGAGACGAATGAAAGGGGTCGTGAGGTCACAATGTTTATTGAGTCAGTGTAGTTACGAGATAACTCCGGACCGATGCTCACGTAGTTAGTGGACTTGATCAAAGGCAAATTTCCTGGGCCGAAGATCGACACCGCGTTGGTGGATGTAGTCCACGGCGAATCTCCAGGTTGATGATCAACACCAGACGGAAGCGGAGATGAACGGAGTGGAGTGGTCGAGGCGAAGAAGTCGGGGCTTGACATCGCGTTGGTGGATACCGGACTTGCTGATGTCGTCAGTTGAAATGCATCACGTGTGGATGCATGTAGTAGCCCAGTCAATGAAGGTTTTGTGTCGGAACTAATTCCCCGGAAGCTGAATTTTTCACAGATGTTAGAAGACCTTTAGACATGTATTTTTACAAAAGTCCCCGACTTTCCCCTTTGTGCTTCCTTCCCCACCCCCTCTTGAATATATTTTTTAAAGTCTTTCGGAATACGCTAATATCTCCTTAATGGTTTTATAAAATCAGATTATTTATTTTTTGTTTAGTTTCTAATTAGTTATTCTAAAAAATTGTATTCTTTTATTTTTGCGAGAAAAGCTATACAATCTCTACAATTTATTAGTAAAGGAAAAATATCAGTTTTTAAAAAAGTATTTCAGAATATATTTGCACATAACTTATTTCTGAGCCTATTAACGGAAAAAAATAAATCAATAAAACTTGTAGACAATATTTTTAGCTATAAAATAATGTATATAATGATGGGTTTTAATTTATAATAAGGCACGTAGGCTGTTAATAAGGAGCACGGCGCGCGGCGGCTCGAACGCGCAGCGGTTCGCGGCGTAGCGAGAAATTACAAAAACCTAAGGAAAGTAATGATTAATTCATGTTTTTTTTTTATATAACAAATTCGTCTAACGTTGAAGAGTTTTATTATTATTTACCAGTTTTAGTTCGGTGGGGAGGGGGGTAATATAAATATTTTCCCCTCCCCAATGAAGCGCTTTCATTATCCACGAACCGCCGTGCCCCGGTCTGGCTAAACAGTCATATTATGTTGTATGATTGTTTGTTACTTATTATTTAAATAAAGGTATGTGGGAAATTTATGGGAATCAGTTTACGCGTCCTCAACAGTAACCCACATGCTCCAGGGACATGAATATTCTCGGGCAAACAGAGCCTACACTTTAACAGCAGCGTCTCTTGTCCACGTAATGAGAGAAGATTACCGAGATATTGATGGGAAATTAAGACAAATAGAAAATATGTATCAAGATTTAGTTACGTGGAAAAAAGATATGGAGGAGGTTAATAATGATGACAATCTAAAAGAGACGATTCCATATCCTGAAGCAAGTGAAGACAGGATTGGAATCATCGAGTAGGACTGCCAAGTTGTGGCTTTACCTTCTACATTGCATCGACCTCATGCTTAGATTTATATTTGCAGAGAAGTCCGGGAATCGGAAAATGCACCTAAATACTATTGTTGATATGCTTCCATTTTTCCACCCGGCAGGACATTTACCATACGCAAAATCAGCACATACGTACGTTTAAAGTATGCTGCAACTCGAGTCAAGAATAACTTAAGAAGAATATAAACTATTCACTGAAAATGGGTACTTTACAATAAGAAGAAGCGACAGATATTGGTCCGGTACGTGGACGGACATGATCATCGAGCAGTGTCTCATGCGACCAATGAATTCAGTAGCAGGTTTGACACTTGGGCGAGGAATCACTGACAGCGCTTTGTCAAAGTGGAAACTTGGAACCACTTACTACGTGAAAATGCAAGAGAGCATTGAAGAATTCATCGGCATAGAATTTAATTTTACTGAACAGCATATTGAGCTGCGCGAATCACGGAAGAAAAGGGATGAGCTAGATATAGGAAAATATACATTATGGCTAAGACAGCACAGCCCGTTCACCAAGCTCTCGGGGGAGCTGGTGTCTTTATCTTCAGGGTTTATTTCAGATAATAGTGTCAATTGTGATAACGCTTATGAGGTGGGCCTGGCAGCTATGCAAAAAATGAAAGGATTTAATTTTGGAGATATACGACTAAAAAGGAAAGACATGGTGACTACCCAGCAAGATTCAAATCCGCAACTGTTAGGACGAAACAAGTTGCAGTAAACCCCCAGCAGCTATTTAACAGAATATTGTGCATTAGTGATAGTCCTAGCAAGCTTTAGACCTACTTAGGATATGAATTGGCTTCAAGACCCCTTCTATTTTTGATGAAGTCTCCCTTCGTAAAGGAACAAAATCATGTGTGGCGAAAGTATTTAGCGAAAGTATTCATGACGAAGTTGATTTGGAAAATGCTGCAATAGTCATCGATGGGGGATACCTCCTACACTCTGTTATTTGGCAAACTTAAACTACTTACGGAGACATCATTTAATCATACTCACGTTTTGTCCATACTAAATTTGGCAAACATTCTCTTGTCGTTTTCGATGGATACCCTGAAGAACCAACTGTAAAATATGAAGAGCAAAGACGAAGGTCGGCTAACAACTCATCGTGCGATATTGAATTAAACTTCACTGCACGTTGTTTGACTAAGAAGGAAGCTTTCTTACCTAATAAGAAAAACAACAAAAATAATGATTGAAGCACTGTGCCATGAATTTAGTGAATCTGGTTTGAAAACAGTCACGGCCGCAGGTGATGCCGATATTGACATTGTACTAACCGGCATCGAACAACTCAACATCTTCTCAAAATTGATTGTGGTTGGCACTGATAGTGATCTTTTGGTATTACTTGTAAGTCTTGCTCCTGAAAGAAAATCTATTTTTTTCTGTAAAGATGTTGGTGGAAAGGCCCCTTCAAGAACTTTCTACATCATAGAGAAACCTATAATGTTACATAAAGATATTCGAAAACACATGCTATTTACCCATGCCATTACGGGCTGTGATACGACCCCATCTTTATATGGGTTAGGAAAGATAAAAGCTGTTGACATGATGAAAAACATGAGGCATTTCTGGAAAAAGATGCAACTGAAGAGAACTTGTTGCAAAATGGAGAAAAATTCGCTCTCGCCATGTATGGTCTTGGTAGCTACCCTAATTGAAACGAAGCTCGATACTATAAGTTTACCAGACTAACGACAAAATCAGCTTTTAAATCTAAATTTGACTTGGCAACACTACCACCGACTTCAGAATCGTGTCATAAACATTTGTTGAGAGTTTATTTGCAAGTACAGTTTTGGTTAGGAAACAAACTAAACCCTATAAACTGGGGATGGAGGTATGAAAATGTAAATGAAAATAGTGAAAAGAAGAAATTTTTGAAACCATTTGCTCCTGATGACCTTCTTTCTCTGGTGTCCTGTTGCTGCAAGTCTGGATGTGAAAATTACTGTGGCTGCAGAAAATCTGGATTTACCTGCTCTGCCATGTGCTACAACCGTAACGGATTATCATGTCTGAACACACCCCAGTATGGCGAATAAATGGAAGACTCTCTTGACTAGAAAATTATTTTAATATTTGCCTAATTTTGTCATAGATAATATTGATAAGTATATAATATAATTTAAAACCGTTTTATCATTATAATATTTTTTGAGGTATATTTTAAGAAGCTTGTTTGAAAGTAAACCATTTTAGATCTATGTACTATTTTAAGTGATTTGTTGTTTCGGTATTTTATTGTTGATAGGTGCACATAATAAAACAAGTGAGAATTTCCACAAAAGATTTTTTAGAACTTCGCCATAACATAAGGTCTGCAATATTTTAATGTTGTGAAAGGGTAGTCCCACGCTGTTGTAGGCATTTTTGGCTTATTTCACATAACTTTATTTAAATAATATGTTACAAACAATCATACATAAGATGACTGTTTAGCCAGACCGAGGCACGGCGGTTCGTGGATAATGAAAGCGCTTCATCGGGCAGGGGAAAATATTTATATTACCCCCTCCCCACCGAACTAAAACTTGTAAATAATAATAAAACTCTTCATCGTTAGACGAATTTGTTATATAAAAAAAAAAACATGAATTAATCATTACTTTCCTTAGGTTTTTGTAATTTCTCGCTGCGCCGCGAACCGCTGCGCGTTCGAGCCGCCGCGCGCCGTGCTCCTTATTAACAGCCTACGTGCCTTATTATAAATTAAAACCCATCATTATATACATTATTTTATAGCTAAAAATATTGTCTACAAGTTTTATTGATTTATTTTTTTTCGTTAATAGGTTCAGAAAAAAGTTATGTGCAAATATATTCTGAAATACTATTTTAAAAACTGATATTTTTCCTTTACTAATAAATTGTAGAGATTGTATAGCTTTTCTCGCAAAAATGAAAGAATACAATTTTTTAGAATAACTAATTAGAAACTAAACAAAAAATAAATAATCTGATTTTATAAAACCATTAAGGAGATATTAGCGTATTCCGAAAGACTTTGACAAATATATTCAAGAGGAGGTGGGGAAGGAAGCACAAGGGGGAAAGTCGGGGACTTTTGTAAAAATACATGTCTAAAGGTTTTCTAACATCTGTGAAAAATTCAACTTCCGGGGAATTAGTTCCGACATTGGGTCTTTTTTTCCCTTCATTGACTGGGCTATAGGTGGTTTTCATCCCTGGTGAAGTCGTTGAGTTTTCCTGCTGCTCCAGTGTAAAGTGTGAAGTACGAAGTGGACAAGGAAGATGTCACGAAGCCAGGATGCTATTGTAATCCCGCGGAGTCAATGATTATTTGTAGCCTCTCTTTTAAAGCCAAGCAACGCCAACGTGCTGAGGTCAAAGCGGGACGCGTCGCGTGGGGAGGAGAGCGGGACTAGCTACTCAGTAGGTGGCTCGCTTGACCGGGACTCACTTGCTGAATTCTCTGTAGCTGCCTAAAACTGACTGACTTAGGTACCTCGATGGCGCGGCTTTATATAGAGCTCATGCGTTCGAGATTATTCCGGCAGTCGCGAGGAGGTACTATATATATACTGAACTCTGCTCTGAAATATCTCGAGTATTCGATGTACGATTTTCGATTAAACATTCTAGTAGCTACCGCTGCAATGCAAGGAGATGGATGAAGCGTACATTTAGAGGTTAACTTCTATTTCCCTAACAATTATACTCGAGGGAGATCCCATGCACTCTTATATGCTCCGAAAGCGAGGACTTCTGCCTATCAGAACGATTCTGCATTAGCCATCGACATTTTCAATGTCACCTACAGACAATTCAGTAACTATCCTTTAACACATGTAACAAAACAGTAAAACTGCCTCTGTTAACTTTTTAATTTGTAATCTTCTCCATGATATATTGGTGTATAACCGTTTTATGGAGAACATGAAAAAATAAATAAATTTATTGTTTTTCTTGTAGGTTCTAATGCGATGCAAATTTCATGTTCCAGAACCTTCTAGTAGCTACCGCCACAGTTTCAATAGTATATTTTTGTAATAGGTACCTACGTATTATTTTTGATACTTTTTAAAATTTCAATCAAAGACGTTATCGGTACTTTCAGTTTCAGTATGTCCTTTGAATTGCATTCAAGTTTCGCATGTACTGAGATGTAGAAGGTTTTTACCCTCTAATTTCATATTCCATTCGAGAATGACACATTGCATTGTAGACTTTCTTTACATTATTTTTATTTACCACATTTCATAATTTTTTTGTATTAGTAACATTTGTTGTTTTATTTTATCTTTACATACGCAGGAATAAATTGAAGGCTTAACTATTTTTGTTAATGCAAATTATACTTTAAAAAAATAATCTTATGCAAGCCAGGAACCCGACTATTTTATTGAACCCGCGACTAATAAGTAATCACTCAAGCACAGAGGCCGTTAAAAGAAAATGAATGGAAATAATATGTAACATTCTGTCAATTATCTTGCCATCTACCTTGAAAAATATAAATTACAATCTACATTGCATTGCAGAACTTTCAACACGTATTATAAAATAATATAAAGGCTCCTAAAGCCGAGGAATACTTTTACGAAGCGCCTATGTATAAAATATTACATTAGCGTTGCACTTCGGGCTCTAGAAGGCAGAGTACGACTTCTCACAAGAAGCAAGAAGTACGAGTAGGATATAAGGAAATGCGAGGACAAAATATGCAAGGAAATGCACTTCCTGCGCTTTTAAAACTCAACTTCTGCCAAAGGCAAAGCTTGTTCCTACTCGCATGCTCTCTAGGAACATCGGAACAATGGCGACACGATCTTCTTATATGCTTTCTGACGTCTTCTAAGGAGAACTTGATATGATCGTGGTTTGGTGGGAGGCTTATACATAGTTTTTATTTCATAGAATTCTTCGCACGAAATTACAAACACAAAACTACTGTCAGATTGTTATTTAGAATATCATCTTACTTTTAAAATTTTGTTAACCTTGCTATGCAAGGTTACTTTTAACTGAATACCCTTATTTTTGGAAAGTTCTTAGATATAACTTTGAAGGCAATTTTATTCAAATTTAAGTGCTTTTTTGTCGGTACCTTGAGAATATAAGTTACGAAAAACTTATTTATTAAATAACAATTGTCTATAAAATAAAGCAAATCTGAATTTAAAAAAATATATTTTAAGGAATATTATATCCCTAATTTTATAACTAATTTGTAGTTGGAAACTAAACAATTACAAAGATTTTTTTGTTAATGCTTAGGTTGAGAACGATGAAAGTTAAAATCCAGTGATTTGTTTATCTGTTGTAGGCTTACTCATAAATTAACTTAAATTAAGAAGTTAACTCAGTTTCAGAAAAGAAAAAGTTTCAAAGCAAATAATGGAATAATATACACAATATACGAAATGATTATTTCTACAATTAGTTGATCGATGGATTTAAAAGTATTGCCCAATATAAGATTAAAATTAAAATGTAAGTTATACGTCACAAAAAAATGTTTTTCTAACGTACACATTTATACCATTCGTATTTCTATCGATTTCCTTTTTTATTACTATTATATTACGCTCAATACATTATAATGAACATCTGAATATTTTCTTACATAAGTAAATAAGTAAAAAGTTTAAAATGAGTGATGCTAGTCTCACACGAGTGCTTTACTAAATAGCGGTATTTGGGCGTGGCATACACAGATTGTTTTGGGAGAGCACGGAATATCATTTATTTTTTACGGAATCCGTCATCTTGACGGCTGACATCCGCGCGACCATAGCAGTTCCCTATTTTATCCGACGTCATTTTCAAATCATATCATCTTAGATACGTCCACGCGTATAATATATTAACTGTCTCGTGTGAGACGTAAATACGGGATTGTATAGCGAGCGATACGCTGATACAGGCCACGCCCAAATACCACATTGATTGTATAGCTTCGTATGAGACTACTATTATTGAGCAAACATTAAATATAAATAAAAGCATGGAAACGAACATTTAATATTGCTTAAATTTTATAAAACACGCCAGTTTAAAAAAAAAATAATAATTTATTTTTTAAAACCAACATAAATGAAATACAGTATAATTTAATATTGTGTTTCCTTCCAAATTAACCCAGTAATCGAGGGTGAGTGTACCCGCTGACGCAAAGACGAATAATTGCTGTCATTATAATTTCATTACCATTCATCAATTTCATTCGCTCCTACTGGGGGAGGGTGACGTTTTCGAACTCGCTTGCCTACGGTGACCTCGGTTAATTGCAGGTCCATTCTCGCACAAGATCGCAGATCAAACAGATTGCATCCCTGTACAATTAACGGTATAATTTTATTCAGTTTTCGATCCATTGGCCTCCTGACCTCATCTGGCAGTTTTTCTTTTAAGATTAGGAAGGGTCGAAGCAATTTTGACTTTGAGGTTTAAAATCTTATAAATATTCTGATTTAAATGGTAATTGAAAAAAATTATTCGAAACTCAATTCGGATACAATGAAACTTCAAGTGGTTACACCCCTCCAAAAGACGGGCACCCCCCCCCCCCCTTTTGGTCTCTTGACTATGTAAACCTCAGGTGTCCTTTTTCCTCTGGAGTTTAATGCTAAGTAACCTAACTTCCTCTTACTTTTATGAATAATTATCCTCTTCTCGTGTTTCACCCCATCTTAGCAGAGGCTCTAACGGGAAGACAAATGAAAAATACATTGGTGTCGCAGTATCAAATTCTTAAAAACTAAAAATAATAAATAAATTACAAATTACAATAAAAATAATAAAACCCCAGGGAATATTCACCGACGTAATATAAATTCTCCAGGAATATGTAAGGGATTTTATATTTACTATTTACAAAATTATTTTGAATCCAATTTATTCTATTGATGAAAATATATCATATTTAAAGAGATAATAACAAGAGTAAAATCAGTGTTTCAATTTATACAAAAATGACGTGTTTTCAAAATGAACTTGTTAACGTATACAACCTTGTCTTGTGACGTCAAACAAAACACAATCCGGTACGGATGTGATTGTAAAGACAATTTCATTATTTTGTTACACTATTGCTGTTCAAAACCACAATTTATGTTTGAAATCTCTGCAGTTTATTATTAATATTACGCTTAAAATTCATATTGAATCAATGTTTTGTTGTTAGCAAATGAATTACCTCAAATCTAGCAACTACAAGCGACCTCCATTTCTAGCATCCCACCTCAAAAACTGAGGACGCTTTATCTTAAGGGCCAATTTTTCAATGTGCCGCAATAACCGTAAGGAAGGTATTACAAGAAGATCTACGTGCTTCAAGGTTTATGTTTCAGGCCCACACCTGTAAGGAGAATTTTTGTTTTTTTTATATTGATAATTTATCTTCAAACTACTTATTTTTTCAGAAGAAACTGATTCTAAGAAAGCAAAAACCAAAGGTGAAAATTAAAAAAAAATACCGTTTGCGCTCTGATGAGAATGTGGAAACTTGAACGGAACGGATATTTGGTATCCATGGTAACTTATAAATTAGTTACTACATAGCGTTTTTGACAAATCGGAGGCGTACGACCTTTACTGACATTACTACTAGATTTAATATTTTATTCAATTCGTGTACAGGAATTAAATTGCTAATCAAAGCCATTGTGCAGTTTCTAAATATACCCGTTTATTTCACCCAAGTATTAGAATTCCAACTACCAAAATAAATACTATTACAAATTGTATATATTATCTTTGTAATCTATTGTATATATATATATATATATATCTTTATGCAAAATTTCAATTATATTTGAAAAATAATTAGATTTTCTGATAACATTTTTTTCTTAGTGAATCAAGGGACTCAACTATTAAGTCTATCGTATTTTCTTTTATTGAATAACGCAATCACTTATGTGGCGTAATAATATAATTCAATAAAAAGCTACTTCTTTTTAACCACTTAATTTTAATTTATAAATTACATGTCAACGTGTTTCGGTTATATTTTAACCGGTAATAATACTGTGCTGAAGGTTATGACAAAACGGAAACTAGTTGACATAATGTATAATAAATGATTACAGTAAAGTGGTTAATAACAAAGTAACTTTTCGTTTGATTTTAATAATTTTGTTCGTCATGTGATATGTGTGCATTAATGGCTCGCATCATCTTAAAACTGATAAAAAAACTTTCTAACAATCGATAATTGTTTATCAGAGGTTCTATTCACAAACATTGTGCTTCACTTTCAGATATTATAAATAAATTTTATTATCTTCTTGGTGATCGCGTTGGAGAAATCAATCATTTTCTCGTTTTGAAATTGAGTTTCAGAATTATAACCAAATCATTTGGTCCTGCGTAAAATTATTAACCTGTTTAAAACTGAGCATCGGCTATCGAAGGATTTTATATTGTTAACATTTACCTTAGAATTCACTAATTGAATACCTGTAATCACTTGATTTGACATCCATGTTGTTAGTCCTACGGGAATACTCCACAAGGAAACCAATTGCTCGAAGCCACGTGACGTGATATCACAATGGAGGAACGTTGTGTAGCTGAAAGAAGTGGGGAGGGATGTGAGATGAGAAAAATGGAGGTTGGGAATAACTAGTCTATTCAGATCTGGTTACCAAACACGCGATTTTAAGCAACGTTTCAATTCAGAATGTTGGTATTTCTCCACGGCAATACTGAAAGTCTTACCACCTAGAACACGTGGCAAATATATAATAATATTTGACGGCCTTTGTGGCCTTAGCTCTCGAAGGTCAGAATTCGAAGGACGCGGGTTCAAATCCCGGCGTGCACAAGTAAATATTATTTGATGAATTTGTGTTTTTTCAAACATTTAGAATTGAATCATCGCTAGAAATGGCTTTACCATGTTTGGTGTCCAGATCAGAATAGCCAGGTACTCTTCCACCTTTCTCTTCCCCATCTCCTTCCCCTCCTTACTACCTTCCACCTCACAACATTCCCCAATCGGGGATACCATAGTCTTGGAAAAGGCTGGATTTCCTTTTATCATATGTTGTCATATTTTAAATCATCTAAGCTACCTTGTTTTTTGCGTTAATTTAAATAAAAGTTTAAATAAAATATTTAAAAAAAACTATAAAATAAATTCCGCAATTTAAATATTAATTGAACTACCTACGTACTTAAAAATTACAATATTGAATATTGAATATTGACCACCTGTATTGAATATTATTCGCCGTGTATCGTCCAAATTTCAATACTCACCACGCGATCGTTATTGGAATAAATAATGTATTGTTTGTCACATGTTATTGTGGTGTGTAAAATGCAGAGCATGTTAATCTTGTTCAGAGGGATTGTGGGATATGAAATCACGAATAAAAACTCACTTTTTCTCAAACAATAATATATGAAAATTTAATGTAATTAGACTACAATAATGTTTTTTAGAATATATTCTATGATTAAGGCAAGAGAAAGAGTGTATCTTTATTACTGATAAATTTTATGTCAACATACGCAATTTTATGGAGGTCGCACGGCAATGGAAATCTTCAATCATGTGCTGTTGGCTCCAGGTTGTCTCCGAAATTAACCGTCAGATTCCTCGTGTGTGGGACCAAACGATCTGGTTTTTGTAATTATGGAATCCATTTACAGCTTACTGCGTCATTTCCAAAATTGGCTTCGTCACGCCGAGCGCCAGGGTTGTAGGAAGCGAAGTTTTCGTGCCTCAAACAGATGTGCATACAAAAATAATCTAAGTTAAATTCAGATGAAACAAGTATTTTTGTTCCATGTTATCCCAGTGTAAAGCGCAGACAAACATATAATAGGCCATGCCTTTGGCACATCGAGAAACATTAAAATACGGATGAAACATTAAATAAACGTCATAAATAAAAAAAAATCAGAATAATCACAAAAAAGCAGTTTGATATTTATTATAGAACTACTATAATTTTTAATTATTTCATGGGGCATCTCACGAACAATTTCGGATTATAACCGACAGCATTTACAAAAAATAAAGTATTTGTTTTTGTGATGAGAGTTATTAGTTTACATCAATTCAATTATAAGTAAGAGAAAAAATAAACATCGCCGTAAGAGCACATTGTGCAAATTTTCGTTGGAGTCTACCTGATGACAGAATGCAGTACTGCATGATATGGCAGCTAGACGTGGAATCTGCTGTGTGTGTGGCTCGATGGTATCGCAAAGAGGAACGAAAGAAATCAGCAGTTGTTTTTTGATTTAATTTTTTAAAGTTGAAGGTGGGTGAAGGAATTTTTCAAAATTACAGACCTTGTTGGATGCTCGAGGAGATTTATTTGAAATCAGATTGTAATCCATTTATTGCTACCGCCTGTGATCTATTAGTTTATATGAAGATACCCAATGAAACAAGTTAGCACGTATACCAATAGACCAAAGTTTCTTTGTATATAATTTTTGACGATTTTATCGAATGCTTTATAGAAATCTGTATACAGAGCGTCTACTTGAGTGCGGTTGTTGTGATGAACTTGCCCTGGGATAATTTTTTTTATTATTGATTTATTATGGTGAGAAAGAATTTTTCAGTTGATCTCACGAAATAGGGATTTACCAGATGTTGGATAGCTGATTTAAAAACAAGTGCTTAGATTTATTATGGTAGAGAAAAAAACTTGGAACATGCCCTGCGTTTAGCAGAGACCTTCCGGGTGGTGTTTAGAATTCTCAGATTTAGTTCAGTGCAGTAGTAGCGAATTTGCCAAGGGGGCGGATAGAAAAAAAAACCCTAACAAGATCAATAAGAAACAATTCAACTCCGTTGAGCAATGCTACTAAGTGACTTTCTAAGTAGGAAATACGCCGTTAAGTATAGTTACGTATTTTTTCTAAGGATTTAGACGAATTATAATTGTGACTGGCGAGGTAAATCACATTTTAACAGGACGAGTTTGGAAGTTGACTAATTAAATTAAAATCTCGCAAGAAGATTTAAAAATAAAACTATTACATCATAATTATTTACTACATCCTAGACCGTGTTGATAATTGTAAGCCGAGCTAAAATGCTGGTGGGCCGACACGCCACTGGACTGAGGGGAGTCGGGTTTCATTCCTTTGCAAAGAATTGGACAGTTTACTTGAGAAGTAACAAGTTATTGGTTTTGAAACGATTTAAATTAATGTGACGGGTTCTAGAGCTCATAATTGATGTGGTCTTTTAGTGCGTTTCTGTCTTTGAATACACAAAGTTTTCAGAATTCGAAAGACATAAATTAGATATCGCATATGGCGAAAGGCGGGGTTGGTTTGGGGAAGGAGACGGGCAAGGAGATGGGAGAGTCTAGATTCAGGAGCGCAAGGAGATGGTCGTGGTTAAAAAGCGCGGGCGGATAGTCAGCCTGGAAGAGCGGGGGAAGATAGTCGAGGGTGAAAGAGCGGTTCAAGGAGTCAGGTTTTGAAAGCGTTGGAAGGCGGTCAAATAGAGCCAAGCAGAATAGAGTCAAGGGGGTTAGAGATTCAAGGTTTGGGAGACGGTCAAGCATAGCCAGCATCGGTCAACGTTGTAATATAGTCAAGGCGATTAAAAGCTACGAGGCGCGCCAACAAAGAATTTATCGTCGGGACACGAACACGGCTTAAATTATTTAGTGTAGGAAGTGTGATTTTTCTAACAGCATGGATATTTTACTGCATGTGACTGTGGTTGGTTTTTATAATTATTTGGATTGCACTAAGATGAAATTGGTAAGTCTCATTATAATCTAATTATTAACCCTCATTTCCTGTGGATTTCTTAGAGAAATAGATTCGCTCCAATACGGGTAAACAATGTATTTTGAAGTAAGGGTACTTAACTTGAATACTATAGGTAATTATGTTAAAATCTTAAACAGAAGAATTTTAAGTCCGGACCCTTTTACAAAAAGGGGTCGTAAATCACATATTGTGAAGAGACCGGCCGGGTCTTAGCCATTACAAAAAAGACGAAGAGCGGTTACTCTAAAAACACGTTGAAATTATTGAACAATAGGCATTATTTACGAGTTAGGTATTTTTCGTAATTAAAAATAATTCTCCATTAGTTATATTTAGCGTCAAAAATTTATAAAATATAAACCATTGTACTTATGCGATGTTTTTATAATCCGGCGAACGGTTATCAGTCGAAACAATCAGATACCTATAGTCTGAATAGTAACGGATAGAACGGTTAATTATATGCTTCAATACCCGTTATTTAACAATAAGTTATTGTATTCTCCTTGGACATCCAATAAATTTGGTATTATCAAGGTTATTCGCGGAATTAACGCAGCGGATAGAAGGTAGCCGCCGAGAGAACACATCTGTCTAGCTTCCCTATTCTATCAAGTGAGATTTTCATTCACATAAGTTTGGTTTGGGGCGAAGTGTACGATTTTTCCGTAGGCTGTCCTATCTTATCAAAGCGACAAAAGCGAAGGAATCGAAATTGGTAATTGGCTTGCCTAATAGGAATTCTTTTGTGTTAGCAAAGTCAATAACCCTGGATACCAGAGGAGCGCCTATTTCAGTAGGGCAGCGCCGGCTTTTCCCGTGCTCTTGGTGTGGTTGAGTTATTCCCGTAAAAGCATCGGTTTCTGTCGAAGGTGTTGGAGGACCAGCCTAAGATGGTTACCCTGGATAGACCCCTGTTCTGAGTATTTTCAGCTGGTGAGAGGACGCTTTCACGGAGTTCCAATCGAAGGGAACGAAGATTGCTAATGGGCTTTCCTACTTGAGTTAGCTTGGTAGACGAAGGAACAAAGCGGATAATGGCTATGCTATTCTTTTCTGGCGTATGGGGAGGATTTTCTCGCTGATAAAACGAAGGGATCGTGACGAATATGAAGTTGTTTCGGCGATTTCTGACATCCTTCCTGTCAAACTCAATAAATACTTACCCCACTATAGGAAGAGAAGTCATCCAGAATTAGGTTGGGAATCGACTCTGACTAAAACCGTTTGAGGTGACGGAGATCGGATGATTTCAGATTCACGACCTGATGATTCCAGTATCCCTGATCCTTAGCGCCGGAAGTCGAGGATATCATTTTCTACCATTCTTTGATATTTGAAGCGAACGGAAGGTAACAAACGATAGAGCAAGTGACCATGACTTTAAAGTGGGGTAAAATCTCCCGTCCCGGAAACATTCGTTATGTCAGATGTATGCCCTCATTCAAATTAAATATTGATATGACTATTTTGAGTGTGGACGAAAGACTTGAAGTATGTTCTGTATTTCACATATGATAAACATGTGTCATTACCTCTACTGGAACGAGAAGCTGTATAGACTGGAACCAGGAGCTATTTGGAGTAACGTGACTGCAGAGGCAAAGGCGAACAAACTGAAGCTGAATTCATCATTATCCTTACGAGCGTAAACTAGAGGGGTGTTCACGGGACTCCCGAACTCCTGACGTTGCTGATGCAAACCACTTCAGTATATGTTTATGTTTGAGGTTAGTAGAGTGGACTCCTAACTTTCGGCATGCTGGCGAAGCTTAACTCATCATCGATTTGGGGGAGGTTGACGCGACCTTAACCTCGCGCTACCCACGTGACCCAAATGGTTCCTGACATCAGGCTATCATGCCCATCGAACCGGAGCAGCTCCTTGTACCTAACGGTATAAGATGAATCTTCATCAATCATCATCATCATCAACATCATCATTTACCAACAAGGACCCACATATCAGAATTCAAAGGAATGCTACCTTCATCACCCTCCGGCAGGAGGCAAAACATGTCATTATTTCATCTGTCGCTGAGCGATATTCAATTAATTTCTGGAGGTGTTGAGATTTGACCATCAATGTGGCTGCTCTCGAGCTGGTCACGTTGATGGATGGGATTTGGACGGAGACCAATCGAAAGCAACACATGTTTTGTCTCTAGCTATTCCTAAAAATACCTACTCGTAGAAATAACTCACAAAACTAACAATCTATAGTCAAATTATTACCCTAGAATCTTGTGCATCTTGAATTGAATTTGTCTATTGAGAATTTCATGTACTTGCATTTAATTGTCCCATTGTATTAGCTCATCATCGACTGCAGTAACCGGAAACGTTTTGGCGAGCAAACAAGGTAGGAAAAGGGTAGTTTAAATCAGGGTAGTCGGTCATTGTCTTATTTTAAAACCATACAGAATGTAACACGCCACATCTAAAAAGAACTAAAGTTACCACAACCAATTAAAGAGATCCTTCAATGAATTAATCACTGTCGAAACAAAAAATTGACACAACGTGACATATTAATTCGATAAGATTGAAGGGTTGATGTACCGCGAGAAGTTGCAAATCAGACGGGGGAAATCATTACTTTTCACGAAGTGAAAAGGTAGAATCAGCGATTCGTTTTGCGCGGGAGAGGGGTATTTACCCAAATCATAGGCGAGCAAAACATTAAAATCTTGAACGGAAGAAATTATATTAATTCAATTTCGATATAAAAACATAGGCAAAACATTAAAAACATTACATTGTCGACGTGATTAACAAAATAATGGGTAAATAAAACGAGATTGTTTTCTAAAGGGCCTTTGCTTTGAAGCTTTGAACTTTATATTAGCTGACTTTTTTCATTAATTTACTGAAAATTGATTAATTAGAATTGAGTAAGTTGCAGATATCTTGGCCATTTTCGGCCTGTTTACCTTCAAGGTGCATTACTCTAAGAAGTGATGATTTGCTATTTTTAGGTTATAAAAGTGATTCCAGAAAAGTTTTGGGTTGCAAAATATATATTTTTTTAATATTATGAGTATAGTTAATAAGGATTTAATGTGCGAATGGGAAAGAAAATGGCGAAGAGGGAGGTTGGGAAATATATGACTGTGACTTTTCTTTTCTGAATTGTGATATTTTATCCAGGTGATACTTAGAGGATATATGGACATAATTTTGCTCTCAATACTATACTTGCATAGAAAATGAAATAAAAAGTCGCCCACAGACGAGATAGCTTGACGATTTGAAGAGAAATGCAGCTTTGAACGGGTTAGAGACTTCAAAGATTGAAAAATTTTTAAAATTTTAGGTAAAACTGTGTCTTATGCTGGTCGCCAGAAGACTCGTGATTATGAAGAAAAGCTAAATTTAAAAACAATTTCTCCCATTGAAAACCTGTTAACAGTTTTTCCTAATCCGCAAAGCAAAAATGTTCCTCATATCTTTAGAGTCAATATTAAAACTTTCACAGTGCAATATTGGATTTCAAGTTCTCAAAATTTAATATTAAAAATATCAGAGATGGTGCTCCTGGAGATCAAAACCAATAAATAATAGAAAGGTTTTTTTATATTTTTCTAAGGGACTTTTCCAACCAGCCAATCGAAAGAAATCCTTTACACCTTTCCATCACGAAAATATTATTCTTTCAAAACAAAATGGTGTAGACGGCAGATCCATAACAACAAGAAAAATTTCTTTAAATAATTGAACGCGTCCCTCACTTATTTATCTACCCTAAAGCCAGAATAATACAAATTTCGTATACTAAAAGACAAAAACCATTTTCTATGAAATAAATCTTCCTGTTGATGTTTAACTTGTAAATCCACTTTACAAATGTGGTCTTAATTGACTAACATTTCTTGTATTTATTTTCGTCGTTGAATTAACCAGTTTTGGCGACAATTTGTCTAACCACTCCGGTACAGATTTAATGTCATTAAGCCCCATATATATTTTCATTTAATGTTTTTCATACAAGTTAATAAAGTTCATTGCTCCACTTTGAGTGTTTTTGCGAACTGACAAAACGGGTTTAAGATTAACTGAGAATTTTAACGAGTCAAAAAAATTGTAAATATAAATTATTAGACCAGTAGAAAAGTCGACTGCAACAAGGATAGTGAATGGTAGAAGTTGGGGATGTATCTGGAAGATATTACACGTCTAAAGGAATCAAAATTTGAGCTGTGTCACATTACTCGGGCAGAATAATCTTTTATTTAAATGCCCATCTGTACGTTTTTTTACATTTTCCTTGTTTGTACACGTGTGTATGTTGTCCGCCTCACTAGACAATATTGTTTTCGGACGGGAAACAGAAGAATATATTTTGTGGGTATTAATAATATGTATTTTTGACGGCCTCCGTGGTTTAGTGCTACGATCCTTAGCTACGAGTCTGGAGGTCGCGGGTTCAAATCTTCATCCTTACAACATACCTATCCCAATTAAGGATGCCATAGTATCACTGGCTCCAGACGGTTAGGAAAAGTTGGGACTCTTGTGCGGTACAAACAAAAAAAATAAATAATAATAATACGGTGGATGAATTTGAATGAAACGAAGACGTTGCGTTACATTTCAGTGGCATTCCCTTTTGTGATATACCACACGAAGAAAAATTACGAATATTGAACATTGCTAATTTATGAATCACTTCAAATTATTCGTAAATCGGTTAAAAGCGGGATTTCAGGTTTCGTAATAAACTTTGATTAAAATACGTTTTCAGAAAAATCCTAATATTTTCACATTTCGTCATTGTATATTATCAAGGTGCATACTTGAAATGTATCAGCAAAAATTTATCAGCAAACATATCCTGTTTTTAACAGGATTACCAATAATGTTAAGTAATTTAAAATATAATATCAATACTCATTTTTCTCCGTGCATCCTATTTACCTACCCCAATGGAAAAAAATGGCGTGATCATTATTCAGATAAGTTAGTCGTTCCGATAAAATGATCATTCTTGTTATCTTTCTGGTCATGTGGTGTCGCCACTAGTCGCTGCCGGGCCGCGACGCTCGCGCTCGGGCTAACGGGCGTCGCGGCGGGCGGACTAGCCACACCCCTGAATAAATTAACTCCGCAAATTATCCGACGTGGAATTATTACACCCGGGGTCAGAGATTAATTTCGCCATTCATTCGTCCTGTCCGGACTTTTTAGGTCCGTCCGCCAGCCGTGACCTTTGGAATATTAATCCGAATTTTCATTATTTATGCGTCGGAACAGGGTGTCCGTTATTATAACCCATATTGTTTAAATAAATTTACAAATTGTTCATTCTATAAATTAGCCCCACACTGTACTCTTCTGTCAGATTATCGTGTATCTCTGGGGATATAATCTAATTTTAAACCAAACACATTTTTTAATGGTAATTAACGCACAATAGTTTCAACTACTCCCTGGAGGCAGTGGGATTATAGCAACCCCAATTAGGGTAAGCCTAAGGTTGAATGGAGAAGAGAAGGAAAGGAGAAGGGGAAGAGAAAGATAGAGAAGTACCTTGCTTTTCATAGTCACCAACCACGGCTAAATCCGTTTTAAGTAATGTTTTGATTCTGAATAGTGATATTTCACCACGGCGATAATGAGAGTGTCTACCACTCCGGGTATTCAGTCATTATTTTACGTATAATGTTTTCAAGGTTTCAAAACACAATACAAATACTTAAGTTTACAGTTCCACAGGTAATATTTATAGTTTTGTGAATACTCAAATACTGGCATAGTATTTGGTAACGATTTTCACGAACTTATTCATAGCTAAGTGAAGTTAGCAGTCCACAGTGGAGTGGTACTGGTACCTACCCTTATATATAGCAAGAAGGCATTTGGCTGAGATATAAAGGATAAAATAGACTGAATGGCGGTTAAAAAATAGAAATGAGATCCCTGAGGCGTATGTGTATAAAAACTGGTCTATTCGGGTTGTATCCTGGTGTTCGTGTGAGAAATGTAAAGATTCGTAAAGAATGCAAGGCTGATGTAAGTGTAATGTAATCATCTTACTGGATTACTCAGGGGACGCTTTCCAGGTTTAGGCATGTAGTATATACGAAGAAAGGAGTGTAAAGAGAATATTATTAAATGTGATTGGTAGAAGAATTCAGGGACGCGCTAAGAAGATGTCAGAATAACACAAGTATGAGACTACGTATGAATTTGAATGAAGCGAGGAGTTTGTACCAGGACCGAGTTGTTTGTAGGTCTGTCCTTTCTACAAACCCTTGCGGAGAAACGGCGTGATAATTAGCTGATTTGTTAGGAAATTCATATTTAGAGGGATCCATAGTAAATATATTTTTTTGGCAGAGTCTGAATATTACTAAAATAAACAGTATATTAATTATTTTCAAAGGGCTTTGATATCACACCCCGTATGTACATCTGAAGGCACCTCGGTGCAATAGTGTTGTACTTTGCAATGTCTAGAAAAATTTAAATGAATTAGAGAATCGTTATTTCAAGAGTTTTCGCAGAACTTGTGGAAAGAGAAAGCCTTTGGTCGGGGTGATTAACAATACATGCATATAAACAGATAAAATATTAGGTGTTATTATGGAGTGTTTTTTTTTTCTTTAAGTTTTATTTCGGTGGCAGGAAGGCAACATCCTATGCCTTATCCGATGATCAACTCTGGACGTTTTATCGAGAACTTCAATTTTTTTACGATTATTTAAATGAGCGCCGGAATAAAAATTAATAACAACTCCCAATCAAGTGAAGTGCTCACCTGATTTGGACAGCTCTCGATATAAAAGCTCTACAGTTATCCAGAACGAGCTTTACCAACACACGACCTACATACGCTGTCTACATAATATCGAGTGGTCTAACATTATATAGAATCACAAGCGTTATATTATCAGTACATACATTCTATCACTTTTTAACTAACTAACCATCACGCCGTTTCCTCACAGGGGTAGGAAGAGAGGATGGATCACCAAACAACTCGGTCTTGGCAAACACTTCTTGTTTCATTCACATTCTTACATCGTCTCGTACATATTATTCTATTATTCTGATCCCCCATATTGCCCGACATAAGTATCTGATACACTTGATCGTGCAATATATTTTCATCATATATATTCTCCTATTCCTACAACAATTATATACACCAATCAATTATCCACCGATCTAATACATATTATAATATGCACACATTACAGATTACATATGCTAGTACCTAACTATATCTTTATCCAGCCCGGAGTGTACACATTGCAGATTACAGGTACTAGTACCTAACTATAGCTTTATCTAGCCCAGAGTGTACACATTACAGATTACAGGTACTAGTACCTAACTTTAGCTTTATCTAGCCCAGAGTGTACACATTACAAATTACAGGTACGAATGCCTAACTATAGCTTCATTCAGCCCAGAGTGTGCGATGTAGCCATTAAAAGAATACGTTAAAAGCAAAGCTCTCAAAGCTCCATGTACATTCCTGGCTCACTTTGAAAAGCTCTTTGAGTGTCTTCTCGACAGGAACTCGTTAATTAAGATATTTAATAAAGGATTTATCAAAGTTAAAGACGTACGGAGTTATGAAGAAAACTGACAACTTTCGAGATAAAATTATATTAACGAATACTTTGCATCTACCTTCGAATTCAATTATATTTGAATACTATTTTAATGTAAAAATAAGCCGTATAGGTGTTTTACAGTGAAAGAAGTAAAAAGTCATTTTAATTACATGAAGTGTTAAATGATTCATGAATATTTTAAAAGAAAGATGATATCCTAATCTTTTTTCATTATTATCATTACTATTTCAAACATTTCATGATGACAATATCCAAGCACCAAATACTGTTTTGTTATACAGGAAATAAAACGATTTGAAAGGCCGAAATTGTGCTTACGGATGTGTACATTAGATATACAATGGAAACGTAGGTTTTGATGGAAAAAAAATAACAACCTCACACGACAAACAAACAATTTGGCTTCCTGCGTCATACAACAATAAACATTCTCACTAGCTTACAAATTATTATAAACAATAATTATTAGCCTGAAACTTCTAAATGCTATTGAGAATTATTCTTTTAAATGTAAACTTATGTTTACAAGAAAAGGTTTTTACGCAAAGGACATAGGCTAACAATTTATTATAAACAATAATTACTAGCCATTTTCTCTGACTCTATTGCACCGATTTTATTGAAATCTTGAATCAGGAAATGATAGATGGTCTGAAGACGATCAACTAGATTCCAAAGAAATCTAGAAGTTCGGAGAATTGACCAAATGGACAACTTTGACGATGTCTTGCAAACTGGAATTGACTGATTGGTAAAAGAATTGTTCAAATGGACTGATTTGAAGATATTTTTCAATTGATGAGCAATTCTTTGCATACATTTTTGTTGCTGCTGTACGTACAAAGGGGAAAACTCTAATAAGGGGGGTTTGCTCGACGTTCACATTCTTATTACTTCTATGAACGTATTACTTAAATCTCAAATATTTCCAGAGGGATCTCTACGGACGTAAGTTATTTATATTTAAGATTAATAAAAACAGTACCTTACTATTAAAATAGTTTATGAAAAACGGTTTGAAAATTTTATAAAACGTTTTTTAACTATAAAGTTAGCGGTTAGCACCAAATTTATTTTTTTAGACGGTGAATTAGTAACTTCCTGAGAAATTCCTCTAGAAACATTTTAGATTTTAGTAATATAAACCCCATGAACAGATCGATTTTCTCGGACTGCTATTTATTTTGGGGTAATGACTTGTCTTAACGGACCTTGAAACCTGTGACGCTATAAGCATGCTTTATTTATGTGGCTTGGCCAATTTCAGCATATCGCTCACCATACATTCCCATTGCAAGTGTTTGGCGAGCAATATGCTGAAATAGACCAAGCCATGATGCATTTAGCGTAATGTGTCGCCTATATATGTCGCCCGTATATGGTATATTTTATACCGTTGATATTAAAATAAATAAATAAATAAACCTTAAGCGCGCATTATTTTCGTGGCTTGGCCTATTTCAGCATATCGCTCGCCATACGTTCCCATTGGTACCTTACTCAATTAAAAAATATAAAACCGCCTGCGGTTTCTACGTGGTAGTGTGGTAAAATACATTAAAGCATGTTTAAATATAGTTAAATATAGTCAAATATGGTTAAATTTTATTGTGTTAAAAAAATGTAAAAATGATTATTGTCTTCTATACATATACCTCATATATTTTATAAATTGATCATAATATTATTCAACATCCAAATGAAAGTCTTAAAATATTGTTCGACATAATAAACTCGATAACAATAAATATTTATTTATTTTATTTTAGGGAAACAGTTACAATATGTTTGGTATATACATGTGCAATTTACTTAACTGAGAAACCAATTATAGATTTCCTCATAATGTATTAAATAACTGTACAGCATATTTATAATATGAAAGGATATTACAAATAAAATATAGAATTATAACAAGAGATACTCGAAACAAAACACACATTTCATATCATTTAATGTACTTTGGTTTAGTTGGTATACCAGTGAATACACTTTTAAAAGAGTTTTAATAGTCATTTTAATTGTAAGTGAAGATATCTAAATCAGAAAAAATATTATTACATGTCGAACAGAGTTTCTTAATGCAAGCATTTTGGTTTAAAATAGTTTTACATTAAAAAAACTGCCCGAGCGTACGTAACGTGTAGGTACTGTCAAAACAATATTGTTTAATAAATCTTTATAATCAGTAATGTTGCTTACTTGAATATTGTCTACGAACAGTTGCATCCAGATAATTAATTAATCGATCATGCGTTTTGTAGGAAATGTATGTTATGATTTTTTCTGAATCGATTCGATTTTGATTGGCATAAATGGAAACCACACAAACTCTAGATAGCTATATACGTACGTTGTGGTGGTGGTTACGGTGGTGGTTATTATGGTGGTTGTTGTGGTGGTAGTTGTTTGGCGGTTATGGTGGAGGTTGTGGTGGTGGTTTTAGTGGTGGTTGTTGTTAGGTTGACATGGTGGTGGTTTTGGTGGTGTTTACGGAGGTGGTTATTGTGGAAGTTGTTGTGGTGGTGGTTGTTTTGACGGTTGTGGTTTTGGTGGTGGTAATTGTGGTGGTATTTTTTTTGTGTTTGTGGTGGTGGTATTTGTTTGGTGGTTGTGGGGGTGGTTATTGTGGGGGTTGAAGTGGTGGCAGTTGTTTGGCGGCTATGGCTTGTGGTGGTTGTTGTAGTGGTGTTTGTTTGAAGGTTATGGTGGTTGTTGAGGTAGTGGTTAGAGTGAGGGTTGTTTTGGCAGCCCTTGTTTGGCCTTGTTTGGTTGTGGCGGAGGTTATTGTGGTGGTGTTTAAGTAGGTGGTTATCTTGGTGGTTATCGTGGTGGTAGTTGTTTTGGCGGTAATGGTGGTGGTTTTGGTTATGGTCATTGTGGTGGTATTTGTTTGGTGCTTGTGGTGGTGGCATTTATTTGGTGGTTGTGATCGTTGTTATAATGGTGGTTATTGTTGTGGTGCTTGTTTGAAGGTTGTGGTAGTTGTTGTGGCAGTGGTTATTGTGGGGGTTCTTGTGGTAGCCGTTATTTGGCGGTTGTAGTGGTGGTTGTGTTGGTGGGTTTGGTGGCGGTTATTGTGGTGGTTGTTGTGGTGCATGTAATCTCAAAATCTTCTATTAATAATTAATTGATTAGTTAATAATAAGTCTATGTTTTCCCCTCAGTAAATGGTAATGAGTTCTTAATTATTTACTAATGACTTTATTGCTATGAATTATTTGGGTGCATTATACTGCTTGGGTTTTGTGAAAATACTGAGAAGTGGTGAGTAAATTATTTTCCGTACTTTATTAATTAGTGTAGACTGGTTTAACCCACAATAGATCATGTCATCGGTTTAACCAGTAATAAATCAATGTATACACCTTCAAAATTTACATTTGAAATAGTATAAATACGTCGTCTCAATGTGGACTATCCGCAGTTTGAAAATGGCCTTGTAAGCCGAAACAGCTGTCACAATAATAAAAAACTAAAACACTTGCAGAACTTAATAATAATATTATCAAATTTAATCTAAATTAAATTCATAAAAAAAATTTAAATGGAGTTCTACGAATTAAACACAAAAATAATAAACAAATTATTAAAGCGGTAGAGTAAAGGATTATACAGCGTCAGTATGTATTTAAAAAAAAATAAAATATATATATATATATATTAAATTAGGTAGATGAAAACACTGTGTGTTCATACATTTGATCATACACACAGTAATTTCAGCGTAGGAACTGTGAATTTATTTACAGAAACAGGAAGTATGGACAGCTACGCTATTTAAGTCATTCTGTAATTCGATACAATCATTTTGGATATTTATGAGTTTGTACAGTTGTCATCAATGGCAAATTATTCTATTTTTGAGTGTTTTACGAATGTCACTTTATCATTAATATATAAAATTAAAATAATAGCGTACTGAGATGAGACCCTTGTCAGGTTGTAATCCCTTTATTACTACCGCCCGTTATCTATTAAGTATATATGAAGTTACCCAAGGAAATAAGTTAGCACGTATACCAGGGGTGGCAAAACTTTTGACCTGTTTGGTCTACTTGCGTTAAAAATTATTTCTTGCGGTCGACTGCAAGGTAGAGTTTAAAAGCGACAAAATAAAACTATTTTGTGATAAATTTGTAAGAATTTATTAATGCAATGTAACATATAATTTTTTTTCATTCAGCTTTATATTTTAGGGTGGATGTTTGACACTGCATATTCTCCACAAGCTTACGATATTGGGGAGTGTACAAAGTAACTACGATTCGCAAACACGGAGTTAAGTGGGCATCTGTTATGCGGGCATCTGTTATGCGGGAACGACGTTTGGTTTTTATTGCATTCATCTTTGAAAATGTTGATTCGCAAAGATAGGTAGAACCAAAAAACGACGTCAAATATAAAGCTACCTTTCTTGGGCATGGAAACTTCTTTGCAAATCAGTTTCCAAAAATCTGTACAACCAGATGACCTAGCTTTCAAAAATATGTCGCTTCTCATTTTATTTATTTCTTCTTCGACCACAACAGATTCAGTATCGGTTAAGAAACCGATACTGAATCTGTTAAGCTGTCAATATAAATATTTTCATTAAATGGGAATACCATGAAACTTAGTACTTCTTCGAGAGCGGCAAAATCCGCAATCCTTCTTTCAAACTCCAAAAAATATTGTTCTGCACTTAACTTGCTTTTTAATTCGGTTACTTTTATCTTTCGGTGTTCACTGGAAAAGGAAAATCAATGGCGTATTTGGAATGTGTAGTTTTAAAATGCCTTTCAACATTTGCTCTTTTCGGTAACGCTACACTTTAGTTGCAAATTAGACACACACATTTGTCGTCGACCATAACGAAAAAAAGTTCCTCTCTCGACTCACATAATGGAAAGTCTTACTTTTTTAGCACTGGAACTAGATTCCATTCGGATATTTATAAAAGTGAATAGTCGATAAAAAACAAAGTCACAATTTCAGTCCAAGTACCTACGTTATTTTTATTATCGCCACATAACAAGTTCAATGTGATCCGTGCGCACTCAAGTCGACACTAGTAGGTACTGGTTAAGCCAGCTACCCACAAAAAAAAGCCACGAGAAAACAATGCATACTTTACCTACGCGCGAAGCGAGGCGAGCCGCATTTAGTTGACTGACTCACGCACACCCACGCAACGATACTGCCATTGCGTTGTTGCGATGCGACCGAAGCGTGTGAGTAGGTACCTTATTCAGTCCTTCGCGCGAATACATCTCAAAATAATGTTATTTTGTCATATTTTCCTATTCACTTTATTTTACTCTCGCGGGCTACCTAAATCAGCTTAGCGGTCGACCTGTTGGCCATCCCTGACGTATACCATAGTTTGTCTATTAATAATTTAAAAAATGGGTAGATATTTTTTAACATTACTTTTAACGTCATTTTTGTGGATTGAAATAAAAATAATAAACTATTTTCCATTTGTCTGGTACAATGCCATCGTGCAATGATTTATTGAATACAATACAAAGAAGTTTAGCAAGTGCTTCAGCGCAATTTACAATAAAGTATTTTGGAATATCATCACATCCCGAGCTCGTGTTTACGTCAAGTGCCTTTATTTCACGTAATACAATTTCTTTTGTAAATTCAATTGAAGTGATGTTTATGTTGTTTGGTGTATCTGGTATTTCTTATGGGAGCAAATTGTTTTCAGCGATATATACATATCGGAAATATTATACTAACAAGTTAAAGATATCTTGCCCATTTTCGGTTTGTTTCCTTCAAGCTGCGTTACTTTGGTAAGTGATGTGCTGCTTATTTTAAGGTTATTAAAGTGATTCCAGAAAAGTTTTGGGTTACCATTCATGTTTATTTCAGTAGTATGAATATAGATAGTATGGAACTCCCGTGATATTATTTTTGTCTAGATCGTAATAGTAAAAAAGTTTTGGTAGTAATTTTTTTAAAACTATTTCGAAATTTACTTTTCTCTTTAATTATTTTGATAAAAGATGTTGTATACCATGGCGGATAATAACTATTTTAATATGTTTAATAGTACACATTCCGCTATTATGTGTTGTATATATATATGTTGTTATATATTGTTTAATATAATAATACTAGTTTAAGTATTCAAATGGCTTAGTGTAGTATCCCAATAAATTTCGATAAGTTTTGTTTTAATGGTATTATAGTCTGCCTGTCAAAAAATTAAATATTTTCTGTATGTATTTTTGAGATTTTTATATGTTTTTATATAGGAATTGAGACTAATAGTGTTTTGTGGTGTATATCTTCTTGTACTATTGAGTTGTCGTTATTTATTGCTTATCACTAAATCTAGAATGTGATTCAATCAAATCTAAATGAGCGGAATTTAATTAATTCATCAGTTCGGTGTACAAGTAATCACATTCGTCGTTTAATAGCACCCATAGGAGGTGCAGCAGATTATAATCGCCTAACAATACAAAATTGTAAATGAAGTTCTCTGTGATTTTTAGTGATGCATTGTTTAGATGTGATGAGAGGTTAGTAAATTGTTTATGATCTGGTGGAATACATGCAGGGCATTTCTTCCGTATAGGAGCACCATTCTACTTGTTGAAAATTAATACACTTTTTCTTTATTGCTATAGTGTTTCGCAGGAGCGTTTCTTTTTCAGATTTGAATAATCTCTGTCACGTCTGGAAACATGGCACATAGAGTCAAAGAGTTCCTCGTTTAAAAATGAATCACTGAGCCATGGCTTCATGAGACAAGTAATATCATAGTTGTTGATTTGCATAGTACACATGAATATATTTGTCTTAGACCTTAATTCTCTTTCTGGTAGTATAATTGTAAAGTTTCAATTTTAGTTACAGAAGTAACCCATCATAGTTTATTAAAATACTTTGAGAAATTGTAGTTTGTATATAATATTGTTAAGCATCTACGACAGGAGTATCTCGTATCTTTAAAAGTCCGAGGCAAATTTAACAGTTTTTTACACAACAGAATATTTTTTATTTTTGTTTCTTTTAGAAGTCTTTATTATGAAGAATTTTATTTTTGTGGATAGGTGTTCTTTGATAAAGATGTTATGGTTGGAGTGCACGTTTATGTCCTCCGCTGTGATGCCCTTCCTCTTGCGGATTGCAGCAATGATGTCGTCATTTTGTTGCCTTCGCTCCATCTTTACGACGACGTTCCTCGGCGTTCTCTCGATTTTCCTCTGTGGAGACTCAACTGGCATACGTGATTTGGCATCTCTAATTTAAATTCTTTATAATTTTGTTTTTCTTTCAGGGATTTCAATAATTTCAGTTGTTCAAAAAAATCTTTACTTTGTTATCATATTTTTTTCTAATTGTGTTATTCAAAAAAATATATTATTCATTGTCATCAATTTTCGAGCTCAAATATTCCACAGTTTGTATAAAACCTCTTTTTTTCGATTTAAGAGTATTTTTGAATTCATTTAATTTGAACTCTATGCGACATAAAATGTCAAATCTTTGGCTTGTGTCTTATTTAGTGGCATTGTTAACTACGGTTGTTTATCTTAAAAACGGTAGATAGCTATAATTGGTAACTAAACAATCTGCGACGGAATTTTTTCATTTTTTTCTTAATTTTTATTTCGATAATTCCTGACGATAACAATAATGTCCGAAGACAGTTTTTATTGTGCCATTCCCAATTTGGGTATTTTGTGACACTAAAAGTAATAAGGAGGTAAAAGAGATGGAGGAGATGAAGGTTGAGAAGTACCTGTCTGTTCAGATCTGGCCTCTAAACATGGCACAAGTCATTTTATGCAACATTTCAACTCTGAATGGTTGTCTTTTACCAGGGCGTTACAAGTATCTACCACAATCATAAAATTGGAATGCAATTTTTTTTACTGAAGGAACAACTATGTACATAACATATTTTCAATTGTATTTAACTTTAATCAAAGACAGGAAATACGGCTAAAATTGTGCGGCTAGTCTACGTTATCCCAATGGTCAATGCGCTGGTTCAAGGTGTACAAGACGACTTGGAATGTGCAATCGTTGGCCGCGAACGTTATTCGGTCAACCCGATTATTGTCGGTTTTCGTGAATACATCAAAAGATATTGGCGCTAAATCCGCTAATATCTTTCACACGTTGGTCCAGTCTTCAGCTCGCAATATGCGTTCACGTTTACGCGACAGACCAGGCGTCGGGTGTTCAATTCCTCCAAGAAAGCAACCACAGTACAAGCAACATTTTACGCGTACTGTGGTGGAGAGATTTTCAAATATTATCAGGTTATTTGTATGCCGGGAATATTTGTCTTTCTTTAAAAAAAAAAAAAAACAAAAAATGTTACAAATAAATTGTCGAGGCTGCGATAATTTCCACATCCGTTAAGATTTGATGGCCTCCGTGGTCGAGGGGTAAGAAGAACGCGGGTTCAAATCCCGGTGTGCGCAACTACATTGTATATAATGAATATTCCTGAGTGGAAGATTCTCTCAGTATCGCCCTGCATGGTTGGATTGCGGACTTTCTGAGGGGAAGAACAATTCAAACCGTGGTTGACGGCTCTTCTTCCTCACCGCACCAAATCAATGCGGGGGTGCCACAAGGATCTGTGCTGTCTCCGACGCTGTTTTTTATTGCACATCAACGATCTCGTTGAATGTGCACCAATTCACTGCTACGCTGATGACAGCACCGTTCACGAGGGTTATCTTTTTGACAGGCCCCCTTCCACCTATGATGTCCGAACAGCTCGGGAAGTTTTGAAGCGAAAAATTGACCACCACCTAGAGATGGTTCGTGCCTGGGGTAAGGCCAACTTGGTCAGTTTCAACGTCTCAAAAACCCAAGCGTGTCTGATTTCGGCAAAGAGGGAGATCAATGACTGTCTGGTGCAATTTGATGGGAGCACTCTCCCCAATAAAGACTCCATTGAAATGCTTGGAGTTACTATATCAGACCAGCTCAAGTATCGGGGATCCATAGAGGCCCGAGTAAATCAGGCCTCCAAAAAGTTGGGCGTCTAGTACAGGGCTAGGAGATTCTTCAACAGTGACCAGCTGCTGACCCTGTACAAGTCTCAAGTCCGCCCAACTATTGAATTTGGGAGCCACCTTTGGGCTGGTGCCCCAAAATACTTGATAAACCTGCTTGAGTCTGTGCAAAGGAGAGCGATCCGTCTGATTGACAATCCGTTGTTAACAGACCGATTGCCTTCTCTGATGCATAGACGCAATGTAGGCATGCTGTGTCTGTTCTACAGGTATTTCAATGGAGCCTGCTCCAAGGAGCTAGCAGCATTGATTCCTGATGCACCGGTGCACGTGCGCGAAACTCGACGGACACGAACTGAACACCCGTTCACGGTTGACGTTGGCTTCATGAGAACGGGCCGTTTTTACGACTCGTTTTTGTGTAAGTCGGCTCGTATGTGGAACGAGCTACCGGCATCTGTTTTTCCTCCCTCCTATAATCCGAGCCTCTTCAAGGCCCGCATTAACAAATCCCTTCCTACAGCCACTACCTTACTCCGCCTCACAACGCCGCCCAACCGGGTGGTGACATAGTTCCCCTGTCTGTGCACTGCACAGGCAGGGATACTCTTGTGAGGTGTCACATAAAAAAAAAAAAAAAAAAAAAAAAAAAAAAAAAAAAAAAAAAAAAAAAAAAAAACCACCATGCAAAAACGTTGATTAAAAGGCTTAAGCCGTGTTTAAATAGCACTGTTTTTTTAATGAAAAATCACCCCAAGTAAATGTTCGAGTCATTAATGATAATATATTTTCTATAATACTTCCTATAATAGCAACTCCTTAAGTGAACATTAAGTTTTCGCCGACGCGCTTTTGGTCCGCCATAATTTTACAACATGCTTTTCAAATGCAATACGTCAGCCCGATACCGCACTTAAAGTTTATACTCTAAGTTTTGACCCACAAACAAGCAGTCGTTATAAGCACTTTAGCGGTAGGTCGGCTTTAATGTTGGACCCTTGTTCTGCACAATGTATGGAAAACTTTCCACAACATTGTTTGCAGAATATTACACGATACTTGCACTATTGTATTTGCCAAATTAGCCTTAACATTAAATGAACACTGTTTTTCATTAACCATAGAAGTCTAATCTATTATAGAGGTACATAAAGCCTTTACATACGTCTCATAGGCGTAGATATATAAATGACAGCCTGTAAGGCCAAAATATACCTACTTGTGTCTTATTTTTCAATAGAAAATTAAGGTTGGTATATAAACTAATAATAAAACACATTGTTATCAGTGAAAACTACCATCACAGGTATTTATTACAAAGAAACAAAACATTATGCTCATAGTCAAACAAAATAATCAGCTTAAACATGTGTTTTTTTTTTAAATAATCTATTACTTTTTTAACATTAATTACTTATTCTTAGGGCAGACATTAAAATTAACCATGCTTTTATTTATTAGCTATATTTTTAGAGCAATCTACACAGTTATCCACTTTGTGCTCAGAACATACTGACTTTTTGCACTTATAGCACCCATATTTTTATTTATTTTTTTTTTTGTAGCAGAAAAATGCGCAGGATTTACGTTTTTTGGGCTCTGGTTCTCCTGCCTGAATTTTATTACGTGAATCAGTAGGTTTTACAAGAATTTGGTTTATATTTTTATATTATCTCGTAAAAATAACTTCAAAGTGATTTGCGTCAAGTCTCATCTCCATCCAAGGTTGACCGAATCTGTGATTCTTCGTATAAGATTTTGAAAATATCGTCATTGTTTAATATTTTAGACCGTGACATATTGGTATCTGAAACAATGCCAAAATATACTTACATAAAATGTACGAAAAATTAAAGAAATTAAAAACACATAATCTTAGTTAAAAGTTACAAAAAGCCTAAACACACGTCTTGCAGGCGTAGGTACTATACCTCGAGAAGTCAAAAATGGCGGGACTTACCTTAGTGACACAGGTACCATCGGCAAGCTCCCTTCGGCCACTGGGTTCATTAAAGAGCACAAGGCGCTAACTTCAACTATTAGAAAGACAAAGAGAAATTTAGATAGCGTGTACGCCTCGCGGGCGTAGATAAGGATTCTAGGGTTAATGTTAAATTAAATTTCTTCAGAAAAGATCTCTTGGACTTGATCTTTTTGATGTATGAACATTGTATGAGTGATGACTTAAAAAATAAATTCCATTTAACTTAACATCATATTTTTCGCTATGACTAAACATTAAATTATGAATTCGATAATATAATTAAAAGTTTTATTTTTTTTTTATTATTAAAACATATTTCAGACCCATCGAAAATTAAGAGATTTTATAATGGTGGGATTTGTGATGTTGAAAGTATTCATAAAATATTTGCCTCAGGATTAAATCAACATTGTCAATTTTATTTATAATATAATCATTTTTGTTGACAAATGAAATTTACCTTTTGAAAAATAACACTCAATAAAAAATAAAAAATTCAAATAACTTAAGAATGTATTTAAATAAAAATAAAATATTTTTGTGATCAAAGATAGGTAGCTACTTAAAGACTTGTCTGAAAAATCAGTTACGATTTTGAAAATTCAACTTCAAATTCAAACTCAAATTCAATACCAATTTTGAGATCATTAAACGTGAATAATTTCTTGCAGAAATATTTCACTTCACGCATTGAAATCATAAATTATTAGTAGTATATATGTTTCAAGATTATAAAGTTAAACTCGACAATCCTCTGTATCAAAAATATGTGATTAATTTTTGCCCTGTTTTTCTCACGGTTCCTACTGCGGAAAACCCTCATATCTTTCTTCAGTTACTTTTGCTTGAAAATGAAAATTATTTCATATTCGTTCAGCTTCCTACATAGGAGAAAACACTACACAACATAGTGTAAAATAAAACAAAAATAAATCGTGTACATAATATTATACTTCTTTAGTAAAAACAAAAAAAATATGTGAACTACTCCCCCAATCGAACACTGGAATTTCTACAATGTATTGACGTAATTATATTTCACTAACAGATTAAAACCCGCTGCAGTGGTTTAAAAATTTCAACGGTTTTTTTTTAAATACCAGAGGGCGCGACTTCCGTTTACAACATTCCTAAGGTGTAAAGTCACTAAGATAATAATAATTAGACAAAATATATTTACATTGCCATTTTCCTGTTTTATTTTATTCAATGTACCTTATAATGTAATCTTATACCTATTACATTAGTTAGGATGTGTTTTACATTTTTCTATTAGTTTTTCTAGGAGAGTGGTAATCAATTTTTTATGCCGTAGTAAATTAAATCTGTTTGTTCAAATGTTGGATTCGTTTTTGTTTGTTGGATGTACTTTTGATTGAAGGATCTAGTGATTTGGTTGCATGTTAATATATCAAGTTTATTATTTGTTCACTAAAAATAAGTATGGTTTTGGCATATATGAATATGTTTTTTTTTTTTTTTTTTTTGTGATCGATCTTTATTTTAAAATCTAACCTGTTAAAAAATTAAATATTAAAACTTAATATTACGCTGTCTATATTTATGAGTCAAAATAGGCTCAAAAATTACTGGTGTAAGTCTATCTAGTACGCCTTATATACAAATGATATTTTTAACCTATGTTATCGCCATTTTGTAATTTAATTTACCTACGTATCTAATCTACCAGCTCCTATTTTCTACTGAAACTTTGTATTTTTACACTTATTTAATCCATCGCATTTCCACTGCATTCCGTTTCTTTCCTACTTTTCCGTCTTTGTTTTTTCAGTTACAACTTCCTTTGAAGAGCTTCGGTAGTATTAAAACATTACATCCATTGCGACAGAGCTCGTAATATTGCCTGATAACGAGAAAATCTGAAGTCTTTTTTCATAGATAAGGAAAACTTTCAAAGTATATTGAACAAAGAGTATTGCGAGAAGACAAAATGCAATGGAAACCTCTGACTATAAAATCTTTTTCGGAACGTAAAACGTTAAAAAAATTGTAAGCTACTCGTATTGACGTAAAAAATAAAAACTTCTATGGATCAGTATTAATTACACCTTTGCAGTCTTGGTATGTTTCAGGTCTCTGTAGTCTTTGTCTAATATTTAAAAAAATGTTATATTGACAACATGAAGAGTTTACAATAACATTATATTTATAATATAAATTTATTTTCAGCTTCTCGTCGTTGTGTTAGCAATTCTTGCTATCCAGTACCTGATAACAGCTGCGCCAAAACTAAACGCCGAAAACTAATAAAATTAACAATTATAATACTGAAATATAAAGGATTTACACTTACAACAAGTATCATCTCTACATACATAAACATTTCATTATAATATATATATATCTGCCCTGATGATGGAAACTGCAACTCTGTCCAAAACAAAGGCTAATGAATAAGGAAGCGTAACATAAGATAAGTCGTGATAATTTCAAATCATACCAGTAAGATCACAAACAAAATAAATGTCAAATTTATGAAAATACTATAATTAATTAAGCGTGGGAAGCATGAGGGACTACACAGCATTCTAATAGAGAGTCGGTGAGGATAGGTAATTAAAAGGTAGGGTTAGTGCCTGACCATCAAAACCAAAAACACTAAACAAAGTTTAAAACCATTTCAAACAATGCAACTTTAAGATTCCGAAAGATGATCTTTTATAGGGGTGATACTGAAAGCATCTCGAGAACTTTGCAACGAGTTGTCACAACACTTTAAAAACATAATTTTTTGAATAATGATCAAAAATAACGTAAGAAATTTTATGTTTAATGATTATACGCAAGTTTTGTATATGAAAAAAAAAATATAAGTTTTGGTTATCTTCAAAGCAATCAACAAAAAGGACCATATTTTATTGAATTTTCAAATCAACAATGGAAGCAAAAACAAAATGTTTAGAATCGCTAGAAACGCTATGTTTAGAATCTTCGTTAAATTTACTCAGAGATTCGAAAGTTAAAAATAAGCTCATCAGTTTATCTTAAAAAAACAACCATAATTAAACTAAAATTATCCTACAACCAATATGTAAAATCATGATGAAAGAGAAAGGGGCCTTTTTGGCCCGGAGCTCTATATGCCATTTATTCAAAAGTCAAAAAATCAGTTTATCTTTTTTTTTCGAAAGAAAAAAAAAACGAAAATGACTTGGGAATGTATTATTCGATTCTTCATTATTTCATCCTGAATATGGGCTTTTATTTTGCTAAATGATTTATGAACGTATTCTGTACGTTATCTGAAAGTCTTTTCTTCTGCCATGAATTCCCGTGGGAAATTGAAGAAAATCATTTGGCTGAATAATATCCCTTATTTAGGTTAATACTCCGTCATGTTTAAATCAGGAAAGATATAATGGACGACAAAATGAAGAAAACAAACATTATTGCATAACATATCCATTGTTTAATCTAGTCACGGAATTGCAAGAAAACTTATTGTAAGATTCTTGCGTGCATCTGCCAACAAAATTTTAATGCATTTTCATGTCTTGACATTTTTGATACTATGTCAAATTGATATATAAAACAGTTGATAATAGGGATATTTGATTTTGGATCTGCTTTTGAAAAATGGCGTGCTTCGTTTAAATTGATGAAACTTTTAATTTTGCTCATGCGAATATTTCATTCTGACATTTTTTTTAATTTTCTGAGCATGGATAGTTGGAATGCAAATGACAATAATTTTAGTTTAAAATTACAAATCGAAGGATTTTTATATACGCACATTGTATTAGGTTATGCAATACGTACTTAATTATTATATTATATGAAAAACCTACATGAAACGTTGAAAATCAATATTTTGTAGGTATAAAGCTTGGAGTCAGCCCTAGCAGATAATAATATACTCTAAAAGCTCAAGTTGCGCATCATATCCCACTAATATTTTGATATGAGTTCATTTCAGCGAGATACTCGACGTATCTACCTGGCGGGCGCAACTTGTCGCTTGATACATGTTATATATAAGCTATATAACATAGCGAATAAACCTAGAAAATATAAAGTTCTATCTCTACAAAATATATGCTATTCTAACTCTGGAATAACCGCAGTCTCAAGAGAACCTATTTCTGGATGGCCTACTTGGTACAACTGCACCACTAAATTCAAGCGCTTTGTGCAAGGTTTTATCCAATAACCACGTATGTCACAAAAGGTAGAATTGTAGTTTCCTAGTTCATTTTAATTTTATTATATATTTGGAATCTCGCTACAAAAATGGAGCCTTTGTAACATTAACAAATTTGACATTTTTTCAGGATAGCGTAACTTCACCTAAATTTTTTAGTTAGATATTGTACTTTCTAATTGAATACAAGATACATAATATTAACACACATAACAATAATAATTTAATACAATATAATAATAGCAAATAACATCTCATCTCAACAATCACTTTACATTCTGTTCGCTTACCAATAGATCGAACAGTTTTTTTTCTTAAATTTACTAATTCGATTCTCCGTTTTCAGGCTATTGCAAAGGAGATTGCCTATGCTTCTCTTACCACTTTCAGTGTTTACTGTATTAGTGTACCTTTTGTAATGTTTTCTTGTATAGTGTTCTTGTACTTGTGACGTTTTGTTATAAATGTTGTATTCGTGTGTATAAGTCCGTTCTGTATTTTGTAGATTAAAAGGCAGTTGCAGTTGAAGGGTTTTTTTACTGAATATATGCCTAATGTAGCTGGTGCCAATGTGGTGTAGAGACTGAGTATTATTGTAGCGGGTGAAGATTGTACACAATAATCATACGTGATCTTGTACTGATATTTATTGGGGAGCTGCTGGTAACAAAAGAGGCACACAACTAACGTGCATCGTTTTTTATAAGATTTTGCAATCATTCTATCTCGCTTGCCCTCATCAACATTCGTACAGACATAACAGAAGCTTTCGAAGCAAATATTCTAGGTGATCCTCAGTTGCGACCGTCATCCTTTTATTTTGTCTATCTTGTTATGCTCCATATATCGTTTATATTTATAAAAATTATCTTGTTAATGTGATTCGATAATATATTTTTCTTTGTCCAAAGTAAGTTTGATTTTGGAATTCTCACTTGTGTGTTATGTTGGGAGGCTGGAAAAGATGTGAGGAAAAAGATAGGGGGAAGTGGAAGATTTAAAAGTAGGTAGCTAATCCGTATTTATACCAGCGATACTAAGAAACGAAGAAACGAGAAGCAAATGTTCTAGAATTATTCCTACCATAATAAATTGAATTTGTACTTTCCCACGATGAGTTTTGTGTTTGTGACCTCTGCCCGAGCTAATAGTTAATATAAATAAATAAACAATCAAAAGGTCAAAAAAATAGAGTGTATGAAATCAATTGTGACTATAATAGCCGTCTCGTTAAAGAATTAGCCATTTTGACGGCATCACTCAGATCCATATAATGAAATTATTATTATTTTCCCAGCTGCGTTTAAAAGAAATAAAAAATCCATACGCCGAAAAATTACTTATGCATTTATAAAAAAAAAAATTAAAGGAATGCAATGGTACAAAACTGATAATAAAATTTTTAAAAAACGACTTTAAAACACTGAAAACTAGTTCATTCGCAATCTATACAAATGATACCCCTAAATATATTGACATTATCATACATGACAATTCAAATTCAAATTCAAACCTATAAAACTATGGATTACTCACGGTTTAATAGTATCTGTACGACATAAGCCAGCTCTATACAAATTAACTACTCAACAAGCAAATAAGAAAAAATTTACTCAATCATTTTAAAGCATATAAAAACAAACTTTCTTATATTATAAAACATACAAAAGAAAGTTATTATACACGTAAGTTGGATCAGGCTGAAAATGAAAAAAGAGTATGGACGGTGATAAATGAAATAATTGACAAAAAAATACAGGAATAATGAAATCAGTGCTATTAATCATGATAACTCGAAAACATGTTGTAAAGAAAACTCATCAAAAGCTGCAAATATATTTAACACCTATTTTGCAAGCGTAGGGAAAAATCTAGCCAATCTTATACATATTGACCCAAATATAACATCTCCAGACTGTAATATTGATGCTGAAAAAAAATGGCAACATCTGAAATCACCACAGAGGACGAAATAATTTCTATTATAACTGGTATGAAAGGAGGTTCTGCTCCGGGCTTTGATGCAATTACAGTTGATATTTTAAAAAACATTAAAAAACTAATTTCCAAACCATTAATGCATATAAAAAATACAAGTTTTCAAAGCGGAGTATTCCCATCAGTTTACAAACAAACTACCATTACTCCAATATTTAAATCAGGTAATCCAGAAGAAGTAAACAATTACCGACCCATATCAGTCATCTCAAATATAGCAAAAATTTTTGAAAAAACAGTTAAACAAAGAATGAGCCAATTTATAAAATGCAATGGTATAACTAATGAAAACCAGTTCGGTTTTATGGAGGGGAGAAGCACACAGAATGCAATTGCAAAATTGAGTAGCGTAGTATATAATTCTTTAGATAAATCATTAAAATGCCTTGGAATTTTCATAGATCTCTAAAAAGCGTTTGATAGCATATCACATGACAAACTTATAAGTAAATTAAGAAACATTGGATTAATTGGTACAGCTCTAGAATGGGTAAAAAGTTACCTTTCCAAACGACTTCAAGTCGTAAAAATTAACAATGTGTTTAGTTTGCCAAAAACGAGTCAATTCGGCATACCCCAAGGTACAGTCCTGGGTCCGTTACTGTTTATCATCTATGTTAATGACATATTCATACAAAAACTAAACGGGAAAATAATATCGTATGCTGATGATACCGTCATAATAATCGAAGGTACGGATTGGAATACTGTTAATAACTTGGCAAATGCCTATATTAATATACTGAAAAATTGGTTCGATAAAAATCTTCTCTTCTTAAACACAGAATAAACAAAATTTATCCCATTTTCAATCAATAAATTTAAATCAGAACCAGAGTTAAACATTAAATACACCAACGCAAATGTGGCAGAACTAATCAAACTTGTCCTATCCTTAGTCCAACATCCAAAATCAAATATCTTGGTGTATATATAGATCAACATTTTAAATGGAAAACACATATTTGTGAACTCGTCAAAAGGATTAGGAAATGTATTTATATATTTATAAGACTTAGAAATATTCTGAGACTAGAAAACCTAAAAATAGTGTACTATGCGATTGTTTAATCTTTATTACAATATGGTATTATTGGTTGGGGAGGAACATATAATAAAATTTTGAACCCACTTAAATTAGTTCAAAGATTGGTAATCAAAGTAATTTTGAAAAAACCGTCAAAATTTTCTACTGAAATTCTTTTTTCAATTTTCAAAGTACCTACAGTATACAAAATGTATAAAAAATATTCAATACCTCAAATTTACAAAGAAATACAGTCAAATACTCATCACTTGCAATTCAATACATCATCAAGATACCAGAAAACTATTAAAATCCCAAAATTTAACACTAAGCTCATTCAAAATACCTATCTTTATCTAGGCATAATTTATTTTAATAACCTTCCATTAAATTTTAAAAATATCGAAAATATTCAGGGATTTCATCTTAAATTAAAAAATTACCTTAAATTATTATAAGTCCAAAATACGTTCACTACTTACATCTAGAAGTAATATTGTTTAAATCTTGTGTTGTTTCTTAATAATTTATTTACCTTAATACTAACATATATATAATTGAACTAGAATTCCCTCACCAAACACAAGAGCATTGTCTCTTTATGGTGAGGAAAGGCTACTTTAATTTCTATTTTTTTTATATCTTGTTTATATCCTGTATACTTATCTATGTAAAAAAAATATTTTTTTCGAATATTAAATAAAAAAAAAATTTAAAAAAATCCAAGACTCGATTTAAAATTATTGCATTTCAAATTGCACAGTATTTAATAAAAAACACATTTAAATATCTAGGAGTAAGTATCGATAAAAATCTGTGATCGAAGGATAAAATATGTGGTGGCCGAGTTGACATCGCGTTTGGGTCCCACCCAGGCGTAGTGTGTTCAATTCCTCGGTTGGCAAATCCTCCATCACAACCCAAGCAACATTTTAAGCTTACTGTGGTGGTAGTAGGAGATTTTCAAATATTTTTAGGTTATTCGTAACCCGGGAATGTTTGTCTTTCTTTTAATAAACGAAAAAAAAAAAAAAAATGTCAAAAAATATTCTAAAGGCAAAAATGCTTCCACTTGAAATAATCTCAAAAATATTCCGTATCTCATTAATTTATAAGTGACATATTATTTCTTCCCTGAATTAACCCCTAACGTAATATTATTACTTGGTACTTATTATTATTTTAGATACTTAACCACCGGTAGTATAATACTGACCTTTTCATTTCTCTCTTCAATGTAATGTTATAACAGCACATAATACACGTACCATTCATATTTTAATTTACTGGTAAATAACTGCAATAACGTATATTCCCCGTCCAATCACAAGTTTACGCTTACATTACGAGCAGTACTACAATCTCGCATGCAAAAACCTAACGTAAATCATATTTCATATACCTTACATTATTCCCATGTACGTGTTTTTTAATTTTTTTATAATTCGGTCACAAATCTTTAAGCACAGTGGTTCCGTGCACCTGACTGGTAATCATAAGGTGTGGGTTCAATTCCCGTCTGCGGAATTTATTTTTTCTCGGAAGATTTATTCAATTAATATTTGTGTTTCCGACTTGTTTATAATAATTTGTTATCCTTTGTGCTTTGCGAAAAACCTTGCCCTGTCAACATATGTTAACCTGTAATAAATATTAACAAATCTGCAGCAAAAGGACTAAAGTTTTCCTTTGACTGCAGACGTATTAATCTCTACCAAGTAGGACAGTGTTAAAATATACCAGCTTATACCTACATATTTTATCCACTATAAACAGCGAAATTAGAATACCTCAACCCAACCAAAAGATTTATTATTCCACAGCGGATTTTTACTCGTGTTTATTTATACAAATTAAATAGCAGTCAGGTTGATTGATAAACGCGCGTCAACAGAAGATGACAGCTATTCGGTGCCCGCCCGGGGTGAGCGCATCGCTTCAACAACGCAATAACAAGGTGTTTGGTGAACAATTTGCGAAATTCTGTGGAACGGATGGTTTCATGTCACCCCACCTCTTGAACGTCACACCCTCCAACTTATACCACCCCTGTTCTAGACTACGTAGTATTATATAAAAGCAATCTCTTCATTTTTTTATTCCAGTTATTTTAAACTCTGAGGTTTTACTGATATACCCTCACTTGGATATTTTACTGTATACTGTTTACTGCCTGACCTGTTTTTAAGGGATTTTTTGATTCAGCGTAAAAAATTCGTTATTTTGAATGAAAGATTTTGTTTATAAAACTTTTGGCATATAAGTATAATAATTTTAATCAAGTAATCATAATTCATAAAATTAAGGAAAAATGAAAGTATTTTTATAAAAAAATAAAGTAAGTCTTAAATACAATAAATAAATAGAATTAAATAAATAATAAATAACTTTCTGTAATCCATCAACGTGATATTCTTAATGCAATTTGCTGTATTTTGGCAAACAAACTAGGACATATCTGAATACATAGGTAAAGAGGGTTTATTTTTTCATGTAGATATAAAGTTTCGTAGTTTTTCAGAAGTTTTTATTTTTTGGAAAATCATTGCAATTATCTAGCATTTTTAAGAACAGCCAGATGAGATAGATATATTGGAATTGAATGTTATAACTTCTTAAAAATAAAAAAAAATTCCTAATTAATTTTAAATAACTTAATTTTTTGTGTTTTATACAAAATGTTTTGTACTTTTTTAAAATTTATTGTGGATAAATCTGTAGAAAAATATTTTGCGTAATTACGTATTTCATTTCACTTAAGATATAAGCATAATATTGAAAATGATAATGTTTAAAAATTATAGTTGATGTTACTAATTCGGATATTTTCATCGACAATATACATATTATGTTTTGCTGCTGGGAAAGGTACGAAGCAACCGCAAACGGCACGAAACGCCGCTTGCGGTTGCTTCGTTCCTTTCATGTAATTCGTTACTCACCCCTATTTTTAAGTAAATTTTTACTTATAATCTTTTGTAAATATTTTGTTATAATTAATTTGATGTTTAACATATTCTTAAAACAAATTCAATAGTGGTGCGGTTATTGTCAAAATATAGTGAATGGCAATAACGTTTTTGTCCAACTGCCAATTTTTTAGTCCTACTTTTTTATTTTTTTTATTAACAAAATTTTTGATTCATATACAATTCAGGTACATACATAGTAATATAGAATGAAAGAGTAACAAAAAAATCCCACAAAGGCGAAGCCTGAGCGTGGGTATTATAGTGTAAGGATAAAACAGTGGTGTTTAAAATATATTTTTTTTAAACTTGTAAAAAGTATCTATAGAGATCAATGTGATTGTTTTTTTTACAGAAACACACACACACACACACATAAAACATAGATGCATGTATATTTCTTTGATTTACAGAAATAAGATAAGTGTAAGTGTGTGTGGAGATTAAGTGTGGAGATTGATATGATTTTTTTTTTTTTTTTATATATTAACTCCACACAGGAGGCCCTGAATAAAATAATTTCCCTCAGGGCCTATGTCATCTTTGGGATGAGGTGTGGAGGGTCTTTTTGTGGAGAGGAAGGAGTGAACATGGGTCTTGAAGAGTCCCATGTTGTAGGAGGGAGGAAACACAGAGGCCGGCAGTTCGTTCCACAGCCGAGCTGTTGAACTTAAGAACGAATCGTAGAAGCGACCCGTTCTCATGTGACAAATGTCAACTGTGTACAAATGTTGGGCGCGCGTTTGGCGTGTATCCCGACTACGCACCGGTGCCGAAGGGATCAATGACAATGTAATACCGATGGAACAAGGACAGCATACCTACCTGACGCCTGTGCTCTAAGATTGCAGTCCGTTTGTTAAGATTGGGGAATCTATCAAACGGACCGCCCGTTTCTGCACAGAGTCAAGGGTTTTTTCAGGTATTTAGGGGCTCCGGACCAGAGATGGCTGCCAAATTCGACAGTAGGGCGCACTTGCGATTTGTACATGGTCAGCAGTTGTGTATTATTAAAGTATCCGCGGGCCCTGTACAGTACGCCCAGCTTCTGATAGGCCAACTTTACTCTGGCTTCGATGGAGCCCTCGTATCTGAGCTGGTCACTTATAGTTATACCAAGCATATCAATGGAAGGCCTGTTCGGAAGATTGCTTCCGTTGAAAGAGACTAGATTATCATTTGGATCCCTTTTAGACGTAATCAGACAGGATTGGGTCTTTGAAACATTAAATTCGACGAGATTATTTTTACTCCAGGAGGAAATACTCTCGAGATAACATAATGATGTTCGGATTTGGCCTTAAATGGAGTTTTTCAATATTTCCATGGATGAAAGTTATAAAATAACCATGAAAAGAACAGCTGACTTTCACTAAGCCAAGTTATCATCCTGTGATTATTAATTTTTGGTTTACTGTTCCACAACGTGCATCCTATTTATTTAACCAACGTTTGGGTATTAATTTAAACATATTATTTTTTAATAATAAACTAATTTTTATAAGACAAGGTTTTTGGGCATAGCACAAAGGTTAACATGTGGTCCAGAGCTCCAGCTTTGGTAGAGCTCAGTGGTCCAGACCATCTGACCGGAAATCAAAAGGTGTGGGTCCAATTCCCATCGGCGGCATTTATTTTTACTATGGAGATATTTTCATTTTTTATGGATATTTCAGGCGAGTAATAAATGCTTATAATAATTTCTTAGTTTTAACAGTGTTACCAGCTTTAACAGTATTCATCATCAGGGCATAATATGTGTGTGATTGATAATTGATATTATAACTCCGTCCGAAACGTTGGCTAAAGAAGGAAGAAGTATAAAATTTAAAATTATACCGGTGACCTATTACTTACTTATTTTAATATAAAAAAGGTACTGGGGGGATAAAAAAACATGATAAAAGTTCAAATTGGTGTCGTGAATTTGCCATTCCACTGTATTAGTTGGCGATTGAAGGTGCTGCTGGTATAAGATTTTTACAACACTCTCGAATGACCAGTCCAAAAACTATGTCAAATATAATATATGGGATTAATAATAATCTGTGCTAATGTAAAGAACAACGAATTCACAAATTGTATTCCGCGGTCTCCTTAATATCACACATCAATTTGTCCCCGACGAGGTATCACTTTTCACTGATTTATTGAAAGGCAATTCATGAAATCTTCTCGTAACAACTATTCCGGTCATGATGACATTTTAAGGATGGGTACATTGGGTAGGTAGGACAATTACAGGACTTAATATTGGGGCTTCTTATCCATCAAGTCTTTGAATATACATGTCTACACAGTCCCATACGTACTGAGCGAAAATAATATAATAACAGTAAAATATTAGACAATTATACGTTAAGACAATTCTCATACACATAAGGAAAAATAATTTAACACTCAAAACTCAACAAAATATTTGCACCCGCTATTCATCACACCAAAAATGTAAAATTCCTCCAACAAAAACAGCCTTCGCCCAGCGACAGTTTTCTTATCTAGCGCCTAAAATGTTCAACTTACTGAAAATTGATATTAAGACATCGAAAACTGATGATCTTTATGCCATTAGTGTACAGAACTGGATATTTGGTCAGGAAAGGAAATATTATAAAGAATGCCTTACATCTTAAAACTGTTCTAATTTTTTCATATTTCTCGAGTAAAAATTTTATCTCTAAATTAACTTTCAACAAAAACTTTATATTACGCTGATGCGATTATTCTAATATTTATTTCTATTATCCCTAACATTATCTATTATTTTTATTTGTATCCTACCTTATTTTTATTTTTACAAGATTCACCTACTTCAACTCCTTTCCTGTATGTGATCATCTACCTAATATTATATATTCAGAATTGGTTTTTATGAAGGGAATGAACTATTTTAAAGAATGCCTGACATCATTAAATTAAGTTCATTTATTATTCTTTTTTTTCGTTTCAATTCTGTTTAAAATTTCTTTTTCAAATAATTAATTAATTTATATTTATTTTCATATTTTTCTTATTTTCAGCAAAACCAATTAAACCTATACCTATTTTACAAATACATTGCATTTCACAAAATATTAATTCCAAAAATAATAAGAACATCAACGGAAAATTATGTCACTATAGAAGAAAATATTAGCGATACTCAAACGAAAATTTGAAAGAGAAAAATCAGAAAGAAATACGGTCACATCTAGGATTTGAACTCATGACTCTTGCCTTACCGGAGTGCTCTACCAACTTAGCTAATGGGGCCCTATCTCTTTCATTCATATTTGATTTCGAATAAGAACTACCAAAACTATCTTCATTTTCTCACCGCACAATTTTCAAAAATTAAATATTACAATTTGAGGTTTTATTCATTATTCCTAAAATAAACCAAATTATTATTATTTGACATCTCCGTTCAGTCATTTTGATTATGGTAGGATTTGTAAGTCTGGGCGTTTGTAGGCCTAGTGAAAAGTCTTAAGATGTGACGTTGCATAATAACAGAGTCAAAGACCTTATCGTCACAATTTTATACACTAAACTACCTGGTGTTACGTAATTCGATAGTACCCTTAGTGTACTGTATAGTATATGTATCTGGGTATAAACTTGCTTGTACATCATATTATCAGTTTGCCTGATCGGTCCCACGTGGCACTTTACAGATTTATGTCAAAAAGTTCGACATAAAGCCTCTATAGGTAGAGCGTAGAGCCTTCCACAACCACCTGTTCTGCCGCCCTTAAGGATTCGACATTTTTATTCCTGCCATAAAAGTCTAGGAGGTGTTTTACGGTTTTCATCGGGCACAACCCTTAACCACTTTTTTACTTAAGCGGCAACTTTATATCAGGGTCCTGATATAAATTACCGATCTCCTTTACGTTAACTTTAGAGGAGCAATGAAGAATCTATTTTGGGTACGTTTTTATTTTACCTAATGAGGTAAACTTACAACTTGTTTTTTCGTTGCAATTTTATTTTATTCTCTACAAATATTTATTTGTAGCTAAATTTATAAATAAAAAGATGGATGGAAGATTGCAACTTTTATCATTTACAAAGAATTTACTCGTGGGTCTTAAACATATATCTACCATCTCTTTAAACACGGCAAACTTATTAAGCGGAACAATGTTGATAAATAATTGACATATTTCCAGGTTAATTTTCAAGTTCGGTAAATGTTCTATGGTAGTTCCATTATTATATCTATATGGGCCAGTTGCTTAACAGAACTTGAATAAAACTTTCAGAGAACTTGAAAATTTGATCAAATCTTCAAATTCTTTGCATCAACTGGCCATTACATTTATCCACTTGTATTATTTAAAAACAAACAACCCCCCATCATTTTCGCTACCCTCACCCGCTCATCCTCCTCCTACTATATTAATAGGGCTATATTTGTAAGTTAGTTTAAAGTGAACCACGAAAAAGTAAGCATTACTTACGAAATTGATTATTTTGAAACAATAAAGTTTTTGTTAAAACTTAGTGTTTATTATTTTTTATATTTTACGATTATGTGTTTTGCAAGAAATCACGCTTATGCGTCCGAAAGGGATAATAACTGCTTTTTGTTCAAGGTGGTGTCAAATATACAAAAACAACGTGCACATATTTTCAAATAATTGATCCTCATATTTTTGAATTATCGAAAACGAAATATGTGGAAATCTAACAAGCATGGACTTTTAATTCAATTTATAAAATCGTCTAAAATAAGCGTTTGCGAGTAAGCTTATCCAACGTAAAAATAGCAACAGCAAGTAATTTTGTTATTAAACGCAAGGCAAAATTGTGAACAAAAAGTGATTTTTTTTTTGTTATTTGTTTTTGGGGTGTTATGCCGTGTTGCGCTAACTCCTTCTTTAGCCAACGATTCGGACAACATTGCAGTGTCCATCATCAGGGCAGATGTTTTATTTAGTAACTTTGGCTAAAGAAGGAGTTAGCGCAACACTGCATAACACCCCAAAAACAAATAACAAAAATACTTTTGGCCGTGAAAATCTTAAATCATATTTATAAAGTGAAAATGATTATTGTCTTCATTTTGTACGTAGGGAAGGGAGAAAATGATAGGTACCTGGAATTGGTCTACAAGTGAAATAAAACAACAAAGATTTATTTAAATTATTCCAACCGGCCGGTTTCGCTGAACAGAAGCATCATCGGAGTAAAAATTAAACTTATTAAACAGTTTAATTTTGTACACATCAATTTTCACACATCAATCGAAACCCGTCGGTCGTAAGAAATTAAATGAACTCTTGGTTATAAACAATGTTATTATTTCTTTAATAATTGTGTAATAAGGAAGTTGAGTAAAAAATATTTTGACTTATAAAAAATATGTTCATGTAGATCAAAAAATATCGATTCTAAATATATAAATATATTTCTATATTATTATTCTTAGAATTAGTTAAACGTTCTTGAAAAAGCATTGAATAGCAATTGACTATGTACGCTCCACGATTGGTCGAAAGAATTCTGACGTCACATGTGTCGTGATTGTACGTACAACAGATCACCTATGGTGCATCTCTTTCTATTACATGAGAGATGGTCGGTTTAGATGAGAGAGGTGTATAGGCCAAAGATTTATTTGGGTTTGTCAAATATATGTACGTATTTGTTGTTATTATTATATGAAATGGATTTCTAAAGATACATATTCGTAGAGTGCTTTATAATAATATGTTGTTTATTGCATAACTTAGAAGTTTTTATTATTATACATGTCACATAGCATGTGATACACTTCAGGCCGCCGGCCGCCCAGAAAAGTCAAACAGTGAACTGGGCTGTAAACCGTTATTTTACTATTGGTCTTTACTTTTCTGCGCGGTGGTCCTGAATTCGCGCGGGGAACGTCAACAAGTAGCGACGGCAATACCGTACAAGTACCGTACTGGGCGAGAAAAGCAAATATTCTAACTTAAAATATTAATTTAACTATGAAATCTTAATCAATTTTCTTTTTTTTTTAATAACATCAATTCTAATAGACGGTTAACATTGGTAAAAAAATTACTGGAATTCCTTGTTGAAGAATTACAAATTTTTCGATACAAAATGCTTATGCGACGTGGTTTTCACAGTTCTAATGACGTCACACCACACCCGCCTCTTACCGCTCGGATTCCGCTCGTTTTGGCGGGCTTAATAAAATTTAAACTTTGAGAATTAATTTAATTATGAAAACAAACTTTAAAAAAAAAAAAAAAAATACCAGTATTTAAGTTTGAATGCGAACATTGATAAAAAAAAATAAAAAAAATGGACTCAACTTCCTTATTACTTTGCGGAATCATTTTAATTATATGAAAATAAAATACTTTGCATTCAACACTATTTAACCATCATGTTTCGAAACAAAACGTTTCTTATTTATTATTATAAAACAAAATTGTATAAAATAAATTAAATTATCATACAATTATTAATTATTAGATTTACGAATTTAGAAAAAACTTAAATATGTAATACTTAATATTTGTCGTCTTGTTTATTCCAGATCTCGGTGAGCTCACGCGTTTCATATAATAAATAGAATATATAATAAAAATAAAAATATTGTAAGATATAGGAAAGAAAAAAATTATAATAATAAAGAAAATGAAAATAAAGATAAACTTTCAGATATCTATAATATCAGGAATTGGTCCCATCACTTGTAAATGGGACCCTGCCATAAGTCCAGTGCTGCCGTCACAAGAGCATTTTCGTTCAAAAACTTTTATAAATTAACAAGTATCAAGGAGTAAGTAAAATTTCTAAAAGATTAAAAAAATTAAAATATAAGATGGCTATTTAAAAATAAAAATTGTTACTAATAATATTTAATTGACTACAAAGTTATCTATTTGTAAATCTCCTTAACTCTTAAATTTCTAGAAGTCTTTATAAATATGTGACACTCGTTTCAAGTTAATTTATGAACCCCCGATTTATTTGAAGTATCATCCTTATCATTGTTACCTATCTATCTTTATAAATAAAAATTTTAATGTTCGTTTGTTCAAAATCCTAAATATCCGAGAGTTCTCCACCGATTGATTGGAAATTTTGCCACAACTTTGCAGTCGAATACGCATGTATTTTTATATACCTACATATTATATTATATAGATGTCACCTATATAATGTCACAGATGTTATCTGTTGGACAAAAATGTGTTGTTTTTTTTTTAAATAGCGACATCATGGACATAAAAGCAACACGCACTATTGTTTCTCTATCTGCATAGACTGATTGAGCGACAGCAACGCGTGGCGGGGAACAGCCAGCTTAATACATTTTAAAAAATATATATATGAGGATATAAAGCTGGTTAGATAGTCCTTGAGATGTTTTTTATTGTTAAATTTGAAGTGTGATTATTTAAAAATACTATTTTTCTCCACTTCTAACTGCTCGACAAACATAAAATCTAAAAAGTTTGTGTTAAAATTTTTGTTTAACAAATTTTGTTAATTTTGTACTATAATCGTTATTGATTGCAATTTGTTTAATGGTTTTTAAATCTGTATTAAATTTATGATTTGAGATTTTCACAGCCAAAAGTATTATAGTGATTTGTTTTTGGGTTATTATGCCGTATTTCGCAAGCTCCTTCTTTAGCGAACTATGTTAAATGTATTTAAAGATAAGGGAACATTAACTAATCTACTAAGCATAGTACGAAAAGCTGATATTTTTTGAACAAATGGAAGGGTTTATATAAAACAATATCTATTTATCTTCACTAACAATAATTAATAATAACTTAATTTTCATTATATTATATTTATTTTGACGAAGAAACCATTGGTTTCGAAACGTTTTTTTTTTATTAAATAGTGGCGAATACAAAGTATTTTATTTTCGTATAAACTTATTATTGTCTTATTTCATTTATATGTCAAACCACAAAGGGACTGCTTTCTACCAAGATATGATAAGTACACAATTAGTCAAATTGTTTTATTAATCCCAAGCAAAAAGCATAATTCGTTCTTTTGGTCGTGTGACGTCACTAAATGTGCCAATGATATTTCAGAGCGCTACGAATACAAGCTTTCTAGAAAATATTAGATTCAAATCTTAGACGTTTTCATAGAAAATCATGCAGTGAAGAAAACCCTAGAATCAAATTTTATTCATTCCTTTTCTCCAGTTTTTCAGGCAACATGGTTCTCGGAGTCACGTTGGCATATAATCGCAGTTATCTCTGCACTCCAACAAAGGAGTTTGTCATATCTTCGGAAGTGCATAAAACTAGATGTTCTCTACTTCAATTTTTCAGTCAGAACTTTACCCGGAGAGTATCATAACCGAAGGGTAACAGTTGCCTTGCGGATTCCGCAAGATGGGCTGTTGATAAACATGCGATATTTGAAAAACTTTCACAACTTTTGCGATGAGATAAATCTACTAAATCGATATTTTTTATCGAAACTGCTATCTTTTTCCAGCAAGATAATTCTCCACTTATCAACAGAAATATTAATGCCGACGATTTTATTGATGTCAATAAATATTGAAAAACTGTTTGAAGTTATTTTTTTATAATGATATGTGATTTTAATGGTAACAAAAGCTTTTGGCATCGAATATGTTAATCTCACCTTTCATTGACTTTTACGGGTTGTTTCATAGAATTTGAAGAATTTACTCCAAAGATAAAATTCAAGTTCTGTGAAAGTCTTATTTAAGTTCTGGTATTATCAAGAACTGTGAAACAACAAGCCTATAATGAAATAATAATAGAACTTGAATAGAATTCGATTTTTTTTTTGAAATTTCATGAATTGTTCAAATTCTGTGAAATAACTCGTCGTAAGAGTTCATTCACCTGCGTCAAAAGCTTTTTTGAAAATTAATTTAATTTAAAACTATATTTTTTAATGTAAAGAACGAACATGTCTAAATAGTTTAAAACAAAGTCGCTATTCGGCGTCTATCTGTTTGTTCGCTTAGTTCTTCTGAACTACGCAACAGATTTTGGCAGGCTTTTCACAATCTTTTAAAGAATTTCTTCTTAAAGGTTTATATTTGCAATACATTCGTTTTAATATTTGTAGAAAGTAGAGAAAAGTCGATGTTGGTAATCAAGTCGAAAACCAATATTTTCGGGCATTACATTGCTAAAGCTGACTAAGCCTTATGATATACATCAAAATAATGGACTACTGAATTAAAAAGGCACACAGAAAAGTTCGTTATGGTATATGTCTATATCCTAAGGATAACCCACAGCAACGCCAGGTGTATATCAGCTAGTATATTATAAACATTTATTGTTCAGTGACAGTAGTTAAAATTGCATGACGAGGAATCCGTTTATATTTTAAAAAAATCAAATAAAAATTCTAATATTTCCCGTGATCTTTTAAGGGTCTGTGTTAGTACTAAGTGAACAATCTATTGCCACTGCAAAAACCCGTCAATTAATTTAGACCGACTTGTTTCAAATTGGATTGATGCAAATTTTATATTCTTATATTCCTCACTTGTTCGAAGTCAAATCGAATATAATTCTCCTATTTGGTGTCCTTACTTTAAAATCCACACCGATTCTATTGAAAAAAATCAGCATAAATTCCTAAGATACATTAACTATAAACTCGGTCTACCTATAGAATCAATAAATTACAATCACTTGATGAAAGAATTAAACCTACTTAAACTCTCAGATAGAAGACTTATTTCCGATTTGACTTTTATTTTTAAAATTTTCAATGGTATTATAGACAGCCCTGATATATTAAGCCTAATTACCTTCCATATACCCACTAGAACCACTCGATCCAAAATTCTTTTTAATTTTAATAACAATATCAGGACTGCGTCATTTAGAAACTCCCTTATACCTAGATTGCATGCAGTTGGCAATGCTTTCTCAGAAGTAGTAGATGTTTTCAACTGCACGGAATATAGCTATAAGAAGGCTATAATAACATACCTCTGTCGTAATTATCAATGTTATTAGGTATAATACCATTCTATTCATAAGTTATCACAGAACCTAAACAATGCACTTACATCAGATATCAGACAGAAGAGTGTTATCTGATAATTTTATATACTTAATCAAAACTATAATTTTTCCCAAAATTGTTATGATATGTCTTACTGAGAGCCCTGATTCAATAGAGATAACTCTTAGTTCTCAGCAAATTCATCAAATTCAATATTGAAGGTAACAATAACCTCAATACTAAACTACTGTACGGATTGAAAATAAAAATGCTAATGTACCTATGTATACCAGATGTTATTTTTGTTTAATTTTCAACATAATTTCTCTGTAATTATTCTGTTTAACATAATACTGTTTCGCTCCTGTGAACCACTGTAAACATAAATCATGTATATTGTAAAAGCCTTTTACGGCGTCTAAATAAATAAATAAATAAATTTCTTAGAGATTGGAGATAAAAAAGAGCTTTAGTTCAAAATAAATTCGGCCAAATTTTGGGTAAAATATGAAAAATTCAGGTGTTCAGTGCATGAAATGCTAGTGGCAATATATTGCCCAGTGATACAAAATTAATAACTAATAATAACTACACCTTTTTTATTTAATACTAGCGCAGACCCGTGAAAAATCACGGAAAAAATTAAAAAAGAGTATTAAAAAAATATATAAATGGATTCCTCGTCATGTAATTTTTAACAACTACTGTCATAAAACAATAGATGTGTATAATTTATACCAAATTGAAATACCCAATTACATTTCTGTGCTCCTGGTATTTTGTTCTTGTCAGCAGTTTCAGAAATTAAGTGTTGTGCTCAGAGCTCAAAGTATTTTGTTCCTGTCTTAACGTTTATTATTTTATACCAAGCGCATACCCGTTAAAAATCATGGATAGTCTGAATTCTCAACAAATCAGTTTCAATTTAAAAATGGATATTAAAATAATTATTTGTTAATAACATGAAATTATATGTAGGTACTTTATAGTATGTCAGAATAATCGTTTCTAAATTTGAAAATAACTCTTCAAAACAAAGCAAATCGGAGTTCTAGAGTTCATTGAACTGGGGTTATAGAGAGGCCAGGGCCGGTCCTGAGCCAAATGGTGCCCGGCGCTAGTAAAAACTATTAGGTGTTAACAGCGACTTGGCTAATTGGCGCCTTGGCAAGTCGGCGCCTGGAGCGGACTTCTCCATTTATACCTGCACATGGCCGGCCCTGAGACATAGTAACAACCGAAATTAATACTTTTTAATTATTACTAGTCCTGTCATAACTAATACTATGGCTGGTTTCATAGTAATAACTATAGAAATTAACTTTTTGATGGACTTTATATGCATGTTACCCAATTACCGTCTCTTTAATTAACCAGTATTACACAAACAATAATTGCCAAAATGCGAAAACAATAGACTGCGATATCAATATTTCGCTTAGTATGAAAAGTGACCCACTTTTCGACCGTTTTATTTCATTAAAAAAGATGCAGCAGTCGAGCATTGTAAGCCAATGATAATGGTGCATTTACAAGCTGCGTCTCGGCCATTGTACCGCGGAAATCATAGCCGCATATCTTTACAGTCTTCTCGGTCCCGCCTATTTTATTTCAATGGCAATACCGCTAACAAAAGACTCCAACTTTACTTCCACCCATCGCTGAGCTAGCAGCCTACTTTTACTCGGTTGATGAGAACCATATTTTTAAGAGCTTTTATAAAATGTAAGCTCTGGCTAGGTAATTCAACAAAAAATTCAATTAATTTTCTCCTTCATGAAAAAATGTTAACCTAAAACTAACTAACTAACTAACTAACCATCACGCCGTTTCTCCGCGGGGGATGGCAGAGAGGACGGACCGTCAAACAACTCGGTTTGACGAACACTCCTTGCCTCATTCAAATTCATACATACTTTTCTATTATTCTGACTCTTGACATGGGCCGACTCATGTATCTGATTCACTTGATCGTGCCATGTCTTCCTCGGGAGTGCCCGACATTTAGTACCATTCATATTTGCATCATATATTCTCCTTACACTCCTTTTTTCGCTCATTTGCTCTACATGCCCAAACTATCTAAGCGTCCCTTTCTTGATTTTAATCATTACGCTTCCATAAGTTTGCACTCTTTGCTTCATCTCCACATTTTCCAGAAGATCATACATGGTTTTATCACACATACGCCTCAGGGATCTCATTTCTACAGCATTCAGTCTACTTTAATCCTTTTTCTGCCAGTTCCATGCCTCACTTCCATACATCAGGGTAGGTACCAGCACTCCATCTGTACTGCTAACTTTGCTTCTTTAAACAATTTTTGGATATCTTTATTCCGCATGGTCTGGAACAACAATATATTTTTTTTAAATATTAATTTTTCATTATTTTTATTAAACGATGATAACATAATAATTTTTTTGATTGACGAAATTACGATTTATTTATTTCCAAGTTCAAGTTTACTATTCGGTACTCGACTCTATGCATAATCAAATTTGATGTTGTATACGTGAGGTATGATATACGTCGGCGTAATCTCTTAGGTTTAATTTATATTTTTAGGTTCTGTTAGATTTTATTTTATTTTTCGCCTTTGGTGTTTACTTTTTCGTTCGCTTTTTTTTGGTTAAATTGTATTACTTTTTGACCTCCGTGGTCGAGGGGTAAGGCTCTCGACTAGCAAGTTGGATGTCACGACTGCGAATCATTTGTGTTATTTCACCAATAGCTCAGTTAAAAATAATGTTAATTAATATCCAGAGTGGAAGATACTCTCAGTATTGCCCTGGTATAAGACCACCATTCAGAATTAAAACATTGCTTGATATGGCTTTGGCGGTGTTTGGTGACCAGATCTAAATAGCCAGGTGATTCCGCACCTTCCTTTTCCGTATCTTCTTTCTCTCCCCAATACTTTCAGCCTCATATACCCCAATCGGGGTTACCATAGTCTCACTGGCTCCAGACGGTTGGTAGCAGTTCGCACTCATGTGAGTCTCATTTAAAAAAGTATTCACAATAGTTCAGTGACACAAAAAACTTAAAAATAATGTAAAAGTCTGAATGTAGGGCGTGTAAAATTATGTAGGGCATGTAATAAATAAATAAATATTGGCTATATAAATATATCGTGCCTCGGAGCTATTTTATCATGAAAACTACCCTAAGGAAATAATTCAAACATCATTATCGGATAAATTTGCTGATAAAATTTTTAATGGTCGTGCATTAATATTAAAAAATATTTGTTTTTAGAATAAATATGTGGATGACATTTTTGTATATGGAACAATACTAATCAAGTCACGGTGATGATTACAACGGCAGAAATTATAACCAAGTAATGTCATTCAAATAAGTGTAAATTTAGTAACCACGCAATCCATCGTCTTCCTTAGCTAATTGCTGATTATTTCCTATTTATTCCTGGATTATCATTTTGGTAATCTTGTATTTATTGTTCTTCGTTACTTCTTTTCAAATTATGTAGAACGTTGCATTTTGATAAGTTAATTAATTGATTAACGGTTTTGCAATCCGGACGCACCACCTTCAAGATGAAATCAACCGTCTTCAAAGAATTTTTTTTTTCGATTTCATTGAGAATATGAAATGTCATGTATTTGAATTTCTTTTAATGTAGCTAACACCAAAAAGCTGGATGAATTGAATAATTATAATAATTTTAATGCAGAAGGAAAAAAAAGTCATACAGCTTCGTCTAGACACTCCACACAACGCAGATGCGCTGTTGCCAATTAGCAAGGAAGTTAATAAATAATTGAACATTGATAGGAAGGCCCATTTGATTTCATACACTTAATTTTGCTCTTTTGACAGCCTAACAATTTATTTGCTAGTTGGTAACGGCTCACGTGAATCACGTGAATGGTCAATGGATCCCAATGGACAGTAACAGTTACCACCTAAGAAATACGGTTTGACGTGAAGAAAGAAGGAACAGATAAAATATAGACAGTGTAATAAGTATAAGTACAGTTGTTGGTAGCGATCAAAAAAGAAAGAGACACTCGTACATGCAAAAGGGCCATTTATACCCTACGTTCGTGTCGTACATTCATCAGACACAAGCGTTCACTATTTTTATTTTATTTTATTTAAACGCCCAAAGAGATTTTAAATACAATGCAAAACATTTTTTTGAAAAAAATATATATAATATATAAGAGTTAAATAAATATAGGTAATGTAAACTATAAATTCAGAGGCATAGGATCACAAGGGCCTAGCAACAAATAATGGTGTTTTGAGTTAAGCTTGGTTATGGTAATGCCATAATTTATTTATTTATTTATTTATTGGTAAAGGTAAGAGACAAACAGCTTATACATAAAAATAAATATAAATATATACATGTTAAATACAGTCAAGCCAAAAAAGTCTCCTATATTAAAATTAGTTGGAGATGGAGTTTTATTGCATAAAAAAAAATATATATATTTTAGGTGAGGAGGGGAGGAATAGGAATTTAGGATGAGGATAGGAGATGCTCTGGATACATTCCATACTATTGTATTAATTTTCGATCGTACGAGTTACTTCTAATCGATATTTGTGAAGTGTATTGCTAAAAATGTCTATGTTTTGAAATTTAGTATTATATTGGGCACATATACGTGGAATTGGTGAATTTTTTCTAAAGTTAGTTCTACATGTAGGTAAATGAAACAAATGGGATTGCCGTGTTGATCTTGTTGGAATATGAATATTTATTAAATTCATTAGCTCTGGTGAGTCGAGGCCATTGTTAAGAATTTTAAATAATAAGATTTGGTCAAAAATCAAACGTCGCGTATGAAGTGAGTTGAAGTTGTGGTAATTAATAGAATCGGCGTAATTTGAGAAATGTAAGTTTTTTTTATAATTAATGTGTTTAAAAAATTGTTTTTGAATTCTTTCGATTCTTTCAATTTGAGCTTGGTAAAAAGGAGTCCAGATCGGTGTGCAGTGTTCTAGGTGGGGACGGATGAACGCTGTGTAAAGGGAATATAGAGTCTTAAGGTTGCGGAAAGGTTTCGTTAAACGTATTATAAATCCTAGCATTTTGTTGGCTTTGTTGATGATTGCATCAGTGTGTTGAATGAAGTTTAATTTCACATCCAGTATTACCCCAAGGTCTCTGATAAAATCTACTTCTTTGATTTGTGTCCCGTTTAATGTATAATCAAAGGAAATTTTATTTTTGTTACGTGTAAATGATAATTTGTTGCACTTTGAGGTATTTACTACAAGTTTATTTGATTCACAGTAGTTAAAAAGACGATTGAGATCCTCTTGAAGTTTAATGCAATCTTCGATTGATTTGATAACTAAGTAGATTTTTTTATCGTCTGCATATGCTAGGTAATTGGCGTGTAAAAAACATTTGTGAATATCATAAATATACACATTAAATAATAATGGCCCTAAATGAGAACCTTGAGGTACACCGGAGGGCACGGAAAAGAAACTGGACTTAGTTCCCGCAACTGATACACATTGAAGTCTGCTCTGAAGGTATGAAGTGAGCCACCGAAGTAAGTCACCATGGATGCCTATTTGACTTAATTTTTTAATTAAAATGAAATGGTTTACTTTATCGAAGGCCTTAGAGTAATCAGTTTAGATTACATCTACTTGGTTTCTATTGTCCATATTGCTCGTTAAATATTCCGTGAAATTTAGCAAATTTGTTAGTACCGATCTTTTTTGTAGAAATCCGTGTTGTTGGTTTTGTATATTGCGAACAATTGTTGTATAAATTTGATCGTAGACAATTTTTTCAAAGAGTTTACTAAATACAGTTAAAATTGAGATTGGGCGGTAGTTTACAATGTTGCTTTTAGAACCTGTTTTATGAATAGGGATTATAGTTGCTTCTTTAAACTTTGTAGGAAATTTTCCTGCTTTTAGTGACATTCTAAATATATTAGTTAGGGGGTATGAAAGATTTTTTGCACATTTTGAAACGAAGAATGGCGATATACCATCACTGCCAGCACCCTTACTAATGTCTAAATTCTTCAGGTATTTATTGATCAAAAAGTTGTTTATTTGTACGTACCCAATCGGGTTATGATTATTCATATAGGTAAAATTATCGACTATACTGGGATCATTCGTGTCCTTATCATTAACATAGGTGGACTGAAAGTGTTTAGAGAATAGTTGACACACTTGTTGAGCACCGGTGCCTGACTCATCTTTAAGGTGCATGATTTGTGGGATGCCATTTGTTTTACTTTTGCTTTTAGCATAGTTTCAAAGTTGTTTATTATTTATAAGAATATTAGATTCAACTGAACTTATGTACTGAATAAAGCAATGCTTCTGTAAGTTTTTTTGTTGGGTACGTTTGATTGAAAACTCTATGTAGTCTACTGGATTATTATTGGATTTCCATTTTTTATGGAGTTTTTGTTTATCTTTAATGATTTTAATTAGAGAAGCTGAATACCAGTTTGGAAATTTTCTCTTTTTGATGATACGTTTAGGGACAAACCGGTTGATGGTACTGTTTAAAATGTTGTAGAAAGAATCGACTACTACGTCAATATCCAAATTTTCCTGAGTAAATGACCAGTCTGTCATTGACAGATGTTGGTTGATTAACTCGTAATTGGCTTTTGTAAACTGATAAATTTCTTTAGGTGGGACGTGAATAATAGGAAGTATATCGATTTTGAGCATAATTTTGAGTGATGGGTGGTGCGAGTCTTCGCTGACAAGAGGATCGCATGCACGAGATACTTGGCATTCCTCATTACAGATAACTAAATCCAGGATTCTGTTATTTGCATTTTTTATGTAATTATATTGTTTTAATTCAGAATAATGGATTGTGTCAGCAAGTGAGGAACTAATTGTGTTCAAGTTTTCAGGTGTCAAGTGTGAATCATTGTTATGTATATTCCATGTTACGGTGGGCATATTAAAATCTCCAATTACAAGTAAAATGTCATCGGGATGTTGATCTTTTACGTTAGCAAGTAAGCAAAGGAATGAATTGAGTGCAGTTTCATACCCTTGTCCCTGTGGGAGATAAACACAGGCTACATGGATAGTACGTTTGGAGGTATAGTTAGAAGGAGGAATAGTTACCCAGATACATTCAGCATTGCAGACCAATTCTTCGCGAGGATAAGCGTTAAGATTGTTATGTGTTATGATCATCACTCCACCACCTCGACGAGAATCTTCTTGGTTGTTTATGCTATTAATTGTAATGTTATTTGATCTATCCCGTCTGAAAACGCTGTAAAATTCTGTTGGTGCCAGTTCCGGATCTAAAATAGAATTAATTAGCCAAGTTTCAGAAATACCGAATATGTAACAATCGTCATTCAATAAAATATTATTGTGAAATATGTCTGTTTTAGTGCGTAGTCCTCTACAGTTTTGATACATAATAGTAATCATCGTGAGTTATGTAAGTTTTTCTATAAGTGTAAATAATTTTGGTAAAGATAAGAGATAAAAAAATAATCATAATAAATGCAGAGTTTTATGAAGGACGCGCATGATGTTATACTATACTGGTGAAATAGTGAAATATAAATGTGAACAGCAAGTACGGAGAGCATGTTAGGAAAGAGGGGGGGATTGAGAGTGGAATGGGGGAATGGTGTAAGTTTGTGGATAAATAATACGTCGATTACTCGACGAATTATAGAATTACAAAACATATGATTATAAACAATATAAGAAGATAACAATATATAAGGAAATAGAAAAAACTAATTTAAAAAAAAAAAAAACATATAAATTACTATATTCAACGGAAGGTTAAATAAAAATAAAAATGATAAAAATGCAAGAAGTGCGCGATGATCTTAATAGTACGGTTGTAAATTTAAAGAAATATTTTTAGCATAAACAAAATATTAATTTATAAGATATGTACGATATATAATCATGTCTAAAATTACATCATAGATACCTAAGTGAATTGTTGGTATATGTGAGTCGTGAGTTACTTGTGAAATACACGTAAATATTATACATATACATACACATACACACATATGTATATATATTTTTTAATCATTGGTGAAATATAATAATATTTTTAATATACGCAATGTTCAATACGTCATATACCTACATACATTTTTCAAATCAATTACAAATAACAACGACATCTATGAAGTAATAGAAGGTGACAATATGATTAAAAAAATTATAATGGTACAGGTATATAAAACTTCAAATCAAAAAAAAGTTAGAGCAAATAAAGGCAAACTAAATTTATCAATAAAAACTGTTTACGTGCGTAAAATAGAGTTGAAAGATAGACTTACATTTATATAATAACATCATAATAAACTATGAATCTTTATTACATAAAATGAGACTCTTATCGTTAAAAGATAGAAGAATACTCAATGATCTTATTTTTTTATTTAAAATAAACAATAACTGGTTTGACTCCCCTGAATTGGTCTCATTAATAAATTACCATGTACCTAGTAGACCGACTCGACTCAAAACACCTTTCCACTGTGACAATACTATGACGAACGCAGAACAAAACTCAACCATAAATCGCTTGCATATTTTAGGCAATGAATATGCTAATATTGATCACGCTGCCGGTAATCTGTCTTCATACAAAAGATGCGTTAAACTAAATTTGTTTGCTAGTACCACGTAAATACATCATGTAAACATAATATGCCTACCAGTACTTCTAAAACTATTAATGCACTAGAAATCATAAGTACTTGTAAAATTTATCATATCGGTTAACATAATCCAGGATTTATTACTTTTTATATTTAAATCTTTGTCGGTACCTTGAGATAGGTATCTTATTGGTACATTTTATTGTTTTATTTCAATCTTTAAATTTTAATTTTTACTTTTTCCTATTAATTTATGGTTTGTACTTTAATACTTTATATTTTAAACTATTCACTTTACAATTTACTTTTATACATTATAGTTTTTATACACTACTTATTACCTTACTTTTTACCTATTTTCTTAAATTTTACTAACATTTATACTGTTATTCTTCATGTTGTTGTACTATTATAAGTATGTCAATTATGTTAATGGCACGTGTTGTGCCGTATATGTGTAAATAAATAAATAAATAATATGAAAAATAGAGTAAAATAGAGTAGAAAGATAGACTTACATTCATATAATAATATCACAATACGAATGTAAATCTTTATAATATCATATTGTAAACGAAATGTAGGTACCGAGACGCTAAGAAGTCTGTGTGTATAGTTCGCGGTGTAGTTCACTTATTAATAAAAGTAGATAAATTAATATAGGCTTTGTGTCTCTGTTGCGCAGAGTAAATAATAAACAGGTAAGAGATACGTACATACTACATATACATATATTTATGAACATATTTTTAAAATTATTTTTTATTTTTATGGATAGTGAAATATAATAATATTTCTGGTATGTGCAATGTTCAATACGTCACATACCTATTTAAATTTTTCAAAGCAATTACAAATTAATAATATGAACAGCTTGATTATAGCTTGTAAGTATACGAATAAAATAAAGTAGAGACCGTATCAATAGTATAAGGATTATTGTTAGTAGGCATTCTTGAAATATAGACAATATCTATTTGTAGCATTGTAGATAGATATGTACATGAGAGATATACAATGTTAAAGTATTATTAACATGATATACATGGAAAACATAAGATAAACATGAATAATAAACAGTAATAATAGTATCACTGCATTTTGAGCATAGGTACATGAGATATAGGTATACAATGAGATAAAGGCACACAATATCGTCGAAATTGTAAATAAAGGTTGTGAAGTACACACGCTGCCAGTAGCCTAATTGTAAGTAGGTATCAACAACTGTAAGATGCGCGGTATTGCGATAATTTGCCTGCACGAGTATTATAATACGGGCGTTTCTAAATGTGTATAATATTTTAGCAGGCTGAATTGATTAATAATAATTACTTAATTGTATGGCAAGCGGGTACTATATAGGTATTCATAAGATGTTTGTTATTATGGTTTGCGGGCAGATTAATAATAAAGTTATAATATGTAGGATAAGTTATAATGCGATAATGTAAGTTAAGTATATTATATATGTCCCTACGTACTTGTTGATAATTCAAACTATTCACCATTCGAGCAAAATATGTTTTTAATAACGTAGTTTTAGAGATTATTATTTATATTATCAAAAATAAATCACTTTTTATTATTATTTTTAGTAACCTACTTTTAAAAATACCGATAATGATGCCACAAGGTATTTATACTAAGTTTGAAGAGATTATTATTTATGTTTATTGGTTCTGGAACGCAGACCGATCGGTCTGGAGTTATCATTAACAGAACCAGCAATGGAATCGGAATCGGGCACGGCGCCGGTGGACTTGTTAACTGGAGGAGCTGCTGGGTTAAGAGCCTTGGCCCTCGTCAAGAGGGCGGTCACGATATCCAGCTGCTTTTGGGAGTTGATGGCGCGCTTGCTGCCATCCGGAAGGAGAACGACGATGGTTCCATCACTGGTCCAGCATTTGAATGGTGTAAAGACCGAACGGACCTTGGAGAATAACTTCTGCCGTATGGGAGTGAGCGACTCTGTTAAGAGGAGAGCAGAGTTTTTCAGACCCTTTTTTCTTTCCCACACGGATCGACGATCGGACTGGCGCAGGAACTGAAGCAGGATGGGCCTGATAATCATATTTATTAGTGACACGAAGCTCTATCTTGTATATAAAGCCGTTTCAGAAATATAGTTGGTCATATCAGTTGGGCATACAGGTGGTCATTTGCATTCCAATCATTATTTGTGTTTATCTCAAAACTATATTTTTTTAGATAGGCCCCCTCGATCCTAAAACCTCGAATAGGTAAGTTACATGATAATAGATAACCTGCCAATATCCTTCAAATCCACGATAATGTTAATAAAACGTATAAAATTGTTGTTAACAATATAATTTATACTATTTAGAAACAGTTCACACATACGGCGCGCATTTGAAGTCAAGTTCAAACTAGCTGACTTTTCTCTACTTTTTGTAAATATAATATGCCTACTCATTATTTATAAATAAACCGTCTAGAAGAAATTTTCTAAATGAATAGTGTAAACCCTATCAACATTAATTGCGTAGTTTAGAAAAAACAGACATACAGTTATAGCGACTTAGTTTTATAGTATTTACAGAAAGAGAGATACATCCATATCATTTATATATTTGTTACCAAGATTATGTAAACTTTTTATTGGCGAATGCAAATATTGGAGAATGAGATGTATATTTGTAATTCAACTGTTCATTTATGTCTATTTGTTCGTATGGGCACATATACGTTTATTAAATGCAAGTGTTCACGACAATCAAATTTAGAGTTGAACAATTTTAATAAAAAGGTTAGCTCGTTTATTTTTCATCTGTTCTCTAGAGTTAGAATATTTAAAATATTTATCAACGAAAAGTAATTTATGTGTTCTTAAGTAATGTTAAATTTAAAATTTACGAAAGGTAGAAATTTTCTTTGATTTGATATTCTACAAAGGACTAGGAATTTTGTAAAAGGACGACCAAATTATAAAGTTCTGTTCGATTAGGCTTCTAACTAGGGGTATGTAAAACAGTGTTTGTGCCGATTTATAGTTATTATTCAAGTGTTTCCGACCTACGTTCATTACACAGTCTATTATCGTTTATGGTATTTTTTATCATAATTCACAATAATCAATTGTAATTACATACTATTACATAGTTTGGTCTAACTAGGTTAGTACTAAGGAGATATTAAAGTATACAAATATAATTTTGAATGCACCTGTAATCGTGTCTGAACATAAATAACATAATATCATAATATTTGTTTATTATTTTAACAGGGACGTTATTTATTTATTTATTTATTAATCTTAAGTTAGCTCACATCTTCGTGTGTGCTAATAGTTTTATAAACATATAAACATGTACATTGTTTGGCAAACATAATCTTTCTTTAAATATTTCAATAAAGTCACAAAAAAAGAAACATTAATAATTGAGATAGACATATTTTCTTAATTCATTTTTGAACTTATTAATATTTTCTATCACAGCAATTTCCTTCGGGATTTTGTTATAGAGTTGAACGGCCTGGTACATCAGAGATTTTTGGGTGCTTGTTTTTTTTCTTGTTGGCAATCTAATTTGCTTAGAATTTCTCGTCCCGTGTCCGTGTATCTCGTTATTGTAATTTATTTTTCTTTTCAGTTCCTTAGATAATAAATAATAGTTAATAATAATATATAATAATAATAGTTATCCAAATTTATCTTTTGAAGTGGTACTAGTTGTTTTATCTTGGGGGATTTGTACGAGTTGTTTTATCTTGGGATAGTTGTACGAGTTGTTTTATCTCAGGGTAGTTGTACGAGTTGTTTTATCTTGAAGGAGTTATAAGAGTTGTTTTTTCGTGGGGGAGTTGTACGGGTTTTTTTATCTTAGGGTAGTTGTACGAGTTGTTTTATCTCGGAGGAGTTGGACGAGTTGTTTTATCTTGGGGTAGTTGTACGAGTTGTCTTATCTAGGGGTAGTTAAACGATTTGTTTTATCTTGGAGGAGTTATGAGTGTTGTTTTTTCGTGGGAGAGTTGTAACTTTTTGAAATTTGATGATTAGAGCAAACCGCATATTAATATTAATAAGGTCGCTCGAATAATGTTTAATCACTATTGTGGAAGTAATTTTAAGACAGAGGTTACCCTTAAATTTAAGTATGCGAAATATTAATTCCATTTTTGAGTTTGTAGTGAAACATTGCCGAAATACTCCAAACAAATTAGTATGATTAATTCGTTGAAGATGGGCACAATTTACGCTTTGACGGAACCGCAAAAATGGAGCATGACAAAAAATAAAATTTGGTAAAAATCGAATAAATAATACGGAAGGTGTTATTTCAAGATTCAACTTCTTCTTTATTATGTTCAGTTCCTACTAGATATTATTATTATCAACCGTGTGTCTATGGTCACAACGTCCATAGAAAGAAATTAATGCTGAAATAAATTACACACATTACTCGTATGTCATCTTGGGATCTCATTTCGTAATAATTAAGTGTTTTTTAATTTAATTTTATCTTTCTCTGAAAGAAATTAAATAATTATAATTAGTACTTTTAAAAGTGCTGAATTTGATCCATTTTCTAAAAAGACAGTCTAAAATAAAAAGAATCTCGGAAAATAATAAACTCCTTTCAGCAGATGTGAATGTTTTCAATAAAGTAACTTCTTGAGAATTTGTAATGTTTTCCGCAGTTTATTTCAGTTTTTAATTTCCCTATTTCAGTTCCTTCATCTAATGATAAACGGAACATATAAGTCGAGAAGATGGAACGAAATCCTTTACTGGAATTCACATCCTATAATATGTATGTTCTGAACGAGAATGATAATATCTCGGAATCTCTAACAACGATGCAACGGGAATTAAAGTACATATTTGTTATGCGTCGTCATACAATATGAATATGAAACGAGGACGGGACAGACATGTTTTGCCATAGAAAATTGCGTGTTTTATTTTTCCTTTGAAACTAGGATGACAAACGCGTTTCATACGTTATGGGTGTCATTGTTATTGTGTATTAATGCTTGAAACGTTCGTAAAAAACCGTGTAACAAAAACGAATCAATAATTTTCTCTATATATGAATACGTATTATCATGTTTAACTATACATAATAAGGCAAAATAATACGATTCGATATCTTGTAAAATTTTCGTATTGAAACAGATGTGGCTTCAATTTTGAATCCCCCCAAATTATAACATATATATCCGTGACACAACGAAGCGAAAAAAATAAAATTCTTTTCGTATTTTCTTAGAAGCTGGCTAACAGAACATCACGTTTATAGTCGAAACATTCCAAAACTATTATGGATTACGACATATTTTGAACATCTGTTTTAACATATTTTTAATCTGATATTTTTATTTATAAAATAATTTTCAAAATAGCTTTTAATAGAATTAAAATAAGTTGTTTATTTATTTTCATTATTTGAAAAACAATTAAAGTTTTTCATTTTTAGTATTTTTTAATACTTCCAATATATATAAGGTTTTTACGCATAGATTAATAACATTTATATAAATTTATCAAAAGCGATGTAATTAATAAATGCGACTGACATAAATGAATAAAAAACGTGTACCTCCCAGAAAAAAAATCGAATAATGGAGGTACATAATATAAGTAATATAAAAATGTCAATACAATTTTACGGTGACCGGATAAATCATCAAAATAATAATTCTTCAAATCTTTAAAAAGTTATATAAAGTCATAGAAAGTGATGAAACAAAAACTTTTTTAACTGGGTTAAGTAAGTTAGGTTAGGTTAGATCAGGATAGGTTTAAATTTTTTTATCGTTTTTAAAGACTTTATATTTACTTACTTTTTAAATGTGTGTTGAATAGTCACTGTGTTGAGTTATCATAGAACCCAATTTTACACCTTCAGCCATCGAACCAACTCTCATTAGCATATACAGAGACATTTTCACCAAACAAGTCAGTTCTACTAGATGAACAAAATAAATAAGTTATTTTATTAAATATTGCAAAATTGATGCACTAAATCTACAAACAACATAAGAGTATTATTTGCATCCAAAAAAATTTAATCTCATTTAGTCTGAGATTTGAATAAATAATAAATAAACGAATAAATAAAAGCCATACAATAATAAAGTAGCACTTTAAAGGATAAATGTCCTCTTCAAATATATTATCCCTTTTCTCGAAATGATCATATTACCGAAAAGTGTACAACGAAAACGCAAAACCGTCCGATTGAGCATATTATGTAGGTAGTTAACAAATTTATGAATTGGCAAAAGGTATTTTCAGGGTACAATACCCTTTGGCAACGGTCCCGTAGATCCGATCCAGGAAATATATATCCGGAAGGTGACACTGTATTGTCTTGGGTGGAAAAAGTAGCCCTCTTCGACCGGGAATAAAATGTAATTCACGCCCAGTGAGGGGGTGAAACAACCCTTATTTAACGCACCGGTTCACAGGCAAGTATAAATGGCTTTTCGAGACCTACCACACAATATTACTTTTCCAATTTTTCGGATACTTCTCTAAGATGTTCGTTTTTTTTCAAATAATTATTGATTTCTCTTTACGAGAACAGATATATACAAGTACCTTATGCTCTTAGCTCGGTTGCCACCATTGATTTAGTTTATTTTCAAATGGAGTTAGGTCACACAACTAAGCTTTCTTGTATATTAAATAGGTTTGTTTTCTTTCGGAATTAAACCTAAATTAAATATTTTTATTTAGGCCACAACACTCTGAAAAAATGACTTGATTAGAGATAGACACGAGATTTTATAATTCGTATAGATACAAAGTTCAACTCAACATAAATATTTTGAAAACAAATCAATAATGAAAGTATTAGCATCACCTATAGAGATGTGTTTTTTGCTGTTGACTTGAGTTTCGTAAAATAACAAAATTATAAAATTTTATTTACTTAATTTAAAATGAAATAAAGGTATTTGAATTCAATACAATAATAATAAAAAGAAAGTATATCATATAAAATGCGATTAAATTTCTTATCTTAGTACTAAAAAGATAGGACAAGATTTGCTACGATTCGTTCACTACGTACGGTACTAATTATTTAGAAACAGAAGTTCATAATCAGTTAATCATTCGACCATTGATTCTATCGATGAAGTTATACGAATAACCTGATAATAATATGATAATCTCCCACTACCATCATAAGAGCGGAAAATATTGCTTGTATCATGATGGTGAACTGAGCCAGCCGAGGAATCGAACTCACGACGCCTGCGACACAGACGCGATACCAACTAAGCCACTGACCGGCCAACATTTTGCTTACCTGCGAATTACGGTTTAGAAACCTGGATATACAAAAGCCGCATGCAATCAAAACGAGTGCTCCACAAAAACGAAGCAGATTATTTAGTTATGTATTCATGCTAAAGTACCTTTAAATATAGTATAAAACATTTCTACAAACAAATGATTACAAAACACTTGTTCAGTGTAAACATACTAATTAGATAATTTTGCTATACAACTGAAATGTGCCTGATTATACATTACATTAGAGTATCATTAGATTGAGTATAGCTATATGATCATGTCCTTGATTTTTTGAGTACTATACAATGAGTACGTTTTATGAATACCATATTATGAGTACCGTATTATGAGTACCGTCATATGAGTAGGTAATATGAGCACCATGTTATGAGTAGGTACTTATTATGAGTACCATATTATTTTTTTTTTTTTTTAAATTGCTGGCAACCCGGACGTTTATTGAAATAACATAATCATGAACAAACAAGTAAGTAACCCACCTCACTAGAAGATTTCTGTTCTGAGGCGGATACATATATATGCTTACACATACACATACATACATACGTACATGTTATGACATACACATACATACATACGTATATGTTATGATTGCGAATTATGAGTAGGTAATCTGAGTGCCATATAATGAGTAGATATTATGAATACTATATTATGAGTACGTATTGTGAGTACCGTATTATGAGTGGCATATTATGAGTACGTATTATGAGTACCATATTATGAGTACGTATTGTGAGTAACATATTGTGAGTACGTATTATGAGTATCGTTTTATGAGTACCATATTATGATTACGTATTGCGAGTACCGTATTATGAGCACGTATTATGAGTACCATAGCGCTGTGCAGTACCTACTTTGCAGTGAGCAGCGCTTTATAATTATTTGTCGAAGGTCGCACCCGCGCACATTGGGGCGACTTCATGTAACGCGTTGGCTGAAATTCAGAAAATCAAATGTTCTTTACAATGAAGCAAGTATGCTAGTTTTGAAGTTCATTAAGTGTTGCATAATTACCCCGAAGCGTTTTGCCCTAATCGCGATACTGACGGGAAGAGATCAGTTTGAACTTGACCTTTGTGCGGGTGACTGTGTCAGTTTTCGAAAGCGCGTAAATTTCAATACTTTTCAAGTTTATAAAAAGCAAAATCTATCAAGTGTACAGATCCAATTCAATATGGATACGATGTCTTATGGTATGTACTATAATTATATTATAGTAGTTATTGATACCTTCATACTATATGACATACATTTAAATTAAAACAAACACCTATTTGAATTAAATATTTTCTTGTGAATATATTAAACATAGAGGTATATAGTTTAGAGTTCCACGAGATCCCGTCATATTTTAATTGTTTTTATATAGTTTAGTATCTTAGCTACAAGATTTAATTATAAATAGTTGCAAGTATGCACAATTTTTTTAATTATAGTACTTGAAAGTGAGGACTATCAGTTTTCATAAAAAAACAGTTGTAGTCTAATAATCAATGTGTTTTGTTTTAGATACAATTTCTGACGTGGTTCTAACGAGATTTGAATTATACATGATTATGAATAATTCTGGCGTTAAGAAATTTGACGAAAAAGTAAAATTCCTGAAAAAACACCTCTTAGAACTTACTCATTGTCAACTCTTTAATCAAAAATAACTTTTTAATAAAATAGCTGCATTCTGTTCTAAATTGAAAACCAAACGGTTGAAGTGTCACAGAATTCTTTGTATTAAATAATATTTTTTATTAAAAGAATGGCTCGAAAGCCTCCTTATGTTTAAGAATTATAAACCTTTACCAGAAATAGTAAAAACGAAAAGAGGTCGACCCACACTGTCATTTGATATGTCGTCTGAGCGTACCAAATGTCATAAAACTATACTATTGCGATCTAAAACATCTAGTACTGAGTTAGCCTTTGCTACCCACGTGAGTTTTCGGTTGGCAGGTAAAGCAGCAGCATCAACTGTAGTCAAAGACGTCACGTTAAGTACGCCGACCAGAGCAAATAAGAACAGAAAAGCTTTTACCGATAAAACCCAAAACAAAAAGGTATTGAGTGGTGATGAAGCACTAGCTTTGATTGTAGATGCCAAACTTAGTCGCTACCAATACAATTTAATAAGAGAAAAGGATAAAGAGGTATTTCCTTCATACAAAATTGTACAAGGAGCTAAGAAAAAATGTTACCCATGAAGTGAATTCATAACGGTCACGGAATCTTCAGCGGAAGTGAAATTGCAACAATTGCTGGATCACACTGCTGAGCGTTTAATACAAGTTCAGCAGCCGGACAATGAAGACAATTTCAAAAGAAGTACTGAAAATGCTAAAGACACCAGATTCTAATACGACTACCAGGAATGATTCGATAGTTGAATCAAGTAGTGATGACGATAGTATATTGTCACAAGATGATGAAGACGATTTATTGTGTGTATAACTGTCAATAAATAGCACGAGAAATAAAGTGAGCATTTTGACTGATTTAATTTATCTTATATTATTCAATTTTATATTTTTGTACTAAGTATGCGTGACTTTTCGAACATTTTTTTTCACTTATTTTTATCAACATGTCTATACGGAACTAAAAATCGAAAAAGATTTGATGTCATTGCAACCACTGATTTGATGCCAACTTTCGGGGTCATCGGCCCCATTGTGCCGCGGTTGAACTCCTCTTGAGTTACCTAATCGCTGGTCCCAATGAAACGTTATAGAACTGCAATACTTCCGTGGTTTGAGTTTCTTGTGGCACGAATAGACCAATTAAAAGGAAATGGCATTTCAAATGGAGTTTAAAAGTTATGAGTTGTGACAAATAACGTTGCACACGAACTAATAATTTATTATGGTATCAGTATTTTCTAAAAGTTTTTCACTAGGTGTTAATTATTTTGATATAATGACATTATATTTATTATTTACGCCCGTCGGACTTTTATAGTAGTTTTATTGCAAAAGAATATAAAAAATATGAGAGGAATAAAATGAAATAACGTTAAACATAATACAACAAATACAAAAAAAAAGAGAGAAAAGTGTATTAATACTTGCCCGGATTAAATAACAAAAATCGATATAGAAGAAAATGTTAATTGTAAGTTAAATATTTACATAAAAAAGTAAGTTACAGATTATAAATATAATAAAGATGGCAAAACATATGTATTATACACACCCTTTAAGGCTACAAAGGCTGTAATAAAAATCCTTTTCAAAAATACAATTTAGCATCACAGAATAATCTCACGTTATTTGTTAGAAAAAAACAACTTAAAAAAATATATAATTCCGTAATTATGTTCGTACGCTAACTTCGTGCGCCACGCAATTTTTTGATTATTTTTGTTACTATAACATAGGGGTATAAAATATAGGTACACATATAATTTTTGTTTTTTTATATCAAAAAAAAAATAAATAGTTTTTGCTGGATTTCTTATTCTTTCAGTTAATATCGAAGAAAATAAAACAGTCCAGTGGCTCACTTGTAACTCATGAGCGTCCAACAAAAACGACAATGACATAAATAGGCTGTCCTTCAGAGGGAAATGAGCCATACATTTCAGAGAGAGTTTTGGTAATCTGAAAGCGGATGGAATTCGGAGACAACAGAACATTGAATTGTAATATACTAGCTTGGTACTTATATTATTACAAAATAAGTTTTCATATCGTGTAATGTAACACCTTTTGAAATGATATGTATAATGTAGTATATTGAAAAAGCCCGCAAACAAATTCTACTTATCACAAAACCATCGAATAAACCTTGTACACTTGAACTATTATACATGTATATAATCTCGAATTAGCATCTGTCATTTGGAATCCTTTAATTTAATATATTATATTAAATTAATACCAGTGTCACAAATTCGTGACTTGGGTGTAATATTCAATGATAACATGACATTCGTTGCATACATTAACGGTATAACTAATAAGCATTTAGATAATTGGCTTCCTTTGCAAAATTTTAATTGATGTTAAGTTCTTAGATGATATGATATCCCTTAATACATACTTCATTAGTCAGAAGTCAATTGGAATATAATTCAACTATTTGGTCCCCTTTGTATAAAGTTTGGTACAAATTCCTTAGGTACATACATTTTAAGCTTAAAATTCCAATAAAATACATTAATTACATCAGTTTGATCAATTGCATCTAATAACGCTGTATAACAGGAGAATTTTTGGCAGACCTTACACAGAGCCATTAACAACTTAATGCTCACTCAGCACCTCCATCACCGCCACTATTACATACCATGTGCCTACTAGGAACACAAGAAAAAATATAATATTCGTCTGCAATACATACACATCCAATTCACTAACCAATAGGATACATGATCTGGGCAACAAGTTTAAGTGTAATATTGATATATTTACTGACTTCATTTATAGAACTAAGCGTAATCTATACCAGCATTTTGGTGAATCTTACAGATTATAGCCTTGTTAATATAGTTTTAGTGATTTATATTAAATGAAACATCGTTCTTGGTTCTTTATTATTTTATTTTACGCTCACATGTTTTACTAATATTGTTTCATAATTCAGTTTAAAAATTCTTGTAAAAACTTTGTGTACAATTTTTGACAGCACACTAGGTATATTGGGTTCTTAAAATCCATGTTGAAGCCCGGCTGGGCGTAAAACCAAATAAAATAAAATAAATTGCTGCTTATCATATCGGTGAAAAAATGTTGACTTAGTCACGCCTCAACAATAGTCATAGGTATATATAAAAATAGTTACAAAAAACAGATAACTGTGCAAACTATAATTCTGTTAAGTTATTCTAGTGAATTTCATATCAATGCAGCACAGCATCTGTTTTGTGTCTGGACCTTCCAATAAATTGGTTCCTTCCTTTTCCTGGGAGCCGCCGAGATAATGCGACGTCATTTAAAGTTTGGATAAGAGATGAGAATCTTGTTTGCTTCTTCTAGTTAAAGCTTATCGTATTAATTCGCTACTCGCTAGCCTCCGTCTGAAAAATTAACCACTCTCTGGTTTTGCTGGGTAGAAGTGGATAAGAAAAACGGTTTGTTATTTATATTTTTAATTGGTTATCTGATAGCGGTGAGCCACACAGTAAACACTCCGTTAAAAAACCAAAAGAAGAAATAAGTTTTTTTATAAACTGGGGACATTATTTACTTTTATATTTTTGTATTTCACCTCACAGGGGAACTATATTGCCACCCAGTTGGGTCAACCGTGTTAAAATTGTTTGCGCGCGTTTGGCGTTTTCCCCCTCTGTGCACTGTCGTCGAAGCGATCAATAATGCTAATTCTTTAGAGCATCTTCAATTGAAATAACAGTAAATCAAGGACTGAATTCCTACCTTCCTACATGAGATTACTGGGTTAGCCTTAGCTTCTGCTCCTTTCTTATCTCATTCTCTTTTAACCTCGTTCCATCACGCAAGGTCAAATATATAGATAAATATACAGTTTAATAAATGAAAAGTAATTTTTTAAGACATATTAATTAAAAACTTAACGCATTCCTGCTCAAAACAGTTCCATTAAAATATAATATTAATAAAGCTGTCCGACCATAGCATGTGTTTGTGTCCGACAGAAGATTGGTTATCGGATGAAATTTTTATTTTTAAAATCATTAATTTGCTTATTGACAGCCCCGCACTACTGCAAATGATTTCATTTCATGTTCCTAATAGAGTCACGGGAACTAAAAATATTTTTTCTGCAATAATAATTCCAATAACAATACGTTTACAAACTCTCCTATACAAAACACATAGACAGTACAAAGCTTAGGTAACCAATATGCTGGCAGAAGTAAGAAATATTTTTAATTTCACCGATAAACTTACAAAAAAGCACGTGAAATGCTTTTTTTAAACAGTAATTTGTTTACATGTTGTTTTCTATGGCCTCATTTGTAATTTTTTAATTTCTATAGCCTCATGTAGATAATTTTAATAACACCGAAAATACATAGAAATAAGCCATACACACGCTTATTTAAAAATTTATTTGTTTACATTTTATTTTATATAGCCTCATGAATAATACATCAATGAGCCTCATAGGTATTTTTATAATAGCACCGAAAAGACATACAAAAAAGCATGTCACATGCTTTTCAGAAACAGTTATTAATTATTATTTTGTTTCTGTGGCCTCTTATTTAAATTTTATAGCCTCAAATCGATATTTCTATTAGCACCGAAAAACTTACAAAAAACATCGCATATTTAAAAAAAAGTGATTAATTCAATGTATTTTGTTTTCCACAGCCTCATCGTAAGTTTATTTTATTTGAGTCATGTTATATGTCGTGTCATGAGGATGTTACACTTTATAATTATGTTTTATTTATAGAAAAAGGTTTATTCTGTGTATTCAAAGGACTTGTACAGTAAAATATATAAATAAAAATCAGCTTTGCACAACAACAATAATTACATTGCCTGTTCTACAAAGGTTGTCAAAAATCAATTATCATCATGTCAAAATGCATAAAATATGCGCCAATATTTAACTTTGCGTTCATAATAAGGTGTTTTAAAATGTGTTTTTTGTATAAAACAATTTTGGCGTAGAATAAATTATTGATATAACCACAATATTCAATATACAGGACGTTCGGGGGTAAAGTGCGCTAACTTTGAGGGGTGATCGTAGAAGTAAAAAAATTAAACAATTTTTTTCGAAATTTTAATGTTTTAAAGTATTTTTAGATAAAAAAAGTGTTTTGTATGGAAAAATAAATATTCTTCTATTGAAAAATTTGTACCAGGAAATAAACTAAGAAAAAAATTAAGAGAAAAGTAATTTATCTTTTTTACTTTTACCATCATTTCACCTATAAGTTAGTGCACTTTACCCCCCGGACACCCTGTATTATCTGGATACTGGGTAGGTACCCAGAGGTTGGCGAACTCAGTTAAACAAAAAGCTGTTACACTAACAGCATCATTAACGGTACAGTGCGTACGAAAAATACTTCCTTCTTTGTTGTTGTTATCAATTTGAATATCCGTGGATGCTTACTAACAAACATCAATTTTAATTTGACGATTTTTTCTTCAGAGTTGAATCATTGCGATAGTTTGGCACAAATTTAGTTCACATTCCAAGTGGCGTTAATGATCATGCCGGGGAGGCGTGCGCGGCGTGAATGTGAAAAATTGTAGGTGGTATGTATTTAGATCGCAGGTGTGAGTTGAAAGCAAAGTGAGGTTTGGACTTCCGATTCAGCCTCAGACAGCTGCTTCTGGTTTGAAAAAGCCAGAGTGACAGTGGTTCCATAATTATTAATCTAATTTATAACATCTACTTCCTAGCATCTTTTTCGCCAAATACTTCCAAAGTTTCAAAATTTTGTTATTTATTGTGACTGAAAAAATATACAATAGAAATTTATTATGACTTGTCCGTGTGCCCGAATTGTGATTAATTATAATTCTGGTAACATTTCTTTTTTTTTCTTAAAATAATAACTTTGTCACTAATACAATGGCGTTACAAAATAGTGAAATTTATATTTTTGTTTATTTCAACGCCTGTGAAGAAAACTAGCTCTTGAGTTTGGTGTCGAAGTAAATAATATAATAAATAAATAATTCTTTATTCCAGGATGTGGGGAGGTTAGTGCAATCCCGCACATCCCATAGAGGGTATAAGTACAGATAGTATTTACATATGGTAAAATAAATAAAAAGAGATTAAAAATTAAAAATAAAATTAAAAATGAAAATTAAAGCAGAGAAGCACGGTAATCCATCGGATCTAAGATTGTGGGAGCAAGTATCTTTCTCCAATGGTCTTCAATGCTCGATCCTGAAGTCAGACGGGATTCTATGATAAGAATGTTTCTGGAATGGTTTATCCTTCCCCTCAGTCCTGCAATCCTGGTTCTTAACAGAGCTGTAAATCCTGGAACTCGCCCTTCTGTAAACATTGAGGAGGCACTGCAGTGCCTGGGGAGTCCGAACATCAATCGGTAAGCGTTGTTATATTGCTCTCGAAGCCTTTCCATTGTTATTTTCTTGAAATTAGCTCAGAGCTCGCATGTGTACAGGGTGGTGCAAAAGGTTATGAAGAGCGTCCTTTTCACTCGTGGACTACAGAGCCGAAATCTTCTACTGAGCATGTTACATTTTATACTCAGTACACGCCTCTGCCTGTCAATATCTTCATCATCCGTAAACTTGTTGTTGATGACATGTCCTAGATATTTTGTGGTTTCTACTGTTTCAGAATCTCACCATTTAAAAAGACGGGGGGAATGTTTTTTGGGCCTTCCCCGTGTTTCATGACCAACAGTGCTGTTTTTTTCGCATTATAGATCATGTTGGTTTCGTGAGCAAATTCTTCACAGATTTTCAGGAGAATTCTTAATCAACGTATTGACGGATAATAGAGTGTACAAAAATTTATCTTAAGTACCTACTATGAAATGGCATTAAAATATAAATATTGTTTGGAATGTAGTTAGTAAGTGCTTTTTGTTGATGATACCAACTTTGTATTAGAGACTCTTATATTATAAGACTGCTGTTTTATTTAAAATCTATCATTGAAAAATAAAATAAAACTAACAAATCTAAATGAAACACGAAACAGAACAAGACACGATAACGTGTCGATAACGGTCACATCAGGGAATCGAACCCAGGATCCCTTGTCTTACTGGGACAGCGTCTTAACCACTCGACCATTGGGACCTAGTTATTAAATCACATATTTCAAATTCAGAATTAATTATTTTTGTTTTCAAATTTTAGGAAGTAGCTTTTTGAATGATCACAACCTTCTAATAAATTAATTTCTAACCTAGATAGTGTCCCGCGTATATATATCTGATTTTTATTTATATGGAAAAATAATTATAAAAATTATTTTTTTTATTGTCTTTTCATTTTCTGTGTCTTGTTCTGTTTCATGTTTCGTTTAGATTTGTTAGTATTATCTTATTTTTCAATGATATACGACATTGATGGGTATAACCTTCAACATTTAAAGAAAAGTTGTTCAAATAAAAATTGAACATAAAAATTTCTTCAAATTATTGCTAATCTCGTTAAAAATGTGACTGCAGGGCGGCCGCTTCCTGATAAACTTTTAATAAATCTGTTATCATGCACCTGCTTTTGACTAAAAAATACAATGGCGAAATGCTAAATTGTTAGAATTTTTATGAACACATAGTGACAATTTATTGGCATTTTACTTGAAGTTTGTTAGAAAACCTATAAATTCATTCCTAACGGCCTACAATCCCGTTTATAACCAGATAATGAATAATTTGAAGGGATTTTCAATAAATAAGCAATATTTTTACCTATATTTATAATATTATTTTTTTTTACTTATATTTGTAATATTTAACAAAATAGATATGCATATATAACATATTACATAATATAATACTCTATTATTTTTGGTTTTAGTTTTCTCCGTGTGTTGTGTGGAAATTAAATATCGGAATTTGGATGTATATTTCAATATATACCTTAAAAGAAACGTCTGCGCGGCTTTCTTCGTAATAAACTTGAATTTGTTTTTTTTTTATCCAGTAGTGCTGCTTTATTTATTTGGGTTTTAAATTAGAAAATAAAGCCCACTAAACAATTGATTTTCCACGGCTTAAGAGGCAACTTTGACAATTTTTTTGTGAGTAAAAAGTCATTTTTTGTTTCGATATTTTGTACTTAAATACGACCAATTTGTGATCCAGCATAAATAGGTCGGTTGAAACTTGAATTTAAACCCAATAAAATAAGATTTTTGAGCACGTATAGTTTATTATATTTTCATTGTAAAAAAAGCTGAATTATTTTTAAAGTAATTATCATTAAATCACAAATAATAAAATTGTGAAAAATTGATTTCTTCAATTGCTTATATTTTATAATTTGAAACGCAAATAAATAAAGTAGCACATATCCGTAGTATATTTTGACTACACCTTTTGATTAAAATAAAATATAAATCAGTTTGGTTCGTATTTTGGCCTCAAATCAAAATTTAAGTTTTATATGATAAAGGCCGCGCAACCGTACCCCTTAATGATGTATTTTGTTTTAATGTATATTCAGTTTTTGGCCGGTCTTAGGCCTACGAGTCAAAAGGTCTAACACGAATTTCCAAAAACGGTTGTGTTCTTCTTGAAATGATAAGATCAGTGTAACATAATACGTTGATTATTTTGAACTGGTTACAAAGAATGTATGGGGATATGAATAAGGATTTTAAATTAGTTAAAATTATTAGATACTTTTGTGTTGAAAAATTACACTCGAATTAGGCAATAGCTAATTTAAATAAGGATTGTTCCTAAGCGGAAGCTTAGCAAAAGATTTCTCATTTCCAATAGGTACACTTTGTAACACTTATTTGGCGCTATGCCAAAATATTAGGAAAAATGCGGTGGAAGTAAAACCCTAAATATTAGGTAAATAAAGAGAAATTATTTCCGGTAAACAAGTATCTACTTTTCGTTATAACTTTTTTTTTTAATATTCATTTAGATATTCGTTTTGTGGTGAAGATCTACGTTTTTATTAAAATATATCCATTGAAATTTCACTTACGTTTTCGAGAGTTAATTCATTCAAATCTCGGAACTGGAAATTGACTCAGTTTCCTACATCCGATCGAGCTGAAACCCAAAAGTTAGACTCATTGTCGATGAAAGTACAATCTATCAACTTTTGGTGGTTATCACGAACACACAAGCGGACATGTACTTTTCTATAATGTCATCCGATTTCTCTGAAATCAGATGACATTCTCTCTCTCTGGTTTCAATCCTGGGATTGGTTTGCAGCAATTTCATCTAATCTCCTCTTCCATTCTTCATTGTCTTGTGCGGCTCTTTTGACTTCTGCATATGATGAGCAGCGCACGTCCACCAGCAGGTCCTCCAGGTACTCTCGGCGTGGGTGTCCCCTAGAGTTGGTCCCATTAAACATTACAGCGGTTAATAAACGAAATAAATGTCAGTCCTATACGTTCGGTATTTGGCGAGGTTATTTGCGTTAGGTTTTTGCGCGTTTGACTCCAGTCCATGGAAAAGAAGGAACAATCCTCATTCAAACCAATTTTTTAGGTTTAAAAGACATTTTAAAATAAGCGTAAAGAACTGTTTTTTAACGGGTTGATTATTTAACCATAAGGTAATCTTCTACATTTTTAGGTTTAAAAGACATTTTAAAATAGGCGTAAAGAACTGTTTTTAACGGGTTGATTATTTAACCATAAGGTAATCTTCTACATTTTTAGGTTAAAAAAACGAATTTCCAGTTCATTCGAGTTTTTCATTCTATTTCCTTCTTTAACACACTGTCAAACTTTCGAAAGCCATGGATTCTACACTACGTTTTTAAGTTTTCCAATGAATAGTTTACCGAAGAACGTGTCTCTTTGTTAGAAAGAGTTCCGCTAACCCAAAGTTCCACATATTACTTGAAGAAACGTCACCCACCAAAGCGAAGGCATTTACGAACAATATTGACATCCACAAGGGATACTTTATTCTATCTAAGTCTAAATTATGAGTGCGTGACGTTAAGGAATCCCTTTTTATGCAAAATTTTCTGTAAAAAAAATATGCACTTAAATAAAGTTTAATTATCTATTTTTTTATCAAGAGCGATCAAAAAGCCATTCGTTTTGTGAAACAATAAATATTTTTAATAAAACAACCGTTTATGTGGTGAAACAATATTAGATGTACATCGCTCTTAGAATATTCAAGACTAACATCAGAACTTCCAATTGAAGTAACAACATTCATAGGGTAAGGACCTCTTTCCCGCTACTTTTTTTCCTTGTGATAAACATGATTGCTCATTCTTATTTTTTTATCAAAAATTTCAGTCCATTCGTCGATAACCAATCTACATAGATAATCTCCATTCGATATTTAATTTGAAATCAAGTTTCGCTTTTTAACTTTTGCATGCAGTGGAATTCGAAAAGTTCACCAAATATTTACATCGATTCCACAAAAAAGTTACCTGTATAAAAATATAAAACATTCTGTTTGAATTACCAACACAATTTTCAATGGATTCAAAAAACTGAATGGTTTATTTACGCTTCAGTGAGAGACCATCATTATTTGATATAAATGAATATGTATTAATTAAAAAATTGTGTAAATGTTAAAATCAAAGAATAAAGAAGAACAAAAGAAATGTCTTTTGGGCGTTCGTGATTCAAGTATTTGCCAATTCATAGAGATCTACGATGTCAGGAGAGTGTAAGTGAGACAGAGCGCTGGGCAATTGGGCTATATGCAACATGTGTTTCCAAAATTATTTGAAAATCATATTATTTCAAAATCGTATGAAAGGCACTTGTACTTTTCCTATTTATTCCATGGTTAAAAATGATTAATTAAATTGCCTCATGAGAATTCAGTACGTTTCTTCGAAGTACCATCCTCCACTCAGTTGGTAATTATATTGACATCTTGCATGGGCGCCGAGGCAGCCGTTTTAATTAACGTTTAATTGAAACTATCAATATACGGGCGTATATTACGATTTGTATAAACATGAATTCCACAAATTGGAGACTGCGCGTGACGTATAGAACTTGTGTAAAACTTAACCATGGAATATTAAGAAACATGTCAGCTCTGAATAAATCATAATTATTTCACGACTTTTTTTGAAAGTCCACAAATTAATATCGATAATGTTTTACGTGGTTGTCTATATAAACACCATTTTTTTAATTTTAATACCGCACAAGAGTCCCAACTGCTCCCAACCGTAGAGAGCCAGTGAGGCCATGGCATCCCCAATTGAGATATGTTGAGGATGAAGGTAGTAAGGAAGGGAAGGAGATGGGGAAGATGAAGTTTGTAGAGTACCTGGCTATTTAGATCCGGTCACCAAACACGGCTTAAGCCATTTCAAGCAACGTTACAATTCTGAATGATACTGAGAGTATACGCCACTCTGGTACGTGCCGCAAAAATCTTATCTATATATTTTTTAAATTGAATAAATTGTGATAAAATTTACTTTGGCATGCCGGGATTTGAACTCGCGGCCTTCGGCTTCGGCTAGATAGCCTTACTTATCGACCACGGAGTCCGTCAAATTGAAAAGCTTTAGATATAATAAGTTTCATTTTCCCCTAACGTGGCTTTATGAATAAAACGTAAAAACAATTAATAATCGTATCTATTCGATGGATATTCTGTAATTAAGGATGTGTATGCGATATTAAATTTTTTTTAAACAGTAAAAAAATATAGTTTCTCTATAATTATTCGTTTTTAGCTATATTTTCTTAATTTTTTTTGCTATCTGAAAGCTCATAATCACATGAAAAAATATTGAAGAATTTGTCACGAAAATCAAAATACAAAAAAACTTCTTTACGAAAGAATTATCGTGATTGTCATCTGCCTTGATGATGGACACTGTAACGCTGTCCGAATTTTCGGCTAAAGAAAAAATTATTGTGATAGCAAAAATACTGATAAGAGTCATACGATGTAAAAAAGTGACCAATAAGTGTCAATAAGGCGTTTAAATAAAACGGAAATGAGCAACAACAATACCTACACTTTCTTAAGTCAAAAGATGATGTGCTCTGTCGATGAAATAACAAGTTGGTTAAATGACCAATATGCTCCGTACCAAAGGTATACCATTATCATATTTAGATTGTAGAATTATCTTCGTCTAGAATCAAATTGGATGCAGTCTTTATTGTCTTCTTCCTTTTCATTACGAATAAATTGATATTAATAATCGTTTCGTATAAATTCTTGTAAATAATTTTAAATTAATTTCGTTGTAAAAATAATTTTGCTCAACGAAAACATATTAAGTATTGTGTAAATTGTTTAATTCAGACATTTAATCAATATCCAGTTAAAATTAACTTTTTGTTCCATTGTTGATCATGTTCCTGGTAAAGTTTTCTAAACACATCTCTTATACTTGTGCTTCTCTTTGTGTTACCTAAATCCACTGTTTAAATTTCATGATATTTTTTTTTACTGTTGTAAAGCTTTTGCACTGACGAAGAAAAGTTCCTCCCGAAACCCGTTGATAGTTATTTATAAGTAAATCGTTAAAATAAAGCATTACATCATTTTAATATCAAAACAAGAGTAATACTTAATTAAAAAGGTGAATTTTTGTATACCCAGCTTTATAAAAATACACCTGACGCATGTTTTATAAAGCTGGAAAAATGTATTCACTGAGTTTTAATGCTGTTACTCTACTAACCCAATATAATATCAGATAACCACGCGAAAGGTTGCAGTACACAATACAGTTACCAGATATAATATTTTTCATAGAATTTTTTCTCCTACTTAGAATGGGAAAGCTCTTTTTTTGGCTCAACGTACATACTGCTTAAATTCTCAGTTGAGTGCCGTTTGAATCATTTTACAATAATTCTAGTTGAGGAGACAAAGCCATCCAAAAGTAGCGGCGCCAGTTTCACAGGATATTGAAGGTGTAATCGTCCGATTAACAGCTCTTTTGCGAATCAATTTGAATATTTTTGATATCGATCCTCAGGATGAACCTTTATGGTCATATTCTTTAAAGCTTTTATTCGAAGGATCTAAAGGGCAAGGGAACTTTGCACGATTTAAAATTCACATTCATTGTTTCTCAGTTGGTTCGACTAACATTTGTTTTAAATTGTAAATTCTAGTTTCTTTTGTTTTATTTATTTTACAAAGCATTGTTTCGAGCTTTATTTACTTCGCGTAATTTAGTTAAAAGCATTTTGTTTGTGCTCCGCTTAAATCGAAGTAGGAAAGATTATTCATAAGTTTTAATCAATATCATGTTCCCATAGAAACCACTTCTAACTTGGTTGTAGGTATATTTTAAAATATATATTAAATGTAATTTTAGCTTGATCTAGGTTAAATTAATATTTTTTCACTAAAAATGTGTTTAATAGTTATACTTAGTAAAGTTAGTAAAATCACATGTTTCCCCCTTTATACAATACTTTGAAATAAGAAGCATTTGAAAGCTTCCGTACCGGGGTATTAACCGATACACGTGGAATTTTATCCAAACACTAGTGTCAATCAACTAGTTATCTGTTTTTTCAAGTCACAATACAAGTATTATAAATTGTCCCTTGCTACTATAGAAAAGATATGTTTTATAGTGATAGTGATGTTAATGTAGTGATATTACCATTTAAATGTCCAAAAACACTAAACGCAATAATTTAATTTAACATCAGATGGGTGAAATTTTACATTTCCAGGAAAAAGTTAATTGTTCCTAATACATTTGGCGCCTGGAAGTAATTTAGCCCTTTGTTCTACAATTTAAATTGAATTCAATAAATTTGTTAAACTGTTACAATTCCAGGACGCCACTTGAATAATTATCACGGAATTTAGTACGATCGCTTCTAAATTCAAACATTAATTTTAGTAAATCCAATTTACGATACTTTACTAAAATTGTGATTGAACTTATTGTGTTTAAATTTTTGTCAGGATTCGTTGGGACGTGATTTTACATTTTCCAAAATATATGATTATATTTATTTGAATTATTTAATCAAGCTAGATTCTTTAGTCACGATACTGTGAAGCAGTGAGCAAACTACATAATATGTTAAGTGATTTACCGAATTTATTTATTTAATGGTAAATATTAATTTCAATCTTTTTTACATATTGCAAAATATTTAAACTAAAAATAAACAAAAAGCCTTTGTGTATACGAAGTGTTCCGTTGATGCATTTACCTGCGTGAAATTTAATTAAAAACTATTTTTTGAAAATATTGCTTTTGGTAAAAAGTATGGATTACGTTTTTAAACTAAAGCTAAATATTTACTTTGTTTGAACTGCACTCTATAAATATTCTGAATTATTTGGAAAAAAAGTCTATTAAAAAAAATGGGGTTAAGTAAGGGCCAATAGCAATAAGTATAAGATATATTAATTTTCTCAGTAAAAAAATGGAGTTTCACAAAATAAACAAAACGATAAGTTTTAGATAGTAGGTAGGTAAATGACTATTCAAATCTAGTAACAAATAAATATTCTTGTATGTAAACCTTAAGCTAGATGAAATAATACTTGTGTATACATAGTATGTCTAGAATTGCCCCGAAATCCGGGTGCCATTTAAACGAGCAGGAAGCAAATCAAGTGACCGTATTTTTGGCACCAGGCGGGTTCGAGAAAGCTTTGAATAATCTATGACATCAGTCGTACGTTCGACGCTAAAGAGTGCACATTGAAATAACCAGAGCCTGCGCATTAAAGTTAAGTTTGCTAAATGAATGCAAAGGTTTGCAGCGCAGTCCATTCTGGGACTTTTCTGTGCAGGATAGGAATATTCTTAAAAACGGTTGAAAAACGTTAAAAATAAGTGTGGGGGTAATTTATAATTGTAAAAAATTGCCAATTGCCAAAATTAGCCAATGTAAAAAAGACTAATAATTCGTAAGCAGAGTTTTATTTTCGTGGACTAAATTGTGAAATTACAATGCGAGTTGCCTGTATACTGTCAGATTCATTCACATAAAGGGAGACGGTCACGCCCCCTCCACGTTCCACGCAACTTGGTTTATTCCCCTTTTCTTAATGGACTATTCTATCAATATGGTAGTCTATGGGTGTGTAGTATAATATACGGTCATATACCTGACAATTTAAATCAAACATTAGGAAAAAAATTTCGTCAAGAACTCATTCTTTTCAAATTTCGTTCTGACAAAATAATTTTAAAATTTTGCCCTCCAATCGCAGCGATGTGCCGTATACTTTTCATATTTTAACATATTCTGAGCATAAAGTTGTCAAAGTGACGTCCGCATAGTATTTTACAATTTAGCCCGTCGTCCCACGGGTTGGTAAGCAAACGACATAAACCAAATGCTGTAAGACCCTGCGCAGAAAAATTACAAACTGAACTGCTCTGCAGACAGTTACTTTACTTTAACGAACTTACTTTTTTGCTCAGTGTCTTACAGCACTCGGTTTATTTAATTGCTTACCGATCCGTGGAACGTCGGGCCAAGTCGCAATGACAACGGAGTCTAAATCATTAGTTTGTGAAAGCGCGATTAAAAAGTTCACGAATTTGGCTTAAGCATTCTAGGATGATAAGCAAATATAGTTTTTTGGCATTGTGCTGTGAAAAATCTTCCAGTTATTATTCTGTTAATAATATTATAATACGAAAAAAATAAATAACTTTATTCCTCTGTAAATAATATAACGCTGGAAGTGTTTCTTGAGATTAACATGTTAAAACACATGCTACATTTTCTTATAACTCGGTCACGTTTAATAGTTTTCGATTTACATTTTTACAAAAATCGGATTGTTTTAAAGCTATTTTATAATTTTAAATAGGCCGTGAAATACTAAAAATCTGCAATAAGAGCCTAGTTTATTTTCACTGCCCTAAAAAGAATGCCTCGTTTATAATTTGGGAGGCAGGTATGGGTACCGCCGCCCCGGTAACCATTTATTGGATAACCGTTTATACGTTTGGTGACTTAGCAGGGGTGACCGGGTTTATGAGGTGAGGTTTTTCTAGATCTTGGCGGTGAATACATTTGCCCACCTACTGCGTGGCAGGATAGATCGAAAGAGACTGGTCGAGGAAAACTTTTGACCTCTCCAGCAGAACTCTCTCGACTTATCGCCTTGCACCACAGTGGGAAGGATTGCTGAATACGTCCTTCACTCCTGGACACTTTGAACCCAGATATATTATATTGATAGATAAATAAATAAATAAAAAATTAAAAAAAGATTTTTTTCTTCAAGGCTTTCTGTGTGGAGCTAATGCGAAAAAAGTCGATAATTAACATGATGTATTTGCAAATATTTTAAAAGTCAAAATGACACGCTATAAAATGACGAAGAGGTCACATCGATTGCACCAACTGCAAAAAAAAATTATGCTAAATCATTTAAAAACCGCAAAAAATATTATTTTGTATACCCTGTTCCTCGCTCATGCCGCAAAAGTTAGGTGGGTGGTTTTTCAAAATAATCTAAGAAAAAAATCTAATAAAGTATTTTAAGAAAAGCAATTCTAACGACCAAAGAAAAATTGTATAAAGAATTGTCCAGTGTAATTATAGCTTTGCCTTTGCGAACAATTTACGTATTCGAATAATAAAATGGACACACTTTCAATCTTAAATAGAACAGCTGACCGAGTGGGAAGAAATAATAATTATAAAGTGGTGTTCGTTGGAACGCTTTGTTAACCACACAAAAATAGGAAATTTATCGTTATATTTTCATTTGGGCACTAATGAAAAAAAAAATTCAACAATTTTCGTTTCTCATGAATTACGTTTACAACTAAAAGTATGAGCGTGAAACACGTTATATATCAAAGGTTTAAATATTATAGAATTCACTCTTTACTTCGACTAACCTAGAAAAAAAAACATAACGATGTTATCTCCTACAACGAAATTTTAAAATATTAGATTTTTTCACAAATGTGTCATGAGTATCCCGACGACAGAACTTTTAGAATTTTTATAAAATAGTGTAAAATAATATATTCTCCAAGTCTTTCAAAAACATGTTTACCTGGGTAGGTACTTCAAAAGCGAATAAACAACTTAATATCTATGTACTGACAATGAATAATTATGTTTTTATTTTTAATTAACACATTTTATTTTTACCTTTTTTTGAGTGACAAGAAAAAGAAGATTTCAAAGCCTCCTATTTTGGACAATCCTTATGTCATCTCATGTGGTAGGCACCGCTTAAGAATAAATTATCTGCCTGTAGATGACTTTTCTGGTAGGCATAACTATCGCAAGGTAAATATATTAATTAAAAGTGCTAGATTTGTTCTATTTGTATTTCTCGGTAGTACACGCTTCACCATTCGCTAGCTTTAACAAAGGGATTTCCTCGACTAATGAATTTCTGTAAATCTGAGGATAATTTCAGGATTAAATCGCTGGGCTGAAAATCTTCTGACCGGTGGTCCTCTGAGGGGTGGGGAGTGGGCCAGGGTGGGTGGGTTGGGTGAGGGGCTATAGGGTGGTTTGTGGGCGGCTTGTTTAATGGGCGGATTGTTCCGCCCTGGCCGGTCAACCGTGCAATTAGCGATGGGCGGCGAGGGCGGGCCGGCACAGAGAGGATAATAGATATACGGGATGTTTTTCAAACGAGAGCATGATCAGAATCTGCAACCGAGTTCAATTTTCTCACGTTCCTGAAAATTAACTTGACTGCATTCCGAGACCATTCATTTCTGAGTGTGAACACTCTGATGATTTCAACATCCACGTTAATGGTATAGTATTAAAAAATATATCCTTACTAGATATTTGATAGATATTTATTATATATTTGATCAAATGAATTGGACGATTAAATATTTGTTTCATGTTTATGTGTTGTATACTTACATAGTTCCACATACAACATATCTACATATATTTAGAATATTTATTGTAAATGTCGCCGTTGTGCTGACTTCACAACTTGTTCCCTACCTACCACGTTTTTATTATGTTTCCTATTGTGATTAAATTAATTAAGAAGAACAACAACGAAGGCACGGTTTGGTTAAAACCGGTTGGTATTTTCAATAATAGTCTAAGGTGCTAAATTTTACGTTGTTTCATATTTACATCAAGAACATCCACTTTCCTGTGTTAAATAATATCTAGGTAAGCGCTAATTTTACAAACACTATCAAAATCCTTTAAATGAAACAATAAAGTCATTCATATTTTATACTTACATAAAAATCTAATAAAAACTAAAATAAAATTATGTAGAAAGGTACTGCAAATACATTTTTAAGATTGAATGTTAAATTTTACACTATTATTTTGACTGTAATTACATTTCAAAGGGTAGGTATGGATATTATATTAGTTTTCAGGGATATGAATTTGGAAGGCCTTTACTAATAAATTGAGATAAAAGGTTTTTTATAAAATTTATAAAGTTCTCATTATTCGGTCTTTACTGATTGGTTTTCAACTATTTTATTGTTAATCATGCTTCGCTCAGTAATAAAAACTAGTCTATGATTGTCACTGAAAGCTATTCTCCATTGTCATATTTTTCTTCATCTGACAGCTCCGTATCAAACGTATTCTGATAAAATCAGTATTGCCAGTAAGCCACGGCTTTACTTTAATAATCACATAGCCAGGTACCTGCGCACCGCATAAACAAGTTACGTGCTTACCCGTTTCTTGTCTAATCTAGAACTTAAATGGCTTAATATATGGGACCATGGCACAAAAAGAGTGAAAGAAAATTAAAATTTCACAACTGGAAACTTGATATTGAACTTTTCAATGAATAGTTAGATTAATCGAAGATTTTCTTCTTCATTGCCCACACTTAGCAGTACTCATTTTTTAAAACCTTTTTAAATAAAAAATATTTTTTTTACATTTTATACTTATAGATATTGTATTATTTAAACATTTTATACATGTTACTTTATACTTTTCTTTGAGTTTTTGTACTTTTATATTTTATACTTTTCTTTGAGTTGTTGTACATTTACATTTTATACTTTTCTTTCAGTTGTTGTACTTTTACATTTTATATTTTTACTTTTATTTGAGTTGTTGTACTTTTACATTTTATACTTTTACTTTTATTTGAATCGTTGTATTTTTAAATTTTATACTTGTTAATTTATACCTTTCTTTGTGTTGTTGAACTTTTACATTTTATGCTTGTTACTTAATACTTATGTTTGAGTTTTTGTACTTTCACTATTCTTACTTTTGTTGATGGCAACGTTATGCCGTTTACATGAAAAAAAATATATATTATTATCTTTAATTTATTCTATAACAAAGAAATAAAAGCGGTGATCAAATTAACTACCTATAATGAAAACGATGTCGTGCCATCGAGGTGATCATATCTGAAAAGGGCGCGTCATAAATTGACCATGTATAGATATTTTTAATTTATACATTTATTGCTATTAATTGCTCAAAAAATTGCCCTAATTATTTTGACCGACTATATTGTAAAGGCCCAAGATAACGAGAATATATTTCATAAAAATATTAACGACATGAATTTCGTAAAATTAAAACCGCAAAAGGAATTTACGACTAACTAAATTTACTCATTTAAAATTTGAAAAAGAAGAAAAATCAAATTAATTTTCAATCTTCCTGTAGGTACATAAAATCAGTGCCTTAATATCGTATAGGTACCAGATGTTTTTAGGAGGAATCGAAAGAGAGAAAATTGTAAAAACTCCGCAAGGGTAGAAAAGACACAACGATTTAATTGGGGAACCTAGGGGTGAATTGATGATCTAATGAACTAATTTTATAGGTAGCGAAGGGATCACAGATTCGATCAACCATTTTATTTTAATTGAAATAGTAGGCTTTCTTTAAATAATTGTCAGGTTTTCATTACTTATGCGTTTGGTTGGAAAAAAGTACAAATCATTGCAGAAAGAAAAAACACTTCGTCCATCAGTGGTAATAAGATACATGAGGCCTAATATTGTTTGGGCTACACACTTTTAGCAAGATTTAGTCAACTAATGTTACAGAATGAAGGAAAAAAGAAAAAATACAGACAGAACGAATTAATGGCAGAAAGTCAGTCATTTTAATTTGAGTTATTACACAACAAGAATAACGAATGAAGGTTTGGATTAAATAATTTCAAGTTAATCAAATAAGCCGTGCAGTCTTGATCTGATTCTGACAAGGTTATTAAAAAAATGTTCCATTGTCTTAGCTCCGTTCATACTTCACTTTTTTAATAAATCTCTTAGAACTGGTGACTTCCCTGAACCAAATTTTTCAAATCAATAGTATTGAAAGCACTGTTTTTTTCGCCTAAGATAACTCAAGTCTGTCCGAAAAAACCTTCCTACGGAGGGAACAAGATTTCTGAAACGGCATTTATTCCAGCCTTCCAAAATATCAAATTGACAAACTTCAATCCGTGTTTAATGCAGCGGTATGGCTCATAACCGGGGTCTCTAAAGTCTCTCTCGGAACACCTTTGTAACCATCACTGCCTCAAGTACCCTGAAAGAATCCATTACAAATTATACTGGATGGTATTTAAATCCATCATGAACGACCACAACTTACATCTCTGAATTACGCGTCCCGGAAAACACTGGTCTGAAACAGTCAACTCTTAGATGAGCAACTTTATCACCTATAGGCAGACTGATAACCTAAGCGCGAGCCAAATACTAAATTTATAGATCGCGCTTTCGGAGTATCGTATCGAGTGTAGTATTCCGGGCCGAAGGCTTGGAATAAACTCCTCCGGAACTAAGATGCACAACAAGCCCAACAGAATTCAGGTCCGAATTAAAATTTTACCTTTTTAGGCTTTTAGGCAAACCCTTAAATTAAGCATATCTGCCTGAGAGTAGCATTCTCGAATTGCCTATGATACATTCTTCATGCATTCTTGAATTACTAATCACACTTTTCTTATTGGATTTACATTATTCGAAGCCTTACTCCTTAATCGTCTCATACCGAAGAAAGAATTTCATTCAGTAAGATAACTTGTACTGTTGTACGGCCCTACATAAAATTTGCTTTTCCTCTACGAAATACCGGAAATTTATATAATAAGTACAATGCATTTTATCAATGAACATGATGCTGCGGTAGAATGTACATGTATTTTAATTGCCTGCTAATGAATTCGAAATAATTTAATTACTTAGTTTTTTGAGTGCCTCATATGATCTGCATTAAAACTAAAAAAAAGTGTTTTGGTTAACATTTTATTCTTAACACTCAATAAAACAATGAGAAAGAGGGTTTAATAAAATAGTTTATTTACAAATAAAATCCTCTAAAGCTATTTAACATTTTCTTTAGCAATAAATTCAAAGTTCTGGCTTACATTATCTACTGATAAAAACAGTTAAAATCTCACACTTTCATCTTTGAAATTTTTTTTCGACGTTAAACAATGTATTAGATTAAATGATTTGTAAAAACTATTAGCTTATAAAACTGTTAATATAAGAGCATTTTACAACATTGAAAATTTATAATGTGAACATGACTTTTAGTCAGTCAAACTTTCAAATTGATTTTTCTCAAATACAATTATCGACGGAGTATACCGACGAATTATATATGTTGCTCGGCTTGTTTTATCTGCTCTTTCAAAGGAACAGTTGTAGCAAAACCGGTTGGCGTGTTGTTAAAAAAATTATAGTTAAACTGAGATAAATTGACAGTGCTTTATTAAAAGGATGGTTAATTACTAATATCACACGAGGCTGGTATCCACACTAAATTACTAATATCACATCAGGCTGGTATCCACACTAAATTTTGGTAACATAAGTTCCCATTTAGATCGTTATTATTTTATTTTTTTATTTAGTTCTAAAATTTTACATTTTATATCTAATGTACATCACATTACATTAAGTCACACGCTTATGTAAAATTCCAATATTAATGAATACTACCAGGCCCTGCGGATGGCACTTGGTTGGGCTTCGCCCAGCTTAAGTGATACTTACAACAGTTACATTTAATAAGTAGATATTAGGTCATCACAGAGAGAGGGTGAGTATATATTGTTAAAACACGGAACAGGAATGAGTTAATGGATAATAAAATGCTCAATTTAGAATAATTTAGGCATAATAAGAATGACAGTTGTTTGAATAAATGAAATTTTACGTATTTGTGATGCATTATTAAACACTATTATTCACTACATGTCTACAACTGATATTAACTGTTACCGTATCTTATATAATTTGCTCACAGGACACTTGCAGTGTTAAATGTATTACAACCGTCAATGTCTATAAGGTAAACCAATATCGTATAGTTTGTCAAAACAATTAAAGTTAGTTATAACAAAGTTGACTGAAATAACTTTTGCGGGCTGCACTTAGTTGGGTTTCGCCCAGTTTAAGTGATGCTAACAACAGTTAACCTATAATAACCCAACCTAACCTAACATAACCTATCCTAACTTAACCCAACCGTACCTATCCTAACATAACCTAAAATAACCCAACCTAACCTAACCTATAATAACCCAACCTAACCTAACCTATCATAGCCCAACCTAACCTAATCTATAATAACCCAACCTAACCTTACCTAACCTATCATAACCCTGCCTAACCTAACCTATAATAACTCAACCTAACTTAACTTAACCTTTCCTAATCTAACCTATAATAACCCAACCTAACCTAACCTAACCTATCCTATCACAAATTAACCTATAATAACCCAACCTCACCTAACCTGACCTAGTCTAACCATTCTTATCCTATCCTAACCTAACCTATAATAACCCAACCTAACCGAACCTAAAATCAAAACGCTTTATTTATTTATTTAATCGTATCAATTAATTTATTAAATCGTCTTTAAGCGTGGCCAGATCCTAAATAATTTCCCTAATGGGTAAAGGTAAATTCTGTCAAAATGGTGCGAAATTATTATTAACGTAAATAATATTAAATATCAATATTTTTAAAAATCGTTAATGCGTTGTTTATTGTCATCAAGTTGAATCAAATGTTTGTTTTTTTTTAATAGATGAAATTGTACGTATTTTTTATGGATTATTTCAAATGAAATTATTCACTATTACGCCGCCAGAAGTGCGCTCTGTAGGCCAATAGGGAAACTACTCCAGCGGCCGGTAAAGGAGGGATTGACATTTTCAAGGAACCCTAGAATGCGTGATAGTTTTGCTATGGAGGCTATGCGGAATTTACCAGAAACATAAGTTTTGAATTCGACCAATCAGAGGGCTGAAACCGTCCAGACTCTGGCGTTAATAATACTATCAGATTTTTTATGTGTATTGCGAGATAAGCATTTTTCATTCATTTCAATAATATAATAGTTATTTTTCACAATTAAGACTAGCACGTTATACCTATGGCAACCTCTAAACTCTGTTCTATCCTTATTTTCTTTTTGCATTAATAAACTAACGAAAACCTTTTTTTTTTTATTTCGTCGACATGAAACAAAGATTAAAAAAAAAAATCAGTACAGCGTAAAGGCAGGGGAATTATGTCCCCACTCAGTTGGGCAGTGTTGTGAGGCGGGTAAGAAAGGAGCTATAGGAAGGGATTTATTAATGTGGGTCTTGAAGAGGTCCGGATTACATGAAGGAGGAAAAACAGATGCTGGTAGCTCGTTCCACATACGAGCCGACTTACAAAAAAGAGTCGAGGAAACGGTCCGTTCTCATGAATCCAACATCAACTGTGAACTCGTGTCTGTTGAGTTGAAGCACGTGAACCGGTGCACCGGAGATCAATACTGCTAGCTCCTTAGAGTATGTTTTATGAAAATACCTATAGAACAGACTCAGCATGCCCACATTACATCTTTGAATTACAGTTGATATTCAATCAGATGGACCGCCCTCCTTTGCACAGAATCAAGTAGGTTTATTAAGTATTGTGAGGCTCCAGCCCAGCGGTGGCTGCAAAATTCAATTACTGGGCCTACTGGAGATTTGTATAGCTATCCCTATATAAGATGCCCAGTTTTTTGGAAGCCAGATTAATAAATTGCTATAAACGGTTTCCTCTTATTGTGCAATCCTTTTTTCCGAGACTATTCTTCAATATCGTCTTAAAACTTTATGGAATTGAAGTCAGGACAGTTTTCTGGACATTTCAATATATTGTTTAGCTGGATTATATGTATTATTATAGTTGCGCTGAGCATTTACATGTATTTTAATTTTTAGGATACACCCATCGTTAATACGTACCTAATTGAAATTAATTACATTGTTATTTTCGACGATAAATGGTTAGACCTGAAGTCTTGTTGGCACGCCGGTAGTAGTTGTTGTTAGGTGAAGTACCCGTCCACGTCAAAGGGAAGATTAATAAAACTGTCAGCGGAACTCGAGTAGTGAGCTGCCGCGCCCGGAGTGCAGAAGCTTACACTGCGCTGATTTGAACTTAAGTGCGAGGATATTTTGACGCGGATAAACCGTCCCGACACCTCCACTTGACGGGGGTGTTTTGGTACATCGAAATGTAGCCTTATTTGAAACGAGGCCGTATCTGGTAATTTAGGAAAACTGTTTTCGTATTATTATGCTGAATATTGCAAACAAAAAACCTACCCAAAATTCAGCCTAAATTGGATTACATACACATTTTAAATCAGCTCTTCTTAAATAAATGCAATAAGCACGTAATCCCATCGCCGTACTAAAATTAGAAATGGTTTATCGGCGTATTGTTTGATGTTGTATTTAAGTATTTTCGTGTCATTGATACAACACCAGCCCTCTAATGATTAGGCTGTAGTTGCTACAAATCTATGGATGAACACGATAAATCTGCTGATAATTGCCGCAAATCTATGGGCTAGTACCACAACTCCATAGATGAAATCTATAACACAATCCTATGGATGAACGTCATAAATCTATTGATGAGTGCCACAAATATTAAGAAATGAAGTAAAATATTAACACGTAAAAAGATTCAATGGCGGAAAGTCAGTAATTTCAATTTGTGATGTGTGTTAATATAATGGGGCTTTTATTGTGTTATACCTCTAGGGATGACATTAATTGTTTTTATTTTTTTATTTTATTTATTTTTTTTTTTTTTATTTTTTTTTATTTTTTTTTTATTTTTATTTATTACTTGTAAATTATTTAACATTATAAATGATAACAATATGAAGACAGATACATAATTTTTTCGTTTTTTATTCTACTACTCCATAAGTTGAGCTCAAGGAGCTCGTGTTTATGGGAGGAGTATTTACATTTAGTTCTAATGATTTTTTAAACAATAATCCATAACTTTTGATATAAATACAAACATAATATTAACATAGGTATACAAATTAGAAAAGTGTCTTTTTAAGGATAATTAAAATAATATATCTTCTTACAGATTAAGAAAGCGTGAGGAAATTAAGGGTACAATATATCAGGTAAACAAATTAGAAAAATAGTTTTTTAACGACAATTAAATTAATATATATTTTTGTACAAATTGAGTAAGAAAATTAGGGGTACAATATATCAGTATCCAATTTTAGGGACTTAATTAACTTTTTGAATTGTTCATAATTCACAGTTTCGGTTACACTAATTTTATTTTTGGACAATAATATATTGTACCATCTTACACCTAAATATGAATAGTGGTGCTGAGCCGTGGTCGTTCTAAGCATAGGAATGGCTATTAAGCCATTAGTTTTGAATCTATTGCTTATGCTATCTGAGGGGTGAATTTTATAAATAAAATATTCTTTATAAATTTGATATAAGGCGATTCTCTTATACAATTCTGTGATAGATGGTACATTAAATTCCCGAAATATTTCTAAAGTAGGGGAGTCATATGGTTTCCTAAGGATGATTTTTATAATTATTCTTTGAATTGTAATTATGGGCTGTAAAGAAGCCTTAAAAGCCCCTCCCCACCCGATAATCCCGTACTGCAATATGGACTGAATTAATGCATAATAGACAATTTTGATAGTTTTCTTATTTAAAATATTTCGTATATTATAGAAAATATAGATAAGTTTTCTTATTCTTTCAACAGTGAGATTAATGTGGTCTTTCCATTTAACATTTTTATCTATTAAGATACCAAGATATTTTATATTAGATTTATGATTTAGTTTCGCGCAGTCCGTATTACATGTACCGTTATTTACACAATTTTTAGAATGAATTGTTATGTTAATTTGGTTATTTGGCACATCTTCTTGTAGAGTGAAAGGTATACAATATGTTTTTTCTGTGTTGAGTGATAATAAATTGTCTTCGAACCAATTTTTTATAACCTTCATATCTTGATTGGCTGCATTGGTAATTTCGTTCCATGTCTTTTTTTCGATAATTATTGCAGTGTCGTCAGCAAAGGATATAAGTTTTCCATTAAGTGATAATTTAAACATATGGTTAACGTAAATTATAAATAAAATTGGTCCAATAACAGTCCCTTGGGGAATTCCAAATTCTAAAGTTTCATCCACGCTTAGTGAGTTATTTAATTTTACTTTTTGGTTTCTTTGAGTTAGATAGCTTTTCAGCCAATACCTTACCTTACCAATAATACCGATATCATTTAATTTATTTATTAGTTTTGTATGGGAGATACTATCAAAAGCCTTACGTAAATCAATGAAAATGCCAAGGCATTTATTTTTTTTATCTAATGCACGGTATATAGTTGAAGTAAGTTCTGCAATGGCATCATGAGTGCCTAGTTTCTCTCTAAATCCAAATTGGCTAGGACTAATTATTTTATTATTTTCAATATAGTACAAAAGTTGCTTTTTTACGATCTTTTCGAAAATTTTTGCAATGTTTGAGACAAGAGATATTGGTCGATAATTTGATATTTCTTCAGGGTTGCCAGATTTAAAAACAGGTGTTACAATAGATTTTTTATAAACGGAGGGGAATATTCCACTATTTAAACTAATATTTACAATGTGTGTAATTGGAATGCTTAATAATTCATTATAATTTTTCAATATTTCTACTGTGACTCCATCAAACCCTGGTGCCGATGCACCTTTTAATTCACTAATAATATTTTTTATGTCATCTGTTGTTACCGGTTTGAAAACTGACAGATTATTTTGTTTAAGGCAGTCCTTTTCGAAATTATCTATTTTATAATTTTCATCGATCCGTGTAGCTAAATTTTGACCGACGTTAGCGAAATATTTATTGAAGGCATTAGCACATTTTGTCGGTTCCTTTAAGGCATTAATAGAATTTTTTCCGATATTAATTTTTTTAATTTGAGTTTTTTTGTTTTTTCTACTATTTATACACGATTAAGCCATGTGAAATCCATGGTTTTATTTTTTTGAATTTTGATTTAATTTTTATAGTTTTAACATCTGTTGATGCTGTAATATAATTGCATAGAATATTATCAAAAATATTTGCGCATGTTTCAGCACAGGTTGATTCTAATACGGAACGCCATGTTTCTGTTTTTATTTTTAGGCTTAATTTATGATGGTTTAGTGACTTTTTTGTAAAAGTATTGCATTATGAATCAATATGATTATTAATATTAAGTTTTTGTATATAGATGCAAGTGTGATGATCAGTAATATTATTTTTTAATATTATCGTATGTAATTTGTTGGTATCTTTAGTGTTACTCCAAATGTGATCGATACAAGATGGACGTTGACCCGTAATTTCTCTAGTATATTTTTTTATACATAATATAAAATTCATTTCCGACATAAAATTGATAAATTCAGTTTTTATTTTGTTACTATTTTCATTTGAAACATCTATGTTGAAATCGCCGATTATTGTTATGTTCTGTTTATTTTTTTTTGATAATATAATGCTTCTTAATTCATCCATAAATGTATACTCGTTTGATCCGTGTGTTCGGTAAATTGCAATAATATTAAAACATATTTTATTTACATTTAGATTAATATCTAAGCAATTAACTCGCTGCATAGGTACTTCTTCCACTGCGATGTTTGAATAACAAGATTTAACAAATACAACAATACCACTATTTCTATTAATAGCACAAGATGTTACGAAGTAGCTATATTCTGGAATGCAAAATTTATTGTATTCGTTGGTGAATGCTTCAGTTAACACTATGACTTCCGGTTTATGATTTAGTAAATTAATTGAGAGTAAAAATTCATTGAAATTTTGTTTCATCGATCTGATATTCAAATGGAGTACTGAGAATGAATTTGATATTTTATCCACGACTTTATTACAATCATTTAAAGTGTGACAAATATATTCCGAAATATTAAGAGTTTTATCTAATTCCTCAGTGAAGAAATCATTCATTTTTAAAGAAATAAATATACGAAATACAACTCACTCATATTCAATTCGCATTTGGGCATTTTGTATCATTTTTTTGCGGAATTCACATAAGTGACTGTTGGCAGCGTGATCATTTTGATACCCCTTTCTGTTAGTGCAGTTGGATTGTCTTAAGTCTTAAGATGCCGAAATGTTGTTTTCAACTAAAAATAACTAATTTAAAAATTAAAATAGAATCTGGTTTCTTTGAGATTAGCTGATTTTTAAGGAACAAGGTTCTATCTTGATTTTTTTTTTGTTTGAAATGAATGAAGCACGAAGAAAAATCTTTTTTTTTTGTATTTGATTGGGTTCCTGCATCTTATGTATTAGACTAGGTGTTTTCAAGATCAAATTTGTGTGTAATTCTTGCAGAAAAAATATCATGATGACTTGAAAATTTACAGAGAAAATAATGAACATCAAGAGAGTTTGAATTATTGTGCGTACTGCTGCAGAAATAACAAGAAAATATATTAAAATGGTTATATGATTGCGAAAGTTATCCTGATGGGATCTATTTCTATTTACTTGAACAATAGTAACAAATGGACCTGATATTACAAGAAGATGTTCAAAAATTAACCACGCCTTAATAACACCTACCGGATCTAGGTCTTTTTGTCATAAAGGCAATTCATATGAAGTGATAAGTTTGTTTTTATCTCAACAAAGAATGTACAGATCTAAACATTTACTGGAAGGGTTGTCGTCGGTATATATATATATATATATAACATCTTGAAGGTGACTAATATCAAAGATCTCTCACATGAGAGTTGGGCATCCTACATTGAAGATATCGTATTCACACAATCGTTTGACAATGCTGATGTTAACGTAAAAATAGTAGGTGGCCTAAACACATTTCATGCCGTGGAAAGAACTAAGTGCATAGTGCATCCACTCCACCTTACAAAGTTAAAACAACTTTAAACGTAGCTCATCCGCGGTGTGAACGTTTTGGGAATCAAAAAAACATTCGATAACGAAGCTATGTGAAGTGAAAAAAGAGTAGTTTGAAAGATATATATATATATATGTACGAGTATACAATATTGTAAAAATATACTGTCAAATTACCCATGTGGTAACTCATCAAATACATATTTGTTTCTTTCTTTTTGAAATATTTTGTGTGTATGGAGTATGACTTTATGTTTGCGATTACTCTATGTTTCTTTCACTCAAATGTAAATCGTCAACCTCGATACAAGCTTAGTTCTAGTGAGGTTGATTTTTATGAGAAAAACATGACTTATGTTTAGTGAGATGCAATAAATAAATCAATAAAGATGCCAGTCACTATGCGTGCTGCGGATGGATTAAGACAGGTTTAGAGTATAAAGGATATAAGTCAGCAATGTGACACATCGTTTAAAAGCTTATTACATTTGCCAAATATTTTGTATAAAACATTTTTTCATTTTCCCTCGGACAAAAAAAAAATAACATTCTCATAGTTATTGGCCGAACTATTGGAGATAGCAAAAAGTTTTATATGAAATGTTTTTGGTCGTTTTATAAAAAATTCATAATGAAGTTTTTTTTCTTATTTATGTTTAGCTTAGGAGATATAATGGCTTTAGTAGAACCCAACAATTCTAATATTTGAGGGGGCATAGGGGGGAAGCAAGCGAAGGAGGAGTGGGAACTTTTGTGAAAATACCCCCTGTATTTTATATATACCACATTTTTTAACTTTTCTGCATTGAAAGCGGTCTGTGCAAATGCATTCCAAATGGTTGAGTTAAGTTCTAACGAATTACTAATCTTAATATACGAAAATTCAGTCTGCTTATGTTTGTGCTCACAAAACTCGACAAAATAAGTAGTTCAACGTTCACTCCTGCTCACTAGTAATATATATATAAATTACCCGCTTCGGAAAAGTCTTTGTCTAGTGAGACGGACATAGACTAAATTAGAATAGACACGGCATATCCATTGAAAAATAACCCCAACACAATTTTTGTTTGGTTCACGTGCACATTTATGAAAAGGTCCACGCATTATGTCGCAATGCGAAATGGACACTGTGAATTGCGTTTTGCCTTTTGTTGGTCTAGAGTTTATTATTTTGCTTCCCAGTTATGGCTGGGCAAGTTCATTTTTTCCATCACAAAAATAACCCAGTTCCAAATATTTTAGATTGTACCTACCGCGGACTTTATTTAAGAAAATTTAATCAGCTATCTGAATACAAAAAAATATAAGTACCTTACAGATAGTTTGAAGGCAGCGCATTAACTAATATCAGAAATTAATAGAATTTCACTATCGATAAGTAAATTTTCTGACGTCATCTTTCAAACTACTCACAACTATGACGGCATGCAGTGTGTTATACCTACACTTTTAACGAATACATATAAATAATACGACATGGCACGAGCCTGGCACATGATAATTATTAACGTGTTGGTTAAAATCACGCGTTTTTACTTGATACGCGCAAAAAACTTTAGAAGTATGGGTTATTTATTTGGGCTCGTCTCTAATTCAGGGTTGAATTAAGTCCACAATTATTTGCGTGTTAAATTTTAATATGTTTTGTGAGTACTATGTTAATTACATTTTTCTTTTTATTGAAAAAATTTATATTACAAAGTATATATATATATTACTTACCTTTTTTATTATGTATTGCGAAATTTTTTAAATGTTACCTTAATCAGCGCAACAGCTATTAGCGACAAGCGATGTTGTATAATAACAATAATGTGTTGTTTTTGTCATATTTATTTGTATAATTATAACTATTGCTGTAGAGGTGACGAAGGTGGTGGAAGATATGTTCATGTAGGTTTAAAATGTAAGGAATAGGAATATTTTTTTTCTATATACTTTCCGATAATTATTCTTAAAATGTCTTATTTTCGCTTAGGTTTCCCCACAAACCGAGAAAAAATTGAGAAATGGATATAAACAATCCGGATTCAATTATGTGAAAATAACTGGCTAATACTTTTTATAAATTGTATATTTACAAATACGGAAAATAAGAGTATTTGCTAATTTATTTTTTAAATCACAGATTGCAGGCCTTTAACGAATGAATGAACAGGTTTCTGGTTGAACTTTTATTAAATTTCTAATGCATTAATTATCACGATGTTGGAACAGAGTTTTTTCTAATTTATTTAAAAAAGGGATTGCAGGCCCTTAACGAATGAATTAACTGGTTTCCTGTTAAATTTTTAGTAAATTTCGAATACATTAATTATCACGATATCGAAACACGTTGACCGTACCATTATCAGGAAACCATGTGTGCTCAAATAATTTTCATCCCAAACGTTTAGACTGCAATTTCCTTCAGGTCCTTTATAATCTTTGAGCATGCTGTGTGGAGGAGAGAATGTAATATACCCACAAATTAGGTATCGTTGCTTAATCTGAGAAAGGTAATTTTAATTACTGGTTGTTATTGTCTAGCTTTGATTAAGCACCATCTATAAATTTCACAAAAATGGCACTACAAAAATAAACCGAATACGCTCTGAAATCTTATGACATTACAGCAGTTAATATACGAAATAAATGTTGATCCTACCCGATCGGAATGCGTTTGACAAGGTTGTTGGCGGTTGACTCCAATCCTTGGGAAGGAAGGTACAATCATATTTTTTTTCTGTAGATATGTACAGTTGTGCCTATATTCGAAAAAAGGAGACAAACACAACAACAAAAAACACAATGTAAAAGCTTTTTTAATGAGCATAAATAAATTGATATTATTACCATGTAACCCGCACCCTCCTTTGTCCCACTTCACCACACCCTCTCTGAAGCTCTGTCCTCGTCTATTATGATTTTTCTGGCTTTATTTTAATTTTATATTTTATACCTTATTAATGTTTGAACCTAGAATAGTTTTTTATAATACTGTTTTATAAACCTAACAAAGTGGTTAAAAACAAAATAACTTTTCATTAGATTAAAATGTCAAGCCACAAAGTAAACTTTTTTTTGATAATTATATACTATTTTATATACATAATTTTGTAAATTCATAAAACTTCTGCTCAATAGTAAATATGTGTACGTTTCCCGTTTTGATTCAATATGTAGTGTACGGAATCCAAAACTAAAAATGTGAAAATAAAAATCATTTTGTGTTATTTATTAGTCCTTTACCTGATTCCAAACCTGGTTTAGCAAAAAAATGTTGGTTTGGTGACGGCTTTGTATTCAAATTACAACAACACCTCGGTAACAAAATTAACGCTGTTCCTTGGTTTCGCTTACGAGTTTGAACGCTTGTACAAGAAGTTTAAACAGAGTTGTTTTGTTAAGTTCGTCTCCATATTTGTGACGTACGATAATTGGTGTCATTTTTAAAATAAATTTAACTAGACAGGGCCATATAATGCATCAATGGAGACGGAGAAAAGTGAAATAAATAAATATTATAAAAAAATAAACGCCTAAGGGGCCGGCATCGAAATTAAGTTAAAATTGAACTACCTGAAAAGTGAGAGAATAATCCCAGTAATTATTTTATCTCGGCCATTTGTACATCCAAATTTACAAATGTTCAACTTATATTTTCTTTTGATTAATATGGCTCCTTCAATCCAGTTTGAATCTACTAATTTCCGTCAGCGAAATATATAGTTAACAATTCTCGAATGTGTAAATTCTCGAACAAAATGAACTAGTCAATTGGAAGGCTCTAAAATCCGATGGTGGTTCGTTAGCGTTGTGGGATGAATTTATGGAGGACTTGAATATTGTTTTGTGGAAAACAATATCCCCGGCGGGGTTCATTTGATCAGAATACCTAAAGAGATTGGCGCAGAATTGGCGGCAAATGACGCATATCAATCAAGTTACTGGCTTCTACTAAATCATACCCTCGGGAAGATGCCTCGGTTACTGTTGGAAATTAAAAAAAATACCAGTTATCAAAATATATTTTTTTATGTTCACATATTTTTTTCAGTGCTTGCATTTTATTATAAACACTATTTTATCAAAAAGGATCGATGTGTTTCAAAATTTTAATAAGGTTAAGGATAAACGTATAATGAAAATTAAAAAATTAAAAATGTACAAACAAGTAAAGACAAATAAGTACTACTAGACAAAAATATTACAATGAGCTTAACATATTATTCTGAAACCAAATTAGAAAAACTACAACATTTTTTATAATCAATAAGGTAACATACTCAGAACATTTTTGTTACTATTCTGAAACCATGAGCTTAATAAATATAAAATTAAAGTAGAACATATTTCACATGCTTGAAAAGTGCGTATTTTGTCACTGGAAACATGCTGTGGATGGTCAATTAATTATTTACAATGAGCCCCTACATTATATTTCAGCCATTACAAACTGGTGAAGTAAAGCTATTAACATCAAATATTTAAACGACAACACTGTGATGTATAATACATATACTAGATGAACCCTCACAAACAAATAATGTTCCAATTAGACCAATAGGGGTATTTTTCACGTCGACATAGAATTTTGTTGAATTCTGCTGCAAACTTATCTTGTGCAATTAAGTATACTCATCGCATTAACAGAAAGTAATGTTTATGAAAAACTATCAGTAAAGAACATCGAATTAAGGTGGTTAAAGACATAATGTTCGAGTGCCTAGGTCTAGAACAGTGGTGGGGAACCTGCGGCTCGCGAGGCTTTTTGGTGCGGCCCGCGAGCATTTTTGGTGCGGCCTGCTGACCACCAAAAAAGAATATTAAAAAAATACTTTCAGAACGCGAGAGCGGTTTTCTTTCATTGTGTTCTAGATACAATTTAAACACATTACAAAATCCAGAGAAAGGTGTAACATAGCTAACAGGTACTTATGTATTCATCAACCTTACTCGAAAGCAGTTTAAACACAAATACATAGGCGATTCAACAAGGCTCTTTAAGCTATTATTATTTTACTAATAATAAATTAAATATGTACTACGTTTTAAAATTCTAATTGAAGACTATGTGCTGTAGAAATCGGAGGAAACCATTTTTGTATTCCGGGAAAAGTTTTAATAATTATAGGACGTGCACATAGATTTATGTTTAAATTAAAACCAGATTTGTGTTCAGAATGTAAAGTTAAAATAACAGTTTTGTGAATCCATCTGCAGACGTATTTTGAAGGAAACCACTGTCCTATTTAAAATGCAGTTAAAATCTTGATGCCGACTATGTGCTGCAATAATAAGAAGAAACCATCTTCGCGTTCTGAGTGTAGATTAAATTAAAGTTAAAGTTGGGAACTCGCACTAACTCCTTAGTTAAAACCAGTTTTGTGATCAGAATATAACACAAAACTCTAGTTATGGATTACCTGCTGACGGATTTTGAATAATAAAATGATCGTGTTCGAACACAGTTAAAAATGTATTTCAAAAATCGGAGGTAACTTTTTCATGTGCTGGGTGTAGTTTTAAATAAAATTGGGAACTCACACAAAGATTAACATAAGCTGCATTTGAAAACCATTTGCTTGTTCCGTGAGTAACAACAGTTCATAGTAACAATAGTGCGTGATACGCAGAATTATTTTTTTTAAGTCCACTGTCAACAAAATCTAAATGCGCCCCACGAGTGATACTACGAACATTCAAATCAACCCCGGTGGCGAAAAGGTTCACCATCCCTGGTCTAGAGTCTTGACTGCCAAAAGGGGTTTCTCAAAAAACGTCAGTAGAATCCTATTATGCAACCGAAATAAATTGATTGCGTACTAATGCTAATTAGTTACGTTGCTATTATTTTTTTGTTAGACAAAAGAAACCTCAGTCGCCACGGTTTAAAAGAAGGCATATAAATATTATATTATTATAACGACACGTTGTGAGGCGCACTAAAGAAGGTATTTTTATTGATATTTTGTAAACTGATGCCGGTCATGAAGAGGCCTGCAATAACTAAACGAACAAAACCAATGCATTTTTATAGCGCACTAACTCACCGCCTCTGCATTACGGAAGATAATATTTTTCCGAAAGGTATTTTGATGTTCGAAATCTCTCAACGTTAGAGGACCAAAACACTTTATTTTATTAATACTGTTTACTCCGATGCCCGAAACAGATATTTTTATTTTATTCTGTATTGTTTCCTTGAGTTGGTTTTGCTTAGGGTTTGGTGTTATTATAATTGGCAATAAAGTGGTTTTTTCTTCAGTCTCATTTTCTTGGTTATAAGTGTTTTTTTTTATTTTGTTTCCGTGTCCATCGACAAATATTTTCAATTTGAGATTATTTTATTGGATATTTCTATTTTAATTATGTGAAATTAATTTTTAATTTCTATTTTAGTTATATGAAAGTAGTTTTGCATCTAAGAAGAAGAATTTTCTACTTTAGTTTTTATGGTTTTTCTTGTTTGGCTATCTTAAAAAAATATGATGATTTCGACTATTTCTCGTAACTTAACGGGTCTCGTAACCTGTTCATACATTGAAAATCCTTGCGAACAACATAGCAAACATAACAGGTAACAGATAACAGGTAACAGATAACAAGTAACAGATTACAGGTAACAGATAACAGGTAACAGATAACAAGTAACAGATTACAGGTAACGGATAACAGGTAACAGGCAACAAACAACAGGTAACAGATAACATGTAACAGATAACAGGTAACAGATGACAGGTAACAGGCAACAGATAACAGGTAACTAGGCAACATTTTCAACAAACAAACAAACCGTAATCTGATCTGGAAATCTAATTATAAAAATTTCCTCTATAAATATATTTTTTCCGGTTTTCTAGGAATTCACCGACACACAAACCTTCTCAAGTTGGTACTGGGAAAGACTAAATGACAGAGAAGGTTATTCTGAAATTTCAGCCAATCCTTAAATCTTTTCGTAACCCTATACTTAACCATATTAATTTGTTCGGCTTCTTAGATGGAAACTTCTTTCCGAGAAAATTGTAATCTTAAAGCCTGCCGTCTCAAGGTAGTATTACTATTATAATAAAGTCTGAATTCAGATTTTAGCTGATTTTTTTTTTCACAATATAAAATAAAATTTCGATAAATATCTTGAACACCGCTCCAGGTGTATCCATTTCAGTGGCACTCTCCAAACACTTCTGTTCGCTAACACATAAAAACCAGTGAACCATCACGGAAACATGGATAAATGAAAAAATAGAGACATCCTAAGAAAATACGACGTATAAGACGTCTCAGGGTATTATAAGCTTCTACATCACCAAGTCAGAAGCTTTCTCTTTTCTTATGAATATTGGATTAGGGAAAATTTATGCTAATTGCTTAATCCTACTTGGTCCATAATAAATAGCCTGCTTAAACAACGCGGTGTGTGGGTGTCTCCTAACAAGTATGTGCAAACGAACATAGGAAGAGCGCACATAATATAATAGGCAGTGTATTCGGATTTTGAAATACATTTCGGTTTAGCTTCACAAATAATAATACAATTTAATATTTTCTTTTGGTACTTGTAAGACTTTAAAAAATGTGGTATTTCTGAATTTTCTAATCAACTAATAACAAAACAAAATACACGGAGGGTTAAGATAATATAAGACAATTAAAATAATAAGGAACTTCAGTGAAAAACATTCTTACTTTTAAAAAATAAATTCATCTTGATCAACTAATATTGATTCCGAATTATATATTATTATACACGTATAATTTATATATATCGTTATTTAAAAACGAATAAAATATAATCACATTAAAACAAACTGTTTGATTGGCATATCTAAGACCAGGAATACATGTCCGATTTTGCTTTCCAAATATCTGATCAGACTCTCGGATCGGACGAACCAACAACACGTCCGATTCTCGTGTCCAATTTTTTTTAATCTCAAGGGTTTCCGATATATCCAGCAAAATAGTACAATCATTACAAAATATAATCTATGGCGCAACGTATTTATTTTTTCATTTAAAAGTCACTCATAGGCAAAGTCCTATATTTCCCACTCATGGTACTTCTTTAACCTTACGTTACACAGGCATTGATTCTTATTTAATAAACAAAATTAATTTTTCACGGCCTCCGTGGTCGAGGTAAGGCTCGAGGAAAAAAATATTTTATTAATTTGTGTTATTTTACAACTTACTTATATATAATAATATAAAAATACATTTGCGGCAGGTGCCAGAGTGAAAGATACTCCTTGTATGCCCCTGACCACCATTAAGAATTGTAAATTTGCTTGAAATGGCTTTGGCCTTGTTTGGTGAACAGATCTGAATAGCATAGAACTTCCCTACCTGTATTTTCCCATCCCCTTCCACTCCCCACAAACTTCAGTCTCAGAACATATACCAATTATCTCTTTGGCTCCGGACGGTTGGGGGTAGTTGGGCCTCTTGTGCGGTTTCATTTATAAACTCCGTTTCAAATTTAATTTTCTCTTTTACATACCTATTCAATATTATAAGTATTTAATTTGTAAATTAATAATTGTTTCGTCTTTTAAAGAAGTTATCAAGTTTAATAATGCTTTCATAAGACGAAATAGCTGTCACACGTAATAATAATTACACAACAGAACCTATTTATAAATAAATAATTGTTTTTAATGAATAAATAATAATATATTATGACAAAGGGTTTGATACTTTTGTACAACAGTGAGAAGTAGTTAGGTCAATACTCATTTGCAAACTGACGAGTCGGAAGAAGTTCTATGGAAAAGTAGATACTGCGTGCATTCAGACAATCGGATCGGTAATAAAATCGGCGACCGTCCGATCGGATGTGTATGGACTGTTTCAACAAATGTATGGCGCGAAGGTACCGATAGTCGGTTCGGATAGTTATCAGACTAGACCAGTCATACTCAACCTGCGGCCCGCCAAGCTATTTTGTGCGGCCCTCAATACATTTAATATCAGGAACATGATTTAAAAAATCTGGCATTCTATATCAGGTTAATTTGAGATTAATCAATAGTACAGAAATTGAAACCCGAAGAACATTGAAGATTTTTTGAAACTTATTCGTATGAAAAATCAAACCAGAGGCACGGACTATCTCAATACTATCAGTACATTTCTGGAAAACAATAATTTTGATATTAAAAAAATTGGTTTGTGTATGCACGGATGGATGCCCTTCAATGATCGGATCCAAAAAAAGATTTGTTGCCTTATTGAAAGAGAAATATAAATTAACAAATCTCTTATCTTTCCACTGTATCATACACCAAGAGAACTTATCAGCACGTATCTCCATTGCCGAAATAGACGCCGTGATGAAGACTGCAATAAGTATAGTTAATTATATTAGAGCCCAAGAACTGAACCACAGGAAGTTTAAAAGTCTTTTAGAAGAATTAAACAGTAACTAAACTGACATCCTTTTACATACCTCGGTGAGATGGCTAAGCCGAGGTAAAGTTCTGGAACGGTTCCAACTGTTATAAAAGCTAAACAATATGGTATACATGTTTCTGAAGAAAACTATAAGATATTTTAAAATTATTTAGCTGCCTTAGCTAAGGAAGTTAAGAGCAGATTTCAGGACTTACGTAGTATCAAGAATTGTTTGTTACTTATAGAAAATCCCTGGCACCTAGAAACAGCAACTTTAACACACTTAGCCACATTGGGATATGATTATGTAGTGCTTTTTGATGAATTTATCGAATTTAAGAACAATACTAATCTGAAAGCTATTTTTGAAGAAAAAGGAGAGGGGAAGGAGTACATCCATTTTTGGGAATTAGTTCCTGAAAAATACAAGACTGCCAAAAATTGTGCCTGCCTGCTCCTCACATTGTTTGCATCAACATATCTTTGTGAGTCATCATATTCCAAAATGAAATATGCAAAAAACGTATACAGGAATCGACTTACTGTTTCTCACCTTGATGACGTATTGAGGGTAGCATGCAGCAATTATATACCCGATTAGTATAAAATTGTTGAAAATTTATCCCAATGTCAAAAATCACAATAATTTCAAGATAAACGCTTGGATACATGTTACTTTTGAGTTTTATTTTTTCACTATTTAATTTTTAACGATGGGTATGCTGATAAGTGATATGTACTATTATTATTCTGTTTTGGTTATATTATTATAAATCTCAAATGGTTTTCCAAAAAAACGGGGGTGGTGGGTTTCATGATATTTTTTGTCATACCAGTATAGTGTTGCGGCCCGCGTAGCTTTAAAAACATATAAATGTGGCCCGCAGAAGAAAAAGGTTGAGTATCATTGGACTAGACGATGGAACTAGGATGGAAAAATGGAAGAAAAGAGGGAATTCGTGAGTCTCCAGAGGAAGTGCTTCGTACTTGAATTTGAGCAGAAGCAAGAGCTGAACAGGCTGGAGCAAGAGCGGATCAGGCAGGAGCAAGAGCTGATCGAGCTTCAAAAAGAACATTTAAAATTAAAAATTAAAAAATTGCAAGGGTAAAATAGACGTTGTTCAGCTTTTGCTTCTGCTCAAAATCAAGTAACAACCACTTCCTCTGGAGACTCAGGAATTCCCTCTTTGGGGTGGATTATTGTATGAATGTTACCATTTCCCTGTGTTCAAACATTTTAAATAACTTGAAATAAGGACAGTAAACAAAAAATATTATTCATTGTGAATTTATTAATCTTAAATTTAGAGCATAGACTGATAACGGATAATGTTTTACAAACAATAATAAAAATAACAAATTATGTTGTTGTGTATTAATTATTTAATATGTTATAAACATTTAACTAATGTTTCATTCATTTGTATTGAACAGAATTTGTTACAGACGAACAGTGCTCAAACTAGATAACCAAATAACATTTTAAATAACTTGAAATAAGGACAGTAAACAAAAATATTATTCATTGTGAATTTATTAATCTTAAATTTAGAGCATAGACTGATAACGGATAATGTTTTACAAACAATTTGTAATAATAACAAATTATGTTGTTGTGTATTAATTATTTAATATGTTATAAACATTTAACTTATGTTTCATTCATTTGTATTGAACAGAATTTGTTACAGACGAACAGTGTTCAAACTAGATAACCAAATAACATTTTAAATAACTTGAAATAAGGACAGTAAACAAAAAATATTATTCATTGTGAATTTATTAATCTTAAATTTAGAGCATAGACTGATAACGGATAATGTTTTACAAACAATTTATAATAATAACAAATTATGTTGTTGTTTATTAATTATTTAAAATGTTATAAACATTTTACTTATGTTTCATTCATTTGTATTGAACAGAATTTGTTACAGTCGAACAATGTAGAACTAGGGAGATCCTGTTTTAGTATAATATTACAATACAATATATTTATAAGGTAGAAAATAAAATAAAGACTGAACAATAATATATATTTTTATAAATGAATGTTTTTTTCATTTGCAATAAAAATTTTAGAAAACACCTGTATTTTTATTTTCTTCTGTAGTTAACATTTTGAACAGGAATATTAAGCTTATAATTTCCAAGATTTGTTCTCTCAACGCAGAGGCATAAACACACACATCCCAGCAGTAAACCTTTACAACGAATCCCAAGTTCGCAGCAGAAATGTAAAGTATGTTCCCTGTACTGCGGAGGAAAATCTATCTGTCTATGGAACGCACCACTACTATTATAGTGGCAATTGACACCCTTTTAATTATTCAGAGGAACATGATTATTTAACATGGGAGTAAAATAATCCAAGATGAGATGTCTCCTTGGATTATTGACTGCATCATCAGGTTGAATTATTTGTTCCTCTATCACGTCAAATTCTTGTTCTCTATCTAACTGAAAGGGCTCATCGTTCATTCTCACTGCCACATTGTGCAACACAGCACATGCCACTATAATATAGCTGTGGTGCGTTCCATAGACAGTGTTATTTTCCTCCGCAGTACAGGGAACCTACTTTTCAAAACCCCAAAACACCGCTCTACAACATTTCTGCTGCGAATTTGGGATTCGTTGTAAAGGTTTTCCGCTGGGGTGTTTGTTCGTGCCAGAGGTGTAAACAAATAAAGCGTATTTTGATAGCCACTGTCACCTAACAGAACACCGTTGCCGAACTCGCCATTTTCAAATCTCGCCTTTATGAGGGAATTATTAAAAATAGTTTGATCATGGCTGGATCCAGGCCAACGGGCTACAATGTCTCTTATCATTAACTCTGCATCACAGATGACTTGCACATTCATGGAGAAAACACCTTTTCTATTGCGGTACACCTCAGCATTTTCTCCATCTGAAACAAAGGAAAATATTTTGACTTAGGGAAATGGCTGTTGTAATTGTACAGGTACATGGTGAGAATCCTTTCATGTCGAATCTACAAACAAGTGCCATTAGGCGACACTAAACAACTAAGCTTGTCGCTGGTCTGACCATAGTCTTCTGAATGAAGTCAATTTGTGCTTTTATTTTTTATTGTTTAGTAGTCGTGATTGTAATGACTATTATTTGTCTATTATATTACTACTGTAGTGTGATATTGTAATAGCAAGGGTACTTACTCGGTGACATTGCAACATGAGTACAGTCGATGGCCCCAACGACTCTCGGAAACCTTGCCAGGTTATAAAAGCCCTCTTTTAAGGGAATCAGGTCCTGAGGGAATTGTATATATGTGGCACGAAGTTGTCCAATGGCCTCCGAGCACTCCTTGATAAATCTGCAAGCGGATGATTGGCTCACACCAACGAAATCTCCGGCAGACATCAGGTAGGACCCCGTTGCGAAGAACCTCAAGGTCAGTAATAATCTGACAATTGTCGGTACAGCATCATTTCTGAAAACAATTCAATATTATATTACAAACAGTAATGTCATTGAATACACTGCATTGATTGATAAAACATGTGAATACAACTATTCTGTAATGTATTTTGAGGCTGTATATTAAAATTACATACCGGGTAGTCGTTGGGCAGATTCTCTCCTTGATTTGGTCGTGAATTATAACGACGACATTTTTTGTGAGCCGAAAACGTGAACGAAAATCCGTGTCGTCTAACACCTCCAAAAAATTCATTCGAGCTCTTAAAACCCGCGGCCTTCGCATCGCCGCCCTTTCACCTGCTTCTGCCTCCTCGATCTCTTCTATTAAATCGAAAACCTCGGTATCCATAATAATTCGCAACAAAATTCGACTCACTTCTCCGCTGTCAAACTCGGAATGTTTTGACGCCATCTTTGATTCGAGGAATAGCGCCTAACGTCTGGTTAGAGCACTGATTAGTCAAATCGAACTTTAACCCGAGCGTTAGCGTTATTCAGATATAGTGAAAACGAAAAAATGACTAATCCGCGGTTTAGTGCTTAGTCAGATATTTAGCCCGACATAGTGAAATACCCCCTAAAACTGTTGACTCTGACGTTTTGTATCACGGAACTCAGCCCACAAATCAACATTTCACTAAGGTTTTGTGTGGAGATTGAGCCAATAAAGCTCAATTTTTTTAAAATTTAAATTATTTTATTGGTTCACAGTTTCATTACCGTTGTATCACATTGTTGACGGAATTGAAAACGTAATTTAGGCTTTTTAGAAAAACTTGAAAAATATATTTTTTAATTATGTCTGGTAATTTACAGATTGTCATGATCAGTGTATTATAAATAAATACCAGTATGTTGTTTAGATGTTATACGACGTTTTTGGCCGTAGTAATGAATGTAGATTTTGGAAAACTGGTAAATTGTCAGATGGTGTCACGGATTTATTTTTGTATTTTGGTACAAAACAAAAAAGAGTGATGAGATTCTGACATTTTACTCTTACCGCCACACAAAATTCAGTGCCTGTTGAAATAAAATACAGGTTTCTTATGACTGGTGACGTCACACAGGGAAACCACGGATTTTTGGGAAACCCGAAAATTTGTATTTAAATTTCTTTATTTAACTGCCAAAACTAACTATAAAAATAAAAATAAATAAACCGGTGACTAACTCAGAAGGTGCGTTATTCATAAGAAAATAAAATAATTACTATTATTAATAAAATATAAAAGAACTTTCCACTATTCGTAAGAAAATAAAAAATATTAGAACTTCCATTATTCATTAGAAAAAAAAATAAAAGAACTTGATTATTCATAAGAAAATAAAAAATAAAAGAAGTTCCATTATTCATCAGAACATAAAAAATAAAAAAAACTTCCATTGTTCATAAGAAAATAAAAGAACTGGAGTTCCTTATTCGGATAAGAAAATTATTTAAATTGTCCTTTTGAAAATTAAAATTATTATATTCCGTGATTTTTCATGAATTGGCGCCAGTAATCAACATTTTTTACAACAAACCAGCATATTATACATTTATTTTAGGTTAGTTGTGGTATGTATTATCAGGATAATAAGGCACTATTGTTTTTACTTACCAGTCAAACGTATTTTCTTTGTATATTTTTAATGGAGTTATTTTACTGACCAGAAATTAGTTAACTAGCTCAAAGCGTTAAACATTATCGTAGGTAATACATATCACACACTGTGTCCGAAAATTCGTAGTATAGACGGAAAACTGGTGAATCGACATTTCATTTGGATTTAATTTTGCAGTTTGACTTTTTTCATTTGAGCTCACGTTATAGAGAAAACTGAGTCCGAATTTGAATTTTTTAAGTTAAAATTTGTAATAAATCAGTCGTTAATGTTAATATCATTTTTTATACCTGGCTGTAAAGCTTTTTGTTACTCTTTTAGTTTCCGAACATAATTAAAAAAATGTAAGTGCTCATAACGAAACAAAAAGGTTTATGAGTTCTCTACTTGATGTAGATTCATCAATTTCATGTGTGTACTGTTAGTATCCAAACACCGTGTATAAATGACTAGTTGTTTGAGTTCTCCGAGCCCTTATTTAATTTAATTTTAAGGAATTTAAGTTTTCTATGAGGTTTTGTTATTTTTTTAAGTCGTCTGCTGTAGGATCATTAAGCTAACTTGTATTTTGTGCCCACTCAATCGAATCTTTCATTTTATTCAAATCTGGAGAATACTGAAAAGTTTTGCTACAAAATATTTGTTATTTCTTTGACAAAAGTTGGATTAAATGTAGACTTGTTTGGTTAGTCTGGTATCTCCTTTTAGATATCTCTTGTGTAATGAATGCCGGGTTTATTAGGGGTTTGATGTTTTTGAACTGTTTTATGAGAATATTCTTAGAATAACTTTGTTCTGAGAATATTTGAAACGTCAAAACATTTGAAGATCCTTTTTGAGGACATTCTTAAGAGTACTTTTTTGTTCGGTCTTTGTAATGCCTTTTTAGGTTATATTTAACTGCCTTATTAAATTTGTTGTGACAGATGCCCGTCTGAAAATTTCATATTACAGACGAAAATGTCTTAATCAGATGACATATATTTTTTTAAATAAGACTTTTGTAAGTTTTTTACACAGGCTATTTATGTGTAAGACATTAAATATTTCAATCCATTTTTTTCTTTGAGACATTAAATGCGTTCTATTTTTGTTATAATGTGGCAACAATATTTAGTATTTCCATATTTATGTAACATAAAATTAGATCAACATTTCTCTGGCCTCTTCAGTTTATTACAAATGTGATAAAGATATGATTGGTTTATCAATAATTATTATTATTTATATGATAGTCACACATCAAGACTACTTGAAAATTTATTTGTCATGGCTTCTTTATGAACAATTTAACAGTACATACCAATCATTAGTAAACCCAACTGATAATGTAATTTGTCGTGCAAGATAGAGCCGTATATGGAAGAAAATTGAAACATAATATAATGGGTACGTCAATATATTTTTTTAATAATATTCATTATATTATATGCAAGGAAGCTTTTGACTGTCCAACTAGGAAGGTTTCCCGTTTTAGGACAGTCAAATTCACAGGTTTCAAATATGTTACATCACAAGATCTCGGTGGCCAATTGTTATCACCTCTTCGAGAGATAACACGGTCCGGAAACTTTTCCCGTAAAAGATCAATGGTTTCGTTGCTTGTGTGGCACGTAGCGCCGTCTTGTTGAAACGTTGTCCAGATCAATACCATCTAATTCCGGCCATAAAAAATCATTAATCATCTCTCGATAGCTCTTTGAATATCAAAATAACACTTCTTATTGGAAAACCCTGGACACGAGATTGAATTACCTTGTACCCTAGTTGGAGAATTAATATTGGAAATAAAGTTACATTCCGCCATAGCATATAAATAGTCGTCACAATGTCTATGCATTACTTCTCCGATTGTATTTGTATTCATGTCCCCAATTAGCACGTAATGTGGATAATCCTTAGATTTTTTTGTCTCTACACTGATATATTCTAATAAAGCTTGGATGTCACAGCTATGTTGCAGATAGCTAGGATACCTTAATACTCATTTATGCTGATTTTTAAACAATTAAATTGATTTATGTGTATTTCTTGAACTACGCAATTGAATGTGTTTTCGATAAAAACTACCACGCAGCTATTTTGATTAATATGTGATGTTGTATGATATTCATAATAGCCTGAAATTTGTTTGGCGATATAGGATTCACTTAATCTGCATTCAGTGAATATTAGTACATAAAACTTTACAACAGATTTTATTTCATCTAAAAATTTAAGAAAATAATCCAAATTTCCATAGTTCTTATGTTCTGATGAACAATATTTTTGTTATTTAATCCCCAATAGAATTACTTAATTTTATTAATATCTTCAAAAATGATTTCAATACTCGGCTTTATAATATTATCGATTTCATCATGTCCGTTTATTACCATTAGAATTAGAGTTTATTATTAGTTATTTACTGGATGAAGTTTTAAAATATATAGATGTATAGATTACAACAATACATGAGTTGGTATTCAGTATGATTTCTATTATATTTCTGCAATTTCTATTTTAAGTATTTCTGATATTCTGATTTTAAGAAGAAATTATATATTATCATTGTAATTGTGTTAAAATATAACTAACTTACTTACCATCACGCTGTTTCCCCGCAGGGGTAGGCAGAGAGGACGAACCGCCCAAACAACTCGGTCTTGGCACACACTTCTTGCCTCATTCACATTCATGCATCGTCTCATACATACTCTTCTATTATTCTGACTCTTGATATGGCCCGACTCAAGTATCTGATTCACTCGGTCGTGCCATGTCTTCCTCGGGCGTCCCCGACTTCTGATACCATTCACATTTGCATCGTATATTTTCCTTACACTCCTTTCTTCGCTCATTTGCTCTACATGCCCAAACCATCTATGCGAATCTTTCTTGATCTTACTCATTACGTTTACATCCGCCTTGCACTTTTTGCGGATCTCCACATTCCTCACACGATCATAAATGGTTTTACCACACATACGCCTCAGGGATCTCATTTCAACAGCATTCAATCTACTTTCATCCTTTCTTTGCCAGTTCCATGCCTCATTTCCATACATCAGGGTAGGTACCAGCACTCCATTGTGGACTGCTAACTTTGCTTCTTTGGACAATTTTTTGTAAGCGCGTTCAGGCTTTCATTAATGGAGTTACCTGCATTTAAAATACAGATGATAGAAGTTGGATTTCCACACATTTAGCATAGTATACAATGTAACTTTGATTTGTACTTTTTTATTTTTATTTAGTTACTTTTTTAAATAATTAGGTACATTTTTGTATGGCACATGAAAAAAATAAAATAAAATTAAAACAGATCATTGAAGTCCTCCTCACTAGGAGATTCTGTGCTGAGGGGGACTATATATGTTAGTATACGTTTTCAGCGACTAAGATGATGTTTTTAATATCTTACCTAGTTCTTCTTCCGATATTTCCTTAAGCCAAGATTTGATGTCCTTAATGTAGTTATTTTTCGTTTTCCTTCGTTTGATGTTGAGAGGGAGTTTATTATGTAATTTTATTGCTAAAAATTCAGAGCTTCTTTGTCCAAAGGTAGAATTACATTTAGGAATATTTAGTATGTCTGTTTGCTTGGCTCTGGTTTGATGATCCTGAGAGGAGTTTGCCTCTGGTTTATTTTTTAGGTGATGAACTAGAATATTTTTAGCATAGATTTTTTGTAAACTTGGAACATCAAACAGATTAAAAATATCAGTAGTTGGCGTCCTTATGGGGAGCTTTAATATGGTCTTTATGATGCAATTTTGAGTTTTTTTTAGTTGTTTAAGATGGTTTGATGATGCTGAGCCCCATCCTATTATTCCATATTCCAATAGAGAGTGGCATAGAGCATTATATACTTTCTTTAGATCTGTAGTTGACAAGATATTTCGTAATTTTTTGAAGAAATAGATGAGTTTTGTTAGCTTTTTTGAGATTCCTTCGATGTGTGCATCCCAATGAAGTTTGTCGTCAATTACGATCCCAAGATATTTAATTGTTTTAGTTTGGACTCTATGCGGGCAAGAACATTGCGGATATTTGTTTAAACATTCATGTAATTAAACTTAAACCATAATTATAAAATTCCATGTTTAAATGGATGTTATTTATATTGTTACTGGTGATATGACAAATATAAAAACAGACGATGATAAAAATAATTAAAAAATTGTCTACAATTTTTTTCAAGGATATTACATAAACAAAATAGATAAGATCAAGTTTAGTGCTGCATGTAAAAACAAAATAAACAATTATAATAATACGTGTAATATTAAAAAACGAAGTATAAGCATTTGTAGTAAAAAAAAAATTCCAAGTTTTATATTTTAAGATGATTCTATCAAGTGTTGTAAGTAATCCTTGGATGAAAATATAGCAGCAGATGTTTGTGAGTTGGGCATACCTTGTATCATTTGTCATAATAATTGACGTTTTTTTCGATCGAGATCCAGGACATTGGTTATTGTAATCATTTTGGAGGTATCAGTTCGTCTCAGTAAAATGCGATCTGAAATCGACCAATCGTGTTTGAAGTTGTTATCTCTTGCATTTTTTGTTTGTTTGAGATAATAGAAACTTTCCTTTTGGTGTTAAATGTTCGGATACATAAATTTGTCTGGCTTCTGGCTCTAGCCCAAGGTCAACTGTGTTTAGTTTATTAGTGTTGATTGTAGTAGATTTTTTGTAATTCTTTATTTTGTTCAGGAATTCATCGCGACTTTCAATGCTGTTGAACGTCGCTATAATGGACCTGGGATTTTTTTCTGAAAGTTTTGGTCCCAATCTGTAGATTTTTTTTATTTCAGACTGTAATCGTGTGGCGGCACCTTCGTAGTTGATAGTTTTGAATATTTTTTCAGTACTTCCCTATTATTTTTAATGTTGCATATTTGACTATAGTACTCTAGTCGATCAATTTTCAATTTTTCTTGTTTCGAAATAGTGTTTTGTAGGACAGAATTATGCCTATTTACTTCCATTATATCAGTATTGAATCGTTTCTGTGAAGTTTTAATCTCGACTATGCGCTTTTTTAATTCATAGTGTTGATCCGATAAAAATTGAATTTATGATTTTTTTGTTTTGCGAGATGATTGATACATATTTTTGGGTTTATGAGTAAAAATTTTGTTCCACAAATTCAATTATAGCTGTTTTAAAATTAGAAAGTTCCTTTATAAATAATTCAGAAGAAAGGAGAACTTGTTTTTGATTTACGCCATCTATGGTTGAAGTTGGAGATTTTTCAGTGCCGCTTGACTGAGAGACATAAAAATAGTTACAAAGCAAATTCTTTGGAAGCAGCACGGTTTATTGAAGTACTTAGAAACACGAATAGATGACAACAGACATTGTTTGTTAACTCTTTCAAATTTAATGAAGTTTTTAAATAAAAAATACATATCTTACATTTATTAAAAGTACTTCGGGACGATAAAAACATATTTAATATAAACTTTTTGATCATATTTTGCCTGTGAGGCGTAAGAATGCACATTTTTCTATAATATAAGTAACAGAACATATGAAATAACAATAACTAGCTACCTTTTGAGTTTTATGGTAAAGGAGTGGCAGTATCGCAGAATTCAGAGAAGCTTGAAAACCTCTATTAACATTTCACCGCGTTCGTGTATTTTTTAAATTTCTCTGTGTAGATAGGGGTATCGAACCTTTTTATCATTGTTACCTACACTCTCTACCATTTACATTGAATACCTTCTCACTAAAAGTTTTACATGAACTAAACCTAAATTTCAATTCTAATGAACTCTTTCAAATTTCCAAAGCTTCCCTGACTAAAAATGTTGACGATACCCCTAATGCAACGCTTGTCCACAGGGCTTATATCATCTATCAAAATAAAATAATAATGTTATTATGGGGAATGGGGGTTTAGGGTTAAAACTAAGGTAACAAAGGTTCAATGAACTACGCAGAATGGGTTATTTAGTGCATACTAGGGAGGCACTGCGTTTGCTGTTTAAGCCCCTGCATACCCAATTTACCAGATTTTTAAGTTGACTTGTTAACTCTTCATTTGAAATTCCCTCGATAGAAAAAAACCGCAAAGTAAGCTCCGAAAATTATTGAGAACACGTTTTGTTCTGTCATTTAATACGTTTTAGGCATGAAAAAAATCACTACGAATCTTTAAATGTAACTAAAGTGTTTGTTTTTAGCATTTGAGATTTTTGCTCTATTTCAAACGAGTCTTGTTTTATTAAATATTTTCACCATATTCGCTAAAATATTATGTTTTTTTGATATTCGGGCGCTCTTAAGAACATTCGTATTTACATATCTCCCCTTCAAACCAACTTCGAACGCTTACTACGGGGCCTTAAGTACCTATTCCGAAAACTGTTTTATTTCTGCATTAATTAATACAAATTCTTTACTATCGCGTCATCTAGGTAAAATGAAAAAATAAATCAAGGTATGTACAGAAATTAAAAAAATTAAATCAAACACTATCCAGTAATATTATCATTTTGAAAGCTAAACAAAATGGTTACTACCTGACATTATTTGCAATGGATATCGACTCAATTTGCAAATACAACTAATTAATTTTTTTGTGGAATGGGGTGATACTTCTGCGCGAATTATATATTCCTTGATAGTCACCCAGTTATTTCAGCTTAATTTTCTTGCCCATACATTTTAGCTGCATTGGCCCGCATCTAACAATATTGAAGGTGAATTATCATGCAACGAAAATAACAGATTCTTATTGATTACCTACTAAAGTTGTATCGAAAATGAAAACATGATATTATTGCATTAAATATTATAAAATTTGCAATTTGAAAAATGCATCAAAATATTCGGTTACTAGGCGATTCAAGCCGGAAAAAAAAAGAATATTAAACATCTGACGCTGACTCATACAAACACCTACAAGTTTGCCAAATCATAATATTTTCCAGTTGAAAAATATCTATCAATCTGTTACCAGGCCGCAAAAAGTCTGAATCTAACATAAAACAGTTCGATAACCCTAATTTTAGTAGTGTTGACGAGGCAGTCGCTGGGCAAGATTGTTATTGGCGCCTAAAAATACCTGCCTTTTGAAAAAACGTAAACATGTTTTTGCAAGCTGACGCCACACAAACGCTGGTAGAAAGACATTATAAATACCCAGTTAAAACAAAATATTGGGTCAGCCAAATTTAAAAAAATTAACACGAGTGGACGGAACACCTCCAGTTAAAACGCGATCTGTTAAATTATAATTATAAATTCCTGAGTGTCAACTGAAATCTGTAGTCGCTTCTGTTCCTCCATCACGGCACAATCATTTTAAAGATTACAACTATTTCTAACGAGCTGTTTACGGCCGGCACTCTATCAGCTGAGTCAGACGCATCTGTCATCATTATAATAATGGGGCGTCTCCGTGTGCCGGCTCTTATAATCAAACGACTGAACTGCCCACTGCCGGTGATCACCTAGAGGCTGGCCAATCCCTGCTGCATTGATGCTGACAACCTAGAGGCTGATGAATTCCTCCTGGCTACCAACTGAATTAGTCATTGATGCTGAAAACCTAGAGGCCGGCCAATTCTTCCTGGCTACCAACTGAATTAGCCATTGATGCTGAAAATCTAGAGACCGGCCAATTCTTCCTGGCTACCGACTGAATTAGTCATTGATGCTGAAAACCTAGAAGCCGGCCAATTCTTCCTGGCTACCAACTGAATAAGCCATTGTTGCTGAAAATCTAGAGGCTGGCCAATTCTTCATGGCTACCGACTGAATTAGCCATTGATGCTGACAACCTAGAGGCCGGCCAATCCTTCCTGGCTACCGACTGAATTAGCCATTGATGCTGAAGCCTAGAGGCTGGCCGATTCCTGCTGGCTACCAATTGAACTGGCCACTGCTCCAGCAGTCGCCTACGCCATTTTCTGTATCGTATGGCGCGATGATGCACAATGTGCTCCAATCTGAAATTATCGCTGAAAGGATTCCGATTTTATCAGTTTTCTATCTGTGTTTAAAATCCCAGTTTTATTGAAATACAAATAACTATTTCTTGTGAATTGGGTTGGCTGTAAAAAATAGGAAATATCTATAAGCTACACCCCTTTGTATGTTCTGTATACCAGTATAATACTTGCAATTAAAATGTGAATTTTGATTCGAATCGTCTTTCTTTTATGATGGTTTGGATACCTCACCTCAACACCTCACGGTGTTTTACTTAAATCATTACCCAGGTTGAGAACTGATGTGTGCCGGTGCTTATTATTTACAGTCTTTTTTTCTGCAGGCAAATACGTCCCGTACTAAAGTCCTTTCGACGTATTTTTTTATATTTAAAAAAAAGAGTAAAAGTTACATCTTTTACATCATTTTACTGTTTACGTTGTTAAGTGCATACAGAGAACAAAACAAAATGTTTAAAAATTTAGATAACAAAACAAAAAACATAAAAAATGGACGTAATACGTGGTAGTTATCCATTTAATCGTAAAGTATAATTACTTGAAAGATAATTAAATTAATTAATTAAATATATTAAATTAAAATTAAATATTCACGGTAGTTTTCAAAAATACATAATAATAAAATATGTAAGTAGATTATACGCCTGAAAAATTATGGTACTGAGGACGCTTTTTTAACTATCCACATATTACTCAAGAATCAGCAAAACAGATATAGAATGACAACATCATGAGGAAGATAACCATTTGAAATTGAAACGTTGTCTGATATGGCTTTAGTCATGTTTGGTGACCAGAACTGAATCAGCATCTTCCTCTCCCAGTTTCTTTGCCTTCCCAACTATCGTAAGCCTAATAAAATAACACAATTGGGGATATCATAGTTTGACCAGAACCTGATGGTTGGGAGCGGTTGGGATTCATGTGTGGTAATCAAGTAAAAAATTCAGAAACAAAATCAGATAATTTTTATTAAACTTTAATTTTACATCTTGATTATTCGCCTTGATTTATAATACGCTATACATTTAATATCGTATTATAGTTTAAATGTACAGCTCTAAAGATGTCCAAAGCCCATATTTCATAGACTTCATGCTATTTTGATTCACAAATGAATGAAATATGTTTATATGTTATTGGAATATTAATTTTCTTAACCCACAACCTTCGGACTCAGCCTTGCAACATACCCCAATTGGGGATGCCGTAGTCTCACTGGCTCCAAACGGTTGGGAACAGTTGAAACTTTTGTGCGGTATTCAGATGTTTTAGAATTTATGGGACGATATATGAATGTCAATGAATTAAGGAGTTTGTGCCAAGACACATTGTTTTGGCGGTTTATCCACTCTGCTTACCTCTGCGGGAAACGACATAATTGTTAGTTACTCAGTTAGTTTATTAGTCATGAAAACAAAATCGAACGGCACATGGATGGATGGATTAAAAATAAAATGATCCACAAGTCTCAACTAAATAAACAGTGATTATTAAGGGGGTGGGGAGGGTGAAAGGGGATAAGTGAGGTGAATGTGTTGTAAACGTAAGCCCCTCTTGTTACCAAACTATTTAATAATGAAGCTTTACGGTCCCAGAAATATTAGGCCCAGTCGTAAAGCAGAGGCGGCCCGAACTCGGAAATCAATTAAGAGGGACTTTTTCATTACGCAGGTGAGCCGGCCGTAAAGTTGGTAATGGCCGGCTGACTTAGCCGTTAATGGCCGCGCAAGTATCAAAGTCGCTTTAATATCTGATCTGCATAATCAACGGTAATTATTATGTGGTAGGGCGGACACGCGAGAATCGGACGTCAATCATTTACTTTCACACACTGAATTTAATTTTGCTTCTGAACGATGTATGATGTAAAAGCAATAATTGCTGACAACATCTATGTTAACAGAGGATAAAATTTTAGATTAAAATATAGATAAAAACGTACTAGTTTTATAAAATGTTTTCACTACATTGTTTTTTTTTATAACTGCATGGAGAAAACTGAGTATTGCTAATTTATTAAAAGTCTCTTCAAATCATAGGTTACCCCGTCAAATGCAAATGGTTTCATTGACCTCGAAAAACCTTTTCAAATTTAACGATAATGCAGACCCTAACAAACCTCTAGTAAATTCGTAATAATATCGGAACATGTGTTCATGCAACTGCGTTTGTTATGATAATATGTAGTGACGAAATGAACACGTGCCAATATATTGGTATTTTACTAAAAGATTATCAGGAAACCTATAAATTATTTCGGTAAGGATCTGCAATCCCGTTTTTAACCGGATTACGAATAATTTTAAGAGATTTATATACCAATAGATTTATATTCCATACAACAATACCAAGTGTCACAGTGAACACATACTTTTTTTGCTCCACAAAATTTAACAGTAAACATTAATCTAAGGACTCTATGTAGTGATTTTTATTACAAAAACTCAACTAAAATCTAAACTTAAACAGTGAAATAATAGTTGCAGCTGCCTAATTGGTAACTCTTTATTTATAACTTAATATCTCAAATCTCAACTGTCACCAGAGCGCATTAGACACACACAAACAAACGCCATACAGAAGGAAGTACTACTGACATACACATTCAGAGTATCGAAGTGTGCAAGTGAATAGCCCATCTAACTTGTCACAGACAACTCAAGTGCAGGGTTGTCACCGCTATATTATATAAAATAAAATTAAAATAATTTTATAAATTCCAACTTGCAAGATGAGTGCCACAGATGCTCTTTCTTATATCAATAAAGCGAAAGAAGAAATTAGTGCTCTATACAGTAACATAACGGATCCCGCTTTAAAACTAACTAAAGATCAGATGACCAAACTACTCAATAAACTGTCCAACCTCTCTGGCACTATGTTGGATGTAGGTGTAAAAGTTGGAATTCTCGAGGGACAGGTCAAGTCGTACGAGCACATGGTCTCTTCAAAATTGATAGATTCAAACTCATCACAAGAATCCACAAACTCATCAACTGTATCAATGTGTGAAGCTGCCGATGAGCTCGAAGAGAGGAAAAAACGGTCAAAAAACATAATTATTTTTAACTTCCCTGAAAGCTCAGCCAGTTCCCATATAGAAAAAAATACTGATGATACAACGAGAATCTTAACCACACTAACAACTCTTAACTCATCCATCACCCCAGCCAACATAACAACTTTTCGTCTGGGAATCACAAAACCTGACAAACCTCGACCTCGTAAAGTCATCCTTGACAGTTCCATCCAAGCCATAGACATACTGAAGAAAAAGAACAACATAACCGAATACCCCGGTATTAAAATTTATTCAGACCAAACCCCAGCTCAAAGAAACTATCTCACCAAGCTACGTTTAACACTAGAACAAAGAACCAAAGATGGTGAGATCGGACTCACAATAAAATACAAAAATAATAAACCTGTTATTGTAAATAGTAACCCAAAAAACTAAAACCAATCATGGCTTACTATCAGAATATCAGAGGCTGCCGCACAAAACTTAATGAGCTAAGATCATCGATTCCAATCCATCCCTTTCATATATATTTCCTGACTGAAACTTGGTTGGATCCGTCCTTTAACACAGAAGAACTAGGCTTCACTTCACACAACGCCTACCGCTTAGATAGAAGTACCGCCACCAGCACCAAATCAAGAGGAGGAGGTGTATTAATATCAGTCACCAAATCTATAACTTCATCCAGGCTAAAATGCAAACACAAAAATATAGAACAAATTTTCCTACTACTCAAGACGAACCTAGGAAAAATCATTCTTGGATGTGTTTATATTCCTCCCGGATCAATTACACAAATTTACGTAAACCACATTGAAGATGTAGAGGCCCTCAAGCTCAAATATCCGGAAGCTAGAATGCTGCTAATCGGCGACTACAATACTCCCAATATAGACTGGATTACCCATAGCGATAACTCAACAACTCATTTTAATACATCTGCTAATGCTCGTGAAATTATAAATATGTCAAATTTCCTAGGTCTTAAACAAATTAATAACGTATACAACTCTAATCACCACTTACTAGATCTTGCATTTAGTAGCGATCCTTCAGTAAAATTATGTGAATCCATAGACCCCCTTCTTCCCGAAGATTCCCACCATCCTCCCTTAAACATCACCATTACTAACAACTTCCTAAACATTTACTCTAATAGTGTTCCTAAATATTCATACAATTTTGCAAGGGCAGATTATCCACTGATAACAAAATACTTAGAAAGTACAGACTGGTCCTTTTTAGACAAAAACACAAATGTTAACCAAAATCTTGAATCTTTTTACTCCATCATCAACACGACTATTGAAAAATATGTTCCCTTAATTCAATTCAAACCATCAAAGTTCCCCAAATGGTTTAATAATGACTTAAAACACTTAATAATTAACAAAAAAATCTGGCACAAAAATTTCAAAGAGAGCAACTCTATCTCAGACTACAAAATATTTCATAAATATAGAACTGACTGTAAAAAGCTCTCCAAAAAATTATATCAAACATACATACTCAACACAGAAAAGTCTATTCCTTCAAATACCAAAAACTTTTTTACACATGTAAACTCACTAAGAAAAAACAAACCTAGCCTACCAACCTACATGTATTTCGAAGGGAAAAGTAGTAGTGATACTAATGACATAGTTAATTTGTTTGCCGACTTCTTCAAAAATGTTTACGATAATGATATCCCAAATGTTCAACTTCCACCCTTTCATCCAAAGGAATCGGTCCACATTCCCGCTTTACATATAAATGTTCCTGATGTTATACGCAAAATAAAAACACTCGACTTAAAGAAAAAAGCGGGTCCTGACAAAATTAGTCCTGCCTTTCTAATTAACTGTGCATCAATAATAGCCAATCCACTATGTCATATATTTAACCAATCATTAAATTCTGGCTGCTTCCCCGACCTATGGAAAAATTGCTATCTAACACCTGTATTTAAAAAAGGCGATATTCATGATGTCACTAATTACCGACCCATCTGCATGCTCTCAACTATCCCCAAACTGTTTGAAAAACTTATCCTCGATAAAATCTCCATACATATTAACAACATCATTGTAACTAATCAACATGGATTTATGCCAGGCAGATCCACACTAACAAATCTCTCCTTATATGAAAATTTTATAGCATGTTCACTCGAAAACAAAACCCAAGTCGACTCAATATATACAGACTTTGTAAAAGCGTTTGACAAAGTTAACCATAAAATTCTTCTCAATAAACTTAGTCAAATCGGAATTGAGGGTAAACTATTGGAATGGATAAAAAGCTATTTAACAAATAGAAATCTACAAGTAAAAAATAATTCTAACCTTTCACACAAATTCATAGCTACTAGCGGTGTACCCCAAGGGTCACATTTAGGCCCAATACTGTTTCTCCTTTTCATAAACGATATTGTTACTGTATTTGATAAAAATGTTGAAGTGCTACTTTTTGCCGATGACCTTAAACTATTTAAAATTATAAAAACAATAAATGACTGTATTCAAATTCAATTAAATTTAAATAAACTTCAAGATTGGTGCAAAACTAACAAACTTTATCTCAATATTAGTAAATGCCACATTATAAGATTTTTCAGAACAACACAACCCCTTAACTATCAATACAAAATTAATAATGTTTCTCTCGCCTCTGTAAGTGAAATTAACGATCTCGGCATTATTTTCGATTCAAAATTTAACTTTCTTTCACATGTAGAAACAGTCACCAACAAAGGATTAAAAATGCTCGGCTTCATTCTCCGAAATGGCAGAGACTTTAAAAATATTTCAACACTAAAAATCTTATATTCCTCACTTGTTCGAAGTCAAATCGAATATAATTCTCCTATTTGGTGTCCTTACTTTAAAATCCACTCCGACTCTATTGAAAAAATTCAGCATAAATTCCTAAGATACATTAACTATAAACTCGGTCTACCTATAGAATCAATAAATTACTATCACTTGATGAAAGAATTAAACTTACTTAAACTCTCAGATAGAAGACTTTTTTCCGATTTGACTTTTATTGTTAAAATTGTCAATGGTATTATAGACAGCCCTGATATATTAAGCCTAATTACCTTCCATATACCCACTAGAACCACTCGATCCAAAATTCTTTTTAATTTCAATAACAATATCAGGACTGAGTCATTTAAAAACTCGCTTATACCTAGATTGCATGCAGTTTGCAATGCTTTCTCAGAAGTAGTAGATGTGTTCAACTGCACGGAATATAGTTATAAGAAGGCTATAATAACATACCACTGTCGTAATTATCAATGTTATTAGGCATAATACCATTCTATTCATAAGTTATCACAGAACCTAAACTATGCACTTACATCAGATATCAGACAGAACAGTGTTAAATACTTAATCAAAACTATAATTTTTCCCAAAATTGTTATGAGATGTCTTACTGACAGCCCTGATTCAATAGAGCTAACTCTTAGTTCTCAGCAAATTCAACCAAATTCAATATTGAAGGTAACAATAACCTCAATACTAAATTACTGTACGGATTGAAAATAAAAATGCTATTGTACCTATGTATACCAGATGTTATTCTTGTTTAATTTTCAACATAATTTCTCAGTAATTATTCTGTTCAACATAATACTGTTTCGCTCCTGTGAACCACTGTAAACATAAATCATGTATATTGTAAAAGCCTTTTACGGCGTCTAAATAAATAAATGAATAAATAAATAAATAAATAATAATTTTGTAATATTTTTTATCAAAAAGTTTTCTCCGTGTGCTCTCCTCTCACTGCAAACTTTATTTGCCATTGATATGCCGAAATGTGGTCTTTCACTAGTGTGGCGCTGGCGGCACGGTACATACCTCTATGTAACATGTGAAAAATATAGCAAACATATATTTTGATGGAAAAAAGGAGGAGAAAGAAAAAGGAGGTGGATTTTGCGCAGTTTGAGGATTTTTCGTGGCTTGTAATATAGCCACAAAACTGCTTCCGTCTAGCTTGTGTTCACACAGCCAGGCCCCAACACCTTTCAGCCTGCCGGAGAAATCCAGCAGGCCTGGAGCAGGCGCAACGCGCCCCAACTGCCCTTTTCAAGGCAACCTTCGCAAATCACTTACGTAGCCCCAAACTGCCTTTTTCAAGGCATACCGCAAAATACTCAAATAATATTAATTCTTTCTCGTTTCAGCACAAACTAACTCATAATGCCGTACCACCGTACACCAAGAGGAACAGCTACTTTCAAGCGGAACAAGCCCCTGCCTACGGCATTCCCGGAGGGAGCCACTGGATGGAGATTTAATCCAGACACGCACGAACAGGAATTCGTGTTTGGATCCTCACAGACCGGCTCCGGCTCGGCAACCGGATCACCAAGAGCCACTTCACCTATGGAAGAGGAATGGACTAGGGCTACGGCTTCAAAGCGCCCCCATTCCCCCCCAAAGCCCATATTTCGTGTGGTACACGAAAATAAATATGAGGCCCTACATCAAGAAAGTGAACCAGCCCAGGAAATCGCGTCGCCACCGACGAAGAAACGCCCGACGCCGCCAGGACCAGTGGCGTCCACCAGCAGAGACCAGGCGCCCACCAGCCGAGACCAAGCGCCCACCAGCAGAAGACCAACGACTGCACCGACTCGTGGGAAGAGTACACGAGTCCCGCCCGTAATCATGACCGTAGGGTCAATGACGCACGGAGACATCACGAAGGAAGTTCAGAGGCACATTGGAAGTGCCCACTTCAACTTCCGTTACGCCAAAGGAGGCAAAATCAGCGTTGTGGTGAGCTCAGTAGAAGCCCACAAAAAACTGACAGCAGCCCTGCGTGGAGAGGAGAAGCCTTTCCACACCTTCACCACAGAAGCGGATAAAATAAAGAAGACCGTCATCAGGGGACTCCCGAAGCTGTCACCAGAGGAGATAATGGAAGACCTTGAAAATCAAGGCTTCCCGGCAAGGACTGTGGTCAAGATGACCACCCCGGGAACAGAATACCCGCTCTACCTGGCACACTTTGGCCAGGAAACAAACATGGGACACCTAAGAGCCGCAGTGGTCTACCTGTGCCACTGCAGGATCACAATGAGGAAGTATCGAAGCAACCACCTCCAACATGGAACACAGTGCCACAGATGCCAAAATTTCGGACATGGGTCCAGAAATTGCGCACACGTCGCCCGCTGCGTCAAATGCGACGGACCTCACGCCACACCAGAGTGCCCCAAAACGAATAGAGAAGAGCCGGCCGTCTGCTGCAACTGCGGCGGAGCCCATCCCGCAAACTACGGCAAATGCCCCAACAGGGTGGCATATGTAGCTGCTCTCCAGCGAAGACAGGAGCAGTCCAACGCCCAGAGGCGTAAAGAGGCAGAGCCCCGGGCACAGAGACCCGCGGCCCAAGTAGACGGCCGATCCTGGGCGGACGTAACGGGCCGAAGAAACCACCAGCAGCAGGCTCACCGTGAAGCTCCATGAGAAAAATGACAAGCGACGGTGAAGAAATAGTATCCTTTTTATTATAACAAAATGTTTTTCTTCCACAGGATTTCTCTCTCAAACTTTTTCTCCCAACAGGTAGATATGCAAGACCACCGAAGCGAAAAGGACGCAGCCAAAATATGAAAAAATGAAATACTTAAATTCAGTAAATCACAAAGTCAAACAGCGTAAAAAGTTCAGAACTTATTGTTTTCTTTTTCTTGTTATTTGTATGAGGTTTTTTATCCAGTAAAGAATTTTTTCCTCATAAAACTTATTAATGTAACATAAATTCAGTCAATTAAATACAACCATCAGATGGTAATAGTAATAAGGCCAAATGAGCCGCAGTACTAGTCAGCTAGAAACATGAAGGGTATTGTTATAAGCCCTAGCTAGTTAGAGGATTACGAAAGAATCCATAAAATCAAAAAAAAAAAATCAAAAATCAAACATATATTTTAAACGGGGCATTAGAGAATTTTCCACTCTAACACAAGAAGCCAGTATTTCTATTTTTAGATAAAACTATACGTGAACTATACCAGTGGTCATCTATGATCTGTAACTGTACAAACTATGCCATATTAACTATCAAATCTATGCCATATTCATTTATATTCCGGTTACTTTTGCGTTGATATATTTTGTGTGGGTAAGTCGCCAAGTATAACAAAACGGTTAATTTATTTTATTTATTTATATCACTCACAGTTTACTGGTAAATAAATAAAAAAAGTTCAAGTAATACAAACAATGTTCCTCATATAAAGTATGGAAATAGAAAATAAAATATCCAACAACACCTCACTGAGAGAACCTGTCCTTAGGTGTTCGCATATTTTAGAAAAAAATTAATGTATACTGGTTAGTAGCAGTTAAAAATGTAAACAAAAGAAAATAAATTTATACTCATGGACTCCTTGGGATTACATCAGCGCCCTGGACCCGGCTATCATCCCTAGCCTGCGCTCCTCACGCGCCTAGACCCTGCGACACCTTCGCCGGTCTGCGCCTCGGCCCCGTGACATCGTCACCGGCTTGCATCTCCCGCACATCTGCTGACCAGGTTCATCACACCTTAGGCTACCTCGTTAACATTGGAGTACCCGGAAGACTCCGCGTCTTCACCAGTGCTGAACACATCCACGAGTCCGGTCTTCACCAACGCGGTGTCGACTCACTGACTACCGCCTCGACCACTCCACCGCCGTCATCGCCGTTTACACTTGGTATCGTCGTCACGGTCCGGAGTCATCTAACAACTGCGCAACTTTACTGACTCAAAATAAACGCTGTGACACAACAACCACTATCTTTCTTTGTCTCACTACCAGATCCCCAAAGAGATCTAACGAAAACAAAGATATATCACAAAATATTTCTTAGACCTTCAATTTTTTAAATGAGTAAAAAACTTTTAAAACACCGCAAATCCTTCAACTCCTATAGTACCTGTACTATTCCTAGAGAGAGGTCATACGTGACGTCATAGTATAGTATTCTCTATATTTTTCTTTTTCATACAAGACGTGTGAGAAGGAGGAGAACAATCGTGGATAACGCGCATACTCTGGGACTTCTGAAACTAGTATACATAATTGGAAAAGACTGAGTTTCACTGCATAGTATCCTGAACCTAGAACCAATACTACTGCAAGATCATTTATTTCCTTGGTTGTTGGCAGTTTTTACAATGGCCGATTTTATAGTCTCCAGGAGCACCTACCAGGAAGTCACTAACTTCCACGTTTTGCAATACCCGCGTTTTACGACGATGCTAATAACTATTTCGATCGATAACACCAGCGACAAATTGTGTACTCTTGCCCGCACTGAAAGCGGAAGACTTGTAATTTATTAAATTCATGTAACATCATATTGGTATGTTGGCATTTAGCAGTGGATTTTCATGATCTTTTAACAGTTTTCGGAAGCCTTTATTTTACTAGAATTGAGTGTACATTACGACATGTTTCTACGCAAGTCTTAGTTAATTGACAATTTTACCGACGACGAGATAGATTTTTAAAATCGTTATCTTTTATTTGTAAACAACCAAGGAGTGAGATCTTCTAAAAAAATGTCCTTAAGGCGATGCATTACGTCGTGTAATATTTTGAATTCAGCCGCTATCAATAACACACCTTACGCAGATGGCAATAAGGTTTAAATTCCCGCTTAACACCATCCACCTGTTGTGATTTATGCAAGACAAAAACATGGCAAAAAAGTGCATTTTATTTTATTTTGTGGATGTTCAGGCACAAATATTTAAATGTTTTTTCGATCATTTTATAAATAACTTAATTTGCCACATTATACAATAAAACCATAACCGAAAATGGGTTCGTAAGTAGGATATTTTGAACTTTAAAGCAGTTTTCATAGGCGTTTACATTATTTTTTCTGGGCTTATAAAAAGACTTATCTAAAAAATACTCGATTATTTCAAAGGCCAAGATGTGTTCTACTCGCATTATTTAATTAAATTATCTGAAACATTTCTAGGCGACCAAATTTTCTTACCAAAAACACATGATTTAGCATTTCTACGTAGTGCATCGCCTTAAAAAAAAGACTTTAAAGTTAACTTTATTAATTATATGCAAAAAGTTTACTTTTCTCCAGCGGATGTGGTTTGCACAGTTTTAGCCTTCGGCAATATTACTTTATTACAGTTACTTTATTCATACCCCACGTAATACTTTAGCAGCAGCTGCATTCGAATTAAAATTAATTGCAAGTATTCTGAAGTTTAAAATTAGAGCAGTTCAGAAGAAGTTATTACTGTCTCTGTCTTCACAAGTATCCCATAAATTGAAATATAATATCCAGTCTGAACTTTAAACTTTATTTCTGCTCTACATGCTAATAATACGGAGCGCACCTGCTTAGGGACTACAAGGTGTTTTATGTTTGTGCATAAACTGCACTGCGTTATTAACTTCTATACTTTGTTCTGGGAAATTCTTTTATTTAGGTTTCGACTTTAATAATATTATGAAAATTATCAACTTTGTATCAATTTCTTCTGGAATATTACTAAAAAGTATCATTTTGGAACATTATTATAAAGTACATATATGTTCATACTAGCCCCATCGGTAAGAGCAAGGAGAACTTGAGCAACTTCTAGTCACAGGCTAATAAACAATGCTAGAATAAACATTACTGTTAATATTTAAAGCAAATACTAGTCGGTTTGTCATTTCACCGGTATATCTCGGCGGAGCCAATCTCGAAATCTGCAACGAAATAAAATATTTGAAAATTATTTACTAAAAATTATAAAAATTACATAAAACGCCAAAGATGAGTACTGAGAGTGTGAGCCAACATAATCGTCGAGACATTCACCAAGAGCAGTCCTCAGGTAAAGAAGCAAATATTCTAAATTTTACACGTAACTAGCGAATTATGGACAAGGACAACACAAGGCATCATGAACACACTCGAGTACAGTATAATCACGCATACAGGGCGTTGTTCGGCGATGCTGCGCCTCACAGATGTTCGCAGAGGGTAGGGTGCATGGGTTTGCTGACTTGATACGCCACAGATTAGCCGGGACGAGGCAGCGCTAACGAAGATCGGAGATAACAGTCTTGTCCAGGCTGTCGCTCAGTGGCAGGGTGCGCCCCTACGCCATAGACGGAGAATATCCCTCAAGCCACCGTAGTACAAATGCTAAAATGTTTTATTTTATTTTATTTTCTACTTAATATCATGTAATGTATGCTTTTAAATAGAAGACAGAATATTGCACTCACTGCTCTGTTCAGCTGAAATAAATAAACATTATTGTTATTATTATTATTCCATACACGAAAAATGTGTGCGTGTTGACCGCTGAATACATTTTTCATGACTCGACATTCCATTATCTTTAGCTAACAACTCACGAACTAAAATGATGTTTTCATTATGACAACGTTACCGCATTTAAAAAAAAACATTATTAAAAGTAAATATTTATTTATTTGTATTAAGGCGAACTGAGTTCTGCATGTTTCTGTAGGCGAATGTGTGGATGCACGGTTAGGTAGAAACTGTGCAGGTGTGTAGGTCGAGCGCGATTCGGTAATCCTCGGCAATGCTCGTGCATTGATGTGAGTCATTCTGGATCGAATCGCGCGCTCGCGAACAGCATTTAATTAAGCTCATGTAAAGACTAAATAAAGTAACACTTTTCATTTAAAATAGATTATTATTTAATTCAATCCATTCTCTTAATCCTGCTCAAACAGATTATGGGCCCAGTTAACGTATAACTAAAATTAAGAGAACGCGAGTGAAATTATTCGACAAGTCTCACGTGGTGCGGAACGGAAGTCGGCCATTGTTTTAGTGTCAGAGCTAACTGTTTGAAAACGAGCGTGAAGTGTGAATAAAATTCACGATGTCGGTCGGCATCTCGGTGAAGGGTGTGAAGCCTTTCGATGGAACAAACTTCCAGGGCTGGAAAGCTCAAGTGAGTGCACTATTTGTGATGAACGATGTTCTCGATGTCGTCGATGGCACGAGAGAGAAGCCTGCTACCGGCGATGGACATGCGGCTGCGCTGAAGAAAAACGTGAAAGATGACGCAACGGCAAAATTCATAATTCTGTCAAATCTTGACGAGGCTCAACAAGTGTGTGTGTGTTGTCGTGCATCTCTGCGAAAGAGATGTGGGACAAATTGTGTCTAATTCACGAGCAGAAAACCGCGTCAAACAAGCTGGGTCTGCTACAAAGATTTCACGCCTGTCGGATGAGCGAAGCAGACACTGCTGTTCAGCATGTGGCCAGGGTGATGAATATGGCGAGTCAACTGAAGGACGTCGGTGAGAATGTATCAGACGCTACGATAATGGCAAAAATACTCGCGAGTCTCACCACAAAGTTTAGCACGCTGCAGGTGGCGTGGGACAGCGTAGACCCTGCGCGACAAACTCTCGATAATCTCCAGGAACGGCTAATAAGAGAGGACACGAGGCTCAGCGGCGAAGAAGAAGCGTCGGAAGCGCTGGCTGCAATAGCCAAAAATCGTCGTGGGCGAGGAACAAAAAGTGCTGAAAAGGACATGAAGAAAGTGCAGTGTTATAAATGCCAAGGCATGGGACATATTGCGAGTCAGTGTCGGAATAAGCGGAAGCCACGTGACGACGGCGAAACATCAAGTGATTGCGCATTTGTAGGAGAGACAGGCAGCTCGATCGCGTCGGGCTTGAAAAATAGCGCGCTTATACCATGGACGGAGAGTGGCGTAATGGCGATCGATCAAAGCGAGGTCTGGCTGATCGACAGCGGCGCATCGAAACATCTAACCTACCGACGTGACTGGCTGACTGACTACAAGCCGGATAACACGGGCGCTACAGTATCGCTTGGTGACAATCAGATATGCGACGTCGCTGGTGAAGGCACGGTGCGGATTAAAAAATTAATCGATGGAGTGTGGCAAGATGCGAGAATTGAAAAAGTGCTACACGTTCCGAAATTGAGAAAAAACTTATTCTCCGTCGGAGTATGTACAAAGAAGGGACTCGGAGTGCGTTTCGAAAATAATCGGGTTATTGTTGATCGCGACGGTGAAGTGCTCGGGACGGGAATGAAACAAAACAATGACGTGTATCGCATGTTCTTCAAGGTCACGAAACAAGGAAGCACAGAAGAAGCTAACGTAGCTACGACAAATTTAACTGTGTGGCACGAGCGATTGGTACACGTCGGGAAACGAGCGATCCGTGAACTAGCAGAAAAGGGGCTCGTGAGTGGAGTAACATTTTCAGACAAAAGTGACGTCTTCTGTGAACCGTGCCAATTTGGGAAATCGCACAGGCTGCCCTTCAACAAGAAACTGGAGCGAAATAAGAAAATAAAGCCAGGCGAGAAAATGCATTCAGATGTCTGTGGGCCGATGTCAACGAATTCTGTCGGAGGATCGAGGTATTTTTTGACATTTAAAGATGAAGCTACCGGCTACAGACACGTGTACTTCATGAAAACGAAATCCGAGGTGTACGAAAAATTCAAGATCTTCGAAAAGATGATCGAGAATAAGTTCGGAAGAAAAATGAAAACTCTTCGCTCCGACAATGGCCGAGAATTTTGCAATGACCAGATGGATAAATACCTCGAAGAATGCGGAATAAAGCGAGAGACAACAGCGCCATACAATCCGGAGCAAAATGGCAAAGCTGAACGCGACAATCGGACGATTGTTGAAAGTGCTCGTACAATGATAATCGCGAAGAATCTTCCATTAACCCTTTGGGCGGAAGCAGTGAATTGTGCCGTATACGTTCTCAACCGAACAGTGTGGACAAGTGGTGCAGTAACGCCGTACGAAGCGTGGATTGGAAAAGCTCCAAATCTGAAACATCTTCGAATCTTTGGATCAGATGCGTATGTGCACACTCCAAAACAATTCACACGAAAATTCGATGCACGAGCTAGCAAAAAGATATTCGTCGGATATACGGAAGAATCGACGAATTACCGGGTGTATGATCCTGAAAAGAAAAAGGTCAGTGTCGTTCGAAATGTTGTGTTCAACGAAAAAATCGGGGCGCCAGTGGCGAAAGAAAATGAGAAGGAGGAGGAATACGAAACAATTCTTTCACGACCCGAGGAACAAGAGAACGAGGCACGAGAGAACGAGAACGTGAACGACAATGTGATCGACAACGGAGAAAACGATCACAACAAACAAGAGGACGATCAAGACTGTGAAGATCGAAGAATCTTGCGAGATCGAGCACTGATTAAAACTCCTAGAAGGTATCAACACAATGCAAATGTGGCGGAGTACATAGTCCCATTAACGTACGAAGAAGCGACGAATAGCACTGAAGCTGCGCAGTGGGCGGGTGCCATTAAAAACGAATTTAAAGCTCATGAAGAAAATCGTACGTGGGAACTCGTGAAGAAAACGCCGGAGATGAGACTAATTGACTCGAAATGGGTGTTTCGGGTAAAGACGGATGTCGACGGGAAGTCACATCGTTTCAAGGCTCGATTGTGCGCAAGGGGCTTCCTGCAAAGAGAGGGGATTGACTTCAAGGAAACGTTTTCCCCAGTGGTGAGATATGACTCGCTGAGAATTTTGCTGGCAACAATAGCCGCGGAAAATCTTGAAGTAATGCAATTTGATGTTCAAACTGCATTCCTATATGGCAAACTAGAAGAAACAATTTTCATGAAAGTTCCGGAAGGACTGAAGCTGAAAGAAGACAAAAGGAACGTCGCATGCAAGCTCGAGAGGGCTCTCTACGGGCTCAAACAAGCTCCAAGATGTTGGAATCAACGATTCAACAAGTTTTTGAATGAATTCAACTTCGTAGAATGCGAAGCAGACAAATGTGTATTTACTGGAAGGATTAAAAACAACAAAGTATATCTGGCGCTATTCGTCGATGATGGGCTAGTAGCCTCGAACAATATAGAGACCCTTAAGGAAATTATTCAACGACTAAGCGAAACATTTAAAATAACAGTCGAGGACTCGAATATTTTTGTCGGCTTACAAATAAAAAGGGATAGAGAGAGAGGTAAACTGATGATTCATCAGAGCGCGTACACGCAGAAAATAATTGAAAAATTCGGAATGGCGGATGCGAAAACAGTGTGCGTGCCAGCGTATCCGCACGCAGCACTAATTCCAGTCGTGGAAAACAATAAAACTAAAAATGTACCGTATCGCGAAGCAGTAGGGTCTCTGGTTTTCCTAGCGGCTGTATCGAGGCCAGACATCGCGTTCGCAGTAAATGCAGTGAGCAAGTATTTGAACGAGCACAATTCATCGCATTGGCAAGCAGTAAAGAGAATATTTGCATATCTAAAAGGCACAACTGATTACGGTATTGAATATCAAAGCGGCGGTAGCGAACCAAAATTGATAGGTTTCTCGGATGCTGACTACGCTGGGGATGTAGAAACGCGAAGGTCGACAACAGGATACGTTTTCTGTCTCGCGAACGGGGCCGTAACGTGGTCGTCACAGCGTCAAAGACTGGTGACGCTAAGTACAACGGAAGCCGAGTACGTAGCTGCATCAGCAGCAGCTCGGGAAGTAGTCTGGATCAGAAAGTTGTTATCGGACATCGGATGTCCATGTAATGAAGAAACAACGCTTTACGTTGACAACCAAAGTGCAATTCAATTAGTCAGAAATCCAGTATTTCACAAAAGAACAAAGCATATAGACATACACTTCCATTTTATCCGCGAGAAAGTGAATGATAAAGAAATTGTAGTTAAATATGTTCCATCTGCAAATCAGAGAGCAGATATATTTACGAAGGCGCTGCCGCGAGACCGTTTCCAGGATCTATGCTATAAGCTAAATATGGTAACGAGAAATGAGAAACACTCGAACGGCGGTAGTATTAAGGCGAACTGAGTTCTGCATGTTTCTGTAGGCGAATGTGTGGATGCACGGTTAGGTAGAAACTGTGCAGGTGTGTAGGTCGAGCGCGATTCGGTAATCCTCGGCAATGCTCGTGCATTGATGTGAGTCATTCTGGATCGAATCGCGCGCTCGCGAACAGCATTTAATTAAGCTCATGTAAAGACTAGATAAAGTAACACTTTTCATTTAAAATAGATTATTATTTAATTCAATCCATTCTCTTAATCCTGCTCAAACAATTTGTATGGCGTCATTGGCATTATTATGATATCAATTGACGGATGCTTAACTAAAAAAAATAACTAACTAAAATTCACTCCGTTTTCTCGACAAAGAAAATGCACCGCCATATTTGAATGCCTCATATATACTCTTATGTTATTCTTGCTTTTGACATAACCCGACTTTTTCATCACGTTCACCTCTCCATTTGAGGCTGCCACAGTCCCTTGGCTCCAGAAAATTGAGAGTAGTTGAACCGCAAGCAGCAATATTAAACGTACCAAGATAATGCAAAAAATTCAAAGAATACCTCGTTGCATTATTTACATAAAACTTTCGCAACAGATACCATAATATGGTATCTACTGCGTAAGCGAAAGTTTAGTAAAACAATAATTAAATATACACTTTTTATCTGACCGAAATTCATTTTTGACTAAATCGTCGCTTATGCCCTTTTGCCTTTCCGGCGTCGATATTTGATGTATATAATAATCATATTTAATACATATTTATTCCGATACTGCATACTTGACATTCAAAACTGTTGTACGGTTAGGATAGGTTAGGTTGATGGGTATACTAATCTACATGTTTATTCCAAGAATGCATACGTGACATTCAAAACTAAAAACAGATTACTTTCTACACGAGTTTTCTAAAAATCACCCCCACCCCATTTTTCCACCCCTTAAACCATAATATTGAAACTTCTTCATGAAATTTGCACACTTTCAAGTTGCAATTCTATTTGCACGGTTCAAAATAAGAGTAAAATATCTACTTCGAATTTCAAAAAACTTTGCCTGAAACGCCGGGACTACGGGCAGTTATTAATAAAAGAAGCCTATCAGAAACAAAATAAATGAATAACTCTGACATCTATCTTAAATATATTTGCTACTACCTTCTTCCATCGGTGGTTCGATATTTTCTCCTCGTGTACAGATAAAATAGGGGATAATTATTTATCACAAAAATAGATTCCCGTAGATTCTGATAATAAAAGAATACGGAGGAAAATATTTAAGGGTGCGATTTTTTCCAATACAAAGGAGATAAGATAAAAACCAATATTAACAAGATTTATTCGCGCCGCAGCTTGCTTATAAATTTCCTGATAAAACCAAGCGGTTGTGGGGTATGAGATAAAATGTATTGGAGCCAACGGAAGACTTATAAATCTTTCAAATTGCAAAATGATAAGCTTATTTATTACAGGAATAAAAATTAACTTGAAATATATTACAAAATTTGAAAATAACTACCCATGTTTGCTTACTGTTTTTTGACCGTTAACAGATTTATTGTTTACACACTTTTTCATGGTACTCGTAGTAACAGAAGGTTTTTTTGTAAATATAGTGGTCAATTAAAAGAACTTTGAATAAACAAAGAAAAGACAGTTTCCATATCCAACAAATACTTAAATGATTGACGTTGATGGATGGTTGTTGTTATCATTTCAATAACACAGATAACTTTTTAATATTTTATTTATATTTTCTTTGATATTTCAAAATACCTGGTGTCCGGGAGGGGCGAAAACGGGGTAAAGTGCAATAACTTCATGATTTTTTTTCAATATTTCGGATTTTTTCCTAAACTAAAAGACATACTTACCAAAGCATATGTATTGTAAGGTACAAACTTACCTGATAGTGTCGCTAGGAGCTTTTTTTAAAATGCCTATAGGTACCTATATTGATTGTTCAGTGATAAGACTTATAAGATTTGAAGAGCCAGATAACATTTTATTTCCACTTATTATTTCCTTCTTCACTTCCTTCCTCCTACCAACATTCTATCTGGGATGTCTTAGTACCACTACCTCCGGGTAGTCGGGAATTAAAACCGTAAAGAAGCTTAAATATTTAAAAATGTACATTTTCCAAGAACAACTACGTGATTCACGTTAGCTCATACGTAATAGCTCCGTACTAAAAATGGACGTGGTTATACATAAGCCATCCAACACACAATTTGCAAAATTTTACTTTGTGTGAATCCTGCTTCATTAATGGTGATATTTTGTTATAAAAGCTCAACACAATCTATATTAGAGAATTTTGTTCTAACTCACAACCAATAAAAATAGTGGTTTTAACATTCTGGATTTTATTAATTAAAATTATTATCATAGAAAAAATATTACTATTAATGATACCAGTTACGTCAGTTGGTTGTAGATCCAGGTTTGTTTCACAAAGTCTGTAAATAAAAAAAAACTGCGGATCAACAAAACACTTTGGATTTGTTGACTTGGTGACAATGAGCTCTCATAGTTTATTTAACAGGCGGTAGCAATTATTCTGGGCCTTGACCTTGAGGTTGCAAAAGTATTAATTTTAGTCAATCCCTGCATTATCGAAAGCTGCGTGTCATCTATGGGTAACTTCTTAAACTACAATATATTGCCATCTATTAGTAACCTCTAAAACTACTGTCTAGGATATCAGCTGAAACCACACAAAATTTATATTTCTGGCATATTATAACTAAACATAAAAAAATGCCATGAATTACATACTTTAAATTTTGATCTAACATTTGCCTCCGTATACCAGTGTTCTTTGTAAAGTTACTAATGTAACACATATTTTTCAAATGTACAAAGTTTTGTTATTTCTAATTTGCCTTTCATTTTTTTGGAAATTTTAACCCTATTGACAAAATAATTCTTTTAATTTGACACACAATAATCAATGTTACTATTTCAAATCTTAAAATTATCTAACTTGTGTTATTTAAAACTGTGATACAATAATTTTTTAAACTCCGCAAACTTTCAAATGCTTTAATCTTAGCTTGACAATTTGTGGTTTGGGTGATATACGCATAATTACGTCAGAATATGTATACATACTTACCTCGGACTATACATACATAGGTCACCTTGCTGGCTTCTTCCTCCGATCTTCCAGAGGCACGTTCCTCTGAAAGTTTCACCAACAATATTTTTATGGCGGCATTAAAACACCAGCATCAAACCTCTCTACGCCACTGAATAGATGGTCTCTAGAAGTGTGATCTATGCAAATTTGAAATAAGACGATAATTTTCGCAAGGATATCAACATCTCTAACGAAACCAGAGTAAAATTAGCCTCTCAGAAGCTGGGGGCACTATACAGGGTACGCAGATACTGCGGAAAATTTGTTGACCCTGTAAAAATCACAAGTTCACCTCACTGTTGAATTTGGCAGCCACCTCTGGTCTAGAGCCCCAAAATTCTTAAAAAGAACAGTAAATTTCTACGTCTCTTTCTTCAGTTCCACAGCTCAGCTTTTATAATAATTTATTAGACCTATATAAAGGTTGAGGTGTTTTAATGACCATCAAAAAGACGATCAGTGCCATTTTAATTTTTTTAAGTGGCTAGTGATTGGATATCGAGAATAACCTCATGTTAACACATTTAAAACGGACAGAGAATCGGCGTTTAACGTACACCGTTAAAAAAAATTAAATCTAAATCTCGAATAAATCATGATGGTTTGAAACAGCCTAGTATAAGAGCAGTAGGCTCTACACCCCAGGTAGGCCAATGAAATTGATTTTCTGTTCAATAAATACATTTTACATAATTTTAAAATATTTGATCCAGCAATTCAACAGAAGTAAGGAAAGAATTAGCTTACTTCCGCTCAAAGACAAGCACACAATTCAATTCTTCTGTCGACTAATTTCTTCGGTGTCTACACGTAACGTAGACAGCCGCAATTTAGGAGGCGATCGAGACCTTCTTCAAACATAATCAAATATTAATATACAGCCGTTCACGGCACGTGATCAAATAATAATAACAGAACTGTTGTTTTGCCGACGGAATGAGCGATAGCTGAATACATGTAATACGTATTACGCACGTTGCGAGTTTCCCTATCCATACAGGTACCTTATATCGTTAACGTGCGAGAAACTATTGGGTGGGTTTGGACCAAGTAAATACTTGACTATCTTGGTATTATTTACTTATCGTGTCCAGTTTACCAAGAAGATTAAAATTAGAAATAAACAAAATTTTATGAAATTAACTATGAAAATGGATGCAATTTAATACAACATAATCATTAACGATAAAAAATGCGTACCTATGTACCGGGGGGAATGCAATGAAAAGAACGGTTGAACGAAAATGTAAATAATGAACTCTTTTTTATAGATTTAATGAAAATCATTTTCTTTCTTTCCTGTGGTATGTACAAAAACTTTACAGCTTTTGTGGACTGTACGACCCAAAGATATTAGAAGAACGAGATATGCTATGTTGGCCGCCGGACCGTAGGCGGAGTACTACCTAATTAGGGTACTTTGAACGGTATCGGGACGTGTACGCACAGAAATCTGTTCTATGTATTAGTGCGGATACCTTAGCGGAAGCGAAGGTGTGCAGTAGTATTGGTGAACAAAACCAGCGACACTCGGCAAAACAATTCCACACAGTATGAACTGCTCATAGCACATCTCGTTCTTCTAATATCTTTGGTACGACCATAGTGTTTAAGTACATAATACATATAACATATTATATTGTGCCTTGGTAGCAACCTTTTTTTGTCATTTGAAGATTGTTGACATTCTATTTAGAACCATCCATCAAGATAAGGTGTTTTCACAGCCGCATTTCCAAAATGATGCAAAGCTTGACCTTAAAGGGTCAGCGATGTGTAAATAAGGTATAGTGCAGACCAACACAGAACTTGTGGTTAACGAATGCCCAAATAGCTGACGTATCGTCACGAGGGGTCGGATATTTACCGAGCGCCGAGTCGTGCCGAAATATTCCGAATGATAACGCGTCGGGCATTTACGAATACACTGTCACTCACTTCCTTCCCCATAGAGATTGATGAGGCCCACAGGTCAAACTTAGATAGTCATTGCTGATTTATCCCCCCCCCCTTCCCCACCGCACCTTCAGCATACGAATTATGAAGAAGAATACATGTGTGAACCCCTGGAAATTATGTCACCATATATCCAAATACCAATAGACAATTCGTAAATAGTCACACATCTCTTCATAATACTCCTCTATAACATCTACCTTTTCCATATAATCTGCAGGCCTCTAGAACGATCTATCGTCTGATGAGCAGGGTGCCCTCCTAAACCAAGAGTTAAACCATTAAAATTAAAATTTATAAAATAAAATGAGTTTCATATTTAATGGAAAACTAAAAATTAGTTAGATCATATTTCCCAAACCCATTCAACGCCACTTGAAGACAAATTACAGTTATTCATAAAAACTTTCATAGTATGCTGCATAATAACTTATTCATCATATTGTTTTTATTTTGGTTCTGGGTAAGTTAAAATAAATGACCATCTTTAAAATACATTTATTGAACCGCAAATACGTTATTTATAATATATATATATAAATATAAACATATTACGAGGATACATAATAATATATGTGTAATAAAAACTTATCAAGATGGTATTAATTAGTAGTGTATGTTTATGAATCTATCGGCAGTTTTCTATTTTCGCGATTTTCCAATTCTATTTTGAACATTTTTTTTGGAACGATTCTTTCTCAGAATACTTTCCCCGTACCGAAATGGTTAGTATTGGTACAACATTCTAATCGAGTATAAAACGATCAAGCTTAAGCACGTGTTCCTAAAAATCGTAAAAAATCCACGTGACCTCAAAAAAGAAAATGGGTCACAGAAAAATGTGGAAAATATTGGTTCTTTGCAAACAAAACAAACGCATGTAGAAAAGTTCCACTGTATTTAAAAAGCGTTAGTGAAACAGCCAAGCCCTAGACAGACTAAATCCCGTCTAATAAACCTGGCAAATAAAAACAGGCAAACGGATAAATTAAACTCTTGATTTTTGTATGTTGGGATTTCCCTTGTCAGGATTTCAACTGTGGGGATTTTAACTGCTTCGCCGGGATTTTTGCTGTCTAATTTCTGGATACCAGCGTTAGGTTATATGAATTACTGTATGTTTATTACAGAATGAATGCGACAATATCTATTGAAAATAATGATGTCATAATATCAATTTCCCACCATTTTTAAGTAGATTAAAAAGTATTTTTCTTTGTAAAATGTATGTTTAAGTGTTGGTTTATTAGCATTGACCAATACTCCTATAAGTCCCTATTTTTCGAAACCCTTGATTATTTTTATTTTTATTTTAAAATATTCTAAAATTTTCTTACATTCAGCTTTAAAAAAAGAATCCGACTCTATGGCCCATTGTGGGTGTAATAATTGCAAGGATGCCTTTGACCGAGGCAACGGTAATATTTTAAAATAATAAATAATAAAAAAAATTCAAATGCATTCCTAGGATACACTGTAAATATATGTCTACTATTCGTGTCACGTCCCTTTGAAATTAATGTTATTTTAAGAAAAATGTATTTCATACGCAAGCCAAGGCGTGGGAGAAAATAGCCTTAGTAAAGTCAACTTTTTTAATGTGTTTCTTTGTGTTTGATAGTTTAAAAGAGCAAATACCCCGAGTATCGAGCGTCAGTCTTTGAGAGTAGTCTGTGACAGTAGTCTGTCAGGAGTGGTAGGTAGGGAATACCTCCTGTTTAAGGAAAAAATATACCCTTAATCTAAGTCTGTGAACTTAAATATCACAAAGAAGTATATTAGAGCTAATAGGTATAGAAATACCTACCAGTACACTTCGCTGCGGCTGATAGTTATTACCCCATATCTTTATATTTTATTGAAATAAATTTGAAGAAAAATCAAATAAAAGTGTTTTCCTGCCTACCTTTGGATGTTTCCGTATAACGATAGTAGAAAGACCTTCTGATTTCTGGATACCAGCATTTGGTTACATGCATTTCTGTCTAATTTCTGGATACCAGCGTTTGGTTATATAAATTGCTGTCTAATTTCTGGATGCCAGCGTTTGGTTGTATGAATTATTGTCTGATTTCTGGATACTAGCATTTGGTTATATGAATTACTGTCTATTTACTGGATACCAGCGTTTGATTATATGAATTACTGTCTAAGTTCCGAATACCAGCGTTATGTTATATGAATTATTGTCTTTTTTTCTGGATACCAGTTTGTGGTTATATGAATTTTCGGTAATTATTCGGGATCGTTTGCCAAGCTTAGTACAGTTTTTTTTAAATAAAACTTTTTGATTCACCTTAATTACTAGTTAAGTCTACTATCTGCATTTGGGAATTTTAAAATTTTAATATTCTAATTTTCAATTCGGGAAAATTAAAATTCGCTTTCGTTGTATGGGATGACAACCATTAAGAATAATGTCTGTGCATGATATTTTCTTATGTTGGTATTCCTGATACTATACGAGTGGCTAAACGAAACCTTATTACCATTTAATCTATTCATATTAGTTAGCTGCTATTTTAACGAAACTCTGGAAATAAAATAAAAATAAGTATAGGTGTTATATATACATATTACCTTACCTTTTTAAAAAGGTAAGGTAAGGTTAGGTTTAGTTAGGTGACGTATGGTTAGGTTGGGTTAGGTTAGGTTAAGTTAGGTTAGGTTGGGTTAGGTTAGGTTAAGTTGGGTTAAGTTAGGTTCGATTAGGTAAGGTTTTCTTACATAAAAATGTTTTTGAATAATCTTGCCTACATACACTTGTTAAATTTTAATTTATGATTTCCGTCAAAATAGTGCATATTTTTTATACATTAATAGATCGCTATTAACGTAGCTTTTAGCTTCTCGAGGAATGTCACAAATACCAACATAAGAAAACATTGATTACAGAAATTATTGGAAATGGCCGTCATCACACACAACGAAAGCTAATTTTCATTGTATAATAAAAAATTTGAATATAAAAAAATTAACAAATGCAGAAAGTGCCTTTTTATAGTAAATAAGGTGGATCAAAAGGTTTTATTAAAAAAAAACTAACTAAACGTGGTCAACGATTTTGATTATTTACCTTATTATTTTATCAAATGGTTGTAATTTATATTTTCCTTATGTATATGGAGGCCGAGAAAAGAGAAATGGTATGGTGTTATAATGTAAACATCAATTTAGTTAGTACATAAGTAGGTAATATTCAAATATATTTCATGTTATGTAGGTAATAATACCAATTGTGAAGCAATAAAATACTTCATATGTACACAAAAAAAGATAAAAATGATTGGAGATAAGATACATAAGTTTAAGATTTTAAAAGGTGTATTAGTGGGTTGTAGGATTTTTGGTTGAATTGAGAATCTTTCATTCTTGCCCGAGTTAACGAGATGAAAGTTTAACCTATTTTTAAATGCGTGAATTAAAATCTTATTTGTTTATAATTGTTTCACTCTCAAGAACTTGAGAACACACTCTTGTGGTATTACGATGTGTCACATGTAATTAAATTACTTTGCTTTTACATTCTATGTATTCCTGGGAATGCAATTTAAAAAATACTATTTTATGCACTTCAAATATTTTATCAAAACAACGCCGGTGATATTTAACATTGATTTGTAAGTCGGTCATTCGTGATTTTAGTGAACCACGCCTATGCGGGCACGATTTTAAATTTGAAGTTAGCATTTTCCATAAAAATTGCCTCTTTTGTGAGGAAATGTTCAAATATAGGCTGAATTTGTAGGTAACTGGCAATCTTTATTAATTTTCGAGTGAGTTTTTTGTTAATTTGAAGTTATTTTGAAACTGGCAGACTTTATGAATAATGGAGCTTGAAGGGTTGTTATGAATCTAAACATGTTTATTCTGCAAGATACAAACCTAGCCTAGAGATATTTTGGCCAACATGTTAATATGTTAATATTCAAATCCAATGTTGTTTTCGTCCAAATCAATTTACATACTCCTCGTAATAAACTCTATATATATAAAAAAGGCAATGTCCGTATGTGTGTTCCCGGTGGATTCAAAACTACTGGAACAATTTCGCTGAAAATTTAAAAATTTGTTGTTGATGGTGCTAGGAGTGTTTATAAAGTTTGTTTTGGTTTGAATGATAGGAAATATCGGGGATGCCCGAGGAAGACATGCCAGGATAAAATTAATCAAATACTTATGCCTGGTCAAATATGGCATATGTGATGAAGATGAATGAAGAAAGTTGTATAAGTAGAATGTACGACGTGGAAATGAATGATACAAGAAGTCGAGGACTCCCAAAAAAGACGTGCAATAAATACTTAAAAAAGTAAACCCTTTCACTTCTTTAGCACAAAATATTTGCCACAATAAAAATACTCCCACGTTTTAGGTACACTAGAATTTACAACTATAAAACTTAACTCCAAAACCATTTATAGCCCCGAGCAAAGCCGGGTACACGTCAGCTGGTATATGAAATAAATTCTAGGATATTAAGAAAGCTAGGCCATGTTGCTGAGGTAAGAATGCTTTTTCCATACCTAATACCTATGCAGTGTAAACAAAGTAAAGAGTTCTAGTTATGATAACTAAAACTTAATTTTCCTGTAGATGTAGCATAAACGATTTTACTGTCGAGTTAGTTACCCGGTATTTCCTAGAAGAGCAACATTTGTCTCGTTAAACAATAATTTTACAATAATAATATACTACAGTCAAATATTAGTAAGTTTAGAGATTGGTGCCTTCAAAATAATTTATTTTTAAATGTAGTAAAGTGCAAAACCTTGACTTTCTTCAGAAACAAAAATCCTGTTTTATTCGAATATTTCATCAATAACATAGCTTTAGAAAGAGTCACGGAAATGAGAGATCTTGGAATTATTTTGGACGAAAAACTAAGTTTCACCAATCATATCCATCAAATTGTGAACAAAGGTATGAAAACACTAGGCTTCGTATTAAGAACAACTAAAAAGTTTAATTCTTTACAAGCCATTAAACTATTATACGTATCTCTAGTAAGAAGTATAATTGAATATAACTCAGTAGTTTGGTCTCCATCTTACAAAATTCACAGTAACAACATTGAGCGAATACAAAAAAAATTTCTACGTTTTATAAATTTTAAATTAAATATCCCTGTCGAAGACTTAAAATACAATTTCTTATTAAATACTCTAAAAATACATACATTAGAAGATAGACGTAAAATAAACGATTTAACGTTCTTATTCAAAATACTTAACTCTAAATTGACTCTCGACTGTTGTGAACTCCTGCAACTTATAAACATACATACACCCACAGTAACAACACGACAAAATACAATATTCTACAGCAGCACACATAAGCGTAACTACATTGCCCACTCTCCGATACAACGACTTCACACCATGGGAAATCATTACTTGGGTGATGTTGACATATTCAATACCAACTTTGCAAGTTTTGTGGATCAGTTAAAACATTTATTTCAACAATACTCCTAAAAACATCATGTAAACCTACAAATAGCTGTAATTTTCTGTTTTTGTTTCTTGTGTTTGTATGACTTGTTGCATAGCTTTTATCAAATGTAATTTTATTCTTATTTTTTATGTTTCAAAGTATCTGTCAAATTAAAATTATACTACCAATAATATATACTACCATGTAAAATCCCTCTGGGCGTTAAATAAATAAATATCTACATTAGTTTCCCAAAATACAAACAAAATTAGTTTAAAACATTGTTATTATACGTCTATGGCAGCCATAGCTACCGATATGACTGAAGGAAGATATAAAGGAATGCTGTCGGAAACGGGACAAATTGCTTCACTACACAAAGTTAATCAACTCAGAATTAACATTTAAACTTTATGGATGGGAAATCGATACTCTTTATGTTGATACCCTTGAACGTAATAACGGAATTATATTTTAAAAATTCAAAACGCAAAAAAATAATCAAAAAATATCTAATTGAAAAATAACCGAGTTTTCCACTGTCAGAAATATTTAGTTTTATAAAAAACTGTGAATTTATCAAACACAACAATTGAAACGGTTGGTAATAATTTATTAGATAAAGGCTTTAAATATAAAATTCCTAGCAAAGTAACACGCAAACAAATAGAGTCATTAGCTATTGACACCAAATATGTCTCAGCACAAAGTGGAAAATAATTACTTAACAAAACACGTCACGGCAGTTATTTTAGAGAAAACACTAAAATCGATGAACACTAAAATTAATATTCTATCAGTACAGAAATCAAAATGTTAAATGAAATTAGTAATAAAATCAAAAATAATAATCTAACCATAACAAAGATAAAGGTAGCTCACTCGTATTTTTGATGGAATAGATTACGTTAGTAAGACTTCTTGTTACCAGAATATTTTTAAATTTTAACTAAATTTTAAATATTAAAATTTACAAAAAGTTAACATCCTTATAAACAGTTGTAACACCATATTTCCCAATATGATATTTAATGGTTCAATCAAAATATCAGGGTTAAGAATCCAAGAGCTCTGTATGGCCAACCTAAATCCATGAAGAAAATATTCCCATAAGGCACTGTGTATCTTTTATTAATGCTCCTACAACAAACATCACGAAAATACTTAACTTCATTTTTCACCACGTGTCAACAACTCGATAGAATTATCGGTCATTGCATATCTGGAATTTATCCGTCAAATATCTGTAAAACTAGCAAAATATATATTTTTAATGTTGTTAAAATATGTATAGCTTTTGGAACCAATGATAATATAGGAACAAGTGTTAAAAACTCAAAAATTAGAAATCCTTAATTTAATAACTCTGGCATATATGATTTAAAATGTAACCACGCCAACTGTAACACTTCTTACATCGGACAGACGGAAAGGGCTAAATCAACTAGATTCAATGAACATATAAGATGTTATAATAATAAAATTACACATAAATATAATTTAACATTTATTCATAAAATGAAAATTATTTATTCCCCACTTCTCCAATATGTTCAAAAGACTTAAACAAAATATCACATTTAAATTAGCAAACAGCAGATTTGTCATTATTATACAGTCAAGAAAAAAATACCATGAATGTGGGGAAAACAGATTTCAAATACCTTACAGAATAAACAATCTATTGGCACGATTACTTTCTCATTAATTCGGTTTAACCGGTAATCAATTATTTTAGACGTCACACAAATTAAAAATGGGGGACGGGGGTAAATAGAATCATATAAATAAGTCAAATAAATAAATGGAGTCTGCGAATTAAACACGAAAACAATAAGTAAATTATAAAACAACTATTCTATTCAGGACGGCGTACAATATAATAACGTGAAAAATACACTTCCTGGATGTTTAATTGTATTACTTCTTTATTTTGTACCAGAAATTAGATGTAGACAGGTATTTTCCTCTTGTTTTGAACGTCAAGTGTGCGAAATTTTTATCAGGAAGTATCAAAATTATGCTTAAAGGGGGGGAAAGGGGAGTGAAGTGAAGAATTTCAAGATCTAATTAGACAAAGACAGTGACCTTCTTCTTGTTTTGAAGGTCGAGTTTATAAAATTCGGTCAATCTCGTAATAAAATTGTAGATTTGTTTAAAAAGAACCCACTCACCCTCCGTCACTCTTCTTTGTGAATATCTCATATTATTAAGTAGGTTTATTGAAAAGGAAATTTCTAGAAGTATGATCTGTATCAATTATAGTAAAAAAATGTTATCAATTTGTATGCTCTGCAATTCGAAATCTGCTCAAAACAGAATTTCCAAGTTTAATCAATTTTACTACAAGTACAAAAAATAACTGTAAATGAAAGTTCAGCTAACTTCTGGCATATCCAAAAACTCAAAACTCAGAACTCAAAACTCTATCAGTTACAAAATTATGAAATAAAATGAAAAATCGAAGTTCTTGCGCTTGAGTCACCTGACAAATTTCAAAAGCGATGACGAGTTTTTTTGTTGTTGTTGTTGTGCAGTAGCATAAATAATAATCCCTTAATTACTGTGAATATGTCGACGAATATGTAACAATTACTAAGTAGGTCAAAATAAATCCCTGAAAAAAAAAAACATTTTCACTTATCCCACCTCACCTACCTAACCTCGTATTTCAGTGAAAATGTGTACAAAAGGGACCCAGTTAACTATCGGTATAAAGAATAATTACGCTGTAAGGGGATAAAGTTAGCCCTGATTAAAAATAAAGTGTAACAAAGAGCAGTTAGTTATGTTAAGAGCAGGTTCAAGATAAGATAAGGTATGCTGTAACGGGGTTGTTACGGTTTATGGTCGATACTTCACCATCGGCAGACATAGGTCGCTATTTTGTTCAGAGAATGGTTCCATATTTTATGCTAAACGCCTAACGTACATCGACTTATTTTGCGGAAAACCACGCATCACGACTGTAAATGAACAAATGTACTTTTTTTTTCAAAATTAATACACTAAATTTATCAATCGCATCAAATGGGCTAGTTATCATTCTATGCTGTATATGGCGAAGGCCAAATGAAAAAAATAAGTTTTTTCGACCTCGGCAGACATCCGGATTCTTTTTTTCCGAAATTTTAATCTTTACTTTTTAAATTTTATTAAGTTGACCTCGGAGGACTAATTTAGACGAAATTTTCTATAAATTTAAATTTAAAAAATCTTTGAACTTTTGGTGTTTGTGGCCCAGCTTTATAAACTTACCCAAAATGACAATTTTACCAGTTTTTACTTGGAATTCCTTGGAAAAACTTGGCCTCAAACCCCCCGCCCCTGATCATCGATTTTTAAAATTGCGAAACGAGTTCAAAAAATATGCTTTATGTGGGGTGTTTCAAAAGACAACATTATTTTTTAGAGGGCTAAATGACCAAATCATAACTGCACTGGTTTGGGACCGAATTTAAAACCGTGGGTTTTTTACGCCAAAATATTTGTTCTAATTTCGGAGTTCAGTTTTTTTTTTAAATCATGATTTGTACTTTTTTTACAAATCTCGAAAAGGAATTAGTTTCTTTGCCATTCGGTGTAATATTTTCTCCTGGGGATGAAATAAAAATAAGAGGAAAGCGTATCTCAAGTTTGACATGACAAATATCGATTGCTTGTCAAATATTCATGTGAATTCATATCACTCTCGGGCTATTTGGCTGGCTGGCTGGCTGGCTGCCTATCTCACTCACTATCTGTGAAATATTATATCCCTTGAAAAATATTACGGAGTAATTTCCTTAAAGACGCGTATAAATAATATTTCGTTCCTTCGTGAATAATGTGTAAAATGTGCGGTGTTGCGTTAAATTTTGATGGATAGTGCCGATTCGTTTTTAACACGTTATTATTTGTTCATGTATCGTAGAAAAACATTCGCAAAAAGTTGTATTGCGAAACAAAATTACATGTTAAATCAGAGTTGATTTAAATCGTGTTTAATCTTACTTAGGTTGTCGTTTTATCAACGAATAAAAGGATACGAATTTTTGGTTTGGGTTGATTTTTAAGTTTCTCTGCATTATTTGTGAATTAACATATACACGGTGTCCGGAAACTCGTAGTACAAGCGGGAAACTGGAGAATCTACACTACATGGGGAACCCAAAAAAACATAAAAGTTTTTTGATTTGAGCATTTTCACAAAAAAAAAAAAAAAAACAAAAAAAAATATATTTCGGCTATTTTTGGGTTAAAGTTTTTTCTGGTGTTTAGGGTTGAACAACAGATGTTTTAACCCTGCAGAGCAGAAATATTTTATGATTACACCGGATTAAATGAAGGGTGATTTCAAAATAATGCTTCAAATCCGAGTTTCTTCATTTGTTTTACTTTCAAATAGTTTTAATTAGTTGGGTACTTTGATCTTCAGTAATAATATATAAGAATTTGATTAAAAAAAAAAAAAAAAAAAAAAAAAATGAACTTCTAACTCGATTTACTCGATAACGAAAGCTCAAATCAAAAAAAATATACTACAAAATCGACTCCAAATGTGATGTAGATTCACCAGTTTCCCGCTTGTACTACGAGTTTCCGGACACCCTGTATACCATAACGTATGTATCGGAAAAAAACACATTTCTGTAATAATTGGCTTCAATGGGAAAACCGAAGATTTTATCGATTAAATCCTTTCCTACAGTTGTCAAATACAACCAAACAGTGGAAGGCGGTGCCGTTTATTTTAAGCGTAGTGTATTTATTATTATATTTTACTAAAGTGACTATTTAAACATTGTACAAACGAAATATGATATTAAAAATATGTATAGTAAATTGTATTTCTTAGTCCTCCTCACTAGAGTGACCTGTGCTGAGGCGAACTAAAGTTATTCATTTCTGTTTTATTAGTTTTCTATGTCGTTTTTAATGTTTTTTTTTTCAGAGTTTTTCATTAATCCCCTTCAGTCAGATTTTTGTTCTTGATTTGTAATCATTATAAATTTTATTCGCTTTATATGAGGGAGAATGATGTTGTGGAGTTTCGTCCCAAAATAAATATAATTTCTTTATCTGAATGTGGTTTTAAGACCTGGAATATTCTTTATGTCATTGTGATTTTATCTAGTTTGATGAATACGCGGTTTTGTGGAGGATTCAGTATTTTTGAATAATTTCAAAATTATATTTTTAGCAAATTTTTGTTGTACATTTGGTACATCAAAATTATTTAAAATTTCAATCAAAGGCGTTATGCTGTTATCTTGAATGAATGAATAAATGTATGAATGAATGAGGTGGAATCTTGGAAATGGAAATTAACCCACTTCCCAACATCCTACCGGGCTGAAACTCAGTAGATAGATTCGTTGTCGATGACAATGCATTGTATCAACTGTTGGTGGCACTCACAAACACACACGCGCATACTCACACATTTCTCTGAAATTCGATGACATTATAAAAATTTATAACAGTTGATATACGAAATAAATCGTGGTACCATCCAACCGAAATATGGCTGGTCAACTCCAGTCCCCGTAGAAGAAGGATCAATCATCAGTTGAGCCATTTTTTTAAAGTTTTATAAGACATTTTAAAAGTTCGCTGAAGTGAAGAGCAAGTCCCTAGGGAGGAAGGTTCTACCCTAGTAAAAAAAAACATTTTTTATCTGTGTTATTTTTGAATGCATCTATTAATAAAATTGATGTAGGTATTGTAGAAAGAATACATTTTTACGGGTTGATTTTTTAATGATTTGGGCTGTCTGGCTGTGTCATAACTAGCCACCCATCTGATAGATCAACAAATAACAACTTTAAAATATCGGCGTCCGGTAGGAAAAATGTGTGTTTTACTAACGGTATTTCAACAACAAGTGCTTTTAAAGAAAAGCGATATCTTTACATGGCCTGGAGACAGACATACCTACACATGCCAAAATTGGCGCACGGCTTACATTTTCCGCATGAATTATAAATTTGAGACAAAGATGCAGAAAGGAGTTTTTTTAATAATACAGGTTTTTGTGCCAATCAATCCTACCTGTCTATCCCTGCAAATAAAATTACGTGATGGTTTGTAAGTTTTAGTAACTTTAACAGTAACTCATTGCTACATTTCTAATTCGAGTTTTCCTGGCATAACATTATTTCAAACGTTTCAGCCCTGTAATAATATTTCCACATATACAGAGAATATTTTATATTTGATAAGACATTATTTAAAAAAAAAATTAGTGCACATTTGTTTGTATGTTTAATAGTTTAGATGTTTTCTAATTAGCTATGTTTAGGCATCAAATGGTCATTTTTTTGTTATTAAGGTAAAAAACTAATATACAATCAATCGTTTTGTATCTCATATAATCATTTAAAGTATACAACTTAAATAATAATCCATTCCAGACCAAGCAACATCGCCAAAATGGAAGCCGTCACTATATTTGTCGCGTGAATAAGAATTGTAATCGACCAGAAAAAAGACTTATCTATCATAAAACTTCACTTTGGTAAATGTGTATAGTTACGGGTAAAAATCATAAAGTTCGTGATAATTTGAATTGACCTGGGGGATCAAAGGGTGAGAACTCTAAGTTGAGTGATAAAATTAACCTGGTGGCTCAAAGGGTGAGAACTCGCAGTTGAGTGATAAAATTAACCAAAGGGATCAAAGCTTTAGAACTCTCAGTTGAGTGATAAAATTTATCTGGGCGATCAAAGAGTGAGAATTCTCAGTTGAGTGATAAAATTAACCTGGGGGCTCAAAGGATGAGAACTCTCAGTTGAGTAATAAAATTAACCTGAGGGCTCAAAGAGTGGGAACGCTCTGTTGAGTTATAAAATTAACATGGGGGCTCAAAGGGTGAGAACACTCAGTCGTGTGTTAAAATTAACCTCCGGACTCGAAGGTGAGAACACTCGGTCGAGTGTTAAAATTAACTTAATCTTTTTTATAAGATGCAATTTGAAAATTATTGGCGTTCAGTATTTATTTTTTTTTACAACCTCTGCAAGATCGTGTTATAATAATAATATTTGGCTAATTTATATAGCGCCGTTTTCGTGAAAACTCACCATAAGGTTCTGTACAAATATATTTATTAAATAAATAATACTCAAACTATTGACTTACATCCTAAGACTTATATCTAGTGACTTGTATCGTTCCTTTTCATTTCATTCGCATACATAGTTATCTACGCATTCTTCTGAGTGACCTACTTTCACGCTTCTTCTCCCCTCAACCTTTTCTTTCTCATCCTTAAAAGCTCTGTTTCTCTGATTTATAAAAGAGATGGTTCGAACACATTTTTTCTGTGCCGCCCAGTCATATTTTATATTTCCATGGTTGTCTGTTTTAAAGCACTTACCGCAAATAATTTCATATTACTTGACCCAATTTGAATTTGGGAAAGTAAAAGATGACTTTAATTCACTTCACATATAATTTTTATTTATGATTTCCAGTTTCAATTGCTCCTTATAGTCACGAGCAAGTGAGACTATGGCAATCCAAAACGTTTTATTGTGCGCTTAAAGATGTTGAAGTGTAAGGTTTGGAAGATTTGGAAGTAGCCGGTTTTTGAAATCTGGTCACCAAACATGACAACGTTAGCAAAATTGGTCGTCTGATGTCGTCATGAAGCAGAAAGTTTAAACTAAATATTTACAGTTTTTGTTTTCTATAAAAACTATGAAACGGTAAATTTCTTGTCAGCAAGGTATTTAAATGACCTCATTTGCTTCTTCAAAATTATAAATGGTATTATTGATTCACCTACTCTACTGCAACTCATTCCCTCCACTGGAGCGACAGAGAGAATAATGAAAAATAGCTTCACTTGCTCGCCACCTTTGAAAGTTAATTTGGAAAAATTTCCGACCACATTAAAAAAATCATTACTCCATATTTGTATATGTAAACATATAAAAAAAATATACTGCTATGTAGCCAATAAACTCACCTATATTTTATTAATTATTTTGTATTTGTATAATTGATAGAAAAATTATAAAAAAATCGTAAACTTTGTAAATGCGCGAATTTTGTGAACCTGTTAAATTTGAATGAACTAAATTATGATATTTTATACATTTACCACAAAGAAGTGGTACTACATTAGGAAGATACATTAACTGTTTACAATTAACAATAAGAATAACTGCCCTACTTGCTTTATTTAAATCATTTGATCGTTTTATACAGATAGCCTATTTCACGATGTCAAAATCAGAGTGCTGCTTTTTAAATAATTGTGACTGAGAACTGGAGATTTTTTATCCATGTTTTTGTGTTTCGTGATAGAACAAGAAACAAAGATTTAAAAAAAGCCCATATCATAGCAATAAGCTTTGCCAATCTTTCAGGATATACTTTGTAATTTGATAAAATCCTGTGGAATTCTGCCATTTTGTTTTCTGGAAAATACGAGATGACAGCTAGTTTTTTGTATCGAAAATATGCTAAAAAAACCCGTTTTTTAATTAAAGGAGTTGAAAACACATTAATAATTGAATCACGATTACACTAATATATATTATGGCGTTAAAACGCAAAAAACACAATCACTTACGGCATTTTAAAAGATGTGTAAATATAACCGATTTCTCAAAACAGTTTCGCCTCGAAGGTAAAATTTTTGGAATAAACTGTCACATTTAAACTGCCAAATATTTCTTCCAGAAGCATCTATGGATAATCGGTGTTGCCATAGATGAAGCCAATTTTACCAGCTTTACAACGGAATAAATTATTGGCCAGGGACTGGTTTAAATAATATTATATTTAATTTTTACGAGTGGTACGTAATAAACGTCGAATAATTCGACATGCTCAATATTAGAAGAAAAAAAAATGTCGAATTATTCGACATGTTCGCTCCAGTGGTTAATATCTCCTAGCAAAAGGCAAACCTTTTAGGGAAAATGTTTGCGGAAAACTCGACCCTCGACGACGGGGGTGCTGTTCCGCCGTCGGTTCCTCACTGCGGCTTCTATATGAAAAAGCTGAGGATCCGGCATCGGGATGTACTCCACGTCATACGGGGGCTCGATGTTAACAAAGCTAGTGGACCTGATGGAATACCTGCCTTGGTATTGCAGAGGTGTGCTGCGGAAATAGTTCCAGTTTTGACAAAGCTCTTCAAAATGTCCCTGAAGTGTGGCACTGTGCCCTCTGGTTGGAAAAAAGCGGTAATTCACCCTATTCCCAAGAAAGGTGACCGCTCCAACCCGGCCAACTACCGCCCCATAGCGATCACATCAGTTCTGTCCAAAGTGATGGAACGTGTGATCAACGACAAACTGCTCACATACCTCGAGAAGAACAAAATTATCAACGACCGTCAATACGGATTCCGGCGGAACCGCTCGTGCGGTGATCTTCTCGCGTATGTGACGCATGTTTGGGGGCGGTGCCTGGAACGTCACGGTGAGACCCAAACGGTCGCACTAGACATATCCAAGGCCTTTGACCGGGTCTGGCACCGAGGACTTGTCAACAAATTGCATTCTTACGGACTTCCCGCATCCCTGTGTACGTGGATTGCTGACTTTTTAAGGGATAGGTCGATTCAGGCGGTTGCTGACGGTTTCACCTCTTCCTCGCACTCCATAAATGCTGGCGTCACACAGGGATCGGTTCTGTCTCCGACTTTGTTTTTGTTGCACATCAATGACCTTTTGACATGTGCACCGATTCATTGTTACGCGGATGACAGTACAGTTCATGATAGCTTTTTGTTTGACAAGCCCCCAAAGGGCACACAAACTCCAACGGCTCGGAGGGCTTTGAAGCAGAGAATGGACGGTTATCTCGAGAGTATTTCCTCCTGGGGTAAAAATAATCTCGTCGAATTTAATGTTTCAAAGACCCAATCCTGTCTGATTACGTCTAAAAGGGATCCAAATGATAATCTAGTCTCCTTCAACGGAAGCAATCTTCCGAACAGGCCTTCCATTGATATGCTTGGTGTAACTATAAGTGACCAGCTCAGGTACGGGGGCTCCATCGAAGCCAGAGTAAAGTTGGCCTCTCAGAAGCTGGGCGTACTGTACAGGGCCCGCAGATACTTTAATAGTACACAACTGCTCACCCTGTACAAATCGCAAGTGCGCCCTACTGTCGAATTTGGCAGCCATCTCTGGTCTGGAGCCCCAAAATACCTGAAAAAAACCCTTGACTCTGTGCAGAAACGGGCGGTCCGTTTGATAGATTCCCCAATCTTAACAAACGGACTGCAATCTTTAGAGCACAGACGTCGGGTAGGTATGCTGTCCTTGTTCTATCGGTATTACAATGGAAGATGCTCTGAGGAACTAGCGTCATTGATCCCTTCGGCGCCGGTGCGTAGTCGGGATACACGCCAAACGCGCGCCCAACATTTGTACACAGTTGACACTTGTCACATGAGAACGGGTCGCTTCTACGATTCGTTCTTAAGTTCAACAGCTCGGCTGTGGAACGAACTGCCGGCCTCTGTGTTTCCTCCCTCCTACAACATGGGACTCTTCAAGACCCATGTTCACTCCTTCCTCTCCACAAAAAGACCCTCCACACAGCATCCCCAAATATGACATAGGCCCTGAGGGAAATTATTTTCTTCAGGGCCTCCTGTGTGGAGTAAATATAAAAAAAAAAAAAAAAAAAAAAAAAAGCACAGACTCAGAAATAATGAACTGCTCTTCCTCAACCATCATTCGACAAATTATGGATATTATTCACCACTGTCCAGAATGTGTGGACTGGTCAACTCAAGTCAAAACCTTAATTTTTTTGGGATAAGTCTGAATGATTTTTGCCAGTCGCTAAACAAGTGACGGAATATTATAAGTGTTCTGAGGTCATGACCCACGGCGTAGTCTTGACTTGATTCGACTTGACACTTTATTTTCTTATATTATATCTGCCTTATGTCTTTGCTTTCATGTACCTTTGTCTACTACTGTATTTTTCATTTTACTTTATTCGTGTTATTATTTTGTAATTTGGACGATGTCCGTTAATAAATAAATAAATAAATGATAAACAGAAAATAAAAAAAATCTTATTAACAATCAGTATTTAAGTATTCTTCTTCTGGTGTCCTCTATTATAAAATGTGGCTTATCATCGGGACAATCTATACTCTACAAACTGCATTCACAACTTAGTGGAACTGAACAAAAGTTACGAACAGCAGCGTATCCCATGAGTCTCTCTGGATTATTTGTTTGGTAATCTAGTATTTGCCACCTCTCATGATGTGACCAAGGTAAAGAGCCTTAGGACTAGCCAACTTATCTGTTAAGGTATTATGAGTTAGCACCTTAGGTACATCAGTATAATTATATAACTTATCTGTGGTGAATATGATCTACCTAACATTTTTTTTGTTATTGATATGTAAATATATATATACGCCGTATTTATACAAAAACCATAGACAAATCAAATTCAGTAATTTTCTGAAAATTCTGCTTCAATACAGGTTCGCTAGTGAGGCAGATTATGTCCAACTCTTTTTTAATTGTTTTTATTAACGACTATTGAAATACTAAAGGCCTTACTAATAATGGTGTTTCAATTTCGCACATCTAATATACAACCGATGATGTATGATAAATGGTTTTTTATTAGTTGTGTAAACTTTAAAACATGTTTATTAGTAAAGAGAATAGTATACAGTAGTATATTATTCACAGTTTCCCTCATTAGTGATATCTCTTCCGAGGCGGACTGTAGGTAATTGTGTTGGTAATTGTTGATTTCGTGATCTTCATGTGGAGGACTATGTTTGTTAATCTCCTCATTTCCATGTTTGTATACCTCATTTTCATGTTTGTTGATTTCCTTATCTGGATGTTTGTTGACTGTAGGTGATATGTAAGTTACTTCATAACACGTACTTCGTTACTTTAAATATACCGTATGCTTATACTTATTGTATTATATTACACTTCTATGTTATTATTATTATTTAAACTTGATACTAAATTGTAAGATTTGTGGTAGATATAAATAAATCTTATGTGCCATTAAATTTATAATTGTAAAATCATTTTGTCAACCGAAGATAATATCATAATTAATTAAAGCATACAATAAAATCCTATTCATTTGATAAATAAATACCTTTAAAAAATTAAATACAATCACGTTAGCAGTTTTCCAAAATGATTTCATCATGAAAGAGTTTTAACACAAAAAGAATAGCCTTAATGACTTCCTAAAGAATGTACATAAAATACCAATGAATAATATAAATACATTGACAATTAATTCATTCCAAAGAATCGACCACAGATAAACTTCTGTTCCACTAAGTAATTTTATTACCGAGCCATCCACTATCCATCTCGGCTGAAGTGTCTAATTAGATTGTAAGACGCAAAAACAGCAAACGATCCTAGTACAACGTGATTCCTAAATCTCGGCATTAAGTTCTATATTCTCTATTCTGTTGGTTTAGTCCACACCACTGTTGTTCTGGTTTCAGTAATGTACTTTACCAATAGTCCAATCTTCTTAATGGACTAGCTGGGGATGTTTACTACGACTAAGGGTTGCCGATTTGTCTATAAAAAATATTTGACTTCGTAAATGTTCCGCAAAAAATAAACCAGTATCAGATTTATTTTTAGGGGAATCGTCTGTTGTCAATTAAGCCAAGTAGAAATAATAAATAGCTGATAAAAAGCACCGGGGAAATCGCGAAAGGAAACAAAAATTATTTCCAGCGTTTTCGTTGCGGAAAAAAACACATTTTTTGTCAATCTTGCGAGGAAATATACAAAAAAAAGAGTGCTGAAAAGGTCCCATTATGATGACAAATTTCGTTCAGACGCTATTCGATAGTAAAATACGTACATACTTACATTTTAGTATACCTAATATAGAATATTACATAGGAAAGCAGTCATATGATAATATTACCAATACTCGTACAATATTGCAAAAGACACAATTTTTTCGATCACGTAACATGAAGAAGGTAATATTGGTTTTTGTAAAGGCTGGTCCTCCAATACGTTGTGTTTTATATGGTTGACATTGAATCAGGAGGTTTTGGGTTCGATTTTCAATGCAGTGTACCTGCATATTTGGTTTTTCACAGCATTATTCTTCCATACGCCATGATGTTTATTAGTAAGGCGAACCTTAATAAAATTCTTCTTGAAACTGATACTAAAAATAATTTTAAAAAAGGATGTTGTAAATGCTGCGAAAAAAAAATTGGGATATCGAATAGTGAAAATTATTGTTAATACTAGATGTTCTTCAAACGATTAATAAATCCAACTTTTCATATTTTAGAGAATATTTAACATTATCTTTTTTTCATATCATTTTACCATTTCATCAATCCAATCAGAAAATAATATGGACAGCTTGGTTAAATTAAAGAATTTATTAATTATTTGGTTTAACTTTTCACTTTTCATAACCAAAAATACTTAGGTTACTTTAATTTAATATAGGTACATGACATGGCGTAAGATTATTTAAAAACACGTTATAATTTTTTTAAATATCTTCAGAAAAACCTTTTTAAATTACTTAAAATTCTTGTGTCAAATGTTCTCTCCCTGTAAAAAAACAACATCACACGGTAGAATTTCTTTCAAAGCTTAAAACCGGTGTCTGCCTCAGACAATGAAGAAATTGGTTTCTGTTTGTATATTTGTATTGGTAATTTTGTAAAATGGTGTGTTTTTATTGGTGTTCGAAAAAACATACATTCGTAAAAGTGGTTAGAAAATTTTGCGAAAAATATCGAATGACCTTTTACGAAATTGTTCTGAGAAGGAAACAGCCGCAGAAAGGGGCTGTAAAGGTTTTTTTTCATTTCATAAGTAGAAATCTGAATATTGGGGTCTTGAAATGAGCTCCCTTCTGATAAGCTCTAAAAATTACAATGTAATAACGTAATAAACTTCTTTTTCTTCTTTATCCAACTTAGAGATTTTAAATAAAAAAGACCTTTTAAAGCTCAAAAAATTTTAGCACTTTCGATGTAAGTTTGGTACCTACACGATAATGAGTACGTTATCGTGAGTAAAACAAAACAGATACTTTTAGAGGTGTGCATAGTATAAAGCTTAGTAACAACTTGTTAACTAAACTAACCCCATTCCTCAGTCGAGCTGTCAAACTCAAGATGTTGGGCACGCGTTTGGCGTGTTTCAATGTATGCAACGGTGCCAAAGGGATAAATAAAGCAAGTTAATCGGAGCGTATTTCATTCAAATACTGGGAGAACAAGGACAGTATTCTCACTCGACGAGTGCTATGACGCTCCAAACCAGAAGTGGTTGCTAAACTTAATAGTTGGGCGCACTTGCGATTTCGATTGTTGTACTGTCCCAGATACTTTAGTAGTAGGTATTCATTTGTGTAATGAGCTAAGATAGGCCCTTTAAAGTAAGATTTCAAAATGCTAACTTGATTCCGGCTTCGAAGGATCCTGTGCTGTTGACTTAGAGAAACCAAGCATATCAATGGAAGACTGTTGTGGAGATAACTTTGATGCATTTCTCTCAACAAAACCTTTTTAATAAGACTTTAGTCCATAGATAATTATTGAAACTAATTTCTATAATTTTAATAAATAAAATACAACTTCAATAAAAATATTATTGCTATTCCTTTTTCAAATTTGTGGATATATCGGGAATCTATTGTTATGAAGCGGTGTTAAGTCTTATTTAAAAGTAATTATTTAAAACACCTCTTCAGAACAAGTACCATTCATAGCATTAATTTTGATTAAAATTATAGAGAGCACGGTCTGGCAACAAATAGACCGCCGGGCAGTCTATTGTTTGTTTCCGTTTCCTTTCGCTGGGACTCTAGAATTGTTACACGAGCGGGGCGGCCGTGTAATGATCGCACAGTGAATTAGATTATAATTCATTTTTACCCTGGATGGGCGATCGTATTAAAAAAGTGTACATCAGTATTCCTGATGCGGGTTATTCGGTTCTTTTTTACAAGAACCAAGTCGGTGCAGGTTCTATTAAATAAACGTCCGTATAATGGATGACCGTGTGTGTGTTCGTGAAGATCACAAATAATGTTCTACTGAAGTTTATATACGCGATCCCTTGCAAATCGTTATACCGCGGACTCCGGGAAATGAAGCATTCACCTCAAGTGGCGCGATATAAGCCGTATTTTTCTTAATAAGAAACGGATAATAAAATCACAAGCCCGGACGGCACCCGCTCAAGTAATCTGCCGATCAGCTCAATGGATGGATTCGCTCCATTAATGTTACATAAACGATAGACCCGATACGCTCCAGAACCGCTTATCAGCCACCTTGTCGGAGACGCTGGACCCGTCTCCTGGACCAAAGCCCTGATGGTGCCAGCTCGATCTGTCGGGGACAGACCACCGCCGGCCGTATAGAAGCTCCCCGCTCACTTCCCGTAATTAAGTGGTTAATCAGTTTTAGATAGAATTAAAAAACCAATTATTGATCCCTGGGGGTAAGTGCCGAGTCATAATATGTAACATGTTAACTTAAATATATTCTCCATGTTTTATAATGTGCAAAAACAAAACTACAGCTTTCATTTCACTACAATCAGTAGAACCTGTAATCCTTTGTGTGCCCATGCCTTGGCGACAGTTTCATGCTCTGCCCATCCCGAACATTACTCGAGGACCGAGTATTGGCGCGCAGAAAATCTGCAAAGTTCTGGATGGCATTTAATATAAAATATGGCCGGTAACAATTGGCGCCTCAACGTGTTTTGGCTCGTGGTGATTGCATGTTGTGCTGATTTTGGTGAAATGTTTCATGATTAATTGACATAATATTGTATCACTTATGTCTAGTGATTTGAATATTGTTTCATAACCTCAAATACACTCAGTATTCTTGTAACGATAATTCATAATTTGCGTTATTCTATGGTAAAATCTTGCGTAAACTTTCATCTTTCATGAAATCTATGATTTATCTATGCTTTTGTAGCTGTCAAATTTTATGTCAACACTAATTGGTAAACAAGATGATTATATGGGAGGTTATGTCAAACTGTCTAATTCATAATTATTTACGATTATTTTACGATGTCATTCACTTGTTTGATCAAGGCATATTTGCGTTTTATAATATTATTAGATTTTTACGCTAATATACATAATATTAAAAACATTTATGTCGGCGTTCTACAATACAAATTGTAAGTCCACATTACAATCGATATGCGTTTTAATTACTCGTAAGTCAACAAACACTCAATATTATTTATATACATACCTACGTCATTTTTTTTTTTTTCTTTCGCCCAAATTAAATGATATCTTTGATTGACAATTACATTAGGCCGACGTTTAATAACGTTTCACAATATAATAGGGTGGTCCATTTTTCGCAATTCTCATTAGGGTGGAGCATATTTTTTTTAACAATTTTTTTTTGTTTTTTTTCACAATTGTACAATAGAAGTTGAGCTAATATTACGTCTAATGATACTACAGCCGTCAATGAAGAGTTTCTTTTGTTTTATAAACAAAAAAAATTAAATATTTATTTTTCTCTTCTTTTACTTCTTTCTTCCTATCTGAACATCAAAGAACGTAATCATGTCTTCACCAATACCAATACCAAATATCAATGGGGCTTCGAAGGAGGTTCTCATTAAAGAACTTAAAGACAGGAATATTGATCCATCGTCGACTTCTCATGAGTTACGTTTACAGGCGCGCGCTTATAATAAAGAGATTAAAACACCTGCTATAAGTGAAGTGAATTCTGAATCATCGGATTCTGAATTAGACGACACAACCATTAAGAAAGCCCACATAATTAAACAAACGAAGATTATTTATAGGGACTCACACTCAAATAACGTAGACGGTTGGAAACTGAAATATGACGGAAAAAGTAGTGTAAGGGAATTCTTACTATTAATTGAGGAGAAATGTAGGACAAAAAATTTTAACCAGGATCATCTTGTACGCGTTTTTCCTGATCTTTTAGAAGGTTTAGCACTCCTGTGGTTCAGGTCTATTTACACTCAGGATTTGAAATGGGACGATCTTTCAAAACTTTTGATAAGACAATTTGAAGCAAACGACCTTCAAACAGATCTTAAGGTAAAACTATTTAACATGACACAACCTAAAGGTATGTCAGTGCTAGAATTCACTCTCAGAATGAAATCATTAAACAATATGCTTGAAGCTAAACTACCGGAATTAGAACTTTTGCGGTTGGCAAAAAAAGCTTTATTGCCTATGTATACAAATTTACTAGTCTCAAGAGATATATCGACATTCGAGCAATTGACTACTCATGCAGGCAACTTGGAATCTTATGCATCACTGTCGGATGATTTCGTATCTTTCAACGTTTCTCAACCAAAAGTAGACTTACCTGTCACTAATAAACCGGAGAAATTTGATAGTACTGCTAGACAAACACCTAATTTTAATAATAATAATATTCATAGACACCAAGGTTATAGCCAAAATCAGTACAGAAAACCAAATAACAACAATTATTCCAACAACTATACTAAAGTTAGTCTTGGAAACAGAGATAATAATTATAAATACAATAAACCGTCTTCTTCTACTTCTAACACATATACAAAAACTGCACACGAAAATTCTAGAACGTTTTACAATAAACCATTCTGTTCATATTGTAAACTATCGGGACACGTTATAGAAGATTGCAGGAAGAAAAATTCAAGGTCTAACAATCCTAAAGTGGGAGCTATCAATGACAAAGCTCATAAAAAGTCAAAAAACTAGGTCGGAGTCTCTCTTGCTACAAGCCGTCCTTGGCGCAGAGGAAAAGCGAGTGGGAGAGTTGGCTCCGAATAGTTGATAAATTTCTTTCATCCCCATCAACCGGAACAGTGGGCCCGCTGCCACGGGAGATGGCTATTGAAAATGATAACCGTCCTTATACTTATGTACATATTATAAATAATTTCTACAGTGGAATGCTAGACAGCGGCGCTTCATTGTCATGTCTAGGAGGCAATAGTTATAAAATTTTTAAGGAATTAGGTATTAAGTTAGTTAAAGTTAAGTTTAGTGTTTATACAGCGGACGGTTCAAACCAACCAGTCTTAGGGACAATGTCATTGCCGGTCACGTATAAATCATCCACAAAGGAAATTCTTTTCTACGTCATCCCGACATTGTCGCCTTCAATTATTCTAGGAGTTAACTTTTGGAAGGAGTTCCACATCGCACCGGAACTGTTTTCGAAAGCTACTCTTCCTGTTTCGGAAGGAAATATTAGTGGGTTGCGGGCTATTCGGCCAGCCTCATCCCTAACTATTGAAGAGAACAGGGAACTCTCTAAAATAGTTAAAAAATTCGAGTCAATTTCTTTTGAAAAAAAGGGGTTAGGTCTAACACACTTAGTTAAACACAAAATAATTACAACAGGACCACCCATCAAACAGCGGTATTACCCTCTTTCACCCGCACGGCAGAAACAATTAGAAACAGAAGTTGATGAAATGCTAAAATTAGGGGTTATTCAACCTTCTCGTTCACCATGGTCCAGTCCAGTAATAATTGTAAAAAAAAAAGACGGAACAGCTAGATTCTGCCTTGATTCTCGAAAAATTAATAACGTCACGGTACGTGATAGTTACCCTCTTCCCTATATTGCGCGTATCTTAGATAAACTGGGCGGTGCCAGATATGTTTCCTCGATTGACCTCTCCAAGGCATTTTGGCAAATAGCCTTGGACAAAAAATCATGTGAAAAGACAGCATTTGTTGTTCCTGGGCGGGGCCTCTTTGAGTTCACTCGCATGCCGTTTGGTTTGAAAAATGCTCCTAGCGAATTACAAAGACTAGCGGATGCATTGTTTGGACCTGATTTCGATGATAATGTTTTTTGCTATTTAGATGACCTTATATTAGTATCGGAAGACTTGAAATCACATTTAAACTTGTTAAATCGGGTGTACGAACGTCTACGAGACGCGGGTCTCACCATTAACTTAAAAAAGTCAGAATTTTGTAAAGCCGAGCTTAAATACTTGGGCTATATGGTGGATTCCCAGGGACTTCGCACTGATCCAAGTAAGATAGATAGTATTAAAGATTTTCCTGTACCGAAAAATGCTAAACAAATTCGGGCATTTGTTGGCCTGTGCGGTTACTTTAGACGGTTTATCAAGGGATTTTCAAGCATTGCAGCTCCTTTAACAAGTATTACTGGTTCAAAAAAGGGAATTAGTAATTTTAAATGGTCACCGGAAGCTGAATCCGCATTTATTGCACTAAAGCAAGCACTTACTTCTGCCCCAGTTTTAAGTTGTCCAGATTTTTCGAAACCCTTCGCTATACACTGTGACGCAAGCTCCGTAGGCATTGGGGGGGTATTAATTCAAACTATAGATGGACAGGAGCACCCTATAGCTTATTTTTCGAGATGCTTAAACGTTCACGAACGTAATTATGGAATAACTGAGCGCGAACTTTTAGCCGTACTAGACTCCGTTACACACTTTAGACCATACATTGAAGGAACTCATTTTACAGTTGTAACCGACCACTCAAGCCTAAAATGGTTAGGTTCTCTGTCCAACCCCAGCGGTCGTCTCGCGCGTTGGAGTTCACGCCTATCCCAATTCTCGTTTGACGTAATCCATCGTAAAGGTACTCAACACATAGTCCCAGATGTCCTTTCGCGAATGGATCTTGCCGAAATCTCCATTATAGATTCAGGAAATATTCAAGATGAGTGGTATCAAAATATTTGGAAGGGTTGTCAAGAATTTCCCCAACGTTTTCAGAACTTCCAAATTCGGGAAAACGAACTATTTCGTCACACGAAAACTCGTTTAGCACTGTGTGAAGACACTGCGTGGAAAAAAGTAATTCCTCAAGAAAAAAGATTAGACATTTTAAGTAGTGTTCACGAGTCTATTCGATCTTGTCACCCCGGCGTTTTTAAAACTTATAAAAAAGCACAATTACGGTATTTTTGGCCAAATATGTACAGAGACATTAAACAATTTGTAAATCGCTGTACGGTCTGTAAGGCCCACAAAATCAGTACGGCCTCACCTAACGGTATTTCATCACATCCAAAAAAAGTTACACGTCCAATGCAAATGTTATCGTTGGATTTGGTAGGTCCATTACCGAGAAGTTACTCTGGTTTTACCGTTATTTTATCCTGTGTCGATGTTTTTTCAAAGTTTACCTGGCTGTTCCCGTTGCGCAAAGGTACCGCGCGAAGCATTGTGAAGAGTTTAGAAGAAAGTATCTTTCTTGTACATGGCGTACCGCGCACCATTGTTTGTGATAACGGCCGTCAGTTTGTATCCAAAGAATTTAAGGACTTATTAAATAATTATGATATACCTCCTCCGTTTTATAACTCTTATTATACCCCTCAAAATAATGTGGTAGAGAGATATAACCAAACTTTGGGCACCGCATTATCGATATTAGTTGAATCAGACCACCGTAATTGGTCAAAATTTTTACCACAAATACAATCAGCTATGAACAATTCCGTAAATTGCGCTACGGGTTTTACACCTTATTTTCTAATGCATGGTCGGGAGCAAATATTAGACGGTGATTTGCATCGTAACCCTATAGCTGATACGGAATCTAATTTACAAAATTGTACTAGTCAGAGAATCTACGCACAAAAATTAGAAGAACTGTCATCAGTTTATGAGCAAGTCTCAGATGCTTTACTAAAAGCTTATCAAAAAGGAGCAAACCATTATAACCTGCGGAGAAAACATGTTAGTTTTCAAGTCGGAGATAGGGTTTGGCGTAGAAATTTCGTCCAATCAAACGCTTTAAATTACTTTGCACAGAAACTAGCTCCACGCTTTGTGCAAAATATAGTCGTGAAGAAAAAATCAGACTTAATCTATACATTAGCAGACCTCAAAGGTAAGGAAACTGGTAACTTTCACGTGAAAGACATCGTCAAGTCAGAAAATATACCGGATTAATATGTTTCTGATAGTGCTTTGGTGGGTCTGGCCACCCTACCAAGTACTCTCAATTAATTAATATTTCAAATATTTTTCAATGCACGGGAGCACAAAGCGGCTTGATCACCCGAGTTGGAGCGACCCAGCATTATGACAGTCCTTAGTCCTGTCCTAGTTAATTTTCTTTTAGAAAATATAGAAATTTCGTAAAATGGTTAGTATAATCGGTAAATAATAGAAAGAAACATAATAAATTTAGTATAACACTCTAGTATCCTACTCGAGTTTGTTACACGACAATGATGTTGTTCAGATAAGCTTATAGGAAAATAATTTAAAAAAAAAAAAAAAAAATGACTTGAAATATGGCTTTGACTAAACAAGTGAAAGTTAGGTAGCATGGGATATATAAACTGCCCAAATCTTGGAATGCACGGTGATACTTTTCCACTATCCCCGTATATTCTAGGTTTCTTAATATATACTTATGTTCATATTGTATACGTTCGCCCGTTACTTAGAAAGTGAAGATGTACCGGTCCAGTACATCTTTGTTTTCTAAGCAGTTTTAAAAAATTTTATTATTAAGAATTGAATTTTACCAAATATATTTTTGTTTACTTTATTATAATTATCTTGTCATGTTTGGAAATGGTATACTTATGTTAGTACTCTTGATATTTTGTTTAATAATTTCATAGTAATTAATGTTACAATTATAAGAGCTGGTTCAGCATATGTCTTTTCCTTAAATTCCTTCTATAACTTTAGTTATATTAAGTAAAAGTAGGTTTTATCTATAAATTAGTACAATAATACAATTTTCTACAAATTGCACCATTTACAACAATGGATGTATACAATTTTCTACCAATTGCACCATTTACAACAATGGATGTATACAATTTTCTACCAATTGCACCATTTACAACAATGGATGTATACAATCTTCGACCAATGACTCCATTTACAACAATGGATGTATACTACTACTAATTGCACCACATCTATAAGATTGGTTGTTGACAGTTCCACTCGATTAAACCACCTTACACACCTGCGTGTGTGTAAAGGTTAAAAGTTTTTTCTACTATTACGAAATAATGCTTTCCAAGGATGATTATTTTGTCTTATTGTATAAATTCTCTTCGAAAAACTTACCCAATAACCAGGTCAGGTAGAGTAGATAGAATTTCTTCGAAGTGTGTTTTATCTCCAACGGAGAAGTAGACTCAGTGAAAAGTGAGGGTTGGTTTACCTCCCTAAAAAAGTGTTGCCTGAGTGGCTTATCGCCCTATTAAAGGGCCAGTGAAGCTTTAACGCTTAAGTTGTTTAGATGTGTTGAGAAGAACAATAATATTTTTTTATATACCTACAGGTTTACCTACAATTTTGTTTAAGAATATTTTCCGTCACAGATGTAACGCTAACGGCAGTCTTCGACAATCGTCAATTTATCATCACCCGGTATTCCGATACTGTGGGTGCTTGCAGACTCCGTTCACGTAATATCTTCTAAAATTTGTAATTAAGTTACATTAATCTTAAGTTATCTTTAAGTTCTAGAATGGATGAATCGCAGGCTCAACCATCCGGCTGCACGCTCGATGGGTGCGATTGAAGCTGCGGCACACCCATTCATCATAAGTTTTGCTATCCAAATCGTAGATTTTGTCTTATTCCTTACTTATCTTACAAATTATGATGCTCATGTATAATTGTTGATTGTTTTTTTTAGAAACCCAGAGGATCTTTTCAAGCTTAGTTATTGCAGTTGTAGTTTTTTTTAGTGTTGTATTAATGTTTGGGGACAAACATTTGTGTGGCGCGGGGGGTAATGTTATGAAGCGGTGTTAAGTCTTATTTAAAAGTAATTATTTAAAACACCTCTTCAGAACAAGTACCATTCATAGCATTAATTTTGATTAAAATTATAGAGAGCACGGTCTGGCAACAAATAGACCGCCGGGCAGTCTATTGTTTGTTTCCGTTTCCTTTCGCTGGGACTCTAGAATTGTTACACGAGCGGGGCGGCCGTGTAATGATCGCACAGTGAATTAGATTATAATTCATTTTTACCCTGGATGGGCGATCGTATTAAAAAAGTGTACATCAGTATTCCTGATGCGGGTTATTCGGTTCTTTTTTACAAGAACCAAGTCGGTGCAGGTTCTATTAAATAAACGTCCGTATAATGGATGACCGTGTGTGTGTTCGTGAAGATCACAAATAATGTTCTACTGAAGTTTATATACGCGATCCCTTGCAAATCGTTATACCGCGGACTCCGGGAAATGAAGCATTCACCTCAAGTGGCGCGATATAAGCCGTATTTTTCTTAATAAGAAACGGATAATAAAATCACAAGCCCGGACGGCACCCGCTCAAGTAATCTGCCGATCAGCTCAATGGATGGATTCGCTCCATTAATGTTACATAAACGATAGACCCGATACGCTCCAGAACCGCTTATCAGCCACCTTGTCGGAGACGCTGGACCCGTCTCCTGGACCAAAGCCCTGATGGTGCCAGCTCGATCTGTCGGGGACAGACCACCGCCGGCCGTATAGAAGCTCCCCGCTCACTTCCCGTAATTAAGTGGTTAATCAGTTTTAGATAGAATTAAAAAACCAATTATTGATCCCTGGGGGTAAGTGCCGAGTCATAATATGTAACATGTTAACTTAAATATATTCTCCATGTTTTATAATGTGCAAAAACAAAACTACAGCTTTCATTTCACTACAATCAGTAGAACCTGTAATCCTTTGTGTGCCCATGCCTTGGCGACAGTTTCATGCTCTGCCCATCCCGAACATTACTCGAGGACCGAGTATTGGCGCGCAGAAAATCTGCAAAGTTCTGGATGGCATTTAATATAAAATATGGCCGGTAACACTATCTAATCATTCCAAATATTTACGAACATAAAAAACAAATACGATTTTACGATATAATATATTATGTTGGTACCTATATTTAGCTACAACAATATATTGTTTACAATCAGTTTGTTTTCAATCGTTTATTTTCAGTGTTTTGAAAATGAAACGATACGATTTTCATTGAATTATACTCTTTATTTTCTATAGTAATTCATTCAGCCGTGCCTGCGAAATTGATAATCAAGTTGTACGATTCGTGCGGTTTGAGTAATGCTTGTTTAGTTAAAAAATCGTTTTAGAAAAATATCCTTTATAAGACATTTAACTCCAAGCAGAGCTTATCATTTATTTAAATTTAAAATGTATGTGTAGCCTAATTGCCTGTTATCTTTAAATAAGTAACGAGGCTTTTGTTAGAAATCTGCTGCCAGTTGTAGTGTTTCAACTGAAGTATATAATAAGATGTAATGTACATTGAACAGATAATATCTGAGTTGTGATGAAAAATGACGGCCTCTGTGGTCGAGTGGTAATCCGAAGGTCGCGTGTTCAAATCCCGACGTGCGCTAGTAAGTTTTATTTGATAAATTTGGGTTACTTCACAAATTATTTATTTTAAATAATATGTAGTATATTTGCGGCACGTTCCAGAGTGGAAGATAATATCATTTTCGTCCAGGTGTAAGACCACTATTCAGAATTCAAACGTTTCAAGCAAAGAAATGGCTTTAGCCAAACACGGCTAAAGCCATTTCAAGCAAAGTTTCAATTCTGCCAGGTACTCTCCCACCTTCCCTCCCCATCTCATAGCCCTACCCACTACCTTCAGCCTCACTGGCTCCAGACGATTGGGAGCAGTTGGGACTCTTGTGCGGGGTTCACAAAAAAAATCCGATTTTAAAGAAAATGGCTATCGCCAATTTCCATTATGCATGTATCGAACATCATATCATACAACTAGATTAAGTTGTTGCCATCCACTGTGTCAATAACTTGTTATTTAAACACCTGCAAGTTTGATGACCCCCTTTTTCCAAATCATAATATTTACCAGTTTAAAAATGCATCAATCTGTTACCAGGCGGCAAAAGAGACGAAAAACGTAAAAACGAAATTAAAATATTGACAAAGCCAGTCGCCCCGGCGAAATATTATTCGCACCTAAAAAGACCTGCGTCTGGAACGGTAAACAAGTTGTGGTGATAATATTGACGTCACAAGAACGCTTGTGAGAAAAATTATAAATAGCAAAAATCAACACAATATGGGGTATTCAAATTTCAAAAATTACAACGAGTGGACGGAACACCTTCAGTTACAACGCGATCTGTTAATTTTAATTTAAAATTATAAATTCCTGAGTGTCAATTGAAATCTATAGTCGTTTCTGTTCCTCCATCACGGCACAATCATTTTAAAGATTACAACTATGTGCAACGAGCTGTCGGCCTGCACTCTATCAGCTGAGTCAGACGCATCTGTCATCATTACAATAATGGGGCATCTCCGTGTGCCGGCCCTTATAATCGAATGACCATGCCGCCGCTGAATTTCTGCGACTGAACTGCCTACTGCCGCTGATCACCTAGAAGCTGGCCAATCCCTGCTGCATTGATGCTGACAACCTAGAGGCTGATGAATCCCTCCTGGCTACCGACTGAACCGGCCACAGATGCTGACAACCTAAAGGCTGACGAATACCTGCTGGCTACCGACTGAACTGCCCACTGCCGCTGATCACCCAGAGGCTGGCCAATCCTTGCTGCATTGATGCTGACAACCTAGAGGCTGATGAATTCCTCCTGGCTACCGACTGAACCAGCCACAGATGCTGAGAACCTAAAAGCTGACGAATACCTGCTGGCTACTGACTGAACTGCCCACTGCCGCTGATCACCTAGAGGCTAGCCAATCCCTGCTGCATTGATGCTGACAACCCAGAGGCTGATGAATTCTTCCTGGCTAATTCAACTGAATTAGCCATAGATGCTGAAAACCTAGAAGTCGGCCAATTCTTCCTAGCTACCAACTGAATTAGCCATTGATGCTGAAAACCTAGAGGCGGCCAATTTTTCCTGGCTACCGACTGAATTAGCCATTGATGCTGACAACCTAGAGGCCTGCCAAGTCTTCCTGGCTACCAACTGAATTAACCATTGATGCTGAAAACTTAGAAGCTGGCAAATTCTTCCTGGCTACCGACTGAACCAGCACTGATGCTAACAACCTAGAGGCTGGCAAATTCTTCCTGGCTACCGACTGAATTAGCCATTGATGCTGACAACCTAGAGGCTGGCCGATTCCTGCTGGCTACCAATTAAACTGGCCACTGCTGCAGTAGTCGCCTACGCCATTTGCTGTATCGTATGGCGCGATGATTAACAATGTGCTCCAATATGAAATTATCGCTGAAAGAATTCCGATTTTCGCAGTTTTCTATCTGTGTATTAAAACCCAGTTGTATTGAAATACATATAACTATTTCTTGTGAATTGGGTTGGCTGTAAATAGGAAGTACCTATAAGCTACACCTCGTTGTACGTTCTGTATACCAGTACAATACTTGTAATTAAAATGTGAATTATGATTTGAATCTTCTTTCTTTTATGATGGTTTGGATAGAACACCTCACGGTGTTTTACTTAAATCATTACCCAGGTTGAGAGCTGATGTGTGCGGTGCTTATTATTTACAGTTTTTTCTTGTGCAGGCAAACATGTCCCGTACAATGTAAGACTTTTCAAATCCCGAATCTTAAACTGACCAATGAAGATGATTTTCAATTCTAAGCAGAGTTTCGATTTTTAAAAACATTTGACCAATTTCAACCGAAATAAGGGAAAATGTTGCTCACTTACGGCACACGCAAACGCCTAAAACACACTTATATTTCTGTTTTTCTTTGCGTAAAAATGCATTGGCTTAAAATTGGTCATAAGGTCTTAAGTAAATTGCTGACATCAGTTTTTTTTAAATCGGAATAGAAAACAACTTCTATAAATTTTATGTTCAGTGATGCGATTTTTTTTCGACATATAACAATTTATATACATTCTTTTGTTTGTTTAAAAATTTGCAGATTTATAAAAAAATTTAATATTGTCGATAAAATAATAGCACCCTGTAAATCAACATTGCTAACCATGTTTCTTTTTTACGGCTTTTCCCAGTATCCACCGTTCAAATCTCCACCCTCACTTTCTCCACGCAACAATATCTAATATTGTGAAAGCTAGTTAACGATATGGATGTGTCAAACCGGTAGCAAAATACTAAAAAAATAAGTAACAAATGTACATTATTTTTAAAAAAACCTTCATAAACAACGATATACGAATATTCTGTAATTGATTTCGTACTAATGAATTCTCTTACGTAAGTTGTATCATCTTCTTATCTTACTGCACAAAAAACATTGAAGAACATTTGGCAAAGTCACATAGCAACTGAGAAACTAGTTAACCCTTTCAGTACAGAGTTCTTCCTTAGGAACACAGATAATAAAATTAATATTTTTTCATTTTGTGAAACAAATCACTTCATATTTTGCGTATCGCTTACGAAGAATTTTTCCCATGGCGACTATTTTTTTTTTATAACGTTGCAATACTTATTTCATAAATATTATATTTCGTAAATATAAAGACATAATTTTACTGGGACCGGTGTCCATTTTTTATGTTTTATTTATATTTATTCACGTTATACAAAAAAAATAATAATTTTCTTAATTAGATAATACCTTGTGTCGTAAGTTTTTTTTCTTAGCTAATTAAAAAAAAATAACCCTTTGAGGCAAAAAAATAATAATTACAATATTTTAAGAAAATGATTAAAATTAAAAATGCTCATATATTATGAATACTTACGCTTTTATCAAGCATAAAATTTGGTCTATATTATATGGAAACAAAAGTGCGATGCTGAAAGAGTTAAATAATGTAGAATTCCTTCTAGTTCTTTGTAAGTTGGCATTGTTTGTAAGCCAACGAGTAGGTTAACACATTAATAAGGGAAATTAGCTAGTGCAGGGGTGCTTACAAAGGGCTTACTGTGACTACCACTGCATGTTCTTATTCTTTTGTTGAATGCCACATACAAAGGACATTGAGTAATTAAATTTGCAACGGTTGAGTTGGTACTTTATCCCAAAGTGTTGCGAGGTGGGAGAGGATTGTTTCTCATGTGCGCGGTTTCAAGGGAAAAGCTACAAGATTTTTGTGAATAGGTACTCATTAAACTTTATGTAAGAATTTTTTAAAAGAAAAAACGTTACAGTTATTTTAAGCAAAATTTGATTAACCCTTCAGGCTTATGGGAACCAAATTAACTAAATTAACTCTGTTCGTTTTTGGGAACAACTTATATGATCTTACCTTACCTTTCTTACTGTTCTGGCGATAAATGGTTCCATGATAACTTCTCAAAATGACAATTCAACACACCTTTGAAAGGTGATATAAAGTTATTAAAAATGATGAAACAAAAACTAGATTAAAAAGTTACATATGCAACCTATTTAACCTAGTTTTTGTTTCATCACTTTTCCTAACTTTATAACACTTGTAGAGGTGTGTTCCATTGTCATTTTAATGATTTATCCGGTCAACGATTTTAACAACTCTTGGTAATGCAATGCATTATTAATTGGATGGTAAATAAATAATTTAAAAATAAAAACCTGTATGCGATAATAACCATGCATGTAGGACGATAATAAATGGTGTTCCAATATTTGATTGAATACACAATTATTACTCCTCCACTGTTAGCATAGAGCTTTTAAGCAAACAGTCAAAACCCTTAAGCAAGCTTTATTCTGGTAACAGCTATGCAGTAATTTGCCCGTTCTAAAGCTGGTGTCTCTCAAAATAACTTGGAGCTTAATTCAACGCAGTATTTCCAGTGCCATTAGCTTGATATAAAGTTAAAGTAATTACTTTTTACATTTCACATCAGTTAATTGAAGCGAAGTCGAATAATTTAATTAAAACAAACTTCTTGCTTTAAAGTTTAGCGCGGCATTATTCGGTTTTATCTGAAGGCATTCTCAGTTTAATGGTCAACCTTCTCCGTCAGGCGTTTCATCTTTGTGAGTACATAACTAGGAAGGCTCATTTGCTTATACTTAGACAATCCGAGATTCAGGTTCAACTATCTTTAAAGCAGGTTGCTTACAATTTACAGTTAACACTTTCTCGCTTCATTTACTGTTGGCTGTTTATGACTCAATAGCCGCGAGTAGTAAAGCCTTCTGGCATATTAATATCCAAGTCTTATTTGGATTTATTGCTAGCCCGACGGTCTACGATTTTAACCTAAAGTTTAAATGTTGAGAGCGTGATTCCCTTTCCAACACTAAAACATTACTTGATATATTTTTTTATGTGGCGTTTCTAATCGGAGTATTAATTTTGCTCTAAAGATTGCCGAAAGTTATTTAAAGGCTTTCACTGGCTTGTTATAATGACTATCGATAAATTATGAATATTTTAGTCTTGCTAAATGTCATCAAATAGAATTAATCTACTTAATTTTTAATATGCACACTAAACATGTTTCGCGAACAATTTTCGCCTTATCGGGAGTACTAAATTAAAGATTAAATATTTATCAGCTTTGGAAATGGTTTGATAGAGGGAGGGGATTTATGAAGCGAAAATTGTGATGTAAACCAAATTATTTTTCTTTTTAATGAAATAAAAATATATCATTATTTGAAGTATTTGTTGATTTACAAACCATAACATTGCGTTATGCATACTGCGTAAGACGATTGTCTAATTTTTTCTCAAAAATCAGATTATTATTATTTAGAGACAATTTTTTAAGACAGTGATTACACCGTGTAAAACATAAAGTATTTATTTCAATTAAAAAAAAATTACATTGATGTCTAATGAAAACGATCGTATGTATAGAATATTTGAAATAATATGAACGTTACATTTAGTATTTTTGGTTACGTACTTACGTAGTTACTCTTCGATTATTTTATGTTAAATTATAAAAGTCATCGATTTATACAAATATTTTTTTTCATTTTTTAAATGCTATATAAATTAATTATTTAATGACAATTTAATTTATTTTTATAATAATAACTAATTAATCACCATTCATTGCAAGATTTTTGTATATATGCAATTATTTACCTATACTTATCTATTTTTGAATTCGTTCATTTTAATTATCCTGATAAAGATAATTGCCATTGACTTTGAAACATTTAGATTATTATTAATTAAACATGGTGTAAACAAGGTATTCAATTTATATATAAATTACATTTAACCTTCAAACCATTCTTGATGACTCCATAAAATTTATTTAATAAATTGTTATTTATTATTTTCTACGGTAATTTAACATCTTGCCTGATGAGAGCGTTATCAGTGAGACGAATTTCATAGTAAAAAAATACTATGAAAGCCTGGACTATAAACACTGATTTAATTTTTTTTTATGTGACACCTCACAAGAGCGCCCCTAACCACACAAAAAATACTAGGAAAAATACAGGTTCGAACATTAGAAGCCATTTTTTAAAGTTATATGGTACCAAACGGGCTAAAACTCTGGAATAGTGATAAAAATCACAATCTTTACCCAAATCTGTCCCAAAATCTGCATTTAGTTGTATTTTTAGAAAAATAATCATTCCTATGGGCACTAATTTCAGACTTAGGTTCGAACATAAGAAGCCATTTTTTAAAGCTCTATGGTACCAAACGGGCTTAAACTCTGAAATAGTGATAAAAATCATGATCTTTACCGAAATCAGTCAAAAAATCTGCAATAAGTTGTATTTTCAGAAAAATCATCATTCCTATGGGCACTAATTTCAGACGTGGGCTCAAACATTAGAAGCCATTTTTAAGGATCTATGGTACCAAACGGGCTAAAACTCTGGAATAGTGACAAGAATCATGGTATTAACCGAAATCCGTCACAAAATCTGCATTAAGTTGTACTTTTAGAAAAACCATCATTCCTATAGGCACTAATTTCAGACATGGGTTTGAACAATAGAAGCAATTTTTTCAGGTTCTATGGTACCAAACGGGCTAAAACTCTTGAAAAATGATAAGAATCATGGTCTTAACCGAAATCAGTCACAAAATCTGCAATAAGTTGTATTTTCAGAAAAATCATCATTCCTATGGGCACTAATTTCAGAGTTGGGTTCAAACTTTAGAAGCCATTTTTTCGAGCTCTATGCTACCAAACGGGCTAAAACTCTGGAATAGTGACAAGAATCATGGTATTAACCGAAATCCGTCACAAAATCTGCATTAAGTTGTACTTTTAGAAAAACCATCATTCCTATAGGCTCTAATTTCAGACATGGGTTTGAACAATAGAAGCAATTTTTTCAGGTTCTATGGTACCAAACGGGCTAAAACTCTTGAAAAATGATAAGAATCATGGTCTTAACCGAAATCAGTCACAAAATCTGCAATAAGTTGTATTTTCAAAAAAATCATCATTCCTATGGGCACTAATTTCAGAGTTGGGTTCAAACTTTAGAAGCCATTTTTTCGAGCTCTATGCTACCAAACGGGCTAAAACTCTGGAATAGTGATAATAATCACGGTTTTAAGGCAAAGACTGTAGGAATGAATGTATTAATGCGGACAATGCAGAGGTGCGACATATATACAAGAAAAAGAAAAAACAGATACCGGTAGCTCGTTCTATAATCAAACCGACTTACATAAAAAGAAGTCGAAAAAACGACCCGTTCTCATGAAGACAAAATCAACAGTGAACGGGTGTTCCATTCGTTTCCGTTGTGTTGCACTGGCACCAAGGTGATAAACGTTGCAAGCGCTTTACAGCAAGCTCCATTGAAATACTTGAAGAACATACTCCAAATGCCTACGTTGAATCAGTGCATTAAAGATGACAATCAATATTTTAACAACAAATTGTGAATCAGATTGACCACCCCCGTAGGTACAAAATCAAGTATGTTTATCATCTACTTTTCGTCTTCAGCCTAGAGATGGCTTGATACTTGAACAATACCGTAAGAGTACCTATATTTTAGGTGACGAGATGCGATTACGATATGGATGAAAAAAATAAGTGTGTACCAAGAGGAAGCTATTATGATTTTCTTCCTGCCTCTGTTGACAGATGGTTAGTTGATTACTTAGAAGTTTTATTCCATTTTAAATACAATCAATAACAAGATCTTCGCGAATAACTCATTCCATTATTATCGCTAAGCTTCCTGGTCGTTTATCCTAAACTACTCAAAACTAGATCCAGGACTAAATAAAGGAGATTGGTCTTAAACGACACTTAGTAAATAATGTGTCCGGTATCAGATCTGTCTGTCATTGTCCGTAGATCTCAAAGGATTCCGCTAATCTTTGTAGCATTAAACAACACGGAACGATACCGGCCCAATTTGTCGACAGGAAGAAGTAGAAATTATTTTCCATTTGAGCCTGCGCAAAGAACTATTCTAAACGGATCAGCGGGCGATTCCGCGACGCTGCTGGAAACGAAGCCGAATTAAATTACGGAAGCAGAAAACTAGGCGCAACATGGCAACATTGGATACAGAGAGGAAATAAGGCAATACTGATTGCTAACAAAAACATACTGAAACATAAAAAAAACCTTTGCAAAAAAAACGTTAACAATAGATTGTAAATTAAATCTACTAAATTCTTAACATAAAGTTCAATCTTTTTATTATAAAGTTTTCTACAAATATATTCCAATACCACTAACCGATTTTCAGAGTGGTAGTTTGTATATACTCTTAGACCACTATTCAGAATCAAAATATTGTTGCCTGAAATGACTTCAGCCGTATTTGGTAAGCAAGTGTGGAAAATCAGTGTTAGATAAAGTTTCCACGGACTCAAACCGCATAGGGAAATCAAATATAAAATATTCACGACTACCAGGCTAGCTCAAGCGGGTTTCGTGTCTTCAGTTCGTTTGAATAGAGAGAGAACAACCGCCTCCTATAGGTTGATAGAACAAGGGATTTCTTGGAAATAAAACAATCAAGGTATGGTGCTACAAAAATTCCTTCAAGAAGACCTATATTACAGCACTTTAATCTACGCGTAGGAAAAGCTTTAAATATCTTTGTGGACGGTTAAGAGAATGGAAAATAATAAATTTATCGAAAAAAAGCAGATACAGAAGCAAACAGAATAAAATTGGAACGATACCATAGGGCGGGGCTATTGTAGACGTCCAGGGTGGTAGCAATGAGACCCGGCTGGCGATAGTGGAACATACTAACTTGAAATATACTAGTACTTAATTTGTTTAGAGGCAAACACTTTCAAAACTGTTTTGCAAAGCAAATCTCGAATTCCAAGCGGAGAAGCGCCTGCGCTCCTGGAGACCAGCGGCCTAGACCCGCCTCTCCCGGTAATGGTTAAAACCCCCGTTGAACGCAACCACTGGGTTACCATATGAAAATGATTAAAAATACAAAAATATTGCAGGGTTGAATGTTTTAATTTTGAGAAAGTTCATTTCATAACATCAGGTACTTCCGAACCTTACTCATCAGCATCTCCTTCCTATCCCACTCACAACATTACCCAAATAGTCACACTAGCATCGAGCAGTTGGGACTCTTATGCAATATTCACAACAATAAAATCGAGTTTCGAAGTCTTGATTTTACTCTCCTGAAATTTAAAATAACTGATATTTTAAAAATTGACAAAAGTTCGACTCTGGTATCAGCACTTTTAATCTGTCGGGCGATCATGGTAGCTGAATGCGCTCGCTTAATTTCATTTTCAAATTTCGAATGGATTTAAGAGTTTTTATCTTTAATCGGTGGAGCTTCGACAACGCAGCGGTAGATGTCATGTGTGAATTATTATCATAATATTTATACCCCTTCACAAACGGGCACGTAAAATACTAACAATGTAAAAATGTTTTCCGGTTTGCACCATATCGTATTGAGAATGATGTTCTGATCATTGCTTTTATTTCCTTTGCCATCTACAACGTAACAAGTATCACAACAATTGAAGTACGGAAACGAAATGAAACGAAAGCAAGTTAAATAAAAATAAAACCTGTTTATGTCGTGAAATGTATTCAAAAATAACAAAATAAATACACGTGTATTCCCTACCCTCAATATGGTATCTCACTTACGCCGTGATGCCTACTCTATAGCAGTGGCGGCTCGAGATTTTGATCAATAATGTTTGTTTTATCCGAAAATGATTTTTTTTTTTAATTCTGTTTTTGTATGAAGAATTTCAGGAAATTTCAATTTGATACAACAAAACCAAAAATGTCGAATTTGTCAAACTTATCACCCCATCATACTCAGAAGTCACGAGCCGCCACTGCCTCTAGTCCCTTTTCCCTACAGCTCATTCTCCAGCTTTCATTCCCCAAATTCCCCTAGATTTGTTTAGGTATAAACAGTGTAAACAAGTAACGAATGATTTTTTTTTTGCGGACAAGATGGAAGACGAGAATTGCTTAATTCATTATAATTATATCTATTTGTTACGTATCGCTGTAAATATGTTTACGACATCAATTTATTTTTTAATGTTTTTTTTATGTGAAACCGCACAAGAGTCGCAACTGCTCCCAACCGTTTGGAGCCAGTGACACTATGGCATCCCGATTTGGGGTACGTTGTGAGGCTAAGATAGTAAGGAGGGGAAGGATATGGGCAAAAGAAAGATGCAAAAGATCTTGGCTAATTAGATCTGCTCACCAAATACAGCTTAAGCTATTTCAAGCAACCTTTTGATTCTCAATGATGGTGTTGAACATGATGTAAATATACTATTTATTATTTTTTTAAAATTCACTTGCATACGCCGGGATTTGAAACTGCTACCTCCAGATTCATCATTAACGATCATATCCACTCTACTACTGTGATGTGATGATGGATAAAATTATTATTTTCAATTTTAAAAAAATCTCGTCGGTAAAGCTAGTAAGGGATTATGAAAGTGAATGAGCTGAAAATGAAAATAAATCTTTTGTATTATTGCATAAGCTAACTACGAGCAACCAACTGACTAACTACCAAGATGTTTCTCTCAGGGGTAGACCGCTGTACAATAATATCTTGGCAGACATTCCTTACTTCTATTATTCTGACTCTTGACATTGCTCTGCTCAGGTATTTAATGTACTTGAACGTGCCACGTTTTCCTCAAGCATCCCTGACTTTGTCTACCATTCACATTCACATTTACATAACCAATGGGTTATTTTTCTTATTGTATTGTTTAAGATTTTTTAATATGTCTTTTAATTTAGTTATCATAATCGGTTAAATCCTAATTGGTGTCGACAAACTTCATTTAACAGCAAATTCATTACAAGCTTGTTGTTTTATGTACCAAAAAGGAACTGCAATACGGAAAACTCTTATAAATTATAAACCGTCGATGTTCAGATTGTTGCTTTGCAAAGGACGAATTATGATATCATTTGTCATAAATTTAAAGCAAAGAAATTTGCATTTCAAATATAGAAATATAAATTAATAATTTATAAAATAAAACACATTTGCACTTTTTTTCGGTTGTCTGAATCGCTCCCACAATCAATTACAATTTTGTCAAAGTCAAAGCAAATCGCCGCTGTAGAGTTCATTAAATCCGAGTTCAACATCGATATTTTTAATTAATTTGCCATCACGAATAAAACTTTAAAAAAAAATAAACATTTTTCATAAAAATTAAATATTTATATGACATGCTTATTTTCTAACCAACTAGCCATCATACATCGTCTCATACAAATCCTTGTATTATTGTCACTTATTACTTGCTGTGTACCGATCGATTGGTACTCGACGAATGGACTGAAATTTTAACGAGAAAATAAGATAATAAACGTGTTTATCAAAAAGAAAATAGGAGTGGGAAAAGGAGGCCTTTAACTTGTGAAGGTTGTTGCTTTATTTAGAAGTTGCTGATGTCGGTCTTTAATGTTCTGTTGGCACTATAGTATATAGATGTACATTTAGTATTGTTTGACAACACGAACGGTGTTTGTATCACACACGACAAGAGTTTAGTATCTATGACGATTGGGGCTGATATGTACTGTTACGATAATTATTACGATGGGGCAACGAATATGCAACTATATCCAAAAACGACGAAATTAACATTAAAACAAATGACGCTTCCTTTGGGCTTTTATTTTTCAAATTTTCTTGTTTGCTTTTTTCGTAAGGTAAGGAAATGGAGCAAAACAAGGGAAAGGGCAATTTAGGTTGGAACCGGACTGTTGAGAAAATCGTAAAAGTGTTTCAATATTAAACGATTATTATACATGGACACGGATTACCCTTAGAAGCAATAACCACATATTTTATAGTATCACTGAAAAGAAGTAAAATATTATGCTTCTCAATGCAAAGGAAATATTTCAAATTCTTTCCAGAATTTAAATAAAAACCACTTTTATTAAAATATTCTCATGTACAAGTATTGAGTGCAGATATTTAAAAAACACTGCCCGATACAAAAGATTGTCAATAAAAAATGCAGTGCTGAACGCCAGGAATCTAATAGGGGATTTTTGAAAGACTTCGGGAGAATTCCTCGCATCAGTTTCCACCCGATTCCCGCACTCCTCTAGGAAGTGCATTTCCGTGTCTCAATCTCAAATGCATTCTACTGCAGCTTTGGACAAATTACTGTCACATTGCCGTTTAAATTCCAGAAAAAGCTGCGTACTTCGGCGCGGAGATTTAAGTATTGCATATTTCATCTTGGTTTGAATGCAGAATTCCATTAATGAAATTTAGAGTTGATTCGTAAATTGAAGATTTATGAAGGAACAATATATAATTTTGAAAGAAGATGTACAATTATAAACACATTCATCTGCACCAAACCTGTAGTTGTACCATCCACGTCCATCAGAGTTTCAGAACTTTTATCTCATTTTGGTCTATATATGTTAGTGTGGGAAAAAAGGCCTTATTTAAAAACTAATGAGGTCTCAAAAGTTTTGTAAGATCTGTAGCTATTTGAAAATGTAAAAATTAATGAAATTAGTTTACATTATTAGCTAACTAAAACGGCTTGAGGTTTTGAAAAAAATTGCACCGGCCTTCCAAGTCTCTTTTCCATTCTTGAAATAATATCAGTTTTCCTGCCAGTGTTTGTAGTTTTCACCACAATCCACTGTAAAGATTTTCTCAATTTGACGATTTAGATCATCCGAAAGGGAACATACAGTATTTTCACTGACTTAGTGGTCTCGGACGATATCGTAGTGTGTCCGAGATACACTGATCCTGGCTCCTGTACGAGCGTTTTATGTTTTTCCAACAATCATGTGTATCATCATTATAGTAGGTAGGGATTTATTAACAGGAGAATGGGGTGGCGGAGCAGACAAAAGGGAAGAAGAGGTATTAATTTGAGTCGTTTTATATAAGCCCGAAAAGTTAAAATTGAATCAAAGTGGTGTCGGGTTAAGTTTTATGGAATTTTACTGATTTTTTGTTAATTTCTCATTTATTTTAGTCTCACTTGTATATACTCGTACATGAAATAAATTGTTTGCCTTTGACAACTATATTAGTTTTAAATAGTAATCAAACGTTAAGAAGTTAAATTATTGTAAACAACATATTAATTAACATAATTGTAAAATATATGTTTTAGGATTTTTCATTTATTTTCAAGGCGTTTTAGCGGGCTCGTATATATTTTATTTAAATAAATTTAAATGCAGTTTTTTTTTTATTTTCTTTGCGAGACGAAATTTTTGAGATATCCTTGGTTTTATGAATTCAAAGTTGAAATTTATTTATTTATTTATTTAGTAAGAAATAAACAGCTTTTATATAAAATACAATGATAGATAAAAATATACAAGTTAGCTGAAGTCAAGCCACAGAAGTTTCTTATGTTAAAGTGCATTAAAAATGAAGTTTTAGAATCTTAAAACTAATTTGGTTTTAGGAAAGGGAGAGGAAGGGGAAAATAGGAAGAGGATAGGAGATGCTCCCGATACATTCCATACTCTTATATTAATAATCGATCGTAATGAACACACGTAACAATTAAATATATGTATTATTATTTTTTTTATTTTGACTGAGGTTAAAGCTTCCTCTCCAGATACTGACTCTTAACAGCTATATACTCTTAAAGTGTCTTTAAAAACATAAAAAAATGGTTGATTGAGGATTAAACTTCCTGCTCAGGGACTGAAGTCAACAACGCTAATACCTAAGCCAAATTCTAATTGAACAGTACTGCAATTTGTTTCGTATGTTAACTGTTGTAAGTAGTATATTATGGCGGAATTATGCTACGGTAATATTATCAAAGGACATCACATATTAAAAAGTAATTAATTTCGATTATGGCTCTGTAACTCCTGTTTGATGATGTTGATGTTTATTCTTTAACCTTTGCTTTGAATAATTATGTCATCTAAGTTTTTAGATTCTCACGGCCAAAAGCATTTTTGTTGTTTGTTTTGGGGGTGTTATGCCGTGTTGCGCTAACTCCTTCTTTAGCCGAAGATGTGTAAATTTACACATCTTCGGATCTACCGGATCTGCCCTGATGATGGACATTGCAACGCTGTCCGAAACGTCGGCTAAAGAAGGAGTTAGCGCAACACGGCATAACACCCCAAAAACAAACAACAAAAATTATGTCATCGTTTACAAAATGTTTATAAATGTTTGTTTAGAGAATTTAGACAAGTGCTAAGGTACCTACTTGTAATATAGTATTTTTAACAGAAAATTATTTTACCTGCCACTTCAAAATTGTAACTGATTTGTTAATTCAGACTCTCTCCTTTAATATATTATATTTTGACTCTTATACCCTTTTGCTTTGTGTAGAGACACAAAGCAAAATAAATGGTTCCATTTTTTTACCTTCAATTAGTTCAATTTGGCCATAGAATAAAGAAGAAAGCTAAAACTACCTTCCACATCAGCCTGATTGGAAACAAATGTACTATTGACTTAGAACCTTTTGGTTCTAGAGCTTTTAGCACGTGGTCGGTCTCTCTTTCACTTGCCTGAAATTTTATATCACCATCTCATTAAAATTTCATAATCATGTTGAAAGACAGCTAGTATGGAAACTTAGGCCAAAATTGGGTTTTTATTTTTATCACAAAACACGCCAACAAGGCGCTTTTTGAATAATTCGTTATTCTATGAATTTAACCTCCAACGCTTCCAACGCTCTAACGCCAAATCATAGGAAACTACCGTATCCGGTCTCCGCGCACAACTACTCGCTACGTCACGTGATGATAATGGAACATATTTCGACGAGATAAAAGCACGCAATAGCACCTCAATGATAGCCCGTGATTTTTCTAAGGATTCATTATTCTTTTTTTAAATTCATTGTTGAGGTTAATTGTTTTTTTAATGCTGCATTATTGCTATGTTTTTGGTTTTCTGACTTCAAATTAATCATCCTGATGTTTGTTCGTGACATAATGCCCTTTATGTGAGTAAAATAGTACCGACTCGACGGTTTACGGAGAAACGTAAAAGTGGCGTCAGGAAGTAAAAGAAACAGAGCGCTGGGCGTTGTGAGTGGAGAGGGATAAACAAGGAACATAACTCACACACGGCCGGTGAGATGAAGTCGGCACAATTTCCTGTTTGGCTCACGTGCCAAGGGGACAAAGTTACCCTACCTGACTACACCCGCTGATATGCAGGGCCGGCGCAAGAAGAAGGATATTATTTATCATTGGAAAAAATCATTCGATTATTTCGTTCTGACATTCCGTATATTTTTGTCAACTTTTTATGTGTATACAGAACTGGGATATAAGTAGGTACCTTGAAATATTTTTAAAACTAATAATTATAATGGTTGCTTAGGTTGAAAGAGATGGTTAACATTAAATGATCTAAATGCTTAATAATTATTGTTTCTTTGTGTGCGCCATATAGACTCAAAAATTATTGAACCGATTAAAATGAAAATTTTAAAATTTGGTCTTATTAGTGCCGAGAGTGGTTAGAATGACAAAAGAAGTCGGGGACGCCAATGGAAGACTTAACACACTATCTCCGCACTGGAAATACGGAGTTCAATAAAAGTTGATATAATGTAATTTAATTTTTTTTTTACCCGGGATGTTTTTTTAATTTGTATTGAGATTTCAGGCGACTAATTATTGCTTTTAAAAATTTTATTTTATAATAGTGACAATGAGGTGTAACAGGCTAACAGCACCTCTAAAAAAACCTTAACTTGAAAAATATTAGATCAATGTTCTCTCTTACTCAGTTAAAATAGAATATTTAAAAACATGTTTTTCTTACTTTACAACTGTTTATAAATGATCATTTTCCAATAAATCATAAATTTTCCTCCAAATGTTTTTCAACTGTGACCACAGATGAAAAACAGTTCTTTTTTTTCTTGTATGACCATACAAAATATTTTTACTGAACATTTTAACCTACATCACCCTATTTATATTTATTTTTATTGAACACATTTTAACCTACATCACCCTATTTATATTTATTTTTATTGAACACATTTTAACCTACATCACCCTATTTATATTTATTTTTATTGAACACATTTCAACCTACATCACCCTATTTATATTTATTTTAAAATATCTAAATAACGACGTAATTGTATTTTTTAAACTACGTAAACCAATTTACCTTGTGAGTAATTTATTGTATTAAAAAACGTGTATTTTAAAAACATAAAAATTTTGCCTACTATAACAGTGTGTAAACTATGCTACTTGATAATTAAAATAAAATAATTCAATAATTATTTTTTCTCTATTCCCAAAACCCATAAAAACAAACAAGCATTTTTAATTTTTGTTCATAATGCTAAAATCTTTCGCCACCAACGGTCGTCCCTGATGTTCTGTTCTGTAAGATTGTGTTAAAAAAAAATACAGTGTGTGGCAAGCCTACGCACGACGGAAGTGAAACTTTTAGTATTCTTCTCTCTCTCTTTTAATTTCATATTATTATTATTTAGAATGCTGTACATTATAGTTTTAAAAAGCATAAATTTATTTATAGGCGTGTTGTTAACAAATGAAAGTTTAACTAGATTCCTAATATTGACATATTTATAAGTAGCATGTGATAAAAAAAAATTAAAAGTTATAAAAATATGGGATTCGAACCCGGGTCCTGCATAACAAGTGTCTAACGCTCTGCCTCTAGACCGCGAGGAGAGGTATCTCGCGCGACGAGAACCGCGTATACAACGTGTACTCCTCAATTGACTTGTCCCGCGGAAATTTTCGTTTTCAAACACGGCAAATGAATAATATCACATAACGTCTCGTTAACGCTTTATATAGGGTCGAATCGAAGATATATCGGCAGTGTGAAGTCATATCTGTCGTTTTTCAAAATATTTCCGTATATTTGTCCGTTTTGGAAAAGATCTATCGTGTTTTAAGAGTCTCATACCCGTATGGAGTCTGAATTTGAAAAACATTTCTAAATTTTGAAAAACTCACTTACGGCTGTGTTTTTTTACTAAAAAAACTTGTCACGCACGTCTGCGAGGGTAATTAGTCGCGTTATTGGCCTTGATTAGTAATTTTAATGATTCAAAATAAAAAAGAATTAATCAAAATACCGAGCGACTCTACCGGCTCGATTTGTAAGCTATATTTCGACCAAAATATCATATAGGTACCGACCGTTACTTCTAGCCAATTACTCGAGTGAAAACCTGCCGGTCTAGAGTCTCACTAAATGGATTTAGACCTTTCGGGAGACTCTCGGTTAAAATTAACAAATTTATGTAATTTTTTACTACATTATTACAAATCATGTAGATATCTTTTTATATGTATGCCTGACAAAGTCGCAGCACGAGAGCATTTTATCACTTTTCCTCGTATTAAAAAAATCACAAAAAGAAAAAAAAAAACTAGTTAAAGCGGGATCGTACCTCGGTTCTTCACGACGACAATCGGACGCTCTGCCTCTAGACCGCGAAGCTGAGTTTGGAGAGTGACCTAAACTAGGTATATAATATTAGCTAGGCTCCTATAGCGAAATGATCACGGTTTTTCGTGACGGTCATGAGTCGGTTTTACTCCGGTCCTCGAAAATGCATAACGCGCGTAAAGAAGTTTCACTTAAAAAAAACAGTTTGGCCAGAACATATTCTCTAAAAGGATTCTCTGGTATCCTTGTACCTTTCGCATGTTGCCTTAAATGCAGCACAAGCGGTAGCCTTTGCCAGAGACCCTAATGTGAATAAAGTAGTCACTCGTTTTTACGAATCAATTTTTAATTACTTTTATGTTTATTATTACGCATGCCATCTTAAAAAAAAAAATTAATACAATCATTGAAATAAATTGCTGATTATTAGCTAGATCCTTTTATTATATATATATTTTTTTTTTTGTTACATACATGGTTTTAAAATACAAATTATGTTTTTTACATACATATTAAAAAAAGAAAGAAACAATGCGAATTACAGAAAAGTATATGTACACATGCACATATGTATACATATATAGTGTATTACACACCATACATAACATACACACACAATACACGTACACACACACGAGTTCATAAACAGCATATACATAAAAAAAATAATAATAATAATATGCATAAATGTATGATAGCAAAAAAATCCCACATAGGCATCGCCAGTTCGTGGGTATACTTGTGTTTCTTTAAGGCAGTTCAGTTAAAATTACTCTAAATATACATATTTTATCTTTGTAGAAAATTGAAAAGAAAAGAATGAAAATATTTATAGTAAAATCATTATTTACTGTATTTACGGGATTAAATATGAAAAATAAAAGTTAATATGCGTGACGGAAACATTTATTGATTTAAAGATGACTTTGGTAGGCAGAACGGCCATTACTTTTAAGACCGTAATTTAAAGACGTCATAAGAAATACCAAAATATGTAAGGATGTTAAAAACAGAAATCTTTACAGTAATAAAAAATATATATTTAAAAAGTTAGTTATATATTCTCGTATTTTTATATTAAAAACCTATAATTTTGAAATGATTTAAGTAGAAAATTATAATAATTAACCATTTATTTGCACAGCCCTTTTCCATTTCACACAAAGCCCGGCAATGGCTTATTTCAAATAACAATAATATTTATAATAAACTCCAAACTGATAATCCAGATAACTGCGCGATACTGATTTGACACGATAATAATTATATTTGGATTATTTGTACAGCACCTTTTAGTGAAAAATCATCTCGAGGGCGCTGGTCCATGGCTAAAGCGTGCATAAGTAGAGTAAAAGTGCAGAAGTAAAAAGATAAATTCGAAATGCATATAATATGTTCGAAATTCCAATGTTAATAAATATATAAGTATATGCAAATTGAAAGAATTTAGGTTTTAAAAGTGAATTTTAAATTTTCTATAAACTGAATTTGAACCCGCAACCTCTGGATTCGCACCCGAGAACCTCACCCTTTGAAAAAAGAGGCCATCAACACATCATCACACAACAAATAAATAAATACCCATAATCCATGAAGGAATATTCTTAAAATATGTTTGTAAAATGATGGTTACCATACCAAAATTTGGATGGATCTTAAATATTTATTTATTTATACGCCAAAAAAGTATTTTCCATAAAGGTCATAAATTAAATCATAAGTGTGCAGTGGAAATTTGAGAATATCCATATTTTATGGGAAATAATCATTTTTAAAATAAAATCTCATAATTTTATTTAATAATAATGTATCGAGAAGTTAGTTTTGTATTTTTTTCTTCATATTAAGTAAACCCGTATGTTACTATATCTTCTTACTAAGTTTTAAAATAAATAAATGTATTTGTCAACGGAGTTTTTTTTTATTATTTATTTCTGTGATCTGACAGCCCTTTACCTAAACTCGCCGGGCTTGCAAACTTGCACGTGTTTTTTGACAATAGTGTTATCGACCATAAAAAAATTCCTTGTGTTTATGAAAAATATAATTGTTATCACAATCTTATAATTATTCAGAGAATATTAGTGTTATACCCCATAAAAATCTCACAATTCACCTATAAAATCAAAATATTTGAATCGTTGATTTCCGTCTGTTCTAAAACTGTTCATAATATAATATTTCCAAAAAAATAGGGAAGGTTAAGGGAAATTTCCCCACATAAAAGGGAAAAAGAATGAACATGCCATTGTTAATTTTCATAGGGGAATTTTCGTCGTAACTTCGAATTTAACGATGGGATATACTAGGATCAAATACATTTCAAGTGAATCTTTTGGTTGAATTGTCTTCGAAATGCGATGAGAACGAAACAAGTGTCAAATTTTATATAACTATTTTAGCCAATCCAGAAAATATCGATAGCCCTTTTACACTTTTAACTACCTTTATATTTTAACCCCTTTTTATTAAGCTTATGTACCTACCTAGTATGCCTAATTCATACAAATTTTGACTATCCTAAAACGAGAACTACTCCTAGTTGGATAATGCGAACATTTTACGAATATATACACGTGTATTTTAACCTGTACTAAACAAATTGGTGTTATTTCACAATTTTGGACAAATTTGTGTTATTTCACAATTTATTCATTGATAATAATAAATTGTATGAATATTTCAGAGTAATGGTTACTTTCAGTATTGCCCTGATAAAAACTACCGTTCAAAATTAAAACTATAGCGGTGTTTGGTGACTGGATATGAATAATCAGATGCTTTCCGATCCCTCTTCCCCATCGTTTTTCCTCCCCCATTTACTTCAGCCTCACAACATACCACATTTGGAGATGCTATATTCCTAACGGCATATGGATGCAGTTAGGTCTATTGGAACTCATATAAAAAAAAATTATATTTAAAATATTTTTTGTTTATTTCCGCTGAGCAGAGCGGTGAATGCAATATTCGGTCTGCCATATAAAAGCGTTCATTTTAATTAATAAATTAATTGCATGATATTAAGTTAAAAAATAAAATAAAACGTATTTAGCACTTGTACTATGGTGGCCTGAGGGAAATTTTATTTAATATCTTTGATGTAGGGGCGCACCCTTCTACTGGGCGTCGGATGGACAAAAGTGTTTTCCGATCTCCGGTACCGCCTACTCTGTGGCGCATCAAGACAGCGAAACAATGCACCCTTCACTCTGCAAACATCTGTGAGGCGCTGCATCGCCAAGGGAGGCCGAACAGTGACTTGTATGCGTGGTTATACTGTACTCGGAGTGTGTTCATGACGCCTTGTGTGTACCTTGCCCTTAGTTTGCCAGTGTGAAAGCTGTTGGTAAAAGTTACTTCTTCACTGGAGGACTACACTTGTAAAATCTCCTGACGAGCATGTTGGTTCGCACGCTCAGTACTCTTCTTTGGCGTTCTATGTCATTTTTATCATTTAGGTCATCAGTGACGTTATTCCCCAAATATTTTATTTCGCTGCAGAATGACAGCTGGACCAGTATATCAGCATTGAAGATTTTTTAGCATTGTGCATTAGACCGTGACCATGAACGTATGCTTTGCATATGGCCAGAAGTTTCCTCATTGTTGTTACCGATGGGTCTAGTATGACCATGTCGTATGCATGGTACAATACTGTTCATACAAACCCCGGCAATATGACATTCGAAGCTTGTTTTGTTCAATGATATACCGAGTTCATCCATATTCACGTCGAACAGCACTGGGGACATTGAGCCCCCTGTGCCAGATTTTTTTCAGATTCCATTTGACAAAATTTTCCTGCTAGTTATATCATGTACTCAGTTATTCCACAACTTATCATGATTAACCCCGTCAAAAGCTTTGCTTAAATCTAGGAAGCATATGTACACCGTGATTTTTCTGGTTTTGTAGTATTCGATTCTGTTTAATGCTATATATGGCTGTATCAGTGGGGCATCCAGCTTTGAAGCCCATTTGTGAGTTTTTTGCACTGAATTTGTCTTACGTTAAATTTTATATCACCTTTTTGAAGATTTTAGGCCTGTAGTTAACGAGTGATGTCAGTTTCAGTTGTCGGCCTTTTGGAATCGATATTATTATGGTTTTGGACAGTTCTTTACGAATGTGTCCAATCCTGGTCATGGCAGTGAAGAGAGAGACTAGGAGTGTTTTTAAACATTCCCCGCATGCTTTACATGTTCTGTAAATCATGTTATATGACAAGTCCATCGTGGCTTTCAGATTTTCCTCCTGCCATATTGCGTATTGCTCGCTGGATCATCTCAAGTTAGATGACAATGGACGTCTGTTGTTCTGATTGATGCGTTGGTGTATCAATCTGCTTATCCATTATTTGCGGTTGAACTGGTGCGGAGCAAAAAGTATTCATGAAAACTTCAGTTATATCCTTATTTTTAGATTTTCCATCAATATTGGCTAGGTGTGGTATGTTTTGATTTTAATACAGCATTGTTTTTTCCATAAAAATGAAAAGTTCTTACGTTCATTTTATTCGGTTCAAAGTTTACACCCTTTATACTCTTTCTTAAAAAGGGATGTAATTTATTTTAGAGTTTCCATGGTAGACCATCAGTAGGTAGTTCGTTCTGCAGCCATTTTATGTGTGCCTTTCTTAACGTTTTATAGTGTAAGGCAACCTGCTCATTTCAACCATTTGTAGCCTTCCATTTTTCACATTTGTAGGCCTTATTCCTATAATAAACGCGGATATTGCTGAAGTATGTAATACTTGTGCAATGTTTTTTTTTGTGTATAGATCATCGACTTGCAATTGGCTGCGTTTATCACGGTGCTCTCATCAGCGTTGTCTTCAAATTATCTCATGTTGACATGTTGCTAATTGGGTATATCTGGAGTAGGATTGTACTTGTGCTTGATTTTTGGGCCATCGCATCGGCTTGGATCCCTACTATTGTACAACGAGTGTTATATATAGGGAGCCGGATAGTTCCTAGAGTGGTATGCATTGGTCTGTGATCAGACCAGTTGGACTTGTAGTCAATAGACATTTCTTTAATTGGATTGTGCACTGCCTGAGTTAGGAGACAATGGTCGAGCCACTTAATTGTATTGTGTGCATCGCTTACATATGTATACGAGTCGGGTGGAAGTATGTCAATGTCCGCAATCCGCAAAATGCAGAATCCACAAATTCTGCAGAATAATTTTGGCTCAGAAAAATTCATATCGGCATTAAAGTCTCCCCGAATTATACAATTAGTGTTTTCTTTTTCCTCGATTAACGTGTGTAATTTTGATAGACAGGATAAATATTCTGGTAAATTATCTTTTTTGTCCACATATAACAAGTAATGTTTCAGTGTCTAGAGTGATATCAATTGATATTATTACTGTCTTGAATGATTTCCTCCGTAGAATCGCTAATCCACCATACGGACGTCCTCTTAATTGATCATTAGAGATGTCTACCGTTGAACTACCATAACTCATGAATTCAGGGTGAATTTTTCTGAGAAAATCTAGATCATTTGATATAAGCCAAATCTCTTGCAATAGAATAATGTTGTTTGTAGTACACAGAACGAAAATAAATTTTGTTCTCTTTTTTCAGTTCGGCAATTGATAAAAGTGATATTTAGCTTATTCATTATGTTTTGTTTCTTTCGAAGTTCGCTTGACAACTTCTCTGAATCTTCTGAACATGAAGCCTTGGGGCCAGAAATCTTAGTTTATTACAATTTTAATGTCAGTTTGCTGGATCATATTCTTAAATGTCGTAAATGGGGTTTCTTTAAAAGGTTTTAGGATTTCAATATTAACGAATGGCATTTAGTTAACATTTCAAAAGACCAATTTTCAATGAGACCGGTTCCATAGATCCATAGAGAAATTATGAAAAATTATCCGGTCGTTCATCATATGTGTAAAATTGACAATTAAATTTATGACAAGGCTTAATCTTACTAACTTAGGTATTAGTTACAAAAAAGCAGGTAAATAAATATTAAATTTAACTGTCCGTTGCACAATGCGCATGAATTATTGCAAAATACATTACAAACAAAACCGTTCTGATAAACCATTACCAATCCTTGTTTCGTACCGTATTCGTAAACACAACATCTTGGCCGAGCAACCTGACCGAGCATTCAAACCTCGTTTTTCAACGAATAATATCCAAGTCTTCCCTGTTCACACAGAGCGCTCGCATAGGAGACACAGACATTAGCAATCTATTTCCCCTTTCGAAATAGGAATGCGACAAGCTTTCATTTTCCGGCCATAGAGTGACTTAAAAACAAATATCCGCTACCAGGAAGAGCGGGACGGGTATCTGGTTAAAATAAAAAATATATTACCGGCTGCGTTACTGTTATATTAATGCATGGCGGGTAATTAATAAAAAAATACTTCGATTATAGAAAACTTAAATTTATTATTAAACGCAAACAATGATTACGGATACGTGATGTCTAGCTGGGAGCTGGGATGTGAGAGACTAAGATGAAGCTAATACATTTGCTTATATCCTATACAGTATTTCTATCTCGCTCTACACTATCTTATCCCACAATAAGGAAACACGCCAGTAAGAAAAAAATATTCATGTTGGTGACAAATTAAAGAGAAGATAGTTTATTTATTTACCTTTTGAATGACCACCGTTGGTAAACTTGTGAAAAATAAAAATAATTGTGACAATTTTAAACAAAAAAAATACAAATTAAAAATAAGAATATTCAATAAATAAAATAATGTTGTTAACTGCTTTTTCGCTTTTCTATAATTATGCCTATTTGTCAGTTCCAATTATGAAAATTAAAAATTCTTAGAACTTTAATAATTTATTTAACCCTTTCCATCAAATAACGCGGGCACATTTCACATCACGCACATCATCACAGAAAACCGTTATTAGTATGTTTGTTGATGATTATATGTAGAATTAATATTTCTTTATATATTAAAGATTTCATCGGCAGATTTTGACAGATCCTCACGAGTCGGTCGGCCACGTTCGTCGGCGACGGCAATGTGGGCAATTTTGTGTGGAAAACTGGACTTTTACCGAGTCACCACTACTGTGGTATATAAATTATTTTTTAAGTTTGTCTGATGTTTTTTTTTTTAATTATTGCCAATTAATTATTTTAGAATTTGTTGATTTCATACCGACCCGCATGAGAATAGCCTTAATTTTAAACCGATAAATCTCAGGTACGTGTGACGACGCGCGTACCTTACTAGAATACGATCGTTAACTATGCAAAAGATTTTTATATATATAAATTTAATATCAGAATACTGGTATTTGACAAATCAAGTGGAGTTCCTGGTTACAGTGTAAATCTTAAAATCTGGGCATGTTATTTATAGGTGAAAGTTTTTTTTGTAAATAACCAACAACAGCCACAACTGCTCTCCCTAATTGAGACATTTTAAGTTGACTGAGAGAGTAAGGAGGATGTAGGGAAGAGAAATGTGGGGAATTATTTGCCTATTCAGCTCTGGTTATCAAAAACGATTACAGTCATTTCCATCTAATTTTCGATTCTTCAAGGTCGTCATCTTGGGACCATACTGATGGTATCTGCCATTCTATGTGTGATTTTATCTGAAATAACACATATTGATTAAACTGCGTCCATTTTCATGCCACAATGAATTTAAAATTACACTAAGCTATTTATCTAGGTACCTAAAGACAACGTATAAATAACTACAAATTACCTGTGGCCTACTGATAAGTATAAATAACTCAAAATATTACTATTTTATTCATAATTCCAACTTCATACATTCTGAAGCACATTAGTTTAGATAACACACAAAATGGTTTCTTACTACATTGACGACTTCTTTGTATCCAAACATGTTATTATTTGAACATTTAAGGCGTATATGCTTTAACGAGTATATACTCGTACCAGCAATCGATCTTCTGTGCTGGGCCCGCGAGCACGCAATAACGTCGTTACCTACGTTGTTTTCCATCACCGCTTGCATTATTCTGTTAAGTGGAAGGCTTAGTCATGTGTCTTTACCTTTCCAAAAGAACATTAAGGAACCCCTAAAATGTGTACAAGAAAGGTAGCAGTTTGTTACTCGTAAACTTCCAAGTGTAGGGGACATGCCATCGAACTCGATATATTCGGTAATATCTTTGAGGTAAAAAATTAAGGATAAAGGATATTAAGTATGTGATGCTTTGGTCTGGAGCAAGGATACAATTTGAACATTTACCATATCGAGGAAGCAACAACTTAGAAAAAAATTAAAGTTAACGTATTTAAAAAATTCAACTCACAGCTTTTTCTGACCATTCAAAGCATCAACCTCTAAAAAGAACACTGCGCGGCCTTTCCAAACAGATCTTATTTTATGATTTGAGGTCAAAATACTTACTAAATATTATTTTGTTAAAATCAAGAGTTATAGTAAATATCTAGTACTAATGTGAGTTATTTTATTTATTTACTTAATAAATTGTAAAATGAAAGCAATTAAAAATTTCTCATGATTTTATCGGGAAATTTCTGTTAATGATCTGTAAAAATAATTTTGCCCTTCTTACTGTGTAAATATGATGACTAATAAACTAAATAAATATAAAATAGTGAAAATTTAAATCAAGAACGACCGATCAAATGTGTAGTTAAAATTCGCACCAAAAAAAAATCTGTTTTTTTATATTGATATAGTAGGTATATATTTGTATTTTATAATTAAAAACACAATAAATAAAATTGCTTGTATCCGTACATATATATATACATATAATAATAATGACAATATTTTAAAATCTCCTACTATCACCACAGTTAGCAGACAATGTTGCTTGTGTTGTGATGGAGGACGCGATTTCAACTCAGCCACCGACCGCGACGGGTCAAATAATAATAAATTTAATACTTATTTAAAACATATATATTCAGTTTGATTGAGTATTTCACTGATTGAAAATATTATCCAAACTCATACAAATATTGACGAGCTTCAAAGAAATGACAAAATTGTTTTACAGTTTTTAGAATCGACTAATTGAAAAAGTTTAATTCTTCACCGAAAGGTTGTCATCACAAAACCCGTACGGAACTTATACCAAACCTGTAGATATTTTTTGCGTTTAAAAGAGTAACTGATGCGCCTTCCCTGTTGTATTTGTAAGTAACTTCAAAGTACAAGTTTAATTATTATAAAATTCCGCAGAGAAATAACTCAAGTGTCTAGCCCTGGCGTATCGCCGGCTTTTTACAATTCTTCCAACTTCGCGAAAGAATTACTTCAGACAAGGAGAATGCCTCTGTGCTTCTAAAAGACCTGATCCACCAACTTCAAGATGTGTACGAACAATTCTCGGAAGTTAAAAGAAAGGACACCGTTAAACTCTTTTATTTTTTAAATTTCCTCGAACAAATTTAACATTTTTTCTCGGGGGGTTTTTCAAAAATGACTTTTGTTGTGTTTGTTTGGGGAGACTTCTGTCTGGACTTGTGAACCTTGGCAGAAGAAAGTTATTTTCCATCGCACATTGCCCTCGAGCGTTTTTTGTTTTCCATAAAATATTTACGTTCAAGAAAACACTTATTTTACACCGTCAAAATATTTCCTGAATGTACTTACTACTAGTCGAGGAGCTTACTGTTAACCTCTAGCCGCGTGGCTCTTTTTGTAGCTATGTATTTAAACAAAAATCATTTACCTGACATCTTTTTCAAGGTAAAGAACATTGAATTACACATTTCATATGTTTAAAGAATACAGGATTAATTTCGCTAAGTGCATTAATAAAATGACTTTTGAGCAATAACTATTAGCCTGAAACACAAAGATAAATTGAAAAATTCTTCTATCAATATATGCTGCTGACGGAAATTGATCCCGTACCTTCTGATTGCCGGCCAAGTGCATGGAACCACTATGCTACGTCGGCTTATCTTTAACCGCCAAATAATTCAATAAACACTTTTTCCAATTACATTCAACAATTATTGTTTTTTTTTATTTTTTTTTATTTTAGGTAATAATTATTGCTTATAATAATTTGTTATTCTTTGTGATTTTCATAAAAACCTTGTCTTGTAAACATAAGTTTACCTTTAAGGCGTTGCACTACGTCGGGTAATATTTTAAATTGAGCCGTTATCAATAACACCCCTTACGTAGATGGCAATAAGGTTTAAATTCCCGCTTAACACCATCCGCCTGTTTTGATTTATGCAAGAAAAAAACATGTCCAAAAAGTGCCTTTTATTTTATTTTGTGGATGTTCAGACATAAATATTTATTTTTTTTCCGATCATTTTATAAATAACTTAATTTTCCACATTATACAATCAAATAATAACCGAAAATGGGTTCATAAGTAGGAGATTTTTAACTTTAAAGCAGTTTTCATAGGCCTTATACATTATTTTTTCTGGGTTTATAAAAGGACTTATCTAAAAAATACTCTATTATTTCAACGGCCAAGATGTATTCTACTCGCAGTATTTAATGAAAGCATCTGCATTTCTAGGCGACCAAATTTTCAAACCAAAACACAAGATTTTGCATTACTACGTAGTGAATCGCCTTAATAAAAAATAACATAACTTTTGGGTTGGCTTGGCGTGAGATATAACTAGATTGGAAATTTTTCAACTCCACACAAGAAGTCCTGATGAAATATAAGTCTCAGGGTCTATTTCATCTTTAGGGATGCTGTGTGGAGGTTATTTTTAGGGGAAGGAAGAAAAGGAAGATCTGGAAAGGAAAATATATGAGAGGGGGTCAATATGTCCATGACTTTCGCGATCTGGCTCACCAGGCAGCAGGTGGGCAAACTCATTTGCCGCCAGACGAATCTCATCCTATGAACCCAGGCACCCCTGCTAAGTTACCAAACGTAGCAAACTACCCGGGGTGACCTATGGCAGGGGTTTTGGTTATCCAATATATGGTTCCCGGGGAAGCTGTTCCGTCACGATTACGAACGAAGAAGAAAATAAACACTATTTATTTGGACATTCACAGTACATTTAAAGACAAGTTATATAGTTCTAAATTAAAATATGCGTAGTTAATAGACCTATTACGTACATCCTTAAAATGTCTTGCCATTTCTTCTGGGGTGAAAATTGTAATTCTTAATTCCTTTTAAAGATGTAGATATAGGAAGAAGGTGTATGGAGAGATGAGTTTTTTTTAAATCAATAAGCACACGAAACTCACAACTGTAATAGACTATTTATACAAGTTTTGGAAATTTAAGTTCAAATGGGTTTGAAATGATTAAAAATGTATCAAAAATTAATAAATTAGTTTAACTAATAATTTATTTAACTTATGTATAATCGACTATGCCAAAAGAAGCAACCGAACACTGGTGAAAGAGAAATATAAATAAGCAATCCAAAGAAGACTGAAAAAAGTTAATATAACATAAAAAAATATGTAATCACTGCAAAACTTTGTATAGAAGATCGTTGATCTTTAAAAACGAGATCAAATTTAATAACAAATTATTTAGATTTGTACCTGAGTAAAAATTAATGTGTTAATTTAATCGCCTTTATTCGTTGCATTTGATGGATTATTACGGTTGTTTGATATAACACGTCCTAAAAGTAGCTATTTAAGCTCCCACTGACGTTTTCTATTATAGGTCCACTAGCACATTATCCTTTCGATCAACATCAATTTATCACAATTAAATTATGTCAGACGCACTGCCACATGAAATAAATTAATAGCTATGTGTGATCGTGAATCATAAAAACAAACAAACGTAAAATACGAAATTGATGTTACACCATGAATAATATTCACTTCTCGTTTCAGCGTCAAATAGACAACAGTAATAATTAAGCTATATAGGGCACCAAATGAGCTGTAATTTCAATGTACTTAATTAACGCTATAACTGTTATAATAACTGCTATAATTATTACGTCATCAAAATTACACAATAATAATTTTCACGCTACCAAAAGCGTAAACATGTTTTGCTTGATATGTTTGGCACGTCCGTATATATGACCTTCACCCTCAAACATCAATAAGGTTCCGTGGCAAACTTCCATAATATCATGAGATCAGTATAAATAAACCGCGGCGACACGGCACTAACCGACTCAGTTACTTTATCGTCAAGTACCTACCGAGTTTACTCGCGTACAATTAATTCAGTCACTTAACACCAAGCTTAATGATCGGATCAGTCCTGGTATTAATCATGCTCATTATCCTAGTAACACGGCGGAGATGTGTTTTGGTTAGAACACTGAACTTATAAGTAAATTACTACTAAGCTGCCGTTTTACTAGAATTCAAAAAAGGAACGACATTATTTCAATTCCATCATTTTTTTACATTAACACCACACAGGAATCCCTGAGGAAAGTAATTATATGTCATCTTTGGGATGCTTTGTAGAGGGTTTTCGTAAGGATAGGAAAGAGAGAAAGATCTAGAAGGAAAAGGGTATGAGGGATGTGCAAGGCAATGGGTCAAGAGAGACCAGTTGGATGTGTCAAAGAGTCTCTCCAGAATGGTATCTCCCGATCCGGCATGCCTTGCAGCTGGTAGGCAGGCGAATCCTGAACACACCTCACCCAATGAACCCGGGCACTACTGCTAAATCACCAAACGTAGCGAGCCACTCGGGGTGACCTATGGCAGATGTGTTGGTTATCCAATAAATGGTTCCTGGGGCGGCGGTACTCAAACCCACCTCCCAATTTGTCAATTAATTACTAAAAAAATTTAATAAGGTTACAGCCCTCGGGTCCGGCGGGATAGTCTGTATTATTGACACATCAGTTCCCATTTTGAAAATTAAAAGAAAAATCACAATAAATGTTTATAACAATATTTTACTATAGACAGATACTTTATCGCTTGTCTGAATTCTGGAGACAAATATCGGTATCGATAATGAAAATGACAATTAAATTCAAAACAAATCCTAGTTCATTGAACCAAGGTTGCAATCACATACAGACAATCGAAATAAGTATGTTTGATGTATCTTTGTCAAAGCATTTTAATTTATGGCATATCGGCATGGGGTGGAGCCGCAAACACGTACATTAAGTTACTTAACACAGCTCATAAATCACTTATTGGAACTGTGTTCAAAAATCATATATATAAAAATCTTTATCCCACTGAAAATCTTTTAACTAAAAATAAAATACTTGATGTCAGGAAGCTATTCATTGAAAAAAATTATCCATATAAATTGCATAAAATCGTCACCTTCACACATATCTCACCCTCAGAACACTAGAGCTAAATCTAACAATCACAAGTGCCAAACATTAAATCCACTCTTGCTAAAAAAACATGAATCTTTCCTCGCTCCTGCCATATTCAACATGTTCTTAAAAAAAACACAACGTATAACTCAAGCCAACAGAAAGTATACATATATAAACTTTAATATATGGTTAGTGAACAAAAATAGAAATTGCATTAACAAGTTACTTGCAAACCGTCGTGTTTAAACATAATTTTAAGTAAATGTAATTTTTATACCGAAAATGTTTTCTAATGTGTATCCTATATATTGAATACTCTTTTTCTCTCTATATTTTTTCTTTTTTCTTTATTGCATTTTTCTTTCCTTCTTGCATTGTATTTATTATGGGTACATCATTTATGTGAAGCAATTGAGCGTGTTATTATTTCATTTCAATTTATTTTTTACACATACACAGACTATTATACTGTTTCTAATGTTTTAAATGCAATTTCTAAAGTATTTTTCTTACTCATTTTTATTTTTAAACACAACTTTACTCTATACATATGATGATAAGTTTTTATGGGGGTACTCCATCTCAATAAGAACTCTCACACTGTAATATTTAGATTGTTTTTTTGTTTTCTATTGTATTTTTTATTAAGCCCTGATTTGTTTACAAAATACATGAAATGATACTGCTACCCGGCTCAGAACAGATATTGTCTAGTGAGTCGGGTAGCGCACATGATTTGTAAATAACCATTGATGTCAATAAACGACCGGGTTACCGGCAATAATGTACTTTTTTTTAATTTTTACATTAGAATTGTGTTAACAAACATATAAGGTTATTGTAATTTTCAGCATTACAAATCCTACAATTATAATTCCCTGTGAATTTTCACGGGTCCGCTATAAAATATGTTGATATTATAAAAATGGTAGGTATCATCCCATGAATATTGATGTGTAAAAAATTTACCTTAATTCAATATTTTACATTTTTTTTATTATTTTTTATTGAAGTGAAACTCCTTTACGCGCGTCATGCATTTTCGAGGACCGGAGTAAAACCGACTCATGACCGTCACGAAAAACCTTGATCATTTGATGGTGGGGGTACGGGACCCCCACCACCGCTCACTGTTCACTGTCGCTCTCTCACCGTAGTCGCTTACTGAGGTGAGGGAGCCACTGACGAACGTTCTCTCTTTTTCTCTTCTCTCTTTTCCTCTCTCTCTAGCCAACGACGCCACGCCAGGCATCAGCTGCTTGCTTCGTGTACTGCGCGGTGAGTGTAATACGAGTAAAAAAAATATTATGGTGTCAATTTATATCTCGCCAGGTAAACCGATTACAGATATCAAAGATTTTATCCACCATGTACTTTTGCCATACAGAGGGTGGTTCAAGGTTATTAAATACAAATTATCACGAAATTCCGATGATTATTTCGGGAGATTTTAATGTAAATATCTCGAAGAATGAATCTGTAGAGTTATTGAACTTTTTCAAAAACACCTTTAATTTGGATATGGTTAATGATAGGAACATTAGTACGACTAGACGGGGGACACCAATCGATGCAGTTTTTACACGATTTATTAAGGATTTGAGTGCTAATGTATATATCTCGCATTTTAGTTACCATCACTCAATTATCACGACATTAGGAAATAATATCCGTGAAAGTGACAATGAAAATGTCACGTGATTAGTAAATCGTAATCGAAATTTTTAATTGTAATATTGTTGTTTATATAATTTATTTATTTATTTATTGGACAATTTGTATAGCGCCGCTTTTGTGAGATATCACCTCAGGGGCGCTTTACAGTTGATGCAGGTATTACAAAAATATAAATATTACAAAAATAAACTGAATTTAAGTTAAGTAAAATGAAGTACAGAAACAGGTGACACGAAGATAGAATATGGAGACTCTGCAACAAGAATCCCAGGTGGTGAGGAAACTGGTGCAGCTGCTGCAGCGAAAGAGTTCACCGCGTCCAACAACAGTGCCAGCACGAGGTTCGTCATCCGTCCAGGTATGTGTCTGCTGCTAAAAAAGAGCGGACACAATATCCTCTCACAGATACCAGACCTTGGCAGCACCGCTGTGACGTTCGACGAAGATAGAAAATGGAGACTCTGCAGCAAGAATCTTTGGTGGTGAAGAAACTGGACCAGCTGCTGCAGCGAGAGAGTCCACCGCATCCACCAACAGTGCCAGCACGAAGTTCGTCATCCGTCCAGGTGTTTGTCTGCTGCTAATAAAGCGCTGACACCTCAGATAGATAAGAGACCCTGGCAGCACTGCTGTGACGTTCGGCGAGTCCATCATTCATCTCCATGTAATCCTGTTCCTGGTGATTGTTGAAGTGGTGCATTCTGCCCGCAATAAAAAGCGACGGGATAGTAAATTACCCTGGGCTCAGCAAAACACTTGCCTTCAGAGTTTCCGAGAATTCGGTTGAAAACATCTGGGTGCATTTACCGATCGACGTTCGTTTCGAATATCGAATATTTTTGAGCAAAATTTCAGAATATTCACTTTTAAAACACTGCACTCAAATCACATATATTATAAAGTTCTAATAACTGGTTGTAAAGTTTATTTTTATTAAAGTTAAAATGTTATTTGATTGATTTTAAAAATAAGGGAAAGGATAATTTAAGGGATTTTGCCTCATTTCCCTTGAAAATACAACAAAAAAAAAACACAAAGCGGTTGGAGGACGCGTTGGGACGCGTCCTGCTGCCACGAAAGGCGCTATACAAGTATATAATATTTAATAATTGTAAATAGTATTGCATAACTGTAAATAAATTGAAATTTTTTGGAACTGTACTTTTTAATATTTTAATATTTGAAACTGTTATTTCGTGGTGGAATTCCATTATAAATATATATAAAGAACACAATTTTAAACTTTTTTCCACTTGTTTTTATTTGACCGTGACCGGTTTCAGCCTGTTAGGGCCATCTTCAGACTGGTCATATATATTATATCGAAATTCATTCATGTATAAGAAAATATTAAAAAGAGAAAATCTATGCTTCGTCGTTGAATTATTTGACCTATAATCTTCAAACTAACGTAAGAAGAGAGAATGAAATGAAAAGAGAGAGAGAAGAATACTAAAAGTTTCACTTCCGTCGTGCGTAGGCTTGCCACACACTGTATTTTTTTTTATTTAACGGAAATATAATGTAAAGTAAAAATGATAATATTAAGTAAAAAAATATATAAAGTGATGTAATTTATTCTCAATCCTCCTCACTAGGTATTCCTGTTCCGAGGCGGACTGTAGTTTGTTGTATTTGTGTTGATCATGATTATATATATATGATATTACACATAGATTTCGTTTCACGACACCTTACAATAGTTCAAGTTTTTGCTGATTCAACAATAGGCTTCAGTTTCAGACCAAGATTACAAATCTTAAAAAAAGAAAATAAAAAAATCTTCCATCGTTCGTTTTAAGGCTTGAATTTTCCATTGTTCTCTCTACTTTACTAGCTAACGAATATGGGTTCATTATAATGAAAGTTTTTTTGTAATATATTCTCACGCGTCTTGTATGAAATCTAAAAAGGCAGCAGATACTAGAACAATGACGTCACGTACGACCTCTCGCTGAGACTAGTATAATCGACATAATGTATACGTACATAATAAATGGTCTATTAAGATCTATCTGAATAGAGAACTCGCATTTTAATCATGATTTTTGATCTGGTACAATTATACGATGGCAACGCTAATCACTTTATTTTATTGAAATATTAAATAAGATATTGTTTATTAAGACATCGGTATTGTGAAAGCAACTACGTCGCAGGTTTTAAATTAAACCTTTATTAATAATAAGGCCATCCCTTTTCTGTACGATATTGACTGCACCATTTTGACGGCCTCCGTGGTCGAGGGGTAATGCTCTCGACTAGCAAGCTGGATGTCGCGGGTTCAAATCCAGGCGTGCGTAAACAAAATTTATTTAATTAATTTGTGTTAATTCACATATTACTAATTTAAAATAATATTTATTATATTTTCGGCATTTTATAGAGTGGAAGATACTCTCAGTATCTCCCTGGTGTAAGACTACCATTCAGAATTGAATCTTTGCTTGAAATGGCCTTGGACGTGTTTGGTGACCAGATCTGAACACCTTTGTCTTCCCCATTTCATTCCCCTCCCCATTACCTTCAGCCTCACAACATTCCCCAATTGGAGATGCCATAGTCTCACTCGCTCTAGACGGCTGGTAGCAGTTGGGACTTTTATGCGATTTCCATATATATATGCGGTTTATATATATAAAAATTAAATGGCCTATTCCAAAGAAATTTCTATTTGGGAGGCGGGTTTGGGTACGCTGCCCCGGGAACTATTTATTGAATAACCAATACCTTTGCCATTGGTCACTACAAGTGATTCGCTACGTTTGGCGTCTTATCAGAGGTGCCCGGCTACATCAGGTGAGGTATGTGCAGGATGCGCCCGGCCACCAGCTGCGTGGCTTGCCAGATCGGGAGAGGTTGATTTGGGGAGTCCTTTGACGTCTCCAACTGGTCTCTCTTGACTCATCTCCTTGCGCCACAGCGAGATGGATAGATTCATACGTCTGTCACTCTTGAACCTACTGATCCCTAGATTCTTACCCACCCTTCATTCCTTTTTCCTTACTAGAACTTCCTCTCCTTAAAAAGACCCCCCACACTGAATGCCCAAAGATGACATAGGCACTGAGAGATTTATTTATTTATCAGGACCTATGTCATCTTCCTCTTGAGTAGGGTTAATGTATTAAAGTACAGGGTTTTCCAATAAGAGGTGTTATTTTGATATTCAATCGTAAAAGATCAATGGTTTCGTTGCTTGTGTGGCACGTAGAGCCGTCTTGTTGAAAGTAAACGTTATCCAGATCAAAACCATCCAATTTCAGCCATAAAAAATCATTAATCGTCTCTCGTTAGCGCAATCCATTCACCGTAACTGTTGCTCCAGCCTCATTTTCGAAAAAGTAAGGTCAAATGACTCCGCCGGACCATAAACTGCACCAAACAGTCATACGTTGAGAATAGAGAGGCTTTTCAACAATAATTCTTGGGTTTTCCGAACCCCAGATGCGACAATTTTGCTTGTTGACGAATCCACCGAGGTGGAAATGGGCCTCATCACTCAAGACGATTTGCATTTGATTCACGCAAGTGAATTTTAATAATTTCAATGCGTTGTTGAACCGTGTATCGTTCCATTTGTATTAATGGCGTAGTTTTTACTTCTCAATTGTCAAAAAATGACAGCTTCAAAGTAACATTATAGCGGGCTATTCAAAATAACACCTCTTATTGGAAAACCCTGTAGTTTTAAGGCCCTGCAGTAAGCGTTCAACGATGGTTTGAAAGGGAGATATGTAAATACGAATGTTAGAGGGAGCGCGCTTATATTAAAAAAACGTTAATAATTAAGCAAAAATGGTGAAAATATTTAATAAAACACGACTCGTTTGAAATAGGGCAAAAACCTCTCGACAAATTCTTTAGTTGCATTTAAAGATAGACTTTGAATTTTTTCATGCCTATCACATATTATATAACAGAATAAAACGTGGTTTTAATAATTTTCCGAGCTTACTTTCCTTTTTTCTATCGAGGGAATTTCATTTATTTATTTATGTCTATTCTTGAATACACGTTTTACAAATGTTTACAGTGGTTTATATTGTAGTACAGAGAAAAAAAGTAGAGAAAAAAGGTATAAAAAATAAAGAACATAGGTTGATATAGGTAAAACTGTGTGTGGGTGATATTGTATGTTACGTGAACACCTCACTATTCATATAACTAACGTTTCGGCATGACAATATTTTCAAACATAACCTTTTTTTTGGAACTTAAAAACTTATAGATTTAACCAGAAAATATATAAATCGGTAGAAATTAGGTATGCAGGGGCTTTATGCGACTCGAGAATAACGTGGGCTTGCTTGAGGATCACATTTTAATTAATTCCGAAGACTTGGTAACTATAATATTTTATTTCAGACTGGTACCAGCGAATATAAGTTATTTATATTTAAGGTTAATAAAAACAATACCTTACTCACTGTGTTGATTAGTGACATCACTTTGTAATGGACTGTTATTATGGATTATATAAAATTCTTCTTTTAAAGATGTAGTGGATTATCTCGTGTATCACAATGATGGGTACACTTGGAATAATACTGCTAGAGGATAGGTACTCTATTTACACGTTTATTGATGTACTACTGGTACATGTTACTTAAAATGAAGTAAATGGTAAAAAACGCTACAAGAAACTACAGAAGACATACTAATTTAAACCAGTCAGCCAATTTCATACATTATTCATTACACTCACCATTAAAATATTGTACGTAAAACGGTTTTAAAAATGTATAAAACGTTTTTCAAGTATAAAATTAGCAGAAAACACCAGAAATTATTTACTATGAATCAGGTATTCAGTTCGAAACATCAGAGGTTTTAGTAATAAGTTTATCAGAATGAATTATGATAAACGGAAAGATCGATTTTCTAGACCTGCAAGGGCATATTCGACCGCAGGTCCTTCCAATACACCGCACCGAATATGTTTGTACGCGACTTCTTCAGTTACGTCGCGCGCCGTTAAGATTCCCACTTTATTTTACAGTATTTGCTAGGGTAAATTCGACCGTAGGTCCTTTCAATACACCAGGGTCTCGAGATTATTTTAGGATATTCTGTCGTCTTAGGCTGTCTCTGCCCAATATAATAATATAGAAATCCAATTTTCTTCAAAATGAGTCTAATTATTATCAACCTCTGTATCCAAAAGCACTAATGATTTCATGTTTGCAGCGTACAGTAATTAAACTTATCCCTTTAATTTTAATTATAAATTATTCATACTGGAAACACCGTGAATTAATTAAATCAGTAAGATCAGTGTCGATGAATCCCAGCAGACATATTATTTATGTTCGAATTAGGAGTTAATCCGGAAATAGCTGTACCGTAAAACAAGTGAAGCGGAACACCGACCGGAAGAAGGGGAAAGTTTGGACGTTTATTGAATTATTATTTTGATCAAGCTTTATTATTTCCTTGTGGTCAAATTGCCATTTGGTGCTATAATTATTATTGTTCGCGTTGACAGACATAACTAATATAAAATAATGTAATTATGCCTGGTGATATTTATAAAGCGTGTAGCTTGAACAATATAGACGCTCGCATAATTTATTTATTTATTTATTTATTTATTAAACGCCATAAAAGGCTTTTACAATAATGTGATACATAGATTATAAGTACACAGTGGTACATAAGCGAATATTAGTATTACATTTAAGAACACAACAATATGTATACAAAACGACATTGAATGTGAATGATAATAAGCTAGTTCTTGATTCACCTATTAGTTACTACGCCAAGTGGTTAAACGAGTCGCATTACGGGTTCAGTCCTCAATAATATATTGCACAAGAATTATTTTCCGCTTAATTGAAGTACTAGGAATTCGAATATTGTTAGGTTTTTCCTTACATTGTAATTTTTGTTTTTAAAGATAAATGTAGACAAGAAAAAACTTACATTCAAATAATGCAACCAAGAATTAGTTTAGTGTTTGATATGATAGTGAAAAATTGTTTGGATGTGCTTTGCTTCAAATATGCTCATGATACTAGCAGAATATAGCTTTAAGATGAAGTTTTTCACCGCAGACCAAACTGTGAAAGCAAACCAGATACTGTAACAGATATTTCCCTTAAGTCTTAAAAATTTATGTCGATTAAAAAAGGGGTTGTTTCAAATTTTCAACGCGTTGACAGTATTTGCCATGTTAGTTGCGGTCGCTATTCAACACCCAACGTGATCAAATTGCAGCCGTTTCAAAATTAAAATAAAATCGCTTTGGTTATCAGGCCCGAAAGGGCGGTGGAGTATTCCCTCTAATGATGGCGACTGAGCTCAAACATTTTTTCTTCTGTCTTTCTACCATTTGCAAAGAAACAGCCTGAACAGGAGCGCATAATAACGAAGCTGGTGTACTGAACAAAAGGCGCTCTTTTGAAAGAACACTCCTTGAAAACTTCGCCTTTGACACTGCTAAAATATATACACTACAACTAAAAGCATCCTTGAAAAACGTTAAAAAAAAAATTAATCAAACAAATTGTTGAGTTTTTTTACTCAGAGTCTATTTTGGTGGTATTTTTTGTAGGTTGAAGGTATGGTAGGGCGCACAGCAGGGCGATACGGTTTTTAACGCCTTTTTGTGTCCTTCACCATCCGGAGATTTCTCTGAAACTTTGTACTAGTCAGGTAGCTACTACATCTACGACGGGTGCCTCGAACGAAGGGCGATATTTTAATAAGACATTTCTTTAAATTTCGTCATTGATATAAACCGAGAGGCTGTTATTCCGCAAGAAAGAGTTTTGCTAACTCATTTATCTGGCGAAAAATCCTTACAGTATTCTTTTGTATACACAAAAAGAGTAACTGTAAGGATTATAATTGGGTGTTTTGTTTCTGTGGAAACTGAATAATTTTAAAAAATCTTTAATTATTATTTAAATTATCCGCTTGAGAAATCAAATGAATTGAACGTATTGACGCTTTTATAATTACTAAATACGAAAGTTTATTGAGAGGAATTGAGCTATTTAATTAATGTGTTAAATTAAACAAACGAATTTAATGTTTATGAATTTAAAAATGAATTACAATTTCTTGAAATAATAAACGATCTTTTTATTTGAACAAATCAAACCCTGGAGAATGTCACGCAATTATTTCCATTTATTGTTATATTAATTATAATTAAGTGAGTTTTAATAAATGGAACATATATTATATACTTTAAATATTAATAACCTTTTTATGGCATTGAGGTATTTGATTTAATATTGAGCATTGACCTTCTCACAGAGCCAAATATTTTGTATTCAAATATCCGAACATTATATACAATACTTAATAAGAGGTTAACATTTAACATATTTTCATTGTTTTTAAGGTCAGTCTGTGGGCTTAGAAATATTACAACACTACTTGCAGAGCGATTACAAATGATAATCAATATTCAATTCGGGGCTTGAAATAGTAAGATTTTTAACAAAAGTATGTTTTGTGCTTCTGTGGTCAAGGGGTCTTCGTCGCTTGTTCACATCTTTGTGTGCGCAGGTAAATTTTATTTTATTAATTTATGTTTTTTCATAACACTAATTTATTTAAAACATTATACATATAGCATTTAGCGATGCGTAATAGTCGAAGATACTCTCGGTATCGCCCTGGTGAAAAATCACCTCTCAGAATTTAAGTGATGCATGATTATTAATTAAAGTTAGCCATGTTTCGTGACCAGATATAGTCAGATGCTTATCCTCGTTCCTCCCTCACCTCTTCAATACATTCAGCCTCACAACAATTCCAAATTGTGGATGCTATGGTCTTACTGGCTCCAGACGGTTAGGAGCAGTTGTGATTCTGGTGCGAAATTCACAATAAGCAAAAAAAATTATTGATATAATAATATTAGTCATTTTCCTCTCAAACAGAACTGATGTCATGTTTACTTAAAGTATAACAGTGAATGAAAACCAAACTTGGAAAATGAATCGTTGCTTAAGGTTTTAGCTATTTGTTGAGGGAACGACCATTTGACGACCTCCGTATTGGAAAAGTTATTTTGGCCCTGGACATAAAGTAGTCAAATGAAATCCTAGATACTTTTGAACCATCTTATGATTGATTTCCCGCTCCCGCTTTACCCCCTATTTCAAAACTAATTTACAATTGGGGAGATAATAGATAGATCCAGTGGCTTCGAGCAGAATTTAAATATATTTTTAATAAAATTATTTTTGTCTCACGACGTTTTCTAACGTACTCTAACATACTCTACTCAAAATATTATCGTATCAACGTTTTTTATTTATTTTTATTTTGGGTAAATATACATAGTACTCGAGTACAGCCGGGTTGTTATCACCCACCACATACATAGTACTCGAGTACAGCTGGGTAATTACTACCCACTATACATATAGTACTCGAGTGTAGCCGGGTAGTTACTACCCACTATATACATAGTACTCGAGTACAGCGGGGTAGTTAATACCCACTATATACAAATAAGATTTCCAATGTCAACAATTATGAAAATCAATACCGAACTTCGAAAATACTCTATTTTAACTGTGTTGGAAATTATCAGGGTTTGCAATCAATCAACACCATACACATTTTCGTGGGAAAACTCATTATTAATTATATACCAATATTCACCCGAAATCCCATAGATTCACTCGATATTATTGTTATTAATTAACGTCGTGGCCGCAAATTAAAATCAAGCACTCATTAGGGAAAACATGATGTGTTCCAATATGTACATCTACACCCGCACATATCCTGTATTTAAACATTCTCAGCAGTTAACGATATAACTTAATCCCAGATTCGTTAGAGCCTCTTTCGATCGTTCTGAACGGATATATTCAGGCTTTCAGCTGGCGTGGAGAGGGGGGAAGGAAGAGGGGATGCCCAAAGCTGGTGGGGAGAGCTTTCGGGGCTCCACGGGAAGGGTCGCGAGGGGGAGGGGTATGGAACTCGGCAGTCTCTTTCAAACCTCTAACGAGCGAGCACGTAACTCCAATCTCCATACATTTTGCATGGAAAAAATGTAGCTGAAATTTAAGAAAAAGTGGTGTAAAATATAATCGGACAAGCCAGCATTGTGAATTTTTCTAATTAATTGAAAACGCGATTAGCTTAACGAAGTTATTTCTATCGTACCCTGGATTTTTCATTGATTGACTTATTACTGTGGACTAAACGATTAACTATTCACAATTTTATAGTGCGATTTGATGTGCTTAATTTTTGTGAAGTGAAAAAATAATATAAATTATATTAAATATTTATTCAAATCAACTAGGCGTAACAATTACTTGGCGTTTTATTCTGTAGTATTGATGTGAACATTTATTCGTAAAATGGTAATTCTGGTTTAACAGTAATCCTTATCTCGGAGTGAATAATAAATTTTAATAATTTCCAATAAAAAGTAGGTCTACCGTTGGTGTTCTAGAAAATATTTAAATTTCATATTATTAGCATAGGTTGTGACTTTAAATTTCTTGTGCGTGCGAACGAGCTGTTGGATTATTTCAAACCGAGGTAAATATTTTTTATATTTCTATTTATCGAATAAATGGATAGTTTGTTGCTTAAATGTTTTATTTCGGATACCAAAAACTTAAAGCGTTCAATTTTTTTATGCGAATTTACCGACGATTTAGCGACTGTTATTTTAAAATAATACAAACAGGGAATTTCACTTGAATGCATCTGTAATTAAAACGTATTAAACCCAATTTTGTATAAGACGAATATTCTTTAACATTGAACATAGTGAATTTTATTTAATTAATTTACATTTTTTTAGTAGGTACATATTATATTGTGATACGAAAACGTAAAAATAAGTATAGTATTACTAAAAAATCAATTTAATTATCTTCTTGCAAACAGTTTGCTCGTGAAAATTAAGACAATTATCATAGATTCTAATTAAAATGCTATATTGTTTTTGAAAAAAAGATTTACGAAAAGCTTGTGTACGTATTATTGAAACGAAATTCTTTCAGTAATATAAAACAACTATTTTTGAAGAACTTCTATTGCTTGACATAAAATATTACATTTTCTTTCGTTTGTGACTTTTTCACCCGCAATGGCGTTTCCGTACCATTTCTGTCAATCATTATTCCTACATAGATAACTACTCTTCGAAAAACATGTTTCTGGTTCCAAAGCATCAACCCGGACCCTTATAAACCTTTTAACGACGTGTGACAAAAATAACTTGTCATCTTTTTCTACCGAGGAACTTATACTGCCTACGTCTAAAATGATTTTTGCCATCTTTCACTACGCGTACAATAATATTACATCATAAAATGAAGATTTTTTTAAATGTGAGTACAACACAGAAGTCCCAACCGTCTGGAACAGGTGAGATTACGGCATCCCCAGTAATTGGGATATTGCTTAGTTATATATTAGACGAAAAGACGCCTCTACGTCTTCAACAAAAATCAAAAACGGCTGTTCAACGATGTTCAAAGAAGATATTAAATGATCAAGTGAATAAAATAATTAGTATCAGATAAATAATAAGTACTGGAAATGGTCCAAATTGAAGAAAGGAAAACTGAAAATTTTGGTTAATTCGGATGAAGAACAGCAGTTTCAATACGAAAAGTATTCTTCTTAACAGCTCACTTCATGTATTTGTGAAGATCGCCTTCCTCTGCATTAAGGACATGTTCCTAATAACGGCGCTAAAACACATCAGCTCTGAAACCCTCGAGGAAATGCCGCCGCCGCTCTCTTAACTCTAGTTTATTACGCCTACGGCTGCAAAAGCTTGGGTCTTTGAACACTCCTCCGTTCTGCAGGTTCATTACAGAGAAACGACTTTTGCTGTCCATTTTCTACCATTTTCCATTCAGCAGAGTCGTTCCTCATTTATAGGTACATATTATAATTGACGCTGCTTATACAATAGGGATAACTTTAGTACCTACTCCGCCAGACGTAATTTTCTTGGATTACTCTAAAAGGATTCGTCGTAAGTTTTTCCACTCATAAATATCCCGAACCCCCTCGCTGTTCATCGTGAGGGTCATTTTACTATTTAGTACTTACATGAATTTTATAATAATTAACACTAGTAACACCAACAAATGAAAGAAAAGGTTTTTTATGTGAGTGCCGCACAAGAATTCTAACTGCTCCCAATCATTTGGAGCCAGTGAGACTATGTCATCCCGAAATGGGGTATGTTGTGAGGCTAAAGCTAGTGGAAATGGGATGGAGATGGGAAAGAAGAAGGTGGGTAAGTATCTGGCTATTCGGATCTGGTCACCAAACACAGCTTAACCATTTCAAGTAATGATTTCATTCTGAATGGTGTTCTTCCACTAGTGAATATGCCGCTAATATACAATTATAAATTGATATATTGTAAAATAATAGAAATTAATCTCATCAAATTATATTCGGTGACCTCAAATTCTTATTCAGGGATAGTAATCACTCGGAGGCCGTCAATTACCGCTGCGACGGAAATCGAACTTATCGCTTACCGGAATAAAGTCAAATGCATAAACCAATTCGTTATGAGCGAGGTTCCTTCGCGTCTTTAATTTCAATATTCATTTGCAGTCTTTGACATATATTATTGAACGGTGTTAATTGCAGAAAATCCTGTCTTCAAAACATAGTTCGCCTCAACACAGGATCTCCTAGTGAGGAGGACTTATAACATATTGTTTTTTCATATATATATTTTACATATATTCTTGAAATGTCTAAATTATATAATAGTAATAAACATTTTCTATCTTTTCCACGTCTTTCATATTCTCTATATTTTTCATTCCATGATCCTGTGTTAAAATACGTAGGGCGGTAAGAATTTACATGAAAGGTAATTAGCTTAAGGATTTTCTCCCCAGGGGTAGGTAGATGTTACGAGCAACATTAAATTCTCTCTCCTTGCTGCAATGATCTTAGAACATACATTATAAAACTTCATACAAATATTGTCTGAAGTATTTGACTCCTGATAACATAAGAACATATTTTTTATGTTAAATATTTTTTAGCTTCCATTATTAGAGCAAATGAAAGGGTGTAACGAGAATATATGTTTTAGAAGTTCATGTCAAGAGTCAGAATAACAGAAGAGTATGTATGAAAAGAAAGAGTGTGTGTCGAGACAGAGTTTTGCAGCGGTCTATCTATGCTGTCAATCATCTATGCCTATTCCTTCCGGGAAATAGTGTAATGTTGGTTGGTTTAAGAATTCATAAAACTATATAAATTAACATGAATATAATATTTATCAAAACCCTATTACTTCGCCGTAAATTACTTTACTTACTCAATTTTAGTTTTTAATAGAATTTTATTCAGAGAAAATTAATTGAAAATGTTTAATGCCGATTTCTTTCAGAGTAGAATATTTTTACTGATTTTTTGTTTCATCGGTTTTAGTTTTGAGCGATATTTCAACTTCCATCTTAAAATCTATTTTCAGTCCAATATTTTGAATTTAAAACTTTCTCGCGCATCCCAACTCTTTTTGGCAAAAGCTTTTTTTATTTCATCAATTTCGTAACGCTGAGAGTTATTTCTTGAAATAAAACTTTTGTCCTGATTTAAAAAAATATTCAGTAACATTAACTAACATCTGAAAAGTTATTTTTATTAATTCGTCACTCGTCATTTATTTTGATTACACTTACATTTATTGGGCAAGAAGCTTTTCCATTTTCAATGCCTAATGCCTTTGTGTACAGTCTTAAAAATGTATTTAGGTAAAGTAAAGCTATTTGATTTCGACACCTTCTCACCATTTCAGTTAAATAACATTAACATTAAAGCTAATTCACCTTCACTACTGATTTTGTTTGCTCAAAGACATTGCAAATAGTATATGTAAAGCTTTTTAATACAGTTGTCACTTGCAACATCGGTTCCATGATAACTCAACATAATAGCAATTCAACACACCTTTAGTGATAAAAAGCGATGAAAAAAAAACAAACCTTCAAACCTAACATGCATTACCTATTTAACTTGGTTTTCGTTTCATCACTTTTTGTTACTTTGTGTCACTTTTTAAAGGTGTTTTAACTGTCTTTTTGATGAGATATCCGGTCATCCACATTTTCTTCTATCATTATGTAGAATCACCTCTTGAAGTAATTGCACCCTCGACGCCTTCTATAACATATTATATTTTAAACCAGGACATACCTACAAACATGTTAGCTTGCTTATTCCATTATTTTAAGAATAAACAAAGGCAATATATCCACTGTGGGTATAAAAAAGATCGCAGTATTTCTTCCCGAAAGTCGTAATGGCTAAAGTTTCGCGTAAAACTTTATTTTATTTTTTTATTTTTAAGGGGAAATCTTCGCCTTCTCAAATCACCTTTGAAGGTTCTATCCAAACCCTTTTAGTTACACGAATCCATTTTTCTAGAGATTTTGGGGAGTTTTTTGTTACTTTATTCCACTAACCTAACTCCTTTTTATGCGGGCTTCTTAGGTCATTTGTATTCGTTCATGTGTAGCGGCATAAATAAGATACAACATCATCTTTATTTATTATGAATGTTAATGAAGTATTTTAAGGTAATAATTAAAAGTATGATAATATTATGTTAAAAAGACTCCCGGGCAAACATTCTTCACAATATGTGAGGTGGGTATGGGTACCGCCACCCCAAGAACCTTTTATTGGATAAACAACACCTCAGTCATTTCAAGTGGTTCGTTTGGCGAATTAGCAGGGGTGCCCGGAATTGTGAAGTGAGGTTTGTTCATAACTCGGCGGTGGACGAGCTTGTTCACCAACTGCGTAGCTGGCCGAATCGGCAGATACCGGTTGAGAGAGATCCTTACACCTGTCTACTTAGGATCTCTCAAATCATAGCCGAGCACCGCAGCGACAGGGATGGATTCGTACATCCGTCATTCCTGGACACACTGACCCCCAGATTCCTACCCATACCCTTTTCCTTCCTTTTCAGGACTTTTTCTCCTTCATTTCCTTAAAAAGTTCCTCTTCACAGCATGCTCAAAGATGATATAGGCCCTGAGTGATAATTATTCCACTCATGGGCTCCTGTGTTATTGTGCTATTGAATTGTGATTTATCCAAAGGCAATTTCGTCCCATTCATCCGTTTAACTATAGCCTTCCCTTCCCCATTTCCCTCCTCAAATTGGGGATAGTACAACTGGTTCTGCATGATTGATTTGGTAATGTTGTAGATTTTTTATCAGTTTTTTATTTCATTTTTAAAAAAATATGAACTATTCGACCATTATGAAAAATGTACCATAATCGGCGAAAATAATTACGCACCAGCAGAACAAATATCGCAACAAATACATATCTTATGGTTTACTGAGATATGAAAAACAAACCCATTAGCAGATAAGTAATGGTTGAAAGGGATTTTTCCAAATAACCGCAAAACAAGCTTTGCTATTGGATATCCTTCTATATTCAACAAAAAACTTGCCCTTTAAGGGCTGAGGTCGAAATGCCGTACCCAAGTCAACATAGGGTAACAAAACGGTATTTTAGTCGATTATTATATGTTACAAATATTTGATACATTTAAAAAGCTTACAATTAGGGGCGTACTCCAAAAACCAAATTGAATTTGATTACACTTTTTTTATATAGGTGGAGTTTTCTTTGACGTTTCACGTCGGAGAGGCGAAAACACACGGTGGCGTAAAAAAGCAAAAAATAATTTTCCAACCCATTAATTTCGTTACGTTATTTTATATTCGAAAAGTGCTCGGCTTTTCCCATATTTAATTCACAATCTGGATTTGTTTTCACCGATTTTGACAGGCCTAACAAATTGCTTCAATTTGCGCCCTCTGTTGGTGGTGATACTATCTTCAAAGCAAATTGGACGGCTTAGCACATTTTTAAAGAATTTAAATTTTTCTGATAACAAAATAATTATCATTATAAAGACACAACAGTTTAAAAGGACCTCAATTATGTGGAATTCGAATTATAATTTTAATGAGAAATTAAACAATTCCATTCATCGGGAAACAATTTTATTTTACATAAAATATATCAACTCATTATGAATAGGATAACTCTCAAGCAGTTATGCAATTGTAGCAAATTTTATAAATATTAAATATAATACATATCGACATAGATCGATTGAGTGCTCACACCTAGATTGAGTTCTGATTTACTCCCGGGAGAACAGTTTGTACTAAATATACAACTAAGATATAAATATAATACATATCAACATAGATCGATTGAGTACTCACACCCAGATTGAGTTCTGATTTACTCCTAGGAGTACAGTTTTTACTAAAGATACAGCTTAAATATCAATATAATACATTTTGACATAGATCGATTGAGTACTCACACCCAGATTTAGTTCTGATTTACTTCTGGAATACAGTTTGTACTAAATATACAGCTAAGATATGAATATAATATACCAGCACATTTTTTTAGTTACTTAACCTACGCTGAAATTGGCCTAGTTTTAAATGCAGAGCGTTTTAGAAAAGTTAAACTGCTTTACCAACAACCTAGATACTCTATAGTTTTCTATTCATCTATTACCATTTATTGTTAACATTTTACTGAGAAAAGCCTTGAAAATCCATAGAAATGTAATTTCGAAACTGGTATATTTTAATACCATGGAATCACGTATTCTTAGCAAGACAAACACTAGAAACCTAAATGTTTCTTTACTATAGTTTATGGTTTTTCATAAAACATGTCCTTAAAGGGGAAAAATAAGCAATATTTTGAATGTATAAATCATTCTGTCTGCCTTTTTTGCGATACATTTATCATAAAGGGGTTTTTTACTAATAGTTTTTATTGCATTTAATTTTCCCATATTTTCGTAAGACGCGACTCCCAAGTCGCGGAGAAAAAAGTCGTTTCCCCAAAAACTAAAGAACTAGGTCTGGAATATTTAGAAATATTCAGGTACTCCGAAGGCCTTTCAACCGAGATGTTGAAGGCGTCCCTGTGCTTAAATTTTTAAAGCCAAGCCCAAAACTAACATTTTCCCTCTTTTTATTTTCTTTAAGAAAATAAAACGTGGGCTTGCGAGTAATTTAAAAAGAGGCATATTGATTACATTTGATATTCTGAGAAAAAAAAACTGTAGTTTTGCTACAAATTCAATGAATATTATAATAACTATGTTCTCGAAAACCGAGTGTCAAATATTAGCTAGCGCGAGTATTTCTATAATTTTATTACAAACCAATTTGACTTAAACAACTTTATAAAAATTAGTTTCTACATCTCTAATATAAAAGGAATTTTTTAAGATCACAATTTAACCACCAAATTAACGTAATCTGAAAGTATTATTACGTTATCGCCTGGACGGTTTCGGCCCTTTGATTGGTCGAATTCAAATCGTATGTTTCGGCTAAATTCCGCATAGCCTTCGCGCAAAAAAATATTAAGGCAAAAACCGACCACTCTGCCCCTCAATTTTAATCGACCGCAAGGTTCATTTCGGTTTGCAGGCGACCGGACCCAAAAAATTAAGACTTGATTTAATACTGAAATACCGTTACAAAACTGGAACCTCTCATAACTCACCGAAGAAATTCCGCCGTAGTTATATTTCCAAGTGTCAGGTTCGCCAGTAAAAAAAGTAAGTTTGGAAAAGGAAACTTTCGTGCAAAAAACCAATTGAATATATTTTTTTGCCTTTGCGCAGTTAGAAAATGTACTATTTTTGGGATCGCCTCATGTAATACGAGATTTCTTCAAAAACATCGTTTCTGCTCATATAATTTTTTAATAACATCGAAGAAAATATGTTTTAGAAAGTTAATAATCCATTGGATTAATTACATTACAATAAAAATTATCCACAATTACGCGTTAAATATTTGACGATTGTAAAGGATCACGCTTTCTGAGATTCCTTGAAAATGGTCCAGTCAATCCCTCCTTTACCGGCAGTAGTTTCTTACTTTATTGGAGTAGTTTCCTTGTTGGCCAACAGAGCGCACCTATAACGGTATAAGAGCGAACCAAATGTTTGTGGCTACAATATTTAAATATGCAGCTAACAATACACATATTTTTTAATAATATCGTTCATTATGCAAAATAACTTGACCATTAACAAGCGTTTAGTAAGATTACATTATTTTTTCTATTTCCGTTGTATATCAATGCATATGTACGCAATAAAATGTCAACATTATATTGTAATAATCCATTATTTCAGTCTACTTTGTTATAAATTTTAACTTTATTAGATACAGTAACAGTTGATATCAGTTGGGTAAAATTTACTTACAACTACCATTTTTAAAACGCATTAAAAATAACATTTGATTTAACTTAATGACAATAAACAACAACTTTTTGCATTTACGATTTTTTTAAATATTGATACGAGAAATAATAATTTACGCAAAAATTTGCCAACTGACGCACCACTTTGACAGAACACCGATATGAAGTTCGCACATAATTCGCGTGTGTGTTTAGAGACACTGTTAACCTAACAGTAAAAAAATTTAATGCAATCGGAAGCTAGAAAAGCAAAGAAAAAAATGAAAAGTCGTTGATGTGCGGAGCAATTTGGCAAATTACCATAAGAAATAAAATTAAAAGAAAACTCTTGTGATTATTTAATTGGAATGGGAGGTGTTTATTCCAGTGATAATTATTTACTTTTTTGTGTTCATTAAATGTATTCAAACAAAAGAAACCACTGAATCAGGAAAATTAATCATACCTGACCTCATACATAAACCAAACAATTTTTGAATGATTTAATTCAACAGCATTTATATTTGAGTTATTTTTGTCCTACTTTAAATCGTACCTCATATTTAGAAAACCTTTAGGACTATTTAACTGACCTCATTTTTTTTAAACGCTTATTATCTGGGCGTTCTTGCATAAATTTAAGATAGGGTCGAATTTAAACGGCTTTTAAAATGGCTTTAATGTATTTACTGATGCTTTCAACATGATAAATATTAAAATGTATTATTGTTTCACTGTACTATTTTTTGCATCTCTGCTTATTCCTCTTCTAAATAAAATATTTTTTAATGCATTTTATTATTTTCTGTTTGCTCCATATTATCTTAGTTTATTTTATTTTAGTTTATATTTTATTATTATTTTGATTTTTTTATTTTATTTGGTTTTACGCCCAGCCGAGCTTTTACGTGGATTTTAAAAACAAATCTAGTGAGCTATAGAAAACTATGCAAAAAAAATTAACATGAAAACAGTTAACTGATAAATTGAATATATAAAACAATATTAGTAAAACATTTAACAGAAACATAAAATAATATAGAAACTAAACAATACTACATATAAGATAAATCACTTAAACTTAATTACCAACGCTACTCTAATTTGTAGGATTCAACAAAGTGCTGGTAGAGATTACGCTTAGATCTATAAATGGAGTCAATAAATATATAATTAGTACCCCCAAACTTGGCGCCCAGATCATGCATCCTATTGGTTAGTGAGTGTATTAGGATTATTATGAAATACATTATTTTTTAGTTTTCATTCCATCAGGGGCGATAGGATTGAGTAGATGGTAGAGTATCTGCACAATATTCACATTATTAGAGCTACAATATTGTCAATGTCGATAAAGTGTTAATAACAGCCATAGAAAAATATTTGTGATTTAGCTACGATGGCGTATCATGTTTTTTTTTTATATAAATTTAAAATAAATCATATTTAATAATGTTATAATAATTATTAAGTTCTGCAAGTATTTCTGTTCTTTTTACAGTTTTTAATGTGACAGCTGTTTCGGCTTTTGAGGCCATTATCAAACTGTTTATTATTATCAAACTGTTATTTAAAAAAAATTAAATGGAATTCTACGAATTAAACACCAAAACAATAAATAAATTAAAAAAAAAAAATCTCATTTTTTTACTGTAAATTCTTATAAAAAAATTAAAGATACCTAAATACAAAAACTTTTTAGGGGAATTTTAATGACTATGCCATAATTTTTTGCTCTATGAGTCATTCATAAATATGTATTTTGTGGGAAATGATTTGAGGGTTTTTTACAGCTAAAAGTGTTTTCTTGTTTATTTTTAGGGTTTGCCAGGTTGGACTTCCTCCTTCTGTTGATAATCAGAGCAATTTTTTTGTGTTTATGTAATGTGTGTTGAAGTGATACCATGTTTCAACCGTTAATCCTCTTAATGTGGTTTTTTGCATTTAGTTTACACAAGTTTATGGCTACAAAGCCGTCCAATAAATAATTTTTTTTTGTATTTCAATCACCTCCGTAATTATGCGTGTTTGATGCGTTTTTGGCCTTTCCAGTACGTTAACGCTGGCTAAATGTGGAGGAAACGCAAAACGGCATAATAACGAATTAATCACGATAAAGTATTTTGTGGTTTACTTCCAACATATGGATCGGGATTATGCTTATAAATTATACGATTACTTTTAAACATAGGTTGGTACATTTTAAAAGTATTTGGGGACAAAGATATCTCAACGAGATAGACCTTATGTTATGAGTATTAAATATACATAACCCTAAAAGAAGAAAATCATGAAAATCATTACAAAATTTTCATTTCGCGGGAATTTCTAGTGTGTGGATATTAAATATTCAATGAATCGACATTTACTTAGAGTCTGGAACTTTGAAATTTCCAATTAAACTATGTTGGGATGCTAAAAATGGAAAAACTAGAATAGTAGGGGCAAGGTTGAGTTTTCGTGCCTTGTCACCAAGCACAGTTAAAGTCATTTAAATTAACTTCTCCCTTTTGAATGGTGGTTTCTCACCATGGCGTGCAATGAGAACATTTTCCACTCAGAGGTGGGAGAGGTTCTAATGTAAATGATGTGAGTTTTATTTTTTTAACAAGAAAGTGTAGAAAAAAAAAAGAAAAACTAATTCAAACAAAATGGCTTTATCAAACAACTCATAGCAACAGCATCAGATGATGTGTGTCAACTCCGCAGAGTTAATCCTGAACTACCATTCACTCATACGAGCTCAATGAAAATATTGACACTTTTTAACAGTTTAATTTGCCTGCTTTTTTATTTAATTTTCCAGCTTATTAAGTACAACAATAAAACATAAACATCACCATGCAAAATCAACAAATTTCTTCAATTATACCACATAATTCAAAGGTGATTCGAATTAATACTTTTTAATTTTAAGTTAATTATGATAACGTCCAAAATGTGTCTGTTGTTACTTTGTTAATTAATGTTTTATTACAAAGTTTTTTATTTGTATTTCTGCCCTTTTGTAGTTGATTGTAATTATATTATACAACGATCAAAATAAATATTTATTCTCATTGACTACACAGCGATTAATTCAAATTGTGTGCGTGTGATTTGACATGAACATTGAACACGCCTCTGCACATAATTGGTATAAGTTATATTGATATTAATTATTCTGTTGTTTTGTTTCAGATCCCCGATGGGTGTAAAACGGAAAAGCGATTGAGTCTGCCCCAAACCTGCACTCGTTTCACACGCAATTCTCCACAGGCAGTTATTCCGTATATAGTTAATGATTTGAACAATAATAATTGGAGTAGTTAACCTGACGTGCATCACGTTATTTCTGTGCAACTAATATACAACTACTCGCTGTCAAACACTTCAAAGCTTCTTGTGTTGTGATCAATAGGAACTCGCTCCCAGCAACTTGTGCTTTTAAAAAGCGTGATAAAGGTTGACTGAAGTGATATAATTTTGTGTTCGTTTAGCTTGCTGCATAATTAAGAAATAACACACCCGTTTTAAACTTACTCTGTAATCCGAGAGCATTACTAAACTTGATACATAAATCTCAGTGTTTGTGAGTGTTTTCCGTGAAAGAAACGATAAATTCAATCGTGACTGCTCAACAGTGAGAGACGAAAAGTACAGTATTTCCGTCAATAAAGATAATAAACGCTAAAGCAAATATTATTTCAAACCCTTGTGTATTTTTGTATTTTTTCCAAGGGGTAGCTGTGGGAGTATAAGTACTGGTTGGCGTGTGCTCACAGCGAGCTGTAAATAAGTGGAATGGGGGCAGTGTTTTAATTTAGGGGTGTTCAAGGGGGAGGAAAGATGAACACTCTGGTTTTTCCCGCCAGGGTGGCTGGCCTACTCCTGCTGATATCCTTCTTCCACCCCAGTTACGGTAAGTTAATTTTTAGCTACCCTTATTTGCCTTCTCTTGTTCCAACCACTGTAATGCCCCATTCCCGTCGCTGATTTTTATCCCTTTTTTTCGTTTAATAATAAGGAAATTGTATTTTATGAATAATTAATGATATCAAAATATCAAATTTTTTGTTGTTTCATATTATTTTACAGAAGTTAAAAAATGTTGTCTTTGGAATAATATTTTTTGAAAACCTTTCATTCATTCTGTGTTTTTTTAATGTCTATTAGAAACATCATTCTAACATTTTTACTGATCAAATCGAATCGTACCTCCTTGTCAAATTGAACAGCCTCATTCAATGAACAATTTGAATTGTTCTATCTGGAATGTAATCAAGTGCTATCAGATCCGGACTGATTTTGGTGACACATTGCAAATTGTTTCGTGTTTACATTACTCTATGCATAGAATTTATAGGATAAGAGTTTCCGTAATTTCCACGAAATTTTCAGTATTTACCTCCAACAATACGTATGAAATTAGTTGATTCTTTTGAAAACCGGAAAAAACGAATTTAGCGATAACATTTTTGTGATTTAATTCATTTGTAAATCTGCGTAACTTCTGTCTCATTAATTACTATACAAACTATTTGGTTTCAACCATGGACATTATTTCATTCAAAAATAGTTTTATCTAAAAAGGTTATCTATATTTATATAGAGAAGAGTGTCTGTGGCAGGCAGCGTGTATTTGATTTTTATACAAATCTACAGTTTTATACCGAAATTAATGAAATTTTGCAAACTTGATCCTCAAAACAAGCGAAAGTTGTCATGAGGAACCTTCTATATGAGATTTCTAAAAACCACCCCTATCTCTTTTCTCACCCCTTAAAGCAGAGTTTTGGTACGTCTTGGTGAAATTTCTCACACTTAAGGTTCCAAATGAGACGAAAATTACTGCCAAAAAATGTGTATATCTGACTTCGAAAAACTGTGTGTAAAATTCTCAGACTAGTTCATAATAATTTTACAAAAAATTCCGTCAAAATTGTCTTGGTGGTGCTTTATGTGTAATTGTGAACCTTTAATATTTCCTCACGTGGAATAATATAATATGCTAAATTGGACACTGATAAATTATTTTCCCACTTGGCAACGAACCTTTAATGAAAAACGTTGAAGGTATTCCTTCCCCGAAAATTATACTCGCTTTATTTATAAAGCCATCGCTAGATAATTTGAGGGAAAATTCAGTTGAAAGTAAGAATAAATAATTTTATTAGGTATGTTAATGTTTACTTTCGACTCGAAGTTGATATTGAATATTCGATAATGTTATCGCTAAATTCGAACTTAAAATTGGTAAAATTTTCCATACAGTCGCGTTTTCGTCGAAATTAATTGAACAATTTTTCTCATACGCCTGAAATTATTGGACTGTTTAAACATTGAAAAAACGATTAATTTGAAAAGCTTGTATAAGAAGTATTATTTTGTTATGAGCTTATTACTTTTATTTCAGTGCAAATAGTTTTTGATCAGAAATTAATTTTGAATTGTTTATTTTAAAAGATGTTTGGAAAAACTAAATAATTTACCATGGTAACATGCAAAAATTAATGAATGTTCATTTGGTTATTTATCTATAGGAATATTTTTCAACTTTTGCATTGGATTTTAGCTGCATCTCGTATACGGTTAGGAAGTTTAAGACCATTTTAACACTATTATGAAAAGCTTTATTTTTTACCCGTTTGATATAAATTGTGTAAAATAATACGAATGCTAAAACATGTTGAAAAAACCTTAAAAGTTATAACCTTAAATAAAATTTAAATGAAATCTTAACACCTTAGCTATCAGAACACGGAGAAAACTTATTGATGAAATATTGTTAATTTTTTAATAAATCTGGACAAATTATTCGATTTCTTATTAAAACCGGGACGGCCCATAACGAATGATTTGATACGTTTCATAACAAACTATATGTAAAGCAGGAATGTATGAATTTATACAAATATATGGAACACGGGTTCTTCAAAATAATAAAATTTTCCCATCTCATTATATTTATTCGAATAAGGCCACCTGCGTTGAGCCCGTGTTCAGACATGCTGAATGATTAATATTTTATTAGGAAATGGTCATGCAGTCACATTTTTAACAGGATCTTGGTAAAAAATCGGTATTAGTTTTTCTCCAAAATATAAGTAAACATAAGGAAGACGATGTTATCTCAGTTAAAAGTATAATTATAACTTTTTAATTGCTTGACAAATTATTGATTCAAGAATTCGTAATCACACAATATTGTTTTAATTTGTAGCGCTTCCGTTATTATAATTATTTGTGTAAATATCCATAGCAGGAAAATTCTGATGAATAATAAGAATTACAGGTTGGAAATATGAATAAAAATCGTAAAATAGCAATGTTTACTTCATCTAGCATTGTAATATACAATATATGACACACGTTTGTCTATCATTGTAATATACAATATATGACACAAGTTCGTCTATCTTTGTAATATACAATACATAACACACGTTCGTCTATCATTGTAATATACAATATATGACACACGTTCGTCTATCTTTGTAATATACAATACATAACACACGTTCGTCTATCATTGTAATATCTAATACATGACACACGTTCGTTTATCATTGTAATAAACAATATATGACACATGTTTGTGTATTTTTAGTTAAAATTAAGAAAAAGGGACCTATACCTCCAATAATACTCCTCTTCACAAAAACATATTTTACGGTACATACGGTTAAAAGCCACTTTCTTTCGGTTTTTTTTTCTTTCGTTTAGAAATATTAAAAATTAAGTTTATCCTTACTATTGTAAGATAGGAAGATATATGGATTAAGTTAAGTGGGAAAGCAAGCTTTATCTAATTATCTAATTTCTTTTTTATTCAGATTTTTACAGATTTTTACAGATTTTTACAATAATATGTAGTATCAAAAATGTTTTATCATGGGTGTCTTTTAGAATATCTGCTTCTAGGATGTGTTTTCCGAAGAGTACCCTATTTCTCACATGAGTCTTGCGATATCCTTGTTATTAATGTAAGGGCTCACCCATACGTGGAACTCGTTGTAGTCTATTAGGTATGATGTTAGCTGTCAAATATTGTAGAAACTGAGTGGATAATGAACAGTGGGTACACTTGATTATATTTTTCTTTCCTTTGTATGATCTAGAAACATGTATTTTCTTCTTCCAAACACACAATGAAAAGGAATAGTTTTAAAAAACAAATCTTATAAGTAACTAAGCTTGAGGATTTCAACTCAACTTTCTGATTTGTCAAGTCGCCGGTAAATCAGACGCCAGGTTGTCTGAATAACGTGGACAGTTCAAGTGACATCATGCATTTTTAACTCGTTCCACACTTCAACTTTGTTTAATGTTTAAAATGCTTTCTATGGATTGGATAAAAGTTACATTGATAACGACTAAGGCCCAGTTTTTTTACAAAAATTCTAATGCAACGTTGTCAAAATAGCGATTTAGGGCTATTTTTTACATATATTTCAAAGGTGCCCGTTAAAAGCCGATTCTAGGTGCGTTTAAATTGCTATTAGCTGACATTAACAACATGATTGATATCTTCCTCTGTTAACCAATTGTTCAAAAGTTTAAACGGACTTAAAATCGGCATTTAACGGGAACCTTTCAACCTCTAAAAAAATATTACGTGTAATTTTGTGGAAAAACTGGGCCTTAGACTCACATATCTGTATTAAGAAGAAAAACAATGAAGTTTTGTCTATAATTTGGTTTATAGTGGCATAAAAATAAAATTATGTAAACAAAGTTATTTGTCTTTGAATTGAATAAATAATTTCTTCACTAAGTAAAAAACGATTTAAAAGAACTTCTTTGAAAAAATAAAAAAATTATGCAGTATGTACCTACAACAGTACGAAATATGTACTAATGGAACATAATAATGCGCCTTTGAGGTGATTTCTCACGAAAACGGCCCTATATAAATTAGCCAAATATTAATAAGAAATATTTGTATCTACCTCTGTAACGTACGTACGTTTCCTGATGTCTTGAAGCAATTCGAAGTATAACAGCCATCTCATTGTTCAAACAAAAATACTCCAAAGAGATTAGAAACTCAAGTGTAAGATTTTGGAGGAGGAGCGAATTGAAGGGGTATCGTGCACCCCTTTGAGATGCCTTCAGTTAAAGGCACGTTGAAGTAAAAACCACCCACAGCACAAGGGAAGTTTATTTAGGGGTCGGTGAGTTGTTTGGGTTCCCAAAACATTGAGTAAAGATTGCTTTTAGAGTGTAATTAATATATGCCGAAGTACTCCAACTCGAGGGTAGCTACAGGATGCTGCAGAATTATGATCACATTGATGTGAAAAGGTATATACGGGTTCCAATAGAACCACAGAAGATATATCATTTGGTGGTGCCTAGTTTTTGTTGATACTAGCTTTCATATCGAAAGCACTCAGTTCTTATTTATTTAACCACCTGGGCCATGTAGAGCTTTATTTGTTACGATACATCTAAAATCAGTTGAACAACGCAATTCTTTTATTTCCTTCACCAAATGATACGTCCTCAGAAAATTCATTATTTCTATAATTATACTAAGATCAAATGGTTTTTTAGGCTATAAACAGTTTTACCAATCTTTTTTTTTGCCTTTAAACCAATTACCATAGACCTTATCGAATAATTTTACCACCAAACAGTTCACACGATCAAGGTTTGCCATTTTTTTTACTAATTATTTTAATGTAAAACTAAAAAAAGGAAGTTGCAATAATCATTATGAGACGTTTTTTTAAATAAATTGGTTTTTTTAGTTTCATATTAAATGATTAAAAAAGTTTACCTGAAAAAAACATCGGTGAACTATTTTAAAAACTTAATTTTTAATCTTTTTAATTGCAAATTATGCCAATTGTTGTATAAAAATATGAAAGAGACTTTTATCTGTTTTCAAAAATAGTATTTCATTTTGAGGTATGTTCAAGTATGTTTCCCGTGGCTCTGTGAGTAAACTAATTGTTTAACCCCCTTCACCCCCTTCCACACGTCAGAACTTCCTGCATTTTGGTCAAGTTCTTAACAGTATTTGGCTACTAAAATTTATCCTCCGAAGCCATGGAATATTTGAACTAGCTCCTTATTCAATAACAAAATCTAGTTACCTGAGCCATCTTCAAATCAAGATGGGACTAGAATACCATAAATAAATTAGTATGTCTTCATTATCACATTTCCTTCTCCTATTGGTTCCATTTAGTTCCAACAACTACATTTAACTAATGAGGTTGCATAATCTAAATTTGATTGGGCGCTTCTACTTTTCAACGCTTTTATAAGTAGCACCATATTATTTTCTCAAATGAAATAGCCAAATTTTAATATAATCAGAAATACCTCAAATGATTATTTGGACTATAAAAAGATTATGTTCTCATTTCGTCTTTCCTGTGAAGTACACTGTATCCACGCTTTTTGGGTTTACAGCCAACCATTATAATTTCGCAGCAGGTATTCCTAGAGTGGATAGGTTGATTAATTTATAACAACAACAGCACATCAATTGAACAATAAAATTAAGCAATTGAATTCAAATTTGACATTGGCGGGTAATCGAAAAGAACTTTAATACTAAACTAGCTGAAGTGAGCTCGGTATTACTCGAGGTTGCGAATAATTTGGAGTAAAGATTTTTGAAGTTGTGAATTCCATTAAACTGGGCGTAGTTTTAATGTGGAAATAATAATATTGTCAATAACTGAAAAAGATTGTTTTTTTAAGGTACTTGATTCACTTTATCGTGCCACGTCTTCTTCAGGCGTTCCTAACTTCTTCTACCAATCACTTCCACGTTATATAATCTTTCTTATGTTTATCTGCTCTCCAAGCACAAACAACCTAAGCATAGCTCTCTAGGCAAGCGTACCTATAGACGCCTCCTTTTACTGAAGATAAGTATTTATTTCACGGCTTTTTTGGAGTAACCTCGACTGCTTCTACCACTCACTTCCTCTTCATACATTTTGCTGACACCCCTTTCTTTGTAAATAACATGCGTCTCATTTTGTCATATATAATTATTTCATTCGCTTATCGTGCCATGTCTTCCTCGGCCGTCCCCACCTTTTTCTACCATCTACTTCCACTTCATTATTCAATATTCTATTATATCAGCTAAATGGACGGTGCAATTCCAACACAAGTAAAATTATGTTCAATTAAATTTCCAGAAAAATATTAAAAATAAATTAGTTGAAGAATGAAAAAATAATTGGTAATGATTATAATAAAGGATATAATTTAAATTGGAAGTATTTGGATCGTCCCTCAGGGTGATCATCTGCATTCTTCGCTCATTAATTAGAGAGCTGAATCACGACAATGACGTTGGTTAACGTTTTTCTTTGAGCTTTAAGCTTTACTGAGTTTTCTGCTTTTAGTCTTTGGGGTTTTAAGCCTGCGACAGACTGCGCTATATTTTCATGGCTTGACATACTTCAGCATATCACTCGACATACGTTTAGCGCAATGTGTGACATACCTTAATAATGTGCGTTTTATGAACTAAAACTTTCAAGACGCATATTTAGCACATGTCAAAGATTTTTTTAAGTCCCCGGCGTTGCCAGTACTTTAAGTAGAGTTTTTCGAATCCAGATGTATCCGGTAAAGATTCTCCTATTTTGAACATCGAGTGTGCAAAGTTCATCACGATATTTGAAAATTTGGCTTTAAAGTGGAAATGGAATGGATACAGCTATTTAAAACCTTACGGCAAATTTCATCAATCTCTTTGCATACAAATCTGATTCACGCCGCCCATATTTATGGAGTCATTGACGCCGCCCTTTGTACACTAGAAGAAGATAGAAACGAGTTGAATTGATTTGGCAATTTTGACAAACAACATAAATACATAAAAAAACACGTAACCACCTAAAATAGTTTAATTTAAAACTCTTTCTTATAAGAACGCTTTTTTAGCATTATCTCCTATCTGTTTACAGAAAAATTTGAGCCAAGTATGACTCGACTTTTTGTCGTAACTGAAAACACACAATAGTTTTTTGGCACCTTATTAAAATGCTTTTCTGACGAATTGTAAATCTGCTTCTGGTCGTTTAAAGATAATTATCTTTCCACTTCGGGCTCGAGATTTACTTACTCAACCCCTAATCCCAGAATTAGAGTGGAGGGTGAGTGGGGAACCTACCCGATGACCCGGCGACCTTTCAGTTTTCTTGAAATTCCTGTTTTACGTCAATAGGAACCCTTCGGTACTATTAGACGTCAGGTAATTAATTAACATGAAAGAGGGTCTTAGAATATATAAATAAATTCTGACAATTATTTATTCATGCGTGTACCTAGTAGAGTAAGTATTTCACTATACAATTATCCAGAAAATCTCCTTTTCTTGTATAATTTATTTATTTATTCGCACTGTGGACTTTTTCAAGAGTCTAGCATCAATTTTTTTATAAGTAGTTCGGTGAATAGCAGACATCGCGTTCGAAAAATGTTTCTGATTTTCTTTTATTTAATAAATCAAATCAAAAATTTCCTTTAAAATAGTAAGATTTGAAAGTAGGTAGTCAAATACCTTTCTACTTCATTGTGAACCATAATGGTACTGTCACACGACGCTATACTTTGAATGGCGGGTTTGGGTACCGCCGCCCCGGGAAACATTTATTGGATAACCAACACCTATTCCATAGGTCACACCGAGAGGTTCGATACATTTGGTGATTTAGCAGGGGTGTCCGGGTTTACCGGGTGAGGTGTGTTCAGGATTCGCGTATCAGATCGGGAGAGGCTAGTATGGGGAGACGCTTTGACCTCTTCAACTGGGATATATTCATATGTCCGTCACTCCTGGACATACTGATCCCTAGATTCCTACACAACCCTCATACCTAAATTCCTACACAACCCTCATACCTAGATTCCTACACAACCCTCATACCTAGATTCCTACACAACCCTCATACCTTTTAGCTTCCCAGAACTTATTCTCCCTCCTTCCTTAAAAAAGACCCTTAAACACAGCATCCCAAAATAGCCTTCTGTATGGGCTTAATGTAAAAAAAAAATACGCATCAAACGTTTTTTGGGCGTGGCCTATATCACCGTGTCGCTCGCCATATGATCCCATATGTTCATCTTGTTACTAATATGACGTCTAAAAACTACAGTACCGTTATGCTATGTTTTCTATTTGTTGCATGTGTTTGCGGCGTCATACATTAAGGTATTAAAACCAAACTCAGACTAGCAAAGATAACGTTTTGTCGAATGCGCAATATCCATTCAGACGCTATAAATCCGTTCACATTTTTGCCAATTTAATACCGAGATATGGTTGTGCGTGTCGGTTCTTTTTATTATTTTCCTGATTAAGTAACAAAGTTTTGATATATACGCTTAGTATTAACCAGTTGGTAAACAACTTGGGTTTGACATTATTTTTATCAGCTAAGAATTATGATAAAACTTTATTTACCGAGCAATAACCCAACTGAGTGTAAAAAAACTTTAATTCTTTTTGAGAAAATTACACTTTTTTCTCAATTCAAATAGTCATAGGGGCTTTGTCTTATCTTCTGAACTTATTGTTATTTATATCTATTACTTTTTAGGATTTCTAAGTCGCAAATATAAATTATAGTTCAATAATAATAATAAGAAGAGTTTATTCCAGAATGTATGCAGGGGTATATTTGAATAATATACATAAATAGACAAAGAAAATCAATAATAATACAGATGATTCCGACAGGAACAAAAGAGCGTAATTTAAGTGAAAAAAGATAAAAATGTAAACAAAAAAATGAATGTAAACAGCCGTTTATGGAGGATATTTGCACATCTCCCGTCTCCAGAGGGCCATCAGAGGGGACTCCATCCAGGCAATCATGGCAGTGATGATTTTGTTACTTAATTGGCGTAGTCTGCGCCATAAGCTTCCCATGTGATGGCGGAGAACCGCTCTGAAAGAGTGTAATCGTCCCTCCAGGAACATTTCCGCGGCGCTGCAATATCTCCGTAGGCGGAATAGTTGGCGATAAGCATTATTGTAAGCGACTTTTAGCTTATACCATTAGGATGCAGTGTAATCCACCCACAGTTCTGACGTGTACGTTTTTCACGTTTGTACTGCAAAAGTGAAAACGCCTTGACAGCATACCTGCTCTAACGGATATCGCTCTTCTTTGCCTTTCAATATCCTCGATGTCTTTCAGGTCGTTTGTGATAATATGTCCCAGGTATTTGACGCTACGACTAACATCCATTTTCCTTCCAACTAGCCATACTGAAGGTGTTAGCATGTTTTCGTTTTTGCATTTGAAAACCATAACTATTGATTTGTACGTATTATATACAAGGTTATGATGTTTTCCAAAATCTTCACATATTTGGAGTAGTTTCATTAGTGCGCTAAGTGACGGTGGTAGAAGAACCATATCATCTGCGTTATTAATATTGTTTACACATACTCCTTGAACATGGCAACCTATTTTAGTGTTATTTAGTCTTTGAATTAGTGTATATATTAAACAGTGCTAGAGACATGCTTCCTCCTTGCCTTAAAATCATCATAATAATCAATGATGATTCAACACAATGACAATTCAACAAACCTTTAAAAAGTGATATAAAGTCATTAAAAGCAATGAAAAAACTAACCTATAAACCTAACCTGCATTACCTATTTAATCGAGTTTTTGTTCATCACTTTCCATGACTTTTTAAAGGTGTATTGAATTTTTATTTTTAGGAGTTATCTGGTCACCATAAATTTAACATTGCGAAAACTACTTTGTGAAAAACAATATAGGATTTATTTATTTATCTGGACTGGTGTTTTTTTTACCTACAATTATTAGGAGGAGTGTAATGTGTAATTTTATATTTTATATTTTGACTCGTTTAGCGTAAGCATATTTGTTTGTGAGGACGAGCCGGCAGGTCCCAGCGTAAATGCTATTTTGTGTTATGTTACTGTGAATGGTGTTTTTAATAATTCATGTAAAAATTATGTTCGATGTGAACCATTAAGAATTTAGCTTAAAAAATTGACGATTATTGCAGTGGTATCAAAATCATAATACTGGAATGATTATCTTTATTGTAAGAGCACAGAAAACAGCAGGAAAATACTCTGTAATTCAATATTTAAAACATTTATATTTAAACGAGCTTTGATTTTCTAGGTAGCTTATTTCTGGTATCTTGTGGAATCTTCTGGTAATTGGAAACATTGTATAATCTTGTCAACCTTTCTCAATAATTTTTTTCTATTCCGGGAAAAAACAACAAAAAAACTAAAAGCAAAACTTGGTGAACTGATTGAGAGACTTCGAACTTGGAAAATAAGGCCCTTGATGTGGATCCAATCATTTAACTACCATGGTTATCTCCCCATCAAAAGACGTGGACCTCACTAAACCGCATCCGGTGCACTCACAGCAGTTGTGCGTATATGACGCATTAATGGTATGTAAAGATTTCTGAATTGTGTGAATATGGACATATTGAAACAACAGAACTCATCGTAGAAAAATGTCCCTTTCATCAGTTCCCCGGAGGCACATCTGTGCTGAACCAAGTGACTCCCGATACTTTCGCGTCGACTCGACTGGCTGAATAATTTCAGCATTCCTCGACTCCATCTATCATATATATAATATAAAAAACATAAACGACATATACAAGGTAAGTTCAGTTTACAGAAATATTTGTAATTATTATTTTTTTGGTAAACTAATGTTTAAGACAAGATTTTTTATGCATAGCACAAAGGTACATTGTACAATTATATTATACAGTTAAATATTTGTACATTTCCTAATATATACAGCGTAGGTCTATAGGAGTAATATTTAAGTTGAGAACATGACCATTTATTATGACTCGCGTAACGTAGATACGGTAATATTAGAGCAAGCTTACCTCCCCCATCCCTCCCTCTTTCCTCCCCTAACGTCCCTGTGCCGACCGACCCTCCCTCTACACCTCTTTCACGGTACATATAAATAATCTATGTCTGTGTAAACTTGTTTAATATGTTATTCTCAAAGGGCTCACCGGGTAAGGTCAACTTGGGGGAGATCTTAACCGAGTGCCGGGAGATATAAATGCTATTAGGATTAGTTTTTCCGCTTGTATTGGAGTATTTTTTTCGATATCCTGTTAACTCGTTGAAGTTTTTTTTTTGTATTTTCCTTTGCCGAAGAAAAAAGTTGATTAATTTTTTTTTACTTTTTGACTCGACACTAAAAACATTTTTTTTTTACAATTAATTATTTACTATATATATATTATCTACTTATAGTTTGAAAATGCAATTATAATATAATTTCAATTGATAAAAATTCATAATGTTTTATTTATACAAATTACATAATTTTATGAAGATACAGTGATCAGATAGGTAAACAAAGAAACTACCAAAGGTTCAAGAATGCTGTTGGAATAGGTTTTTAATATGATCACCTAAGTATCGATTTCCCAGTGTTAAACCTCTGTATCAGAGAATTAGCAACTTAGTTGCGCTTCTTCACACTGCGATGGAATAGAGAATTGTCTTGTTGTTCTAGTGGGTATGTTTAAGTTTATAAGTTGCAGGAGTTCGGAACAGTTTAATTTAGAATTTTAAATATTTTAATTATTAATTTTAATATTTTTTAGAGTGTCTAATAAAATAGGACAATTTATGTATTCAAGCGGTATATTAAATTTTAAATTAAACTTACATATATTTATATATTTTTTTTTTATTCTTCATTACATCATATTGTGAATTTAACACTGTATATTGTTAAGTAATTATGATTTGTACTGTAAATGATTTATATAATATTATAGTATTTTGCGACAACTCACTAGGATAACCTGTGATGAGATGTTCACTTTTTTATGTTGAGGAATATTTTAAAATATTGTAAGAAAAAAGGTAATATTTTTAATTGCTGTTAACGTTATTGCTTTATGTTGATACGGTGTTATTAAGTAATTACTAAATTATGGACCTTTTTCTAAACCGGACTGAAAAAATATTTTAGATTATTTGAATTGGTGTATTCTGTGTGGAATTATGAAGGCATGCGATTATTGAGTTATATTATAGAAATATCTTTCTGGCGTAGTATATTGAATGATTGTTTATTCAAACTGTAAAAATATTTTGAAATTGGATTTTAAAAAAATATACTAATTAAAATTTAATCATGCTATGTGACTTCGATTTATACGTTTAGTTGTGTTGGTACAAATAATATTGTTTTATGGGTGAAATAAACATATTGTACTTAAAAAAAAAATATTTTTTTAAAAATTGATCTGGAAAATTTTAAAAGTTTTGACTATCAACTGTCTTTGGAATTCAACATTTTTAATGGCGCAATTGTATCAGATCTGCCCACAAATGTTTTTGTGTCTACAATACATATTATTCACATGATTAGTAACAAAAATATAGCATTTATCTCAATAATTCTTGTCTCTGTGATTAATAATCTTCTGTAAATCGAGGTATCAAAATAAATACCAAAAAAATTATGTCTCGAAAAGTACAAAAAATCGCGGAACATACATGGAGGTGATTTGGGTACCCTTAAGGGTGATCTACCTCTAGACTTCTGCTTAACACTATTTTTAGGACACCCTGTATATAAATCATAGGTAATATATCGCTTATTAAAAAAAAAAAAATTCGTGAAGATAACTAGAAAAATAGAACAAATTAAAAATTTTCAATTTAGTAATTAGTTGTCTTATTAGCATATTGGTTTGTAACGACTGCATTGTTTTATTAACAATTAAAAGTAATAATTAATTGCACAATTTTGCATAAAGAGGTCTCTGATGTTAATCAAAATATCACAATCAAAGTTATAAAATTAAGTTAGCCACTGAAGTGAAAATCAAGAGAAAACTTATATTTTATAAATGTTGCCTTTGAATAAAAAAAAAACAAAATTTCGTTTCGAATTAGTTCGTACTCTTTTTCAATGGAATTAATTAGAGGCTTTTTTATTTCCATAATTTCTCTTTTTGGCTGAAATGGATTCAGTAACTTCTTTAGCATGGAGCGAACAATTATTATCCAGATTACACATTTCATACCAGTTTAACAGCTGCTTGAAGTAGAAATATCTCGAACAAAATAATGTTAATGCCAGCTGTAGCGGCCCTCGCGAAAACTGATATATAGCAATCGGGTATAATTGGGAATAGTTTGGTAATCGTTGGCCAAAAATACAGTGTTTTTTCCTGAGAATTTCTTTACGAAAGAAGAGACATTTTGTTTTCTTTTTATTTCTAGGCAGTAAATCAAATTAATGAAGCTAATTCTGTTTAAGATTTATTAAACGTTTTATTTTATTAACTTTGCTTCTGATGTATAAAACGCTGTTTTTTGTTAAATTTGCTTCTGATGTATTAAACGCTTTATTTTGTTAAATTTGCTTCTGATGCATTCAACGCTTTAATTTATTAACTTTTGTTCTGATGTATTAAACGCTTTATATTGTTAAATTTAATTCTGATGTATAAAGAGCTTTATTTTGTTGAATTTTATGCTGATGAACTAAACGCTTTATTTTGACTTATGGCAGAGAAAAAAGCTTTCTTTCGGCTTTTTAAGGTGGTCAAATGCTATTTTAATACGAAACGTTTCTTAATATAACCTTACACATTCAAGAAACTACAAGACTCAAATATCTAGACAGGTACTTTTACTCAGCGTAATATTCCTGAATAATGAAAGATATTGAATACCATATATATATTATACCAGATCCGGTTGTGGGATTCTTGTGTTGTTTAACATTTCACATTGAATTTCACAAAACTACAGAAAAAGCTGCACGATAAGCACTTCCTTTGGTAGACACTTTTGCGATCTGCAACCGGTGAAAAGTTTACTCCTACGTTATAAATATTATATGAGGACAAGAGTTGTTTTTTGTAGACGTTTCTTGAAAACAGGAACGTGCCATAATTTTTCCAGCTCTCCAGAGTTAGTTAGTTGGAACTATAACATACTTATTGGTTCCCTCACAAACTTAATCTTCTAAAAGAACTTAGAAAAATACAAAACCTTTTTTTATTGTTGTATTGTTGTACGACAGATTGCAGATGCATTTAAACATTTGGGAATAAAGATATACAACATATTTTTAAAGTTCTGAAGAAATTTCACTCAAGACCACTATTCCTCTAAACATGACATGCTGTGATAGAATATCTGTTCTGCCGTTCGATATAAGCCGTGTTAATGACCACGCCAGAAGTTTTCATAATATAATATCACATAAGCTTAAAAATCACCACGCAGTTTCAACCCTCATCCATAACAATCCCGACCCAAAATATACACCACTTTAAATTTATTTTCAACCTTCCACGGAGAAAAATGCTATGCCCAATTTTATTCTCGTTATAAACTGGGTTGGTTGGAAAAAAAATGCAGCCAGGCAACAAGGCCCACCATTTGAGCAATAAATGTACGGAAATAAAGTAGGAATAAATAAAAAATATTAAAGCAAATTTTTGTGTTGACGACGCCGTTTATGACGGTTATTGTTATCGATGAAAACAATTATATATTCCAAGAATTGAAAGCTCTCTTGGTTTTGAAGTAAGAATGACATAAAAAGAAATCAAGAAGCTATGCCGTTAAAAAATAATAAAATGGTCCTACTTGAAAAAGCTTTTTGAATTCGTCGTGTACTAAAATTTTATATCAGTTCCTGACGTGACCTTTACGAAGGTAATGCCAAATAAAACGGAGATTTTTTTTATTAAAACAACCCTAGAACGTTTTTTTATGGAGCGCCGGTTATATTTTTAACGTCAGTAAATACTTGTTCCAAATTGCCATTAGTAATTGAATATTTTATCCAAGATAAAAGCTTTGAGTTTGCTTCCAAGAAGTGAAGAGATTCGATTGTCTTTAATGGGAGAGCAAACAACAGCTGGACCACATGACAATTAAAAAACTCAATTTAGCAATGGTCAAAATAAATCCTTTTCGAATAAAAAGAAAATTAAAGCAGAGAGCCCTAGATTGTTTGTCTTTTTAGGGGATCTTAAAAATTGGAATTATCCTGCCTAGACAAATGTAGGCAAACAAACAAAAAATTAAGTCAGAAAGCCAAAAATTACTTGTCTTTTAGGGGATCTTAAAGCTTTGAACTATCTTGCCTGGACAAATGTAGGCAAACAAATAGGTCCTGGAATAATTGTATTATTATAGGACGTGCGTATGCATACTCCAGTGGAGTGTGATCTATATTTCATATTGTTTACACTCTTTTGATAAAAAATATTATTTGAAATGGCACAAACATCTATCTATTTATATTAAGAAGAGCGTCTATGGCGGGCGACGTGGATTTCATTTTTATACAAGTCTACAGTTTAATTACTATGTTTATTAGTAAAATTTTCAAAATTTGGATGTCACTGTTTACACCAGATTTTAAAAAACTACCCATTTATTACCACCCCTTAAGCCGAATTTTGATACTTCTTGATGAAATTTTGCTAACTTGACGATCAATGCAAGAGGAAATTTATTGTCTACATATGATTTCAAAAAAACTTTGCGTGAAGCCCGGGCAACGCCGGCAAAGCTTCAAATGATTAAGATAAAGAATAAATATTATAGAGAAAAGACATTATTTCTAAAAAATATATTAGTAAGTATAACGTCTTTAAAAACATATTTATTTAAAGTAATGTTTTTCATTTTCCTTCCTCGAGAAAACAAATTTATTTCGTTGTGCTTTTTCCTGAATCAACGGGAAAATTGATGACTGAAACCAATCAACAGAGCAAACAAACACGCAAAAGTTAATATGGGCCGATAATGGAAAATCATTAAGAAAAATACATTACACCTTTTCTTGTAGAATGGTCACTCGCGTGGAATACTTAAATAGATTATTGTTGTATAATTATTTGGTCATGTTTTTAAATACTTGCATAAATTACATCTTTTTTTGTTTTGTTTTTTTTTTCGTCTTAACGGGATCATTATTTTCACTTTGTTTAGCATACTTTTCTTTATTCAAAATTGTTACTACATTGTGTCCATGTTATATTCACTTTCACTGCACCTAACCAAATACACAATACTACCGCTGTAGGTGAAACCACTGTATCCTCCTTGATAATCTCAAAGACTATGCTATACTTTCACCGATTATGGCATAATAACATTTTATCTAAATCAAGAGAACACCTCCGCATAACTTTTTTTAGTGAGGTGTTCACAAATAACTACTACTACTAACCCATACGGTTATTGGTTACTAACATTATTTCGTATAACTGGTACTTATTATGTAAACTGTATGAAAGATTATAGAAATGAACAATAATTTAATAATTTTAAAAATGTATGTATATATTTTCTCGCAATAATTTCACGGTGGTTGAGAGAAAATCACTTTAAACGAATGTATTTTTTTGTAGTTATGACGTAAAATATAATATATTATTTCTGAGGTCAAAATATAGCTTAGAAAAAATTTATATTAATTGAAAACAAACTTTTTAGAAAAGGCTACCTTACACAATTACCAATGCAAATACTAAATAAGGTAATTAAACTGTTGGTAACGGTAAGTGTCGCCAATCGCAAAAGTGTGTTAGTACTAGTAGCGTAAATAAACCACTCACACTAATCTATAAGCCTGTAGCGATGCTACTAGAATATTTGGAAATGTTTGCCCATGCAAAACGTATCATGGGTAAAACTCTCTAGATACGATACTAGCATTTGGCGCATTTACCTACACGCCCGAAGTTTCTCGACGCACTGGGTGCCTATAAAAACGGGCCACATTGAGACGTACGAGTACTTAATCAGTCATTCAGTCAGTCATTGATCAGCAGTTACATGCGGGCCCTGCGAGTGCTTGCTGCCTACTGAGCAGCCGGCAACCTGGCCGGCCCCTTGCGTCGCGTCCACCCGCCGTATCGCTACAGGCCACGGACCTACTTACTATGCCCGACCTTGCACGGACCTTATAAGAGAGGCTACTTATGAACTCCGCGTGATTACATCGGCAACCTGGCCCAGGGTATCATCCCTGGCCTGCGCTCTCCACGCGCCAAGACCCTACGACACCTTCGCCGGTCTGCGCCTCGGCCCTGCAACATCTTTGCCGGCCTGCATCTCCCGCACATTTCAATCATGCACCAGGTCAATTATGCCTTCGACCATATTCACACCGGAGTATCAGGAAGACTCCACGTTTTCACCAGTACTAAACACATCCACAAGTACGGACTCCACCAACGCGTTGTCGAGCCACTGACTTTATTTCCTCGACCACTCCACCGCCGTCTTCGCCGCTTACACCTGGTGTCATCGTTACCGGTCCAGAGTCATATGACAACTGTGCTACTGACTTAAAATAAACGCTATGACCTCACAACCAACATCTTTCATTGTTTCCTTACCACAGCCCCAAATTCTAACCTATTTTTTGTTTCATCATCTTTTAAATGTGTGTTAAATTGACATTTTGATGAATTATCCGGTCACCAACCTGACTAGAAGATGGACTAGCTGGCCGCAGACGAAGCGTTTATATAAGCGCAATTCTTCACGGTTCTAGAAGCTGTGGGAATGTCGGCGTGTTCTCATAGCCAATATCGAAGATTCCCGGGCTTTTTTAATTTATTTGTATTATTTCCATTATTCTCCTCGCCTTCAATATCTTCCGCTTAAAAACACTTTAAAAATATGGTGCCATTACCAACTATGTGCAGTGGGGACTCGATAAATATCGACTAAATCGAAATTCTAATTACTTAGTGAGTATTCCTTCCATCTTTTAGTGTTTATGTACCACTGGCAAGCAGTCCATAAAGCTGCATTTCCTTCCTTAAGAAAAATTAGCCATTAAAGAGATTTAAAAAATTGGCAAATTGGGCGTCACAATGCACAATAATTAAAATCTGATCTTATAAAAACTACACACAGCCTACCTTTGACTATTGAACAAAACTCAAGTCAGGACCTTGAATGTTTTGGTTTAAGTCTTAATGATTTATGTCAGTCATTACGCAAGTAATATTTTGTATTGTTGTATTGTTGTGGCAGAAGTCACAAACTCCATCAAAACTTTGTTTCTGTCTTGACTTAACATTATTTTTACTGTTCGTGTTCCCTATTTTGTTACTACTCTACTTTTTTGTTAATTATCCTGTATTGTAAAATTTCTCCTTGTATTAACTTCGTGTCATATGTAATGTGTTGTAATTGGACTTGGTCCTTCGGAAAGCTTTCCGAATGAAATCATTGTCTAACTAGAGAAGACAAAATCGCTGTGGAAATCGAAGAAAAGATAATGACCATCATTCCGTCTTAACCCTGTTATTGTACAAATATAATTATTATTTTTGTTTTGTATTGTTATTAGTTTTACAACATTATTGTTTATGTATATATATATATATATGTTTTTTTTTAATTTATGTTATCACCATAATACGGGCATCAGCCTAGGTTGGGGTATTTTTAATAAATAAATAACAATACATGCCACTCGTGTGTATTACATTCGTTGGTTAGTCTAGTGTCCTAATATTAGCATGAGCTTAATCTCCCAAATCAATGAGTCATCATAAAATCACTCAAGGGTTTCAAATCGCCCCATGAATATTTAAACTGCTCGGCAACATCTGAATTAGGGACTAACAGTTACCACCCCAATTTAAATGGATGCAGTCAAATGCCTAAAGTTATGTAAATAGCGCGTATCCATTAAATAACGCTTATCTTACCACAATCGCGTGTCCCTAGTCATCAGGAGAAAGTAGAGCCATCGATATGGAATCAACTAGATAAGCTTTTGCAAGAACACTATTGCGTTTATGTTTAAAGCTAGAAAATGTGCAGTATCAGTATGCAGTATGGTATGAAAAAATAAACTGAAGCGTGAAGCGTGAAGCGTACGAAGTCTTTGTGGATGATTGCTGACTGGCCTATCGTCGTATTTTGATCAACTTTCGTTCTGGCATTGGTTTTTTCGTAATTCATAACAGCGAAGTTAATTTTCCTGTCGTAATTAATGTTGATGTCGTAATCGATGTTACTATTGCAAATAATGTTGACGAAATTAGTAAGGCTGTCGCAGATTGTGTTGTTGAAGCAATAAATGATTGCTTCAACAACATGTTGTTGAAGCAATGATTTGCTCATAGATATATCATAATTATACTGCACTATGCATAACGAGTGGAAGACGTTTTCGCAATACAAACCAAGCTTGAAATGTCTAAACGTTATTAATATCCTAGTACATCGATTGATATTTGAAAGAGCCGAGCTTTTTTAAAGATTATAACAATCTGATAGTATTATTGTCCTAGCGTCTGGACGATGTAGGCCCTCTGATTGGTCAAATTAAAATTGTCTGTTTCGGGTAAATTTAGCTACCTTGAAAATTAAGACACGATTTCATACTAAAATAGGATCGCCTCATAGTAATACGAGATTCCTTCAAAAGCATCGTTTCTGCTCATATAATTTTTGGATAATATCGAAGAAAATATGTTTTAGAAAGTTCATAATCCATTGGATTAATTACATTACAATGAAAATTAACCACAGTTACGAGAATATGTTTGACGTTTATAAAAAAATCACGCCCTCCTTCAATATGGCCGATACGCACGGCTATAGATGGCCGACAGAGCGCACCTCTGGCGGTATAAAAACGAACCAAATGAATGGCGCGAATATTTAAATATGCAGCTCACAATATTTGACTACTTACGATTAACAAGCGTTTAATAGGAAGATTTCTTCTGGAAGCTTATCACTTTGTAATGGCATTTTTCATTATTATTTATATTTTTGTTTGCTTATTAATTATATCTTATTTTATATTGACATGTTTTCTAATTTCTAAAATTTAAAAATTATTTATTTGCGATGTTTTATATCATGAGTGAAGTATTTTAAGACCTGAATTTTTTATCGAAAGTGTGATCATTATATAATAGATGATTTGCAAACTCAGATTCACTATTTCCATTTAGAGCCCTGCGATATTCTTTAGTTCTGACTTCAAAGTTTCTATTGGTTCTACCTTTGTAAAAGAAATTACAATCATCCCAATTGAGTTTTTAAACAACTGATTTTGTTTGAATTTTGCTATCTTTATTATTAAGAATATATTTCTTCATTGTTATTAGTGTAAAACGCCAGTTGAATAGTACCAGGATTGTTTTTATATATAATTTTAGAAGTATCGTTATCCACAAACAGAATTCTACGCGATTGTTTATTTCTATCTTTAGAAAGACCGTTTGAAGAGAATATGTTTAATTTTTTTATTTAGTATTTCAACTATCAATTTATTAGAATAACCGTTATTAAATGCTATTTGTCTTATGAATATATTGTTTTATGGTTATATGCTATTTGTTTTTTTTTCAGGTCTTAAAATACTTCACTATAAATAATTTTGAAATTTTAGATATGAGGAAACATGTTAATATAAAAGCAGATATAATTAACAAGAATTTTTTTATTAACTCTGTTTAAAATATTTTTCCACTTAACTGGTCTTTCCGGTCTAACGGTATTGTATTTCCTAATTATTATAAACCCAGCCTTCTCTTACCCCTCCCCCCTCCTTCCACTTCTTCTTTCCCAATTGAAATCTATATTTAATTTTTGACTTCGGTGTATACACAATAAAATGTGAACATTATATTTATTTATTTATTGGACAATTTGCATAGCGCCGCTTTTGTGAGATATCACCTCAGGGGCGCTATATTGTAATAATCTACCTTTATATATAGATTTTTACTCTCCTGATGAAGGTGTATATATAATCTAACTTTAAACTTCATTATGTACAGTAACAGTTGTAGGTAAAGAATTACCACCAGTTGGAGTAAAATTTAAACCTTTTAATTAAACCGACTGCTAATCTCATCGCACAATTACCCTCCTTTCATTCATAAACACGGCTACAATTAATCAATATGTAATAATCTATTATTTAAGTCTACTTTGTTATAACTATCTTTAATTGTAACAAACTAAACGATATTGATTCAACTTATAGACATTGACGGTTGTAACACATATTTAAGCACTGCAAGTATCCTATGAGCTAATTATATTAGGTACCTAAGATAACAGTCAATATCAGTTGTATATATGTAGTCAATAATAGTGTTTCATTTGAAATAATCCATCACAAATACGTAAAATTTCATTTATTCAAACAACTGTCATTCTTATTATGCGTAAATTTAACATGTTATTATCAATTAACTCCTTCCTGTTCCGTCTTTTAACAATATATATACTCACCCTCTCTCTGTGAATGTCCTAATATCTATCTATTAAATGTAAATGTTGTTAATATCACTTAAAATGGGCGAAGCTCAACTAAGAGCCGCCCGCAGGGCCTAGCAGAAAAAAACTCGCAGAGCGGGTTTTTAACTGCTAGTTTAGAATTACTCTTCAAATGTTTCATAATTATTTTTTTTTTAATTTCAATATTTAACTTTTCTTTTTTATTAGTCTGTATTTCTTGGTAGCTATTCACCGCTATATACAGTTGTACTGAGACGTCGACTTCTTACAAAAGGTTGGTCTAATTGAGTATTTTTTGAGTATGTTTATTACATTTTTAATTGAAATGTCTGTTTTTATAGTTCAGTATAGGTACTTTTAGTTTTTATTTTTGTTATGATGTATACAAATTTTTTTAAATACATGTTAATTTATTGTTTCTAAATTTGTTATTCTTAAAATATAGTCTATATACGACTGCCTTGATACGGAAAGCAGCAAGGCGGTCGAGATAATTCAAATTAATTGAATGTGAAATTTAATTGAAATAATACTGAAAATAAATATAAAGTTCACGAGTTTAGCACAAATGAATACTTGTGATCAGTCTTATAAAATGCACATTTGTCTTGATACAATAATACTTTATTAATCAAAGTGAGAAACTTTGTTAATTATTTTGAACTGGTTATTCGCAGATTAGGAAGATTTCTTAAGTTGATTTTAATTGCCCCACATGGTCAATTATTCAAATCACATTTGAATAATTGACCATGGGGGGATATTTTGAAGAGAGGGGTCAAGTCCACATTGTATTTCTCTGAATGCTTACTAGTTTTTCAGATCACATTATACTGGAAAAGTATATGTAGGTACAATATTATTTTACATATATTAGACGGGGAGAAAACGGTCTTTAAAATATACAGATTTCGTTTATTTCGGTTCGTTGAATTACATTTGTGAGGAGGCACAAGGGACGTGGACCTACAACGGATCCTTGGGGTACTCCCAAAAATGGGTTTGTATAGTTTGGAAGTAGCGGTTGATCGGGCACGGCTCATAATTCCCTCGTATCGATTCTCACATTTTCATCTTGACTAGATGAACTAAATAAAATTATTGGCGAAGAAAGAATTTTATAGGTTAAGATATATAGTCTTGTGTTATCACCAACAGTTTTTAAGTAAATGCGAAATATTTAAAGCAATTCGATTATAATTTTATATATATAAAAAACTCGTGTTATCAGATTAGGCACGATTGTCATTAATCGGTTCTCGCCTCAGCAAGTTACGGAACTTGGAATATTTAATACTCGTTGGTCTAGCATTCACTAGATGGGCCATTGCTGTTTACGAAATCAAACAATCTTTTAAGAGAGATATATAAACTCATATATAATTATAATAATAACACATATATTTTAAAGGATCGTTTGATTTCGCAAACGGCAATGGCCCATCTAGTGAATGCTAGACCAACGAGCATTAAATATTCCAAGTTCCGTAACTTGCTGAGGCGAGAACCGATTAATGACAATCGTGCCTAATCTGATAACACGAGTTCTTTACCTACGAAATAATATTTTATATAAATTTAAAGTAAGTTTTTTCTACCTGCTATTTTTATCAAACAATAATTACAGTACATTACACAACATTTTCTACAAACGTTTTAGAAGTTTCAACAACCAAATTCAATATACAGCAAAACAGATTTGTTGAAACTTTTGTGTATTTTATGATTTTCAACTTAGTCAAATTAATTATGTAAATAAATATTGTTTTCAAAAATTACTTTCAAATGACCTTAGGCTGAAGTTTACAGGATCCGTTCCAAAAATAGTCATTTGAATTGAAGTTGGCTCTAACCAACCAATCTGCGTAGAGCGGATTCCCGTTATTTATGGAATTATCACTTTGATCTGTTCCATCGAAATTTTAACCCAATGAAACTGTCAACATTGATTTACAAATAATCAATATTTTCATACTGTCTCACTAGTAAGTTTCATTATCCTTCATAAATTCGTTATATTAATCGTCAAGCGTAGTATCATCGGTACTAAGAAAAGCTTCATAATCTAAGAATTATGTACAAGTTATATGTGTGTAGTAGTTCATAGTGGTAAATGGAATTATTTGAGATTCAGAAGTTGCAGATTATTTCTTCTGCAAAACTAAATTGCTTATTATAATTTTTTTTTATTTATTTTATTTGGTACAATATTTTTTACATTTCAAAGTTTTCCAGTAATGTTGGTCTCACTGGGTGGCTTGCCCGTGCTGAAGCCTTCATTTTATAGTATGAAAATATAATCTACATAATACATTTAACGAGAAATTAATACATTTAAAATATAATCTTGGGTGTTTGTGAGTGATGTGTATTTATATTGGTTTTGTGTGTTACGTGTAGGTTTTATTTTTATTTTATGCTATGACATTTTGGTAATATTGTCTTTTTTGTTCTTTAATCCATTTTGTAATTTTGTGTGTGAATTTATTTTTATTTTCCTCAATTTTAATATCAAGTTTTACTCTGTTGAAAGCTTTTATAGCATATAGGTAGTGTCTTTGTCCAAAGCTTGAATTTACTGTCGGAGTTATTTGATAAAGATAACTCTTGAATTTCTCTTTTAATGTATGGTGCCGCTATTTGTGATGCTACGAAGTGGATTGCATAATAGATCACAATATAATTATCACGTCACGGGCATAGTAAGGAACATTGAAACAAAATATTATGTAAAAAAAACTTTTTGGGTAGATATGTACATTAAATAAAACAACCACTCAATAAACCAATATTCGACATATTATTTATTTATCGCCCACTGATTTTGTACTTCAATTGGTAATCAAAATTTTAGATAAAATTGGTAAAAGGTAAGGAATTCCCATAGTATTAAATGGTTGGAGTTAACAAATTCATCAAAAAGCGGCGTCATACAAAGTGAACGCATTTATTTTTTTAATTGCGAAGTACTTCTTTACATGAAAAATTTATACAAATGCAAACCAATATTGCGTGCATCTGACTATTTCAAGGGATTTATTAATGAAAATCTCCAAAACTATTAGTCTCTGCCTGCATTTGGCTATCATCCAAAACATTACCGAGATGGGGGAAAAAAAGTCAACCTTATGGCCTCTGCCGCCCGAAATTGACCTGAATTTTGACCAAAAATTAATCGATACATTTATTCAACGGTCGTTACAATATCGGACTAGAAACACACACCGCCCATTTAAAGTCTCAAACTGCAGGCGATATAACAAACTGTGCAAACCAGCGATAGCTAAACTATTTGGCAAATGGTAAAAAATATAAAATTAAATGTGGTTTCTCTAATGCACGTTACGAATAACGCCCTTTGGCTGGTAGTTTATCAAGAAAAACCCCACGAAATAACTTTTTTTTGACATATGCTTGTAATTATTGTAAACAGGAACATATTTTTTGTCGGTTACTACGAAAATAATTGAATTATTTTTACTCATCAAGTCACCAATAAGCTACGATTGGTGATTTTGTTGTGCACTATACTTATAAATAAATTCAAATACTGATTCTGGCATCTGAATTTTTTTTGTTCTGTGTCGAAAAATAATACTTTTTTGATTTTTGCTTGCTTCTGCGAATATGCTTCTGCAAATAGTACCCCAAGAAAATTTCGATCAATAAACCAGCTTTGGCGTGAATAAATGTTCTTTTACAGCATCAAACTTTTCGAGATCATACAAAATCTGTCTATTCTTATATCTTATATATATAATAACATTTAGTCCCCTCGGGGCCTGTCATCTTTGGTAACGCTGTATGGAGGGTCTTTTTTAGTAAAGGAAGGAGATGATGTTTAGGAAGTAAAAAGGTATGAAGGGTGGGTAAGAATCTGGGAGAGGTGACGTATTAAAATATCCATTGGGTTGGGCGAGAGGATTTCCGGCCTCTCCCGATTTGGCCAGCCAAGTAGCCGGTGGGCAGATCATGCATCCTTCAGCAAGACCTCGACAAACATCACCCCATAAACCCAGGCACCTCTGTTTAATTACCAAACGTAGCTAAAAACTTGGGGTGACCTATAACAGAGGTGTTGGTTATTCAATGGATGTTTATCTGGGCGGCGGTACCTGTAGCCGCCTCCCGAATTCAGTATGTCCATAAATTGAATAATTAACCTTCATGCTTTTTTATTATTTTTGCTCTCAACGATATTATAACTAGTGGCATATAGAAATATTCGATACGTTCAACTGCGCGGAATAAAGCCACAAGAAGGCTATAATAGCGCACCTCTTAAGTAATTACTTATGTAAACTTAATCCTTTTTCATAAGTGATTTCTTGTTATTATTTTCTTATTGTTAATTTATTGATATTTTTTTGCTATCATCATTCAAAATAGTTTATTACTAATCCTTATTATTTGAGCATGAATACCGTTACCAAATACCAGAGCTTGTTATCTCTTCATGGTAAGAAAAGATATCTGTCTTGTCTTTGGTGTCTAAATGGGTAGGTACTGCAAAAACATTTAATGAAATAATTAATATTTCTTGAAAATATATTCTATTGGTGTTAATCAAAAAAGAGATGTATGAGTATTTATTTATTTATTAGTACAACAAATCATTTTTTCAGGCTTTCCACTCTGGATCCCGATTCTCGACGAAGTCATTCCACTCAAACAACGAGTGGGTCGAACTACTAGTTGTTCGAGTTTAATGACGAATTGACGTTTGGCGTATGTAAGTATGTACCTACGACGAGACTCAAAAATAATAACGTCGACCAATGTATGTACTTTCGACGTCGTTTTCTAGCTCCTGGATAGGAGAATCGATATAGAGGATAAAGGATTGCATTATTATGAACTATCTTCTGTTAAACTTTGGATGATTATTTCTGCATGGCGGAAAACCTATTTAAAGACACATACTGAACTATTACAGTCTACCCGGAATCAAACTTGAAATCCAACTATTAACGACTGGTTTTCTACCTAACTGGCAATAGATTTAATGATACAATTGGTATATTAATGTGGGCGTTGGTACCGTTACATACCTCTCCCGTACCTTTAGGTGACAAACTTTGCCCATACCCCCTCCTCCTCCCTTTCATTCCCAAGGGGAGGTACCACCCGCTTTGGGAACCACTGCTCAATGCCAACTCTGGCGCAACTCCAAACATCGTCCGGCGAATTGAAAGTTCAACTGCGTCGCGGTTTTGCCGGTTTTTGGCGTATAAAAGGTCGAAAATCGCTGAACCAGACCAGGTCGTTTGAAAATCGTACACGTAATGCCTTACGAAGGGATATACTATGTAGAAAAATTGCAGTGGCGTGCGGCCAGAAAATCGGTGGGTACTCATAACATTGATTTTTAACAAAATTTAATTTTCTGAATAAGTTGTGAAACCTGATTATGCAGAGAAACACCATTTAATTTAATGTACCTTTACTTATTAGACATACTTTTTGTATTTAAGGCAAACAATTTATTGGCTGCGAGGGAGACAATTTACATACTAGTTGCCTTCCAGACTGCCTTGCCTTTGTATTAAAAAATATGTGAGTTTAAATACATTTTTAAAAAATCCTTGGGAAACTAAATGTACAAAATGATTTAAGTGAGGAAGAATGTATTTATTTAGGATACCATCGAATTGAAATTAAGTAATTAAGGTGATTTCAAGTGAGTTCTATTACAAATTGACCAAAAATCCCTTGATTATTGAAGTTACCTACATTACATTAGGCCATCATACCTCGAAGTGAAATTTGGAGAGTAATTTCAATAATATATGTATTAAATAAATTAATTAATGTGTTTCCACTGCCTTAACACCGCGCGCCACTGAATTATAGGGATATACGGAAGAATGTACAGACTTGGCCTTTGTACTCGTCCACGGATGTGACTGGAATACACAAAATGTCCGATTTATTAGAAAAAGGCGTCCGTTTTGCTGTGCAATTAATCCTCATCTGACGGCCACCGTTTTTTGAGGACACGTTTGATTTACAATTAGAGGGCCCTGATTTCAATTCCAATTATAAAGAGTTTTGAGTCGCAGCGGATGTACAGAGATATTTACACGGGTAAAAAAAGTTTGGCGGAAGGGAAAGTGGGTTTTTCGTACTAATTGGGAGTTTCACCCCAGTTTTGCATTTTGTTAAATTAAAAAAAAATGTTTTCTGATAATTACTGCAATAACCTGCCGATGGCGTTTTTTTGTAATAAAAATAAAAAAACTGATTAACAAATCAGAAACAAAATAATTTATCGATATCTATTTTTTCGGTAAAAGAAAATCATCATTTTAACATGCAAGTGCGGTTATTCTAAAAACTAAATTTGTAAATATGTACAAACATCAAAGTAGTAGATACTCAAAAGATTTGTTGTTTTACATAATTTTAACAGTTGATAAAAATTTATGCTAACATACATGTACTATGCATGTCCCATTCAAGTTGTCTGTTCATATCCAAGTACTATGAAACTCCGATCCGTGATTAAAAAAAACAGAACTTGAATAAAACTTTTACAGAACTTGAATTTGAACTGTGAATTTTGATGAATCATTAAAATTATGTGAAACAACCCATCCTTAGTATCGCCTACATATATGAATTGTGTAAATGTAATATTATAGTTGGTATATTTGCAATACTTTTTAGAATGGAAATATAATAGTGAAAGACCATCATCCAGAATCCAAAGATTGCTTGAAATTACTTTTAATAGTCAAGTAGGCACTTCTCTTCCTACATCTTTCCCTCCTTATTAATCCTTATAATATGATGAAATTAAAGAATTTATTGAGTTCGATGTTTGGAGAGTTTTTAATTTGTGATCTCTAAGTTATGAACCAGTCCAACTATAAACAGAAGCCTTTGGTATTAATTTTGAAACAAATCTTCGAACAGTGCTAAATTCTCAGATTGTTTTCATGGCGATGATCTCAATAACAATAGAAAACGGTTGCAAGATACTAAGAAATTAACTAACCTGCAGATGAAGAAGTGAGAGAAAAATATAAATTTTAAAAAAATCTGAAAGCTTGTCGCCTAAATACAACACAATCCTCAGACGTGCGGATACAGCTATCTGATAGCTTGTCGCCTAAATACCAAACAATCCTCAGACGTGCGGATACAGCTATCTGATAGCTTGTCGCCTAAATACAACACAATCCTCAGACGTGCGGATACAGCTATCTGATAGCTCTTCGCCTAAATACAACACAATCATCAGACGTGCGGATACAGCCATGTAATAGATTTTTTTTAAATTTATAAGCCTAGTTAGAATACTTTTGAAGTTCCTGTGTTCCTGAAAACTGTGATTTTATGACATCAAGAAATCAACAAACCTACAGATGAAAAAGCAACAGATAATCATAAATAATAAAATGACGATGGACAAATTAAAATAGCTTATTGCCTAAATACAGAACAACCCTATGAGATTGCTTTTTATTTATTTATTTTATAATCTAAATAAGAATAAGAAAAATCAGAAAAGGATATGGTCACATCTAGGACTCGAACCCAGGACCCTTGCAAGGGTCTTAATTATTGAAGACAATATTAGCGATTTCTAAACGAAAATCTGAAACAGAAAAATCAGAAAAGGATAGGACTCGAACCCAGGACCCTAATTGTGAGCTAATTGAGCTAATGAGCTAATTAATCAATAATTAAATATTACAATTTGAGGTTTTAATCAATAAAGTTATTCCAAAAGATTAAAATATTCATCCCAGTCTTGCAGAAAAGTCAATAGATGTCGCACATTAAAATAAAAATAATAAGATAGGTTTATCTAAAAAGACGCTGTCTAGATTGCATTTAGTTCGGGTTGAATCTTGCGATCATACATAAAGATAGTTTCCAATAAAAAAATGTGCCGTGAAAAAATGAAGACTATTTTGGAAGTTCTTATTCGAAGTATGATACAGTTAAATGTGACCGAAGGGGATAGGGTCCCATTAGCTCAGTGTTAAAGAGCGGTGCCCCGGCAAGGCAAGGGTCCTGAGTTCGAGTCCTAGATGTGACCGTATCCTTTTCTGATTTTTCTGTTTCAGATTTTTGTAAATCGCTAATATTGTCTTCAATAATTAAATATTACAATTTGAGGTTTTACTCAATAACGTTATTCCAAAAAATTAAAATAAATAAGAATACTTCTTTATGTAGTATACAATGTTAAAATTATAATTATTCTTAGAAAACATCTCTTCTACTATAACAATACCAAATAAATTGTTTTGTTGAATCTGAAACGGGATATGGTACTGAACGCTTGTTCATAATGTTGTATTTATACAAGTCAGTCACACATTTCTTTTAAAATATTGTATCAGACGTAATCGTGACACACAAGACTGTAAATTGGGCCGGTGATCCCAATCTGTGGAGGCGGAAGGCGTCGTCCTTCAGTGGCGTGGAGGGGTAGAACGGGGCCGTCTCTGAAGCCGTTGTAGCTGGTCCGAATGCTGTTTTCTCGTCCTTGTCGTAGAGTCCGGGTCGGGTCCGTAGAGGCAGGGAGGTTCGTAGTCCGGGGTGAGGCGAGGGGTCAGAAGAAAAGAAGGCGAGTAGAAGCAGAAGTAGAAGGCAGAGCAGAGAGAGAGTTGTAGATCTGGTGAGTGTTGCTGGAGATCTGACTTTTGAGGGGGCCTGTTGCCCGTTTTATAGGCCGCCAGCGGGCGCGCGACGCGCACACGGGCTCACTATCTCTTTGATTCCTGGAATCCGTGAGCCGTGTTTGCGACGCTATCGCGGCGCCCCGCCGGGCCGTCTACCGCCGCTCGGCCGGTAGTTTCGGGCCGTGGTCGAACGTGACCACGGCCTTCCTTTTTTTGGGCACGATCCTCAGAACCGTGCCCGTGGGACGTAATGTCGGCGTACCACCGGTCATTTGTGACGCTATGACGGCGCATGGCGCACGGCACGGCTTCCCACTACGTTTTGGCACGGTTCTAACAATCGTGCCCGAATTAAATGCTATGACATCCCCCAGCTCTCTCAGTATACTTCTCTGCCCGTGTCCCCTAGCCAAGCTAGCCGATGTTTCATTTATTGTTTATACTTTTACTTTTTCAATTTTACGTTACTTTCCATACATAGAGGGCAGTTTATTCAATTTAAGGACAGGCAAGGTTAAGGCAAATGGCAAATTAATAATATGGGGCGCCGTCGGCTGATATTGGAGCAGTACGTCCGTTACAAATATTGATCATTACGTTACATATAAGAGTTTTCACATAAAATTATTAAGGTCACACGGGAATAAACGTATGTTTCGTAAGGAATATTCTGTTTTTAGTTTACGCGCCGCGTCTTACCTTGTCGCAAAGATTTGAGTCACAACTGTCATAAAAAGCGAACGAGTTATCATCACGCATCGTGTGAGGCTGGGATAGTTTGGAACTGAGTTGCTGAAACATTTTATGCTGTAATTAGTTATAGTAAGTCTTTACTATAATAACATGGCGTTTGTAACTCATATTACGCATTTGCCAACATGCTGAATGTATATTACGTATTTAAAAACGTAAGACCTAAAAACCTGCCTTTAAATACGGGTTGGCTTAAGAGAAGTTAACGACGCCACTTCAATTCTTCCATAGATATTTGAGTTCTATAAAAAATTTCGTTGGGTGAATAATTTTATAACTATTCTTACATTGGGCACGATTCCTCAAGTGTGTATTTGCATTCCAAAACGTGTAATTAATATTTTTATGGTTTTAAAAAAACATATTTCTTCTCCTACCTCCTCCAACACGGGTCTGTTCAAGACCAAATTTCATAACTTTATTTCCTAAAAAATTCCCTCCATACAACACCCCCAGGGTGACATAGGCCCTGAGGGATATTATTTCAGCATAAGTGTGGATATAATAGAAAAATAAAAACTTATCGGTAATGACAAATATCAAAACCATTTTATTACTTCATTTATTTATATATTATTTCAAGTAGTTCGCTACGTTTCGGCAGAGATGCCTGGGTTCACGGGGTGAGATTTGTCCAGGTCTTGACGGTGGATGCGTCTGACCACAAGCCGCGTGGCGGGTCGAATCGTTTGAACGCAACCCTTTCACCTCTCCAGCTGGACTCTCTAAATCCATCGCCTTTACGTCAGTGGGAGGGTTGGATTGATATGTGTGTCACTCCTGGACATACTCACCCCAGAATCCAACCCACCCCTTATACCTTTTTCCTTCCCAGAACCCCGACTCCTTCATGTTTTTAAAAGACCCTGTACACAGCATCCCAAGATGAGTAGGCCATGAAGAGAAAGCAATATATTTTTCATAAAGAAACTATATAATACCAATAGATATTTTTACGATCTCTGATCCTACTGTAGTGAATGTTTAAATAATAAAACACAACACAGATTCCACTCCCTGCTCAGAACAAGCCAATTTTCAAAGTAATTCTCGTATTATTATTCGTATCCTTAAAAATTATCTCCTCTTAAAATATTCCAACTTTACAAACCAGAATAACGTAACAATAAAAATAAAGGACCAAAACTTTTTATAAAAAAAGTTAACTCCTGCACGTTATCTATTTACATGTACCTTAACGAACCATTAGACATACATTCACATTTTAAACATGCATCTTTCATTCCAACTATGGTTTGCATTGCCAATACCTACAACATTTACACATTTTTGTTGACAAATATTTAAAAAATATGGATGTATCTGACAATAATTTAATCTTTGCAGACCTTAAGAGACTTCAGACTTCTTCCTAGTTAATAAATAATTATTGTTTACGTCAGTTTTATGTGTATGGTTATTAACATTGATTTGGTGAATATTGGCAATTTAACTATTTTACAAATGATTATATTTCCTGCATTTTACTTTTGTGTATATTGATTATTATTTCCGATTGTAATTTCTCAAAAAACATGTACTATCTAATATGTTAAAGCGCTGTGGGCTTTATCTATCATCTACATATTACCAGGGTATTGATTCTCTAGTCCAGGCCGCTCGCAATCGCTGTCGAAAGTACATTCGTTGGTCGACATTTTTATTCTTGAGTCTCGACAAAGGTACAAACGCCAAACGTCAAAAGTCATTCTTTGAAATTACCTCGATTCTCGACCAAGTCATTCCAAGGAATGAAAAAGAATCGAGGCCCAGGTCATTAAGCAGACTAAGACAGCTCTACGAAGACCACGTACTAGTCTATCAAACGTACTAGTCTAACCCACAAACCCACTCCGGGACACTTTATTATCTATTTTCGTATAAAATTATTTTAATTATCAACCTAAACTGATAATAATCTTCGATCTAAGCGTTGAGCGACGTTTCCTAAATTTAGTTGGACTATTCCAATTTATGTCAATTTATTCATAACAGTATAATTATAAAACCTAAAAATATATAATGAACGATGAAATATGGGTAGATTAATTGACTTTAAAATATTCAGATCAATCCCGGATATCTCCATCGCTCGAGGCATTTATTTTATAAATACCCATCGCTCGAATGGTTATCACCATCAAGAAACGTCATATTTTTTCCTCATTTTTTTCTCGTTACTTTACACGAGTAACTATTCACCTAAGTACATTTTAAGAACAACTAAAAATGTCTCCCTGATAAAATTTATCTTAAAGCTAGCCGCTCCAAGTGTGTCATATTTCACGGTACTAAAGCGTTGTAACAACTCGCTACTGGTATACAAAAAAAACCCACTGCAAAATGTCCTTTTTTTGTGGCCAAACTAATAAACTTTCTTGATAATACTTGTAAAAGACTAAATAAATGACATCTCCCAAAATGTTCCACAAAACCAGTCGCGGTTAAAAGCAGTCTTCAAATCCGAGCGTGGTTAAATGTAAGGGTGGTTCATGGACTGAACGTATAGTTTTTGTGTTAATGCTCAGTATATATATATATATATATATATATATATATATATATATATATATATATATATATGTTATGGTTAAGGTTTTCACGGGTGTAAGATGTAGAATAATGTTCTCGGTTTACCCGCGTAAAGTAGTCCTTAAAAGGACTTTTTAATTTCTGACGTTTCGGACAGATCTCACTGTCCATCTTCAGAGGCCTTATGTCCTGAATTTCGTCTCAAACTGAACGCTTTCGCGTGTCTGTTCGGTCCAGAAGTCAAGATACAAGTGGGTGCTTATCAATTCTTATGTCTAGGACGAAGTATGCGTGTAGATAGTGATTTGACGGTAGAGGGGGTGGGGGCGGGGTTGGCAATATCAAGCAGTATGCGTGTAGCGACCTGATTGGGTTGCTTTGAACTTGTTGGAAGTGCTTCTGAGAATTTTGGAAATGCCGGTTTTGGGTTATTTTGGTCAATTATAACTTTCCAGGTGTTGGGAATTCTAATTGAGTCATTTCTGGTATTCATATTATTTTTATGTTTATGAATTTCAATTGCTTCGCGGTAAATTCTTTTTGGCTCATTGTATATGCTAGCTATTGTTGTGGTATTGTTAAAGTCCATTTTATGACCTTCATTAAGGACATGTTGCACTATGGATGAAGTTAAGCGTTTATTAGTGACATCCACCTTGTGTTCTGCAATTCTACATGATATTTTTCTATTACACCGTCCAATATACACCTTTTCACATGCCCCACAAGGTATTTTATAAATACCATGAGACTCAAGTGGAATGTGGTCTTTCGGACTTCTTAATAGAGATGAGATTTTATTTTCCGATTTATAAATTGTTTTGATCTTATTGCTTTTGAGGATACGACTGATTTTATCTGTTGAGCCTTTGATGTATGGGAGAATCGCTATAGAAAGGGGGGGTTCTTCTTCCGTTTCAGGATCAGTTTTTTTGCGTCTATTAATGGATTTATCTATTAAATATTTGGAGAAGCCATTTGCTAGACATAAGAATTGATAAGCACCCACTTGTATCTTGACTTCTGGACCGAACAGACACGCGAAAGCGTTCAGTTTGAGACGAAATTCAGGACATAAGGCCTCTGAAGATGGACAGTGAGATCTGTCCGAAACGTCAGAAATTAAAAAGTCCTTTTAAGGACTACTTTACGCGGGTAAACCGAGAACATTATTCTACATATATATATATATATATATATATATATATAATTTTGTTTTACAGATATAAACTCAAAAGTAGCATGAAATGTTAGTGTGTGTGCTTTTTTAAATAACATACCGGTGTAAGAGTATAACCTATTGGTTCTAGTGTTAGGCGTACGAGAGGTGAACTATTTACGTTTGCGGAAATTGAAAATAATACGTTTGAATTTAAATTTCGTAAGCGTTAATATATTCTATTTTCGGTCACGATTCGTGTATTAGGAATTAGTCACAATAGTAAAACTTTACCAACGTAAGTAATGAAGATCAATCATGGGGGACAAATAGCTGAACACCCCAAGGGTTAGTGCAATCTTATTCCCACTCCATCAATCTGGTTGAAACACGAAAATCCTTTTGGCAAAAAGGCAATTTCGTTTTGTTTGCGGAATCAAGATGTCGTCAAGAGAGACAGATAGCTGCGGCGGCTAGTTTCTTCCGGTAAGAGATACAAATAGCTGGAGAGAGGCTAGTTTCTCTCTTACATGAGCCAGGGGCGGGCTGGTGAAATGGAAATTCCCCACTGGGCCCGCGTCCGTTATGGCGTTGATATAAATCAAGCAAGTTTTACCTTTAAAGTCTGCTGTACATAGTTAACATGATTTTTATGTATGCATTTATGTCTAGAGTGGAAGACACACAGATAATAGAAACAATGAAATCGACCATAAACCAATATTTACCCTTACTACTGCAAACCCCATCTAAGCACATCAACGCCCGAAATGTATTTCTACCAATATACCCAGATTAATTAATTCATTAATATTAAACACGTAATATAGGTAATATACATAATATTTGACTTTGATATAAGAGCCCAATACTTCTCGATTATCGTCTTCCCATTTTCCATCAACTAACAAGTATTCATCACGCACAACTATATTGCCCACTGTTTTCGTACTGTCTCTTTTAAACACCATGACTTTAGAATAACTTTAATCATCATTAACTCATTCTTCATACATGCTTCTTTCATCCTATATACGGGAGACTGTAGATCTGCCATACTTAATCAGCACAGCAGCATCAGCATACAACAGGTAACATGTTTTCAGGTTACTGGAATTCGCGTTAAATCCCACCTCTTTCAATTATTGCATACAATTACCCATTTTTAGATTAAATAACTACGGTAACATTACGCAGCCTTGCTTAACACCTTTCGTGATGTCAAACCACAAGTGTAAAAAGACCGTTCACCCTAATCCATGCAACGCTTCCCTCATACAGAGACGCAATTGCCTGTGTGAGATTCGTATTCTCTCCATACTTGGACAACACCTTTCATAGTGTTTTTCCTGTCGACTCGGTCGTATGCTTTTTGTAGATCATTGGAGGCAAATAACCAGAAATTTCTGGTTATTTTTGCCAGTGAGAAAAATCTGGTCCATGCACTAACTTCCAATCATAAAAGCACCTTGCAATATTACTACTTTTTTAAATTAACATTTTAACCGGTTAACTGCTTGAACATTTGAAACAAAATATAATTCCTACTCTTAATCATATTGTCAGTTCGCCACTGTACGAGAAAATAGTAAGCCACGAGTACGGTGGCTATTTTCTTTCTTTCGCTAGTTTTTGTCGCTTCCCGTAAGCATCATTTCACACATTTAATAATCCCAATAAAACCTTGGGATTCTCCATTGATGGATGTGGCGACGCTAGAGATAAAATGTATTACAAGTATTTTGGTGAGTTTCTTTCTGTGCCGGGTAATTACAAAGGGTGAAATAGGGGGAAATGTTTCGAGAACTTTTTGTGTTTGCTTTACGGCCTTTGAGAAATAATATTGTGGTCTTTTGTTGGAAACGTACATATCTTTTTGGCAGAAATCATTAACTCCAAAAAATATCAGGATATAAAACTGTTAAATTGTACCCCACAAGTATTTTATTTTAAGTAGCCTCGTAATCACTATCGGATGTAGATAATTTTTGTACAATTTATATATTGAAAAAAAAAGTTTTATAAAAATAATTTTAAAAGTATTAAGTATTCTAGTACTGAGACATATGTTAATATTCTGCTTTTATAAAATATTCCTGGACTTTCAAGAACAAAAATTAATCAAAAAAACAAAGGCTCTTCAAATAAATAACATGCACACCTTAAAATTCCAAAATTAAACTAAAATATAATATTCTTAAGTTTTTAAGCTCTAAAAATGTATATTATTTATTAATATTATCTCTATTCAGATGCCGAATTGAAAAAGTAAACATATGAAATTCCGTCGAAAGAAAATATTCGCAGTGTGCTCCGAAAATTATAAAAACACATTTAGTTCTGTTATTTAACTTTATGTTATATGAATAAAAGAATTTAGTGTTTCTTTAAATGCTATTTAAGTCGATTGTTGGATGATTTTCGCTATATTTTAAATAAGTCGTGTTTTATGAAAAACTTCACAGTAGTTACTTCCGCCTATTAATTATAATCTTTTTTATTCAAATTAGCGTACTCATTCTTACATTAGTATTTATGTATCTCCCTTTCAAACATTCTTAATCTTCAGTAATCTTACAGTAGGCTCACTTTGGATCCTTAACTCTAATTAAAATGCAAAAAACCTTTATAATTATTGAAAGTAAATTTTTGGGAAATATTATGCCGTGTTGCTCATCATTACAGTAGCCATCATCAGGGCAGATGTGTAATCAAAAATGAAAACGTTGGCTAAAGAATAAGAATAATAATTTAAGAATAATATAATACACTAAAATAAAGCCAGAATTTTAACGAAGTAAGTGAAATAGCTCTGCACAAAAATTTGCGACGCGCGGCACTGGTGTATTGGACAGACCTGTGCTTGAATTTTTCCAATGAAATATCTAAAATAAAGTGGGAATCTTAAAGATATAGGTGATGAAGTCGTGTAAAATCGGACGGACCTACGGTCAACTTTACCCTAGCAGGCCAAGAAAATCGACCTTTCCTTAGTGTTTATTTTAATTATTTCTGATGAACGTATTACTAAAATCTCAATTTTTTCTAAAGGGATCACTCGGGAAGTTACTAATTCACCGTCTGAAAAAATAAAACTTGATGCTTACAACTAATTTTAAAGTTGATAAACGTTTTATAAAATTTGAAAACCGCTTTACTTCTAATATTTTAATAGTGAGGTTATGTTTTTATTAATCTTTAATATAAATTACTTATATCCGTAGGTATTCCTCTTGAAACATTTGCGATTTTAGTAATGAGTTCATCAGAAATAATTCAAATGTGAGCGTCGAGCCCACAAACTCCCGTTATCAGAGTCGTATATCGCCTTCATGTACATTTACTGTCCATATTTTTAATTTAATACCTTGCTTCCTGAAGTACTCTTTCATGCGTACTTAACCGAGTTTAGTTGATTTAAGCAAGTGCTTTAGGTTAATAATTAAGTACGGAAAATAACGAAACATACTAAACGTAATAAATATTATATCTAATCTAAATATGTCATCACAAAATATTAATAAAATGTGTAAAAAATGAGTGTGAAAATTATTTGTGGTAGTTATGTTAAAATATATTGTATTCATTTTTTTCTCATACTTGTCCTAAATTAATCGCATTATATATAAAAAAAAAACTTCAACATTTCATCTATGTTATTTTAAATTATTACAAAATATGTTATTTCACATGGTCACCCTACATGTTTGCCGCTTTATTGAAATAGGTTCCGTCAGCTTAGTAAATACCCATTGTTTATATTTCTTTGTATTATTTTCTAATATTATTAACTTTGAGTACTTTGACATAGGCTAGTCCTATTGAGGTTAATAATGAAAATGTAGACAGTGATCCCGCATATAAAGAATCAATAAATAAATCTGAAGAAGACAATAAGATATAATAATATCTAGATTATGTGTTGTAGTAATGTATGAGCATTATCTACCCTTGCAAATTTTGTGTCATTGTTTTGCAATTCAAAGATTTCGCGGAAAGATTTTCTTTCGCAAAGTGCTAAATACGAGAAATGGTATGTGTACCCGACTAAATGTCGTGTGCATACAGACTGAAAAAATAGGGGTTAGTTACACGACTCAAACGACTTTGTAAATGCCAATCAATTGACTTTCGTCCTGAAAAGGACGTTTCTGGAATATACACGACTTTGTGCAAAATGCAAATCAATTGAACCTCGTCCTGAAAAGGACGTTTCTGGTATATAGACGACTTTGTGCAAATGCAAATAAATGAAAGATTGCCTTTAAAAAGGCAGTTAAGTATGTCAGCTTCTTAAGCCACGTGGTGCCCGCCGGAATCTTGTCGATGCAGGATTCTTCAGTTGAAGGAGAAAGGCCAATAAAATTCTCAGAACTTGGCAGAAAGGGGCAGCGGCAGGTAGCTCGTAGATGCGGAGGTCCGAGGCGAGGGTGATCCAATGGAGAAAGAGACTTTAGAATTTAAAAATGCTGCTTTTTGTCAAAGTTGCGACTCGGCAACGGCACATAAAAAAAGGTCAGCCAAGGTCCAGCGGACCGTTTATGGCTTCTCATTGGTCGGATTTCTATAGCCGTTGGAGCGTACCAGCCAGCCTTGGACCCCACACTTTCTAATTTGCTACCCGCCGGCCAATTGTTTATTGTTTATTTTTTTACAAGTTACATTTTTTACATTTCAAGGAATTTGACAATCTTAAAGCTAGGTACACAATGCAGAGTTCCGTGAATGTGGACAATTTCAAAATAGTTTATTAATGTCACATCCACGGATTAACATTATACGCAAACAATATTTATTTATTTCTTATAGTAGTAAATAGTAGCGAAAGATGTAAACAAAAACAATATAAAGTCATTCTTAAATTATAATGAACAAGCGTCCGATATACTCCCCCCGGTGCAGCCCTCTGCGCCAAGCTATTTGGGAGGACGTGAAGTGTTTCGACGATCTGGACAACCGGTACCCCTGGTTCGCAGTTGGACGGGCCGTGTTGTAGATGGTTCTGGAGTGGTGGATTTTGAGGCTGGCAGCAGTACGGCAATCTTAACGGCTGGCCGCACATATATCCCGGAAGCTGTTTGAATGCGGGCGGTCCTCACTTGACCATCAGCGGCGGGTTTTGCATCGATGACTCGGCCGCGCGGCCAACTGTTCCGGGGTAGCGCAGGATCCATGATCACCACAAGGTCATCCTTTTTGATGGGCTCGGCCGGGTGGTGCCACTTCTGTCGGGCGCCCATAGTGGGGATGTACTCTCGGAGCCAGCGCCTCCAGAACATATCTGCAAGTTGTTGCCCGATACGCCATTGGCGGCGGAGACATACCTCTTCTTCTTTTTTGTCATACAGGGACAAATGGGGGCGCTTTCCGGCTGACCCCAGAAGGAAGTGGTTTGGTGTCAAGGGCTCTTCATCTCGTGGGTCAACAGAGACGTGAGTCAGTGGTCGGTTGTTGACAACAAACTCAGCTTCTGCCAGTGCTGTGCGCAGGGTCTCTTCCCTCGGCGCCCTTTCCTTTAAGGTAGCTTTCAAGGCCCGTTTCACCGACCGTACTAGTCTTTCCCAGGCTCCCCCCATGTGGGGACTGAGTGGCGGTATGAAACGCCACTCAATGCCTTTGGTAGCCATGGCGTCCATAATTCTAGAATCTTGTTTTAGTGAATCCAAGGCTTCCCTGATCTCAGCGTCTGCACCATGGAAATTCGTTCCGTTGTCCGAGTACAGAACTTCGGGCTGACCTCTTCGGGCGGTCATTCTTTGCAAGGCCATAATGGCAGAGTCGGCAGTCAACGTAACAGCAAGTTCCAGGTGAATAGCGCGGGTGGAAAGGCAGGTAAAAATTGCCCCATAGCGCTTCTCCCGGTGTCTGCCAACTGTGACCTCCATTGGCCCGAAGTAGTCCAGCCCACAGTGAGTAAAGGGACGCACATGATGTAACAGGCGGTAAGATGGTAGCGCCCCCATTAATGGTGGAGAGGGCTTGCTTCTTCGTATGCGGCAAGTGGGGCAGTCGTGTGTTATTTTCCGGCTGATAGTGCGGAGCCGTAGAATGAAAAAACTGCAGCGCATCTCCGCCACTGTCTTCTCGGTGCTAGGGTGGTCTCCCTTCTCATGGTAGTGGCGTACCAGCAGCCGAGCGTACGGGTCGTTGCCATCCAATATGATGGGGGTCTTGGCCACGCTCGTGGTCTTTGTCAGGGCTCGTAATCGGGAACTCATCCGCAAGACATCATCTGGGCCGAGGAAGGGGGTCAAGGAATTAAGACGACTGCCAGCAGGTAGCGCCTTTCCATGTCGTATGGTATGCAGATCAGCTGCGAAGGCGTCTTCCTGGGATTTCCTGACCCATCTGATCTCTGCTTCTTTCAGTTCCTCTGCTCGTAATGTGCCCTCGGCGGGTTTGTGAGACCCCAATCGGCACCGCCTGACAAAACGGAGTATCCATGCTGTAGATCGAATTAGCCGGTTCCAAGATGAGAACCGTTCGATTAAGGGGAACGCCTCTCCTGTAGTGGTTATTAGGCCTACATAATGGGGCCTGACCTCCAATACGTCGTTGTCGGGTTTCTTGGTGGGAGATCGCTCCTTTGGCCACTCGCTTTCAGGTGCAGTAAGAAATGCAGGGCCGCAAAACCATCTTCCTTTTGGTGATAGATCAGGCACTTCAGAGTCACGTGTTCCGATGTCGGCGGGGTTCAACTTCGTCGGCACCCACCTCCAGTTAGGTATGCTGGTCATCTCATCTATTTCACCCAATCTGTTTGCCGCGAATGCAGAGTAGGCGCGTGGATCAGTACGTAACCAGCACAGAACGGTTGAAGAGTCTGTCCAGAAGATAGTCCGGTTTATTAAAGCCTGGCTTTCTTTTAAGATGGTCTTGGCTAATCTAGCCGCCATGAGTGCGGCTTGCAACTCAAGACGGGGAATGGAGAGGGGTTTGAGTGGAGCCACTTTACACTTGCTGGCTAGGAATGTCGCGTGTAAAACTCCCTGCACGTCTTCTGTGTAGTATGCGACGGTGCAGCAAGCTTGTTCGGACGCATCGCAGAATAGGTGTAAGGTGACGCTGCTCTGCTTGTGCCGGAGGGAGCGCCTCGGCACCGAAACGCTGCTCTCGTGAAGCAAGCTTAGCCAATCTCTCCATCTCTCGGCGTGCTCAAGGGTGATCAAGTCGTCCCATCCAACACTCGACCGCCACACAGCTTGTAGCAAGATCTTTGACCGTATTGTGAGGCACGCGACGAATCCAACCGGGTCGAAGATCTTCATTACGATGGAGAGAAGCTGCCTCTTGGTGGGCCGTACAGATTCTTCGGGGCTGACTGCATTTTGAAAAGAGTAAAGGAAGCAGTCAGTGGATGGGTCCCACACTAGCCCTAGTACTCGCTCCATCTCTTTGTCCCCGCTGCTGATGTGAACTGTGGAGCTCGCCCGGTCTCCGGAAGGAATGTCAACTATGGCTTCCGGACTGTTAGAGGCCCAGTTCGTCAAGTGGAACCCTCCCTTTGCAAGAAGGGCACTCACGCTTTGTACTAGTGCGGCAGCCTCGCTAGCAGTATCTACCGCATCCAAATAGTCGTCCATATAAAATTTGGAACGAACGGCTGCCGCGGCGGCCGGGTACTCGTGTTCGTATTCCCCGGCAACCCTGTCTCGTACGTACTGGGCGCTACTCGGCGAGCATGTGGCCCCGAACATCATTGATGTCAACTGGTATGTGTCAGGTTCGCGACATGTTGGTGACTTCCACAGGTACAGTTGTGACTGCAGATCATCCCTCCTTATCTTGATGCGCAGAAACATCTCCTGAATATCGGCTGCTATGGCAATAGTCCCTTCTCTAAAGCGAAGGATGTTCCCAAGAAGAGAAGACAGCAGGTCAGGACCGGTGAGCAGCTGGTCATTTAGTGAAGTCCCTCGGCATCGACTGGCAGCATCAAAGACTATTCTAATCTTTCCGGGTTTGTTTGGATTGAGCACCGCAAAATGTGGGAGATACCACTTCCGAGGGGCAGGTGTTGATATCTCGCGATCAGACAGTTTCCTGGCGTAACCTTTAGCTACCAGCTGACCCATTTTGTCAGTATAGGCCGCTGCTAGGCTTGCATCTGCTGCCAGCTTTCTCTCGAGGGACTGTAAACGTTTCAGGGCACAGTGGTAATTGTCGGGCAACGTGACTTCCGGGTTTCGCCATAATAGCCCGGTTTCCCACCTGCCGTTTGGTAGAGGACGGGTGGTCTTTTCCATCAGGGCTGTGGCTTTGAGTTCACTCGCATTGACTCTGGCCGCAGATGTTACGCCGAGAGAGTCGACGGCAAAGTTGGATTTCACCAACTCTCTCAGGCGGATGTCTGCGGCTGTCTCCATCTGCAGGGCCAGGGTGGTAGCTGGGCCGTCGCTGCCAGGATCGGTACCACCGTGGGCAATCCACCCTAGTGCGGTCCGCGACACTATTCGCGTGGTGCCGAAATCTTCCCGCACGTCTCTTGATACTATCAAATGAGCATTGTCTTGCCCGATCAGTATCCGAGGGGTGACGCGTCTTCCTGGGACACGCTGCTCCGGTAGACTGAGGTCAGTCACTGTGTGAGCCGTAATATGATACTCATCACTGCTACCTGCACCTCTTATGGTTATTTTCACCCGGCGGGAGTGCAAGTCAGATGTGCACATTCCCTTTGCTCCATGAATTTTTAGCCCCTGGACTGGGCCGCTCGCGCCAATTTGTGCCGCAGTGTCAGCATCAATGAGGGTTACCGTGGAGCCTTCGTCAAGAAGCGCGAACACTGAAGCTTCATTTTCATACGAAGTGCTCAGTACTACTGGCACGATCTTCAGTAGTACACGGCAATCCGTACTCTGGCGTCATAGATTGACGGCACCACTCACGACGGTATTCACTGGCGCGGAAGCGGGCGCGGGGTTGTGTAGCAGCCTGTGGTGGGGGGCGCGGCAGCCTCCTACTCCACACCACACTTTAGAGGTGCACTCGCGGGTATAGTGTTTTTCTAGGCACTTGCGACACAAAGAACTCGCGCGCACTGTTTCCCAGCGGAGATCAACTGATTTCGCAAAGAATGCCGGGCACTCACGAGTTTTATGGTTCCCGCCACACTGCGCACAATTAATGTTTTCACTATTGTTTTTGTTTTTATTGTTCACTCTTGAGTTAGCGGGCACATTTGCATGAACTTGTTCGCGGCGCGGGGCACGTGCAGACCGTGCGGGGTCAACCATTCCGCTTAAGGGGATCGCGTTTGCAAAACTTTTCAAAAATGCCGCGAACTGAGTTATGGTGGCGGGAACTGTTTGTCCGCGCACTTCCGCCAACCAGGCTAGTCGCAACGTGCACGGCATTTTAGATGTGACGTCAGACAGCAAGGCAGGATTAGTGAGGTACCCGTCGGTCCGCAAGATTCGCAACGACGCCACGAGGTTCTGGATTGTTCCAGAAAAATCTGCCAGGTCTTCAAGTGATGCTTCGGCGGTGAGATGCGGCAGTTTTTTCACCTTCTCCAGCATCAAGGCAGCAATTGAACCCGAGCCGCCGTATCGCTGCTCAAGGACGGCAATTATCTCAGGGACTTGCGTTGGATCCATCAGCAGGGGGCCGACGGCCTCTCGGGCTTTGCCCTTCAGTGCACGCTGCAACCGAATGAGATTCTCGCTCGAAGTCATCTTGCAGGTGGCCGTGGATTGTGAATATTGGGCCATCCACGTTGGCCACTCGAGCGGGTCCCCCGAGAAGGAAGGTAGGTCCTTGGCGGTAGATTGCCTGGCTATTAGGGCAGCCATTCTTATGTCATCCTCTACGGAGGGACGGGGGCTATCCTCGGATCGCGAGGCGCGAATTGCATTTGTAATTGCAGAAGCAAGTTGCGCCACGGAGTCCGCGCCTTGGTGTGCCCACTCACTTGTGTGTCGAGAAGTCTCATCGGCAGTAGGTGGTGGTGGAAAGATTGGTGAGAACTCCTGGCTGGAGGAGGTTTGATGCTGGTAACCAGGATGGAGCTGCCGATTGAGGTGCACATTATACCCTGGCTGAGTAGGTATATCCGCATGGGGCAGACTGGCAGGCTGCCCATTGTGCAGGTTGACAGGCCGCGGCTCACTGTACGATGCGGCAAGGTGTGTCTGTAGATCAGGGCCCGGCGCAAATAGTGGAGGCGCATGCTGTGGGTGACCGATGTGAGATACAGGTCGTTCAACTATGGCAGGCTGCAATACCGTGTGGCCGACTTCAGGTGCCGGTTGCATGCCGTCGGTATAGCCGTAAACGGGCGTAATGATTGGGGCCGAGTTGTAGGCTGGCATTGTACCCCCGTGAGACACGGGTCGCTCGACTACGGTAGGCTTCGATACCGTGTGGCCGACACAAGCTACCGGCTGCATTCCGACGAATGCCGGGGTAGGGGCCGGGATGTTCACCGGCGTAGTTATTTCATGAGACGCCGCAGCCGGGACGATCACCGGCGTGGTTACTCCGTAGGACACCGTGGCCGGGACGATCACCGGCGCGGTGGTTGGTTGCACAGGCCTCAGGGCCGCCAGCAGGTCTGCGATCTGCTGGGCGTGCTGTTGTTGCATGGCACGCATTTCTCGACGTAACTTCTGGACGGTGTCATCGGTTGACGTAAGCCCAGGCGAAGCGACATCATCGGAGCAGATAGATGCGTGGCTCGGGGCTAGGGGGGCCGGGATAGCGGGGCCCGTGGCAAGGGGGGCCGGGACAGCGGGGCCCGTGGCAAGGAGGGCCGGGACCGCGGGCGCGGCAACATCGAGACCTCGGTTGGCGACAGCATGCTCAGAAGAGCCCGAGGTAAGTGGGCCCAAGTCTAGAGGTGGCGAAGGCCCATCTGGAGCAGCGGGGACAGCGGGGGCGGGCTGGGATGTCTCTGAGGAGCTCGAAACGCCGCGCCCGCTGCGTAGAGTAGGTGACATCCTTCAAGAAGGCGTGAAGGCGTGATGAACTGAAGGCGTGTAGGCGTGTGGACCTGATGACCTGAAGGCGTGTAGGCGTGTGGACCTGAAGGCCTGAAGGCGTGTAGGCGTGTAGGCGTGTGGACCTGATGACCTGAAGGCGTGTAGGCGGGTGGACCTGATGACCTGAAGGCGTGTAGGCGTGTGGACCTGAAGGCCTGAAGGCGTGTAGGCGTGTGGACCTGATGACCTGAAGGCGTGTAGGCGTGTGGACCTGATGACCTGAAGGCGTGTAGGCGTGTGGACCTGAAGGCCTGAAGGCGTGTAGGCGTGCAGACCTGATGACCTGAAGGCGTGTAGGCGTGTAGACGTGTGGACCTGATGACCTGAAGGCGTGTAGGCGTGTGGACCTGAAGGCCTGAAGGCGTGTAGGCGTGTGGACCTGATGACCTGAAGGCGTGTAGGCGTGTGGACCTGATGACCTGAAGGCGTGTAGGCGTGTGGACCTGAAGGCCTGAAGGCGTGTAGGCGTGTGGACCTGATGACCTGAAGGCGTGTAGGCGTGTGGACCTGAAGGCCTGAAGGCGTGTAGGCGTGCAGACCTGATGACCTGAAGGCGTGTAGGCGTGTAGACCTGATGACCTGAAGGCGTGTAGGCGTGTTGAATCCGGTTACCAGAAGGCGTGAAGTCGTGTTGAACCCGGTTACGAAGGACCAATTATGTACCCGACTAAATGTCGTGTGCATACAGACTGAAAAAATAGGGGTTAGTTACACGACTCAAACGACTTTGTAAATGCCAATCAATTGACTTTCGTCCTGAAAAGGACGTTTCTGGAATATACACGACTTTGTGCAAAATGCAAATCAATTGAACCTCGTCCTGAAAAGGACGTTTCTGGTATATAGACGACTTTGTGCAAATGCAAATAAATGAAAGATTGCCTTTAAAAAGGCAGTTAAGTATGTCAGCTTCTTAAGCCACGTGGTGCCCGCCGGAATCTTGTCGATGCAGGATTCTTCAGTTGAAGGAGAAAGGCCAATAAAATTCTCAGAACTTGGCAGAAAGGGGCAGCGGCAGGTAGCTCGTAGATGCGGAGGTCCGAGGCGAGGGTGATCCAATGGAGAAAGAGACTTTAGAATTTAAAAATGCTGCTTTTTGTCAAAGTTGCGACTCGGCAACGGCACATAAAAAAAGGTCAGCCAAGGTCCAGCGGACCGTTTATGGCTTCTCATTGGTCGGATTTCTATAGCCGTTGGAGCGTACCAGCCAGCCTTGGACCCCACACTTTCTAATTTGCTACCCGCCGGCCAATTGTTTATTGTTTATTTTTTTACAAGTTACATTTTTTACATTTCAAGGAATTTGACAATCTTAAAGCTAGGTACACAATGCAGAGTTCCGTGAATGTGGACAATTTCAAAATAGTTTATTAATGTCACATCCACGGATTAACATTATACGCAAACAATATTTATTTATTTCTTATAGTAGTAAATAGTAGCGAAAGATGTAAACAAAAACAATATAAAGTCATTCTTAAATTATAATGAACAAGCGTCCGATATAGTATGATTCAACGGGTTCTCCTCTATTGTGCCTCACCTTCCCTTCTATTTAACTTGACACTTATTGCGCGAGATATAAATCATCAAAATGTTCATTGTAAATCAAAGTAGATGTTATCCATTCGCATTACCTTTTGTAATTTGCTCCCTTCCATTCGTCCTAAGCAAAACATTGGCAATCATCATAAAAAGGCTTTAAATAAGTATGGCAGAAGGGGAGAAAGATAGAAGCGGAGATTCTGGGCTAAAATGAAATAAAGATTAACACGAGGGTAGTGGGAACAGCGGGCGTGGCAAAGGTAGGATCATTTATTTTTAAAATGGCTTCAGATAAGAGGTCTTTGGCGATATGTTAATTATCATCAGGACGCATTTTAAGGGGGGCTGTTAAAATAAGGGACCATCAAGGCATTACGGAGACCATAAAAATCCAATGAATTCCGGATTTCGACCATTAGGGTAACTTATCTTCTGTGTGTGGAATTCGGTGTACATTATTCTTTATACGTGTTTAAATTCTATATGACAGACTAATGCAAAGTTTATTTGGGAAATCCCGTGTGTATTTCCAAAAAGATTGCCGTTTTCGATTGAATACCGCACAAGAGTCCCAAATGCTCCCAACTGAGACTTCGGCATCCCCATGGGATTTATTGAGATCCTGAAGATAGCGGAGAGTTAATTAAGATAGGGATGATGGAGGTGGGGAAGTACCTGGTCACCAAACACGATTTATGCCACATCAAGCAACGTTTCAATTCTGGATGACGATCTTTCACCGGGCGATACTGAGAGTATCTTTCACTCTGGAATATGCCATACACATATTATTACGTTATGTGTATTGTGTAATTGTGTATGTATGCGGTTGTATTATTATCTAGAGTGAAAAACTTCTCGATTCTTTAGCAAGGGATCTCTGACTCAATTCCCAGGAATGCTTCATTTTCACATAGGTGAATGTACTTTTATGGGACCTCTCGAGATATTCTACGTATCACTGTTCAAATTTGGGTCTCTTCAAGACCAAAGTACACCTCATACTCCTCTTATATTACCCTCATGACATTCCTTAAGATGACTTAGGCATCCCCGTGGTCGAGGGATAAAGCTCACGGCTAACAATTCAGCGGTCATGGATTCAAATCTCAGCTTGCGGAAGTAAATCTTATAGAATTAATTTGTGTTGTTTCACATAAGTGCGGCACACTTTTGATATTCTCAGTATTGCCCGGTGAAAGACCAACATTCTGAATCGAAAAGTTGCTTAAAATGATTTTAGACGTGTTTTCTTTCCAATATCCGTCTCAACGGATGAGAGCTGTTGCGACTATTGCAAAAAAAAAAAAATAGGTCCGTCTTGTGTGGAGAAAAACAAAAAAAAAGTTTAAAGTTCACTTTCAAGTGAAATTTCTATTTCCATTTCAAGCTGTATCGATCATATTATGAAAATCTAAATTTGAACCACAGGGAGCTGTCTTCACTACTTGTATAACAGATCATGGTGTAATATTGCTGATATTTATAAGCTTTAGATTGAAGAAAATAGCCGATGATAATGAAAAAATAAACACCATCACAGATAACAATCAAAGTCAAATTAAAGGAGGAATCATGAAAGTAAGTCATTTAATCACAAAATATTAATTTAGATGATAAAATAAATTATAAAATGTTTAAAAATGATTGTGGAAAGATGTTAGTAGTAGTTAGGTGAAAATATTTTTTTTTCTCAGTCTTGTCCTTAATTAATCGTATAATATTTTAACATATTTTTATTGTACATTTAATATTTGTTCTTTAAAATTTTAGCCTAATATGTTATTTCACATGGTCACCCTACATGTTTACTACTTTATTGTAATAGGTTCCTTTAGCTTAATAGGTACCCGTTATTCATACAATAATATTGTTTTTCCAATATAAATTTTACCTTGTTTTATTCTTATTATCTTGTAAAATTAAACACAGGTTTAATTTTACAAGATAATAAAAGCGAAGTTAAATACAGAAAAAATAATATTAAACCCATTATTGAAGGCACAGAAATCTATTTAACTTGTTATTATGAAGAAACCTTTCAGATGTTCGAGTGACGCTCTTTTCAAGGAAATCAATTTACTTGATGTTCGACAGTTTGTTATAAAAAAGATAATAATGTTTCATCATAAAAATAAAAACAACATGAAAAACGTCGAATCAGACTTGAAGAAAGGGTAAAAATGACCCTTCTGTTCCAACGAGCAACACAGCGACATATAAAAAAGTATTCTCGTACCTCGGACCAAAAATGTATTTATAATAAAATACCTACACATTTGAAACTCTGAGGATTGTCATCCTTTGCTCCGAAACTATAAAAAAGTTATTAGATTTAGGCAGGATAGATTGGAAAATAAATCATCTGACGATACATTTCATTACATACATTCAACCACCACATCACGGGCATTTGCCTATCTTGGTGGTTTTAAAACACCCCCAAAATTTTTAAATAACCAAAAACAAACACTGAATAAAGAAAATAATTTAAAAAAATTAAGTGCGCCTAGTTTTAAGTTTAAATTTCATTTTTATTTTTCAAAATTTCCTTTAAATATTTTTCTTCTATACGCGTTTAGTATACTACCTATACAAGTAAATTAATTTAATATATTTGTACAATTTGATATTAAGTACCAGACAACAAAAAATAATGTTGTGATTACTTTCTTAGAACAGGCATTAAAAACTAATATTGACTAGTTGGATTAGTTAGGACGGGTTGTTTCGGAGAATTTGAACAAATCTTCAAATTTCAAAGTTAATTTTCAAGTTCTGTGAAAGATTTTTTCAAGTTCTGTTATTATTTAAGTTCTGTCAAGCAACTAGCCTAAAATGATATAATAAGAATAAGACTTTCACAGAACCCGAAAATGAACGTTGAAATTTTATGAATTGGTCAAATTCTCCGTTACAACCCGTCCTTATTAGAGTAGCTTATCCTTGACGTACATTCTACTTGTCATTTTATTACAAATCATTGTGCATATATCCAATATCCATGTATTCATTATTTATTATGTATACCCAATATGTAAAAAAAAAATCTACATCAAATATACTATAATCAAAATATGAATTATATTTTAAAGTTTAAAATATTTATAACAATTTAACTCCACATTTCAATGGGTTTCATGTTATGACGCACGGAGTTTTGTTGAAAATACAGAGTTTAGTAGAAAACGAAAAGCAGAGTGAGAGGCAGGTCTGAAATTGGCTGGAGGTAAGAGTAATTGTTGTGGAAATGATGTAATAAGAGTAATTTGTGGAAAATAAATAAAAGACGAAGAGAATACGTGGAATTATTAGTTTAATCAAAAGAACCTTGTGCTTTACACACGCAACAATATTATTTATATACACAGCCAACTTGTATAGTACGTGCACACGTACAGAGGGTTTGTGGGCTTTAAGTCCGCACGTGCGTGTTCCGTGCGCTGGTGGTATCGATCATCTCGATTAATTACGGTAGGTTGTATAATTTAAAGGCTTCAATCGATTCAATACCCGAGTGGTTCATCTGTGTCCTATTTGCTAGGTTAATCGGAACAGTCGCCTACTCATTATTTGAAAACGATTATGATCAATGGAACATTGCTCAAATAAAACACTGTTATTTTTTTAATACAGAACGAAAAAAGAAGCGCCAGGAAAATATGTCATGAGGCAAAAAATAATAGTAAATAATAGGGGAAGTCATGGCACGACACCCGAATCATAATACAAGAGTCAAATCATGCTGATAATGCATGAATGTGGATGAAGCTAGGATCGTGTGCCAAAATAGTGTTGTGTGGCGGTCAACACCCACTGCCTCTTTCGTGGAAATGGAGTAATGGTTTTTGTCTGTTTCTTCGTGCACGACTGCTTATTTAAATCAGTTTCAATAAATCTACATGGCAGTATTATAATTACACTAAATTAGCATGTATAGATGATGATGAAGACTAAGAATGGGTTGTTTCGGAGAATTCGAACAGTTCTTCAAATTTAAAAGTAAATTCTGTCAAAGTTTTTTTCAAGTTCTGTTAATATTTCAGTTCTCTCAAGTAACTAGCCTATAATGATATAATAACAGAACTTGAATAGAACTTTCACAGAACCCGAAAATGAGCGTTAAAATTTGATAAATTGTTCAAATTCTCCGAAACAACCCGCCCTAAATCTCCTAACTTTCCTGCCTTTCATTTCCGTTGTTGCTTCGTCTAGCACCAACCCCAAAGTCCTGTTAATTGCATGTATATATTGTGTTCGCAATATTGTTTACTATATATTTAACAAACGCTGAATAAACTACACGAAAGAGATCAAGCATTATTTTCAAAAATTTAAATTTACAATTCAAGTTTCAACATCACATCGAAAGAATGCCATGGCAAGCTGAAACAGATGACGAAGATTTTTCAAATACAAAAAAAGTTGAAATTTCATGACCCCAGAGCTAAAAATATTTTATATTTTTACATCAAATTTGAGATGGTCAGGTCAAACCGAAATCTATTTTCATGTTCATAAATAAAGTTACAATTTTAAAAAATGCTGCATCACAAAGCTTCAAAATGAAATAATGATTTAATTTCGTTTCTTTGGATGAGGATCTCATAAATAATGCAATTAACTTAACCCCTCGGGCTAATTTGTTCGCTTTTGTGAACAGCTCACAGTCTTGTATTAGTCGCTGTATCTCCCTTAATGTCATGGCGTGAAATATTATCTAAATGGTATTAGAAAGAGGACGGTTTATATTTAAATCGAGAAGTGAACTATAAAATAATTACAATATACACCTCAACGAAACCTAAGGTTCCAACCCCAATTGAAAAAAAATTATGAGACTCGAAATTTGAAAATTTAAAAAATTATGTGTTTGCAATAATACAATTTTAAGGCATATTTTATCACCTTTCAAAAACAGTTATTAGATTTCGGTTACGTTCAGAAATATTCCATATATTTGAATTTATTGCAAAGCGGAAATACTCTGACATTCTGACAAAATATGCCCAAGAACTGAGAGGTTAACATGTTATCGATACTGAGGAAATTCAAGAAAGTGCGATACCTTTGCTTGATGATGTCATCTCTCACTCTGCATTCTGCCTGAAGTTCGGAAAACCTCCTGGTAAGAAGAGAATAGAAGCCTCCGATTACCTCTCACTCCAGAGATTGAGATAGTTTGCCCACATGATGCATGTGGGCAAATTTTACGAAATATATCCGCGTGGGAACAAGTACAAATATTAATGGATGTACTAATTGAAAGGAGAATTATTGGTCCCTGATCAGAATCCGTTTTGAGGGAAAAATCATCACATTAAGTACAGTATGAGTACGATCAAGTTAATTAAATTTTGATAAATTCATTGATTTTTGTATAAACATAAAATTTTTGTTCATATTGTTGTTGTTTTGGGTTTTCTTGAGCAACAGACGGATGCCCAATTGACGTCATATTTCATAATTTTCCGCAGACATTAAACAAGAAAATAATTACATGAACATTGTTTACGTCAAGAAGATGCCTGTTTCTTGTTCACGCGTTGGAAATTTACATAAAATTGTTTTTATCGCAAAGTTAATTATATTTTCTGATTTTCCTCAAGTTTTAATTTAAGTGTTGGGTGTCGACATGGCAATAAAATTCTAAATAAAAACAGTTTAATAACTTAAGACAAAAATGAATTACAAAACATAACAAAATGATTGATGTTAGAACCTAACTTCGTAAAGAAACGTCTTTCAAGTATGCAAAAGTACAAGAAAGTTATCTTTGCGAATTTTTAATTAGGCTATTAAACTTTTGCGAATAAGCATAGTTTTAGATGTTTTGTATATATTTTCGTTCAAGAGTAAATCGCATTTCACTAAAACGTCCAATAATCAATATTAAGTGTAAGCTTAGGTAGTTAAAATTTTTTCAAGAAACTTTCCTTTGGAACACAAAATTTATATTTTAGCGACCAAATTGTCAAGTCCGCGGTTATCCCGCTCCGCTGCGGAAATTATGAAAACAGTCAATACTAGAATAATAACAACAAAAATCCGTTGAAATTTGAACATTTTAAGTTAGTTAAAAAGATTTCGAAGTATTACAGTAATTTATTTTTGGGGTATTATGCCGTGTTGTGCTTCCTCCTTCTTTAACCAAGTTTCAGACAGCATTAAGTGTAACATCTGCCCTGATGATAGACACTGAAACACTGTCCGAAACTTCCGTTAAAGAAGATGGAAGCACAACCCGGCATAGTACTCAAAAATAAATAACGATAAACTATGTACATAATTTAAATTCAACTTTTTATTAAGCGCAACTACATTGCTAATTCACGATCCAGAGGTTTCACACTATGGGAAATCAATACTCAGGTGATATTGATATGTTTATTTATTGGTGAATTTTGTGGATCATATTAAAAACCTATTCTAACCCTATTCGTGAACCTTTGGTTGCCTCTTTATAAATCTATCAGAACACTGTATAATTTTAAAAAATGTTTATCTTTCATGTAATTTTTATTATTTTCAATTGTCATTTTATTTTTATTTTTTCTTTCTCCAGTCATAAATTATTCATCATTTCAAAATTGTAAGGCGTCAAATTAATAACAATATAAAAAAATTATGTCTTTTTGTACGCACAAAAAACCGGTAGACTTCAAAGGTTTTATTGTAGAGAGTCCATAATACTAGTTTAGATACCTATAAGCAAAACCACAACACATCGGTATATCGATGGCTCACACAAAGCTTTCTTTTTAGCTTTATTTCAGACAAACACCGTACCACAAAGTGATTACTTTAGCTTTTTTGGATCTAAAATAACCACCAATTTTCACACATTTTAACTCTTATATAAAAATGTTCAAGTGGCAATATATTCTGGGAGAAATTTCAAGTCCCGCTTTAAAAGCAAAAGGGCGCTTTTCTCGCCAGCAGACAATAAGTTGTGTTTACCCTTTCGCCGGGATATTGTTGTGTCGTGTTGTGTTTTGCCATTGTCCTCTAAATGAATTACTCTGCCAAGCCATTTCCCCTTTGTTTACGATACATTAGGCCGCCTTGCAGCCAGCTCTCTCGGATCTCAATTGCTCCTTTATACCCGGCCTGCTAATGTGTCGCGCAGCAAGTCGGTTCACCTCACAATATGTAAGTGATGTTATGATTGTTGTCATATTAAAAAATCATAACACCAAATGCAATTAATTATTAAAGCGTAAAATGGCGGTGTTAAATATTTATAGTTTTTTTTAGATATCACAACTCGAGGGAAAATTGTAGAATCATCTCTCTCAGTCTCTTTTTACAATTAAAAAATGAAATAAATTCTACGCTGAATACGCCCTGTTATGGTTTAACCTTTGGAACGCTGAGCTTCCGTGACCGAATATTGATAGAGTTTTTTTTGTTGTTGGAGTTATTACTTGTTTTGTCAAAATGACGTTTTTGTAAACTGTACCGTCTTAAGGCGAAGCTTAATGCTAAATCATGATTTTGATTAATTTTTATAACGAATTTGTGTACATTGTGAATACCAAAAAATATGCTTTAGATAAATTGAAGGTTTTACTATTCTTTCGCTTGGGTAGAACAGAAATAAAATAATAAATTACTCAAGAAAAATATAAATTTATCAACTAAAAAAAATTTTTTTTCAATAGAAATGTACGAACGCGTAAAAGAAACAATTTTTGAAAAATACAGTTTAATACCCAAGATTTTCTGTGACAGTTTTGCTTTATTAATAAATAAAAACCAGTTTTGTGCTTGAAATCGAACGTTTCTAGACTTGTCAACCGATTTTAATGCCTATTACCTACAATATAAGGTATACCAAGAATATACACATTTTTGGCTAGTAGCTTCTTCTTAAAAGATACTTTGGAGGGGACCCCACTACTTTACCAACGGCGTTAAAAGGAAACATATGGTTTCCTTCTTTACCGCACACGTCAAGTCTATTTTTTTGTTGAACGAAGCTACATTTATTTTCAATTGCTCTAGACCCTACAAACTCCGTGCATTATTAGTGATCAGTATGCAAGTACTTACGTTAACCTAAACAAAGAAATGAAACGTTTAAACGACTTCTCATCCCTTATAAGAAACTGGAGGTTATCCACCGCTTACCCGCCCTGGTATAAGTAACAGATGGTTACTCCTTCAGGGCTCTCACAAGGACTCTAATTTTTTTTTTTTGTTTAACGACTCTACATTTATTTTAAAATGAATCTAGACCTCCAATGTCCCTGCATAGTGGTTAGGCTGCAGGATGCCTACAATATTACACAAAAACACAAATAACAATATTAAAATATGTACAGGTATAGTAAAATAAAATAGGCCTAAAAATAATACAGGACGAAATAACTGCTTAAAGCCTAGACCATCTGTAGAGAAAGAACAAAAAAGAAAGGAAACACATATACATTCATGTTTATATTGTAGGAATCTACATTTAAACATATATAAATATTACCGGAGAGTATTACACCCGTCCTCTGGCAGTCCCATCGAGAATGTGCATGGCGATCGGTCTGTCCGTACACAAAGAACGACTACCGCGCCCCTCCGCCGGATTACCTGATTATGCCCTGAAGAAAAAGTATGTGGGAAGGTTGGGGGCGTGCCCGAAGACCCTAGGGACTAAGTGAGCGTCAGGCATTCGGAGGGTGGGCGGAAGGTTGTCGAGCTTGTTCGGCCATTCCTCAAGCCCGCCATGGCGATGGGGGAGGCGCAGTCGACTATGTGTGAACACTTGTCCGGTGTGGGAGGCGTCTGATTAGGCAGGGACGAGGTCTATTTCACACCCAAAACGGGTTGAAGACGGTACAGGACGATTAAAGTTCAGTTCCGGCTTACTGCACACACTCCTAATGATATGTAAAGCAAAAGAAAGAAGAAAAAAAAATGATAAAGGACAAGTTAATTAAAAACTCAAATTAAATTAATTAAATTCATTATGACGGATTGAGCGATGATGTCATCACTACCATCGCTCAAGGGGTCAGTCTCGCATGGAATCCTGCTGAAATAAAAACAATCATAACAAAAGAAATAATTAAAATAATAGCAGATACTATGGAAAGAAGAAAAGCATTAACAGATAAAATTAAAAAGAAAACAGCAAAAACAAAAAAAAAATCAAATATATAATGCAAAGGTGATTGCAAACCTTAATATAAAATGAAAATAAAAAAGAAATATAAAACAGATATCATAACGAAGGTAATATGAGAGCAGGAAAAGAATTAACCGAGGAAACCAGAAGCAGTCACACATGGCACCTGAAACTCCGAATGATTTTTATCTAATCAGCGACTCTAAGATCAGGCCATCTCTCTACCCAAACCTTTGTAAACTTCCTCAGGCACTCAAAGTTCACCTTATTCGAAACGAGATCGGCATTCCATACCGGTCTTGTGATGACGTTCAGACCTTCCAACATTTCCTCTCTTGCATCCGTCAAAATCTCACAATGCCACAGAATATGCTCGGCAGTCTGGTCAGTATTGCCACATGCGCAGTTTGGATGGGGGGACAGGGCGAGACTGTGAAGTCTCCCCCTGAATTCCCCATGCCCGGAGAGAAGTTGGGTCACATGGTGATCCAGGTTTAAATATGCCCCTTCCATTCTGAGTTTAACAGACGGGAAGAATGAGTAAGTCCATCTTCCCGAATTTGACCTGTCCCATCGCGCTTGCCATTCACTCAGCGTTATTTCTTGCATCTCTCTAAGAAGAGCAGGGAGAGACACAGATCCGCCTGGTATTAAGTTAACACCTAGGTGAGTAGCAGGTCTTCCTCTGATAAGCTTCTTCTTTGTTAGCACCTCCCTAATTTCTAAATCAATTGGCAATATGCCGGCCAAAACTGGCAAAGCGTCCGAGGCAACTGTTCTATAGGCACCAGAGAGTGCCAACAGGGGGATTCGCTGGCCCCTCTTGAGTGCCGACTGGATCAATACATTATTCAGGCGGTGCTCCCACACAGAGGCTGCATAGGTGACTTGCGACACATACACCCTTCTGTATAGAAGGCGAACCGCTGGAGAACGCAATCCCCACTCGGCAGTTGAGATCCTTCTCAGTTTCAAGAAGAGGGCTTGGGCCCTGCTTGATACACTCTTGACATGTGCCAAGAAAGAGGACGATCGATCCAAGAGAACGCCTAAATACCTAGTGGTTTCCGCAAATTTGATGTTTGAATCTCCCATTTTGATGCAGGGATTTCTCCCTCTATTGAGGGAGCCCTTCATCAGGAGACCCATGGTCTTTTGGGGAGCGAAGGTCAAACGATTTCTCTTACCCCATTCTAAAATTGCACTTAAACCTTCTTCAGCTTTGCACTCTACTTCTTTTCTGCTGTTCCCCGAGACCAAAAACAATTTTTCATCAGCGTAATCGACCGAGATACATCCCTCAGGCAAGGGCAACCTGGAGGAGTCGTCAAACAAAATGTTCCAGTAATCTGAAGCAAGAGCCGAACCCTGGGGACAACCCATATTTACCTCCCGTTCAATAGTGACATCCCCGTACGACAGAATTATAGAACGGTTGTTGAAATAATCTGCGGTTATCTTGAATAGCCTTGGAGAACAATTACGCGATTTTAGTTTAGAGAGTATCATCGGCCACCACGCATGATCGAAAGCACCAGTGATATCTAAGAAGACCCCAATCACATACCTCTTAGGGCAAGCCTTCACCCATTCAAGCGCATACGAAATTGCGTGCTCCGTAGACATACCGGGGACGAAGCCAAATTGTCGATCGCTGGGTGGTGACAAAGTTTTCCGCAGTTGGCATCTGATCAGTTTTTCGAGTATTTTCCCAAATACAGGTAGCAAGGTGATGGGCCGGTACGCCTTGACATCTGTCCGGGGCTTATCATTCCCTTTTGGAATGACACGGAGCACGCCTTTCTTCCATACTGTGGGGAAAACTCCCCTTCTCATGCACGTGTCCAACACCTGGAAGAGCTCCTCCTTGGCGTAGATCCATACATTCTTCACTATTATGCCATTAAGTCTGTCGAAGCCTGGTGCCTTCTTTGGATCCAAACCCTTAATAATAGCGTCAACCTCAGCAACAGTTATATGTAACAAATTATCCTCCTGGGCGAGGTTCCTGGGCGGAAACCGTGACAGATTTCTAATCTGTTTGTGATGGTCGCTTTCCCCTATTACAGAGTCTAAAGGGACTAACTTGCCCAGAAGTGTCCTGAGCGTAGAAGCTACGTCTACACTCTCAACATCCCTGCCGTTAATATTGGATGTAATACTGGTTAAATACCGGTCAGAACCTTTTCCCGTTTTTTCAAGGGCGCTGTGGATATCCCACGGGCCCACTTCTTTAACCCAATTATGCCATGCCGCTCGTTTCGCCTTAAAAACGGCCGATTTAAAGGCACTACGAGCACACCTGAGACGAACCATGAGGGTGGACGTCTCCTCCGGCGTACATCCGACCCGTCTCGAGTTTCCCAGGGCCCTGTAGGCTCTTTTGTATGCACCCTTCAGCGAAGTCAGCTCACTCGACCACCACGGCGTCCTTAAAATCCTCCTCGGGTTTGATCTTCCCAAGGATGATTCTGCGGCTGATACTACGGCCGCGATAAAAAAATTCCCCAAATTATCCGGATCTCTAGACGCTACTTCGCGGAATCCCCGTAAAGTATCTCGTAGCGCCTCCCCAAAGTTATCCCAATTCGCCTGAGTGGTTTTGAAGTTCCAGGAGGATCTTGGAGCTTCGGTCTTCTTGACACCCACTTTAAAAGTAATTAGTCTATGATCAGAGGCAATTGCGCAATCGTGCACGGTCCACATTGATATCTTGTTCGCAACTGATCCAGAGCAGAGAGTTAGATCAATGTTGCTTTCACCAGAGTGGTTAGAAAAGGAAAAAAGTTTTCCTGGCTCATTAATTAAAGTTAGACCTTGCGCCGCAATAAGGTCTTCGACGGCGTCTGATCGTTCCGTCCGGTAGTCACATTTATCAAACCACAATGGCGAGCGAGCATTAAAGTCTCCTCCTATAACTATGTTACTACCTTTAAGCGCATTTAGGGCGCGCGTCAAGCACAAGATATGTGGTCCGACCGGGTTTCCGTATTTAAAGTATACCGATATCAGAATGATTTCAGTTTTACCGAAGTTAAATGAGACACAGGTTTGGAACTCGTTTGACAGCCCAACCAAAAGGAGGGGGCTGACCATCGAAGAATTAATCAGAACACCCGCCCCAGGTGAGCTGCCGATTTCGAGAACCGCACCCGGATGACTTACTGGCGTTTTACCTTGCCATGTGTACTGCTCCTGGATAAGCATTATGTCGATGTGCAGGTCAGTCATGACCCGCAGTGTCTCGATCGTGGCCACCCGGGACCTCTGCAGGTTAATTTGACCTATTATAAGGGGAGAATTACTGTCCATAATCCGTCATTCGAACTTGTGCTTCGATGGCGGCTTTGTATGCCGGGCATGCTCTGTCACCGGTCACGTGATCCGCGCGCTTATTAAACTTAGTACAGGTTGCACATACTGCAGCTTCAGCCTTTTTTGGACAGTCTTCGAAATCATGTCCGGTAACAGAACAGTGACGGCATGTGATGTGAACCTGAGTACATACTTTACTTATATGTCCATATTGATGGCACTTAAAGCACCTTGTTGCTCCTAAATAATCTCGTACTCTGCACGCGTTCCAGCCCAGGAAGCACAAGCCACCATCAATAAGGACTTTCCTAGCCTCTGGATGACATGTTATGATCATATTCATCGTGGGTGTGTCTCTTTTTCCAAAGAGTGCGACTCTGCGCATAGTGCGCAAATAGTCGTCCTTATTTAGGTTACAATTACCTGTAATATTATTAGCAAAAATTTCCTCAAATAGGGCGGCATCTCCGGAGGCATCTCCGGAGGCATCTCCCTTTGGTACATCATAAATCACTATCTTTGGTAAGCGTCCCTGGGGGCTGATGATTTTAATGCCTTGCTCAGTTAACTTTGATTCAGCTTTTTTGATATTACTTATACCTCCAGGACTGCTTGTTTGGAGAGCCACGCCACCACCCTTTATTTTCCTAGTACGAACAACCTGGAACCCATCTTTTTTGGGGTTTAGGAGCTCTGTAAGTTTCTTTTGCGTATCTTCTGAGGTCTTACCTTCAGGGATTGTTGGGTAAAATAAGAAACTGTTATAAAATTACAAACAATGTTTATATCTATCGTAGAAGTATACTATCAACCGTATGCAACTGGTGACACAATTGAATTTGGGAGCCACCTCTGGTCTGGAGCCCCGCCTCAAAATACTTGAAAAAACTATGACTACAAAAACGGGTGGTCCATTTGGTAGATTCCCCTATTTTAAGAAACGAATGTCAATATTTATAGAACATGCGTCAGATAGGAATAATATCCTTATTCTACCGGTATAACAATGAAAGTTGCTCCGAGGAACTAGCGTCATTGAACCCTTCGACACCGGTGCGCAACATTTCTACATGGTAACATTTTTCACATGAGAACGGGTCGTTTCTACAGCTCGGATGTGAAACGATTTGCCGGCCTCTACCATTCCTCCCTCCTACAACATGGGTATCTTCAACGACTTATCTTATCTCGTATCTTATCGACTTGTGTTCTCTCGTTCCTTTGCTCAAAAATAAACTCCACACAGCATCCCCAAAGATATCATGGACCCTGAGGAAATTTATTTGAAAAATACATATAAACAATTTCCCCGGAATAGCTTCTTATATTCAAAGATTGATTTGTCTCTCTCGTTTTACATTTTAAACATAACAAACTAAATGAAACATTCCCTATACGAACAAGCCTATCTTTTCTATGGTGGTACATCTTATGTTTAAAACAAGGGCAAATAATTACTATTTTATTTTATAATTTATGTAATATTATTTTTTGGAATAAACTTATTTTTAAAGTAGTAATATGACAATAATAAGACCGATGCAAGATTGATGACGCTTCCACAATGGCAGCGCACTTGTTCACAGATAATATAAATATGTAATAAGTCAAAACGACTCGATAGAATAAGAAAAAGATCATTTATTATTTCCTGACTAAGTGAATAAAATATATATGCGCACAAAGTCCCACAGCAAGAAACTTTGTTTTTACTCGCCGATATGCAAGACTGGCGTTCAACTGATAAAATTTTACATTGACGATGAGCAATTCCGGCGATCAAGTACTGAAGGTTTAATGAATCAAAAAATACTTTAAATTTTTTTTAATCATATTGCTATTAAAACTGTCTTTATTTACCTATAAAGTGCAAAATCAACATACAAGTTTTAGGTTTGGGGAAATAAAAATGGAGAGGTTGAACCTTGAAAAAGATCTCCTCATAAAACCCTCTGTTTCTCCATTTTACGGTCAAGGGTCAATGTCACCTCCTCTGCAAATAATAAAACGTCTGACCGGGTATTTGATAATCAGAGACTTAAAATTGGCGATGCATTCAGCGGGAATCACAAAATGTAAACTATCCGTTCTTTATGCAAACTTATTCATTGGAAATTTAGCATATGTTAATTTTTTTCTTAGCTTTTAATCACTTTATATCACTTTTTAAAGGTGTGTTGAATTGTCATTGCGTTGTGTTGTCGTGGATCCATTAACCAACTATTTTTTTCGTTAGAGTAAAATGATCTAACATCAGACCGTTTTCAACGAGGGTTATGTAGATTTGATGCAAATCGGCACTTGCCATCAACTTACGGTCTTACTAAAAAACGGCGTAAAAAATTTATTCAATAGATAAACCACCGTGTATGTGAAAACCTAACTAATTGAAAGGAAAATTAGAAACTGGCATAAAATAGTTCAAGGAAAGATATTCACAAGTCAAAATATTTCACCAACAAATTAAGATATAATATGTCTCGACGCCATCTACTGGGAAATTTAGCACTAACAAAACCTTTCCTACAAAAATAAAGTTATGCATTTAAATTATTGAACAACATCACTTTCATGAAAGTTTTATTAAATTCATCTGGTAAAAGACAATTAAAAATAATTAGTTGGAAATAACCTCGTTTTTCCCGTCAAGATGGAACTTATTATTCACAATATGACATTATTAATGGATTAAAACTGACACAAATAATAGTATATATATATTTATTAAATTATATTAATGTAATAGTGAATCGGTCCGTTGAATGGAAATTATTATTAAAAACATGATTTTAATCACTCATAACAAACCGACACAGTTATTCGCGGGGAAACTGATATGCATTGCGCGCATGCGCACAAAGGAGTCATTTTTATTGGTAATAATTCTAAAAATAAACTGCACTGTCTTTGTACGATGTGTAGCAAAAATACCGTTTAACAGTGATTTTTCATTAGTAAATCATCAAATTTCAAAGTTAATAACCAAGTCCTGTCAGATTTCAATTCCAGTTGTGTTATTCTTTCAGTTTGAAATTTAATGAATTGTTCAATTTCTGTGAAACAACCCTTCCTTAATGTTCAATTAATAATACAGGCATTTGCCTAGTTTGGGGTATGAATAAAAAATAAATATAAAATTTTTGTGTTTACTGGGAACATAAAAGTGTATGTCTTGATATGATTAAGTGAATTATGTTGGATCAGGTTTTATTTTTTGTAAAGTGGTTTACGTATAACATTCATACGTTGACATGTTTCTCTTCTTCGAGATAAATGATGGATTAGCTAGCAGAACACTGAACCCACCACCAGTGGGAGGTAACTCGGCGCATTTGTTCACTTAGCTGTTAACAAGGCTACTGGTTCCTGGCACAACTAACAACACTTCTTTGTCAATCTGCCATGTTAATGAAAACTTTCAGAGGATCTTAATTTAAATTGAAGCATTTTTTTAATTCGGGAGGTGGGCGGGGTAGGGTACCGCCGCCAAGGGAACCATTTATTAGATAACCAATACCACTGCCATAGGTCACCCCAAATGGTTCACCATGTTCGGTGATGTAGCAGGTTCATCGGATGAGGTGTGTTCAGGATGCGCCTGCCCACCAGCTACGTGGCATGCCAGATCGGGAGAGGCTGGTTTGGAGAGACCCTTTGACCTCTCCATCTGGCCACTTGACCCATCGCTTTGCACCTCAGAGGGAGGGATATATTCATATGTCCATCACTCCTGGACACACCGATCCATAGATTCCTAGCCAACTCTCATACATTTTACCTTCCACAAAACATTGTCTCCTTCCTTCTCTTAAAAAATACCCTCCACAGAGCATTCCCAAAAGATGACACAGGCCCAGAAGGAAATTATTTTCCTCAGGGCCTTCTGTGTGGGGTAAATGTTAAAAAAGGTAAATAAGAAAATAATTTCCTTGCGTTCTCATCAGGATATAATTGTTCATAGCATAATATTATGCATCGCCTAAAAGAAACTAGTGTAGTCATGTATTGGCGTGTTATAAAATTATTCAAACACGAATTAAAAAACTTTTCAGCCTGATCTTCAGAATCTTTATGGCAAAGGTACTACAAAAAAAAATTCCAAAAACGCACGGTACTTCGGTCTTCAAACAAAATTCTTTACACGCTTAGGACTGTCAGGGAACGAAAATATTTTAAGGACTTCTAGTAAAATAGATCTTTACGGAATTAGATAAATACAAAATTATATTTTCCGGCCTTTTAAAACGTTGAAGGAAAAAGAAATTTCGCTTAAACGTTATTTTTATTAAATGGTATATTTAAAAAAAATCTTTTTTATTATCTATAATTCAGAATTAATTAAAATGTATGATGCCAAACGTGTAGGTTGTGGGAAATAATCTCCGATCCACTTTTATTCAAACTTATTTAATATTTGAAAGCCTGATAATATTATTTTTTATGTACAAAATGTATGCTCGAAAAAATAATTGTATACGTATAATAACAAAATAATGTATATTTATAATTATACTCCCCGGTTTACACGCCGGATTCGGAAGAAGTGTTCTTTCATAAAAAAAAGGTTATGCTAACAAAAAAACGAAGAGATAAATTTTATTTGTGCGATTATTGATTGTATGTAATTATTAAGTAGCAGATACTAACAGTATCGCTTTGATAAAATACCACCATTCAGAACAAAAACGTTGCTTGAAATGAATTAGTCACGCTTAATGAACAGATCTGAACAGCCAGATGCTTCTCAACCTTCTCTCTATTCTCCTTCCCCTCCGTACTCCATTAGTGTATTAGATATCACCATGAATTATGGATGACATAGATATACATACGTATATATTTTTTATACATTAGCTCCACAAAAAATCCCTCAGGGCATATGTCATCTTGGGGATGCTATGTGGATAGTCTTTAAGGGAACAGGAAAGAGAAGAAATTCTGGGAATGGTGGGTAGGAATCTGTAATCAATGTGTCAAAGGGTGAATCAATGTGTCAAAGGGTGAATGTGTCAAAAATCCATCCTTCCCGCTGCAGTGCAAGGTGATGGCGATGGGTGGTCGAAAGGTCTCCCTTAACCTGTTTATCCCGATCCAACCTGCCACACAGTACATGAGCAAACGCATCTTAACGCACTTAGACCATCCTCACCCGATGAATCCGGGTACCTCTGTTCAGTCACCAAACGTAGTGAAACACTTGGTTTGACCTATATGCAGGAGTGATGGTTATTAAATAAATGGTTCTCTGGCGGAGGTATCTAAAACCGCCACCCAAATTGATATTTTTGGCCCGTTACTTTAATAATCTATCAACTTTCATGATCTTTTTTAAAAATTAACGCCCCATACACGAAATCCAAAGGGAAATAAATAAATAAATTCTTTCAGGGCCAAAGTCTTGGGGATGCCGTGTGGAAGGTTTTGTGAGGAAAAGAATCAGTGAACCTGAAGATGGAGATGTACATTTTTCCAAGATGAAGCCATGCTTATAAGTATTCAATTAAAATATTACAAAAACTGCCTTCGTATGTTTTGAAGCGTAATTTTAATATTTAACTATTTTTAAAATATTTTTCATTATGCTCGTGTACACAAATCCGTAGAATTCGTCGAAAATCAAAACCTCGTTTACTATTATTACTTGTTTTGTACATGTCCGAAATATTTATTTGTTCATATGAGTATAAAATGATTATTTCTGAGTAATTTTATATTAGTAACATATGGTAACCTTTAACCTGTAACCTGTAACCTTTTAAAAGTAATGCGTGGGCTATAAACAATGTTTCTTATTTATTTCATGACCAATTAAAATATACTAGCAGATAAAAACTCACTTCCGCGGTTCGATAACATCAACGGTTATTTTTTAAAACAACAGTTATCATAGTAATAATACTGTCAGATACCTACAATTAGATACCTACGGTTAAAATCATCGACTACGAATCTAGAGCTGGCAGGTTCGGAATCCTACATGTGCAATTAAATTATTATTAGTGTACTTTAAAAACCAAAAACGTAAAATCTTGTAGTGTGGTAGTTACTCTGAGTATCGTACTGTTGAAAGACCACCATTCAGAATGTAAGTGATATATGAAATGCTGTGCTTTTACCGTGTTCGGTGACCAGATCTGAATAAACAAACTCCCTTTAGCCTCACAACATACCCAAATGTAATAATATCCTAGTCCACGGGCTCCAGGTATTTGGAACTCTTGTACGGTATTGTTTTTTTATTTATTTTTGTAATAAATATTAACTGTATATTTCAACATCGTTTTGCGATGTTAGGAATCGATCGACCAACTCTTCTTAAGACGAGAAAATACCATAAAATGAAGTCGGAATTTAATGACTTGAGTGAAGATTCAACGTGAAGACAAAAAATGTGAAACGCGACCCTGGTGTATTGGACAGACCTACGTTTGAATTTGCAAAAGCAAATCTCTAAAATAAAGTAGGATTCTTAACGACATAAGTGACGTAGTCGTGTAGAAACAATATTCAGCGTGTGGCCTTGCTTAATAGACGGACCTACGGTCGAATTTGCCCTATCAGGCATATAATTTTTTTTCTGTGGGGTTTATTTCAATTTTTTCTGATGAACGTATCACTAAAATCTCAGATGTTTCTATAGGGATCCTTCTGAAGGTTATCAATTCATCGTCATCTTTGTTGTTAATGGCATCTTTGTTGTTAATGGCATCTTTGTTTTTAATGACATCTTTGTTGTTAATGGCATCTTTGTTGTTAATGGCATCTTTGTTGTTAATGGCATCTTTGTTTTTAATGACATCTTTGTTGTTAATGGCATCTTTGTTGTTAATGGCATCTTTGTTGTTAATGGCATCTTTGTTTTTAATGACATCTTTGTTGTTAATGGCATCTTTGTTGTTAATGGCATCTTTGTTGTTAATGGCATCTTTGTTATTTATATTTCTGATTAATTATTATTAATCAGAAATATAAATAACTTGCATCCGTAGGGATCGCTCTAAATATATATATCGTTACGAATTCGTCGAAATTAATTATAATGCGAGACTCGAGCAAACCTCCGTTATTAGAGTCTTATATCGCCATAAGTTAAAATATACTGTTAATTCCTAGTTTGAATACATTTTTTGGACAGTGAAATATTAAATTTCTTGCCACAAAACTATTTAATGCTCTACCAAATCGAAAAAAATATAATAATTGAAAATAAAATATTCATTAACTAGAGTAAAAACATGGCTGAAATAACAGACTGTTAATCAATTTGCAAACATCTTGAAGACAATGTAAAGATAACTAACCAGAAACAAAATAATGTTTGTAAAACTACATGCCGCCTCAGAACTGGAAACTCGAGTGAGAAATGTGAGAAATGTTACATTAATTTTATATTACGCTTTATACTTACATCGTTTACCAACTTGGCCATATAAACTAATTAAAAATTAAACTTGTGTAGTGTATCTCTATTTGCAGCCTAATTCTAATACCTCCGTGGCAGAACGTGAAGTCTCCTGGCTCTGAGCCTAGATAACGAGGGTTCAAAAGCCAACGTGGTGCAAATAAAATAAAGAGCCTTGGCTTTACTCCCAGAGATCGCTGGTCGTCTCAAAAGCCAATTTTCCTATTGTACCTTATCTTTTCTTTGAAAAATGTTATCGCAAAACGTTTGAAGTAACACGATAAATCACACAACCGAGATTTGAAATGCGCAACGTGCAGAATCATTGTTGATAATCTTGTATACCCACCGTAAATAAATAACTGTCATATTGCTTTATTAAAAACGGTCTCTAGAAGAATCACAATTATATATTTCAAATGAGAAAAGTTTCAACTGGATAAAAAACCAATTGGATGAAAAAATCAATTAGGGAACCTCAACACGATATCAAGTAAAATAATTATAATGGGAGGCCTCAATTGAAACCTTGAAGTAAAGTGGAATGTATTCAAAGAATAAGACAAAATTGATAATTTAAACAAAATATGACATAAACTAACTAACTAACCATCATGCCGTTTCTCCGCAGGGGTAGACAGAGAGAACGGACCGCCAAAAACTCTATCTTGGCGCACACTTCTTGCCTCATTTACATTCATACATACTCTTCTTTTATTCTGACTCTTGAGATAGCCCGATTTCAGTATCTGATTCCTCCTTACACCCCTTTCTTCGCTCATTCGCTCTACATGCTCAAACCATCTAAGCGTCCCTTTTTTAATCTTACTCATTACGCTTACATCAGCCTTGTACTGTTTGCGGATCTCCACATTCATCACACGATCATGCATGTACGATCATAAATATGACACAAAAAATAAAAAGGTAACGGTCTCAACTAGGATTCGAATCTACCAGCTATTTATTTATTTATTAATTTTCGGGAAATCGACAGTTAACATTTATTTCAGTTTATACATAAGTATTATATGGCCAAAAAAAAAACGAAAGAATTCTGCTTAGAGTTCGTTTTACACTGATCCACCCTGAATATGACAGAAGAGCGTGTTGAACGCGCAGGTACATTGAATTGAATCTTATTTAGCAACTCTGGGCATTGAATATTATTGTTAACTACTTTATACAGGAATAGTGCATCCTTATGATGCCTCCGTACACTCATGTCAACCGCGAAAACACTCATACAGATAGATACAATAAATTAAACTTTTTTTAATAAATGTTTATAATAAGAACAGAACCATGATGGTTATAGTGTAGACATAGGTCTTGGACCGTTACCTTTTCTATTTTGTATAATCTGTTTCATGTTTCTTTCACATTTATTAATATTGTTTTCCTTTACAATGATTAAATATTAAATTGATGTGTATAAGCTTTAAAAGTTATTCCAATAAATAATACATGCATTACATACACACGTGTATTCAGTTCCCGGAAACATATAATGAAACAAGAATTGAAAATATTTTATTTGGTATGTGTGGTATCTACTCTTCTACCCCACGGCGCATGATGCTTGTTGTTTGTCCTCGTTTTCTTTATAAATTCAGACACAATTTGTCCGGTTCAGACCCTCGCTGTACGCCTGGCATCCGTCTGATACGTTAAAGAATCATACACTTTTAAAATATGTAGGGAATTTATCTCCGGGGCAAATTCTTCGCCTGGGACCGGTCCAGACGACATTCCGACCTGAAAAAGCGCAGAAAGGGTTGCTGCTCGTTCATCAAGAACTATTTTTGCTGTCACACTTTGTTAAATACTTTGCTTTCCACATTTTTGGGGCAATTTTCAACTCTTTCTGTGAAAATAATTTTTTCGGAATATTCTGAGATATCAATACTTTTTAACCTGTTGAAGATTTCTAATGTTACAAAGCAAGCGTATCATTACCTCGATTGAAAGATCACAAGAAATTAGTGTACCTATATGTATATAATTTCGATTTCCTCCCTTTGAGAATATTATATTTTAATTTGTTGAAAGTTCTACTTTATTTCCTCTTTTCTGTTTACAATAGAAATATTCTCAATGTGTGAACGGTTAAAAAATTCACACACAAAAATTTGTAATTGTTTTAAATGTTATTATGTTCAAGGTTAAAATTAATGAGATAATAATGATACATTATTTAGCTATTACTTTGGACAGGATATATATTTGTATGCAATATATACTTTGTATGTATAGAATTCTGAATTTTAAATAATCGTTCATTTTCTGTGATATTTTTTTGGCGATGATATACCACGTACTTATTTATAATATATTATCCAACATTTGGCGGTTTTCTTGGCGTTGAGGTCTAAGACCTACGTATTTAACTTTGAAGAGAATTAACATTGTTGTATTTGTGTTCTGACTAATATGTAAAAAAAAAAAAACTGTGGAATTTCATAACATAAGAACATAAATACTATCTTATAGACAATTTTGCTGCTCAGTCACTCATTATGAGTACTTATAACTTGGTACGAGTAGGTACAGTGGAAAATCAAACATGATATTGTGCTACGCTGAGGACAGGTTGTTTCGCAGAATTTAAAATTTTCATCAAATCTCAAAGCTTAAGTCCTGTGAAGGTTTTATTCAAGTTTTGTTATTATATCATTATCGGCCCGTTATTTCGATTAACTGAAATGATGAAAGAAACTGAATAGAACCTTCACAGAACTTGAAAATCAACTCTGAAATTTGATGAATTGTTCAAATTCTGTGAAAAAATCCATCCTAAGATTATGATGTGCTTTAATAATTCTAATCAGTTCTCTAATGTACCTTATGTTTTACAAATACAACAGCTTTTTTATACAAATGAATACCGCACAATAGTCCCAACTGCCCCCCAACCGTCTGGAACCAGTGAGACTATGGCATCCTCAAATGGAGTATGTTGTGAGGCTGAAGGTTGTGGGAGTACCTGGTTATTCAGATCTGTTCAATAAACACGGCTAAAGCTATTTTCTAGATACATTTGTATCATTTACACCTTAAATGTATTATAAACCTCCCCCCAGCATGCCTTCTCGGAATTTTAAAAGTCAAGTGGATTCTTTACTCTTCTAATATTTATTTATTTATTTATTTATTTATTTATTGTTGTTATACGCCCATAGGGGCTTTTACATAGATTATAAATAAGTTTTACATAAGTTATCGAGTTTGAATTTATACTAAGAGTTATAAAAGTGAAGAATTTTTAAAAAAATATACAAGTAGTTTTTGAAGAATATGGCGTAAAGAAACATTTTAAACAACATAATATTTAACAATAACAAAGAAGAAAATATAATATAAAACATTACAATAACATATCTAATCGTTAAATCTATTACAATAATTTGTATGATTCCACAAAGTGTTGGTTTAATTTGAATTTAAGATTATAAAGGGAATCATGGAATATATCTATAATACCACCAAACTTGTTGCCCAAATCATGCATCCTATTGGTAAGTGAGTTTGACTGATAGTTGGTTTTATATGTGTCGCAAAAGAATGTTGTATTTTGTCTAGTATTTCTTGTCGGTACATAGAGTTTAATAGCAGCAACGATGGCAGGGCTGTCAATAAGGTTGTTCATGACTCTGTATAATAAAATTAGGTCTGAAATGGTTCTTCTGTCAGACAGCGTAATTAAATTAAGTTCATTCATCAAATTTACATAATTAATGTTTTCTATTGGAATTTTAAGCTTGAAATTTAAGTACCTAAGAAATTTGTGTTGAACCCGTTCTAATTTGTTAGAGTGTACTTTATAGAAAGGAGACCAAATAGGTGAATTATATTCCACTTGGCTTCTAACTAGTGAAATGTAGAGTGTTTTCATGCAATCCAAGGACTTAAAATCAGTTAGGGTTCTACAAAGGAAGCCAAGAATCTTTAAAGCCTTATTAGTTATATCATCTATATGCGCTGTGAATGTTAAGTTTGATTCGAATATAACTCCCAAGTCACGAATTTGTGATACTGGTGTTAATTTAACATTATTTAAATTATATTCATGTAAGATATGAGAATGAGTTCTGGAAAATCGTATTACTTGACATTTCTCAATGTTCAAAAATAACATATTTTGTTCGCACCATTTAAAAAATTTATCTAAATTAGCTTGTAAAATTAGGCAATCATATATATTTCGTATTCTTTTAAACAATTTTAGATCATCTGCAAAAAGTAGGACTTGTACATCTTTAAATATGTTTACAATGTCATTAATGAATATTAAGAATAATATTGGGCCAAGGTGGGACCCTTGCGGGACACCACTTGTGCCCTCGAATACATAGGATTCTATAAAATTAATCCTGACACAAAGAACTCTATTACTGAGGTAACTAATAATCCATGTCAATAAACTACCTTTGATGCCTAACAGTCGGAGTTTGGATATAAGAATATGATGTCGAACCTTATCAAATGCTTTACTGAAATCGGTGTATATAGAATCCACTTGTTGTTTCAGACTGAGCGATTCAGATATGTAATTATTGTAGATAGTTAAATTACTTAAGGTAGATCGACCTCTGATAAAGCCATGTTGGTTAGGAACAATAATATTGTTGATAGGTTTTACAATGGTATCTAATACTAATGACTCGAAAAGTTTGGGTAAAGCAGACATAATACAAATAGGTCTGTAGTTAGATATATCGCTTTTGTCGCCTTTTTTATGAATGGGCGTTAAATAACTCTTTTTCCACAGAGCCGGAAAACAGCCAGACGCTAAGGATTTGTTAAAAAGTTTATGTAAGGGATATATCAAACTATCAATGCAAGTTATTAAAAATATGGGAGGAATACCATCCGGTCCAGCAGATTTATTACTATCTAGTGCTTTTATGCTTCTTTCTATGGAATCTAATTTTATGAAACATTGACTTAGGTTTAATGACTCTTCCACTGACGTACTGGAGACTGCTTTGATGGGAATATCTTTGTCGTAGACACTTTTAAATGAGTCAGCAAAAAGATTAACTATACCCTCAATACTGTCGGCACATTTTTCTTTAAAGAACATGCTATTAGGATATCCACAGTTGTCTTTTCGTTGAGATTTAGTAAAATTCCAGAATTTTTTCACATTGTGATGATGTACCTCATTTTCAATTACGTTAACATAGTCACTATAGCACTTTATTGATAATTCTTTACATTGTTTTCGTAGTTTAGTAAATGCTATATAATCGTTAGAATTTCTGGTATGTTTATATTTTCTGTGGATACATTTTTTTTTATTAATTAAATTAGTTAGTTCCCTTGTAAACCATTTCGGATAATTAGATGATGTAAAGCTAACCTTGGGAACAAATTGTTCTATAGAGGTATTTAAAATCGAGTAAAAGTATTCTAATTGATCATTTATATTATTTTCCTCATCTAAAAAGGACCAATCTGTTTGGGCAAGGTACTCCGTAATATGATGGTATTCAGCTTTGGAAAAGTTATACGATGGGACACTTGTTTTTTTTGAAGATGTTAAAGGCCTATTTGTTATGATAATGTCCAACGGTGGGTGGTGTTGATCTAATGGTAATAATAATTCGTCGGATAGCTCAACCACTATTTTCGAATCACTTGAAAACACTAAATCCAACATTCGATTGTTAAAGTTGAAAATCTTGTTTGATTGAGTTAGTCCCAAAAATAAAGACATATCACGAATTTCACTACATTTAGCACACTGTAAATCGGCTTGGTTTGTAGCAGGTCCGTTGTCATCTTGGCTGGTCCAGTTAGGAAGGTTATAATCACCAGCAATAATGAATTTTGCTTTAGGATATTTGAATTTGAGTACTTCTATGTCCTCATTGTGATTTTTATACGTTTGCAAATCCGATGCAGGTGGGATATAGACACAGCCAATAATAATTTTTCCATTAGGTATATTGAGCAATACAAAAATTTGTTCAACACTTTTGTGTTTTACCGGTAATTTAGTAGATGATATATTCTTGGATACGCACAGCATCACACCTCCTCCGTTAGACTTTTTGCTCGTAATAGAATTTCGATCAGAACGATATGTGGTATATTGATGTAGGCCTAATTCTGACGAGCTGATATCAGCATTTAACCATGTTTCAGTTAAAAACAGAATATCGTGTGAGAAGATTGGGGAGTTAATTTTAAGTTGGTGCAATTTTGTACGCAATATTACTGGAATTGTAAAAATACATTTATTTGTCCATCCTTAGTCAATTTATCGAGCTTTGAGCAAGCCCTATCTCAAACTGTATCTCCCAACACAATATTGTTATACTACATAACAATAATCTCACTTAAATAACATTCCATTTGACTGCTTTTTTATTGTATTCTAATCTGTAACCATACCATTCAATAACACTTTTAAATTTCATCTTAGAATAAAAACGTTCGCTGTTTGTTGGTTTGAGTTCCCCCAAGAGTTTATTATTTTTCATTATTGGTAAAACTGATCGACAAATATCAAACAAGATTGTGTTCTAGATCAAAAAGAAAAGTAAGGAAAAGGATAAAATATTTACTTTATCGGGGCACGGAACTACTCCCTTGTATTTAGGGCAGACATTTATATATTTACCCACAATTTTCAAAGATTTACTTTTGGCTTGCACGTGCTCTGTGGATTTTAGATGTGTATCGAAAAATATCAGTAAAAACAGTTGATCCATTTTACATATTGTAATATTTATCTTGTATTAGTATATCTGTACATTTTTAGTAAGAATAACAAGTATAACATTACTCATTTGCTTTAGTGAAAGTTTCCACATTGCAATTATTATACTTATTTTGTTACTCCATACAAAAACCTTTCTTTCGGTACCTTTTAATGAAATGTCTAAGAAAAATATAATCTTAATGCTTTTTAGTAATGTGACCGTAATGCCAAAACAAATAACTAGATATTTTGATAAAACCGCTATTTTTCTTACCTGCTTGAATTTTTTAATATGTACGTATGTTAGCACGTCAGATGAACAGTACAGAAAAACGCCTACTTTTTGCTAAAAATATGTACAGGTTTTTTTCAAGAACCTTCCTATAAAAGATAAGAAATGAACGGTTCAGTCGGTTGGTTTTTTATATAAAATAAAATATATAAATTTGTTTTAGACCACTTTAATTTTAATTGCACTCTACCGGTTTCAGAAGCACCCTTCCTTTGTTAGGAGAATATTAAAACTAGCCTATAATACAAAATATTAACAGATATAATATACACAAAAAATATAATTTAGGTGTTTGAGTGGGAGGTTAACAAAGGGGGAGGGGTGATTGCGGGAATTCCTGCAATTACCCCTTTGTTAACATCCCACTCAAATACCTAAATGTTTTTGAAACCTTATGTTTTTTGTTTATATATCTGTCAATATTTTGTATCATAGGTTAGTTTTAATATTCTCCTGACGAATGAAGGGTGCTTCCAAAACCGGTAGAGTGCAATTAAAATTGAAATGGTCTAAAACAAATTTATATCTTTTATTGTAAATTATGACGAGCCACAAAGTAAATGCTTATTACAAATTTGTGTTTTTATATTGTTCTTTACATGCCGTTGTGTACCAGCGCAAGTCAAAACATGTCAACGAGTGGAAAACTACAGGCCAATATAGATTCTCTGGGCGATCCCTAAACTGTTGGAAAGACTTGTCTATGCTAATATATATCCCCAGCTTGCTGCCAAAATTACAGACCAACAACACGGGTTTTCAAAGGCAAATCTACCGTGAGTAATTTACTTATTTACTCTAATTTATTGTTTACTAGCATGGATCGAAGCCATCAGGTAGATGTAATTTACTGCAATTTCAAAAAAGCTTTTGACAAGGTTGATCACCTAATTCTTATTAAAAAAATTATGTATAAAGGAATTAGGGGAAACTTATTACGTTGGTTCATCTCATATTTAACAAAAAGACAGCAAGCTGTATCGTTACGAGGACATACTTCCGTATGGGAATCAGTAACTTCTGGCGTACCACAGGGATCAATCCTAGGACCGCTGTTATTTATACTTTTTATTAATACCGTTTCTGAATGTTTCATGTATTGTTTATTTCTCGTATACGCCATAAATATTTGCCATTGTTAGGAATTTAAATGATTGTCTGGTCATCCAACGAGACTTAGTAAGGTTCGAAGCGTTTTGCAATGAAAACAAAATTTACCCAAGTTACAACAAATGTAAACAAATAAGCTTCAATAAAAATCATAACGCTATTATACACAATTATTATGTTGGTAACTATTCACTAGATCGTGTATACTGTATAAGGGATCTTGGCGTACTTTTTGATTCCAAACTTCATTTTGATGCGCACATTAAAAACATTGTGAATAAAGCTTACTGCATGCTAGGCTTTGAAAGTATCCAGAAGAAATTTCTTTTTTTAGAGTTAAGTTTTAGAGTTCTAAAAGTTACCTCAACCACAGAATGAGCGCACCTCAACGGGGATATACAAATATGTTCTCGAAATATAACGTCTCCACTCTTAATAACCGGCGAACTTACCTTGACCTAATGACCTTGTTCAAAATCTGTAACAACTTTATCGACTGTCCTGGCTTACTCGATTTAATAAATTTTAAAATACCACCCAGAACGACGAGGCTTAATGACATATTCCATATTAGCCGGACGCGCACAAATGCTGGTGTCAGGGATCCAATCAGAAGAATGTGCGAATTGTATAGTAAAAACCAAAACCTGAAGGATTCCAACATATTTTTTGATGCATATAGTACTTTTGGTAGGAAATTGAAGTCTGTTTTCGTATAAAAAAAAAGAAAATGTGTTCATTCACTCTTTAAGTACTTTTTTTTGATTTATCTCTAAACTTGTATGAAAAATATTTGTACACTTTTATTTGATATTGAGCATTATCTTTATACAAAATAATTTTCTTTTATACTTTTTCCTTATTTACATGTAAAAAAATATTTAAAATTGTTATCTAAAAGTCAATCTGTGAGAAATAGTTAGGATGCAGGCGAATTCTCAAGTTATTGTTTTACAAAATTATCTTTTAATCACTGTCTGTATCTGTGTTTTCTCCTTAAATAAATAAATCAAATAAATAAATAAAATACTTATTGGAGATAACCAATATTTGGGACTTAAGCAATACGAAATAAAAATCGGATTCATTCAAATTATATAAAATTGTTTTTCTCATTATCAGTTGTTTAAGGAATCTAAAACTGGCAGAAACTAATGTGATTAGGTCATATTTGTGTATTTTGACATAAATTGTAATGAACTTGTTTTATTACTTTGAATCCAACATTAATGTTTAATTTATTGGTCAGTTATAAATGTATCAATTCATTCAATGTTATTCTAAAATTTTGATATTGTATGATGTATTTATTACAATTGTTTGAGGATGTAAAACTGACTTCATATCAATAATTAAAATCTTCTTGCATTGCTTTAAATGGCTTTGGCCGTGTGTTGTGACCAGATCTGAAAAACATCTTACTTTCCAAACTTTCTGTTCCCTGTCTCCTACCTTCTCCACTATATTCAGCCTCACAGCATACCCCGATTAGGGACAGTCTGCGGCCAGTTGGGAGCAGTAAGAACTCTCGTGCGGCATTCACAAAAAGCCACCCCTATGCTCTGAAACGTTTTCTCACAATAATAAAATAATATTTCACATTTATTTTACCAGCGCGGCATTTTTTGTACGTACCTACCACTCTAAATTCTGTGGTTTCCTTTATTTTGACGACCTTGTTTGGGCGTGAAAGTCTTGCGCAAAGCTTTGAAAAAATAATTATCCATTTCGAGTGACTAAGAGCATTTCACCTCTCGGGGGAAGATTTGGCTAAGTAAGGTAGATTGTATGGTTACAAATAAAACTGTACCCACTTTTTCTAAATTTATTTACGACGGAAATTCTCAAGTGGATTACATTATACATTAAAATAAATCTAGTATGTATTTATTATTTCTGTTCACAATACTAAATGTACAATCCCCAGGTCAAACAAATATGAAGTATAAAATGTTATAAATTTCACAAGTAGCAAACACTTTGTGGATATAGTAAATATAATTGTTACAAAAAAAATTATTTGTTTTTAATAGCACTTCATTGTATTTATAAATCTAACCGGTTCACCCTGAACCTTCATCGGGGTTATATAAAAAAAACATTTTAAATCAATTATTCATACAGTTTATTTATAGGTAAGATCAAAAAGGGAGAGAAAAAATTTTTTGGGGGGGGGAACGAAGAGAGAGGGGTAAAAGTAGGTGTGGGGTAGGGGTATATGTCCGATTGTTAATTTAGTAAATTGGTTTTTTTTTTTCCATTATTCCATTTCTATGAGTTATCTTTATCTATTAGGTGTTGCGAATTTTATATTTCATTATTATCTTTTGGAACCTTTGATTTAATAGAGGTTTACATTTGAATTATTTACTATATTTAAATATAAAGCGTGAGGTTTTCCCTTTCTAACACCGTTTAGATCTCATTTCTCACTAAGACTATCAGGAAGATAGAACGATTTTTATGAGACCATAATAATATGAGCTGTTCCCAAAAGCAAACATATTAACCTGAGGGGTTACATGTTCCCATTTTTAGTGCAATGTACTACTGTCAAATTCAATCACGGGCCGCCTCTACATATTACATATATTTGCGACATGTCCCAGGTTGCAAGATGCTCTCAGAATCGACCTTTTGAAAAACCACCATTCAGAATTGAAACCTAGCTTTAAATGGCATTAGCCGTTTTGGTGACAAAATATGGATAACCAGGTACTTTCGCACCATCCTCTTCACCATATTCTTCCCTTCTTCACTGCATTCAGCCTGGCACATTACTCCACTTGGCGCTGCCACAGTTTCTCTGGTTAAGTAAGAGTTGAGGAGGATTTCAAAATTACTTTCCAATAACATTGACATAAATCCACAGACGCGTTTTGTTAAAAATATATGGCACGTTCCAGTTTGAAGATTGAGAAGAAAAGAATAGCCACAAAGAATATTTGTGAATGAATGAAGTGGCTACAAGTAACATCATTCATAGCTAAATGGAAAGGAAAGCATTAGAAAGAGATAGTCATTCAAATAGTATGTGTATTTTGTCAAGCATGAGGTCACTTGCGAACGACGAGCATTTTCGTATGAATTTTCTCCGGATAAATCGCATGACCTCATGCCCAAAGTGCTGGCCGCGGCCATGCTCGCCCATTAGTGGGCCGATTTTTTGACGAACAAACGAGGGAACACAGTAGTAGAACGACGTACGTACTGTCACAAGGTTGTCCTTCATACGCTTTTGTGTTTTTGCATTCGCTGTCTCACTTTTTTTTATTTGACGTTTAACGTTTTTGTGTAGCAAAAAGCATTTTGAATAATTGTATTTATTAAAATAATAAGTGATTTTTGAGTACATGCGAATGGATTTAGTTTTTGTTCGATAATGATTTGTACTCATCTCAAAAGCACAGGAGAACATTTTTTTTACAAAAAGAGCCTAGAATGACGTAGTTGTGGCAGACGGTGACAGCTTGTCTGACCGACGGACTTATGTGCGATGCTAAACGCAGTAAATCATGAGTTTGTTTTCTCCGTTAATAAGTCGTGATATTCTCAATATTTTTTCGCAGAATTTGGGAACGATCAAAGGATAATTAAGCAACTCCCGTTAAAGTTTACTTATAATCCTGTGTATTTATCTTAGAGGTCATACATTTCCCATCCGCTCAGAGCTGGATTCGCTGACGATACCAACTTGATTATACTAGATCTGCGGAACCTACAATTATAACGGTGACCGGATAAATCATCAAAATAATAATTCATTACATCTTTAAAAAGTTATATAAAGACATGGAAAGTGAGCGATATCACTGACATTTTATTTGGACGTACATGAGGTGTATTTTTTTATTTTATTTTTTTTATTTGGTACAATGTTTTTTACATTTCAAAGTTTTTCAGTAATGTTGGCCTCACTGGGTGGCTTGCCCGTGCTGAGGCCTTCATTTTATAGAAATTAATATTCCAAAGAAGCCTTTTGTGGACGGCTTTGTTGCTTTTTACTGCGTGTCCTGCCCAGCAAATTCGCCCTAGTTTGATAAATCCTGATTTAAATATCAAATGGCTGTCATGTGCATATTTTCTGAAACAAAAACAATTTTAGGAATATTACTTATTAAAATTAAATTATTCGTGAAATCTATGCAAAATCGATAAAAAAATGTAATTGTAAAGTTTGAATCACTAAGGATCAATTACTGTAAGTCTGCTGAAATAAACTTAAACATAATTATTATGCCTCTCCCTTCATAAGTATAATGAGTTTCTTAATTATCAAAGTTGTCTTTTTATTTTGCGATCTCTTCCCAACTGTTAAGTTTTCACTTTGCATTCTAGAAGAAAACTTTTCGGGAACTAAGATGGCAACAATGATAAATAACTAGCAGTTAAAAACCCGCTCCGCGGGATATTAACAACAGTAACATTTAATAGATAGATATTAGGACATTCACAGAGAGAGGGTGAGTATATATATATTGTTAAAACACGGAACAGGAAGGAGTTAATTAATAATAACATACTAAATTTACGCATAATAAGAATGACAGTTGTTTGAATAAATGAAATTTTACGTATTTGTGATGGATTATTTCAATTTTTTTTTTTTTTTAAATTTATTAATTTTTTTTTTTTTACATTATTTTCTCTTACTTAGATCTTACAAAACTGATCAATCAGTTTAATTGTAAGAATGAAATGAAACACTATTATTGACTACATGTCTACAACTGATATTAACTGTTATCGTACCTAATATAATTAGCTCATAGGAGACTTGCAGTGCTTAAATATGTGTTACAACCGTCAATGTCTATAAGTTTAATCAATATCGTTTAGTTTGTCACAATTTAAGATAGTTATAACAAAGTTGACTTAAATAATAGATTATTACGTATTGATTAATTGTACCCGTGTTTATGAATAAAAGGAGGGTAATCATTTTCGGTAATCATTTGGTAATTCTTTACCTACAACTGTTACTGTATCTAATAAAGTTTAAAGTTAGATTATATATACACCTTCATCAGGAGAGTAAAAATCTATATATAAAGGTAGATTATTACAATATAGCGCCCCTGAGGTGATATCTCACAAAAGCGGCGCTATGCAAATTGTCCAATAAATAAATAAATATAATGTTTACATTGTATTATGTATACACCGAAGTCAAAAATTAAATATAGATTGCAATTGGGAAAGAAGAAGTAGAAGGAGGGGGGAGGGGTAAGAGTAGGCTGGGTTTATAATAATTAGGAATTACAAGATCGTTAGACGGGAAAGACCAGTTAAGTGGGAAAATATTTAAAAGAGAGTTTATAAAAAATTCTTGTTAATTATATCTGCTTTTATATTAACATGTTTCCTCATTTCTAAAATTTCAAAATTATTTATAGTGAAGTATTTTAAGACCTGAAAAAAAACAAATAGAATATAACCATAAAACAATATATTCATAAGACAAATAGCATTTGATAACGGTTATTCTAATAAATTGATAGTTGAAATACTTAATAAAAAAAATTAAACATATTCTCTTCAAACGGTCTTTCTAAAGATAGAAATAAACAATGGCGTAGAATTCTGCTTGTGGATAACGATACTTCTAAAATAATATATAAAAACAATTCTGGTACTATTCAACTGGCATTTTACACTAATAACAATGAAGAAATACATTCTTAATAATAAAGACAGCAAAATTCAAACAAAAAATCAGGAGTTTAAAAACTCAATTGGGTTGATTGTAATTTCTTTTACAAAGGTAGAACCAATAGAAACTTTGAAGTCAGAACTAAAGAATATCGCAGGGCTCTAAATGGAAATAGTGAATTTGAGTTTGCAAATCATCTTTTGAATAATGATCACACTTTCGATAAAAATTCAGGTCTTAAAATACTTCACTCAGGATATAAAGCATCGCAAATAAATAATTTTGAAATTTTACAAATTAGAAAACATGTCAATATAAAATCAGATATAATTAATAAGCAAAAAAAATATAAATAATAATGAAAAATGCCATTACAAAGTGATAAGCTTCCAGAAGAAATCTTCTTGCTGTATATTTAAATATTCGCGCCATTCATTTGGTTCGTTTTTAAACCGCCAGAGGTGCGCTCTGTCGGCCATCTATAGCCGTGCGTATCCGCCATATTGAATAAGGAACGCGTGATTTTTTATAAACGTCAAACATAATCACGTAACTGTGGATAATTTTCATTGTAATGTAATTAATCCAATGGATTATAAACTTTCTAAAACATATTTTCTTCGATATTATCCAAAAATTATATGAGCAGAAACGATGCTTTTGAAGAAATCTCGTATTATTATGAGGCGATCCTATTTTAGTATGCAATCGTGTCTTAATTTTCAAGTTAGCTGAATTTACCCGATACAGACAATTTTAATTCGACCAATCAGAGGGCCTAGATCGTCCAGACGCTGGCGTAATAATACTATCAGATTTTCACATTTTTACAAGTTGCCCAATTAATGTTGACGTGAACAACACATACTTTGATTGTGTGAATTGATTTATTTATTACTTTAAACAAAACACACACCCCTATTTTTTACATAATAGTTTTTACCTCGATAGCCTGCATTGAAGTTAACACTTTACACATTTGAGTTAATCCATATAAATTATTATCACTACAAATATAAACACAAAATATTACAAAGTGAAACGATTAAGAAAAAATATGTTACACGAGTAGCCAGTTGAGTACTTTGAGAATGCATTGTAACAATGTCAAACCATAAATAAATCACTATTCCCAAGAACTAAAAAGTACATAAGCACAAAAACAACTAGGATGACACTCTGTGTTTAGCACATGGAACTTTTTTAGGATTATGTTGAAAAAATATTGTAACAATCTTCTGTCAACACAAACACCTTAACAGTCATTTAAAATTCAACTAACGAAGTGGAAGACTTAATATAATCGGTAAGAACAATAACATAAGTTGAGCCTGATACAAATAGTTTCTTTGACCAAAAGATGTTTTAATAGGTACCGCAACAAAGCTCAATGTAGAGCCAATTCTGAAGGTATGGATTTATATTATTGTTGCAACTTCAATGGTGATAAAAAATCAATAAAATATTTTAGTAGTACACAGCTGCTTTATACACATAACGTTACATTTCTTGTGAAGTAGATTGGATGGATAACTGATTTTTTTTATAACATGGCTATAGAATCAATTTGTGGGCAGAATTTTGTGGCTCTACATTAGACTTTAGACAAGATCCCTAGCATACTCTGTTATAAGAAAGTCTAGATGGGACTAAGGAAAAATAGACCCTTTTTATTTTATGTTTTTCCAATATACATCTAAGCTTTTTAAAAATATAGAAAAACCTCCTAATTTTCTATGTTAGCTATGAATTAACATGAGCGAAATGGTTGTTCCATCGCAATTTTTTTTTATTTCTTCACTCTTAAGTGCTTCATACAGTGTAGATTTTCAAAGGGGTAGTAATTACAATTTTGCAGACAATTATGTATAATCAGGTTATGAGTGTTGGAAGGCTGACTTTTTGAAGACGTACTAAATGTAAGGTTTTTTTTTGTATTCAAAAACTAAATATATTACAACTCTGCCGTACTTTTAATCCCGAATTAAATTTGTCAGAAGCATCCCTCCCGTTTTTACCCTAAAATCTTTAAGCATTATCATCTGCAAATATAACGATTTTACCTGGAATTACACTAATAATTAATGTATATTAAAAACAATATTGTTTCAAACACACTACCTCATGGAACAATGGTACCCTAAATTTTACTTTCGCTTAAATAATTATTTATCTCTACTTGTAGTTTTCTATTACTGGGATAGAATAAAAACACATTACATACCTTTAATAGATTTCAAAACTTAGATAAAGCTTTGTTATCATGGTCCAGTGCATTAGTGACTGAACAGTACCATCAACACTGCATAACTAGTTTCTTTATTCTCTCTGAAACCGAACGGATTTATGGAGAGAATTTTTTTATTTTTTTTTTATTTGGTATATTATTTTGTTACAATTTATGTTTTCCAGTAATGTAGGCCTCACTGGGTGGCTTGCTCGTGCTGAGGCCTTCATTTTATAATATGAAAATCTAATCTACATATTACATTTAAAGAGAAGATAGTAAATTTGAAAAGAAAATAATAAATTTAAAATTAAAAATACATAATAATACATTTAAAATTAAAAAATAATACAATAAAAATAAATCTTGTGTGTTTGTGAGTGATGTGTGTTTATGTTGGTTTTGTGTGTTACGTGTAGGTTTTATTTTTTATTTTATGCTATGACATTTTGGTAATATTGTCTTTTTTATTGTTTAATCCATTTTGTAAATTTGTGTGTGAATTTATTTTTATTTTCCTCAATTTTAATTTCAATTTTTAGACTGTTGAAAGCTTTTATAGCATGGTATTGGTAGTGTCTTTGTCCAAAGGTTGAATTTACTGTTGGAGTTTTAATGTTTTCTTTGTACGCTTGTCTAACTGGTCTGTTAGTGTTATTTTGTGTATGTTGAAATTTTTTTTTTTTGTTAAAAATGTAGTTTAGTAGTGTTTTAACGTATAATTGGCGTATATCTAGTAAGTCACAGCTGTTGAATATTTGGTCAGTATCGGTCAGTCTATGTTTTTTTAGTATTACCTTTAAGATCGTTTTCTGTGCGGTTTCTATGTAATTGATAGCCGAGTTTGTTGCTCCTCCCCAAGCAATAATTCCATATTCTATTATTGATTGGCAGAGTGCAAAATATATTGTTTTCAATTGTTTTATTTTATATATGTTTCTTGTGTTAACGAAAATGTGTATTGTTTTGAGAAGTTTATTTGTGATTTGTTTGATGTGAGGTATCCATCTAAGGTTATGGTCAATTATGATTCCTAGATACTTTATTTGTTCTGGTAAGTTTTTAGATTCTCACGGCCAAAAGCATTTTTGTTGTTTGTTTTTGGGGTGTTATGCCGTGTTGCGCTAACTCCTTCTTTAGCCGACGTTTCGGACAGCGTTGCAGTGTCCATCATCAGGGCAGATCCGGTAGATCCGAAGATGTGTGAATTTTGGTTGTCGAGTTTGTGCTTATTTATTTGTGGCCTGGGCCCATCCAAGTGCGAAATGCCAACGGAAGTGGCGACATCTTGTGGCGAATTCTGAAAGCTCAGTATTTATGTTAGCCTGGGTCCCGTCCAAGTGCGAAATGCCAACGGAAGTGGCGCCATCTTGTGGCGAATTCTAGAATTAGAAAACCGATTGACAGCGATTAGAGTAGATGTACCCAGTATCAAGGTATAAATGCAATGGTTTTATATTGTGTTATTATATGGTATTGGAGTATACTTAGACATGTTATTTGCGTTTAGCTTTGGTGTAGCCGTCAATTACCGGATACCAAGAGCTGTTGAGCTTAGCTCCGTCGTCTCTATTGATATTAAATGGATTTTTGTAGATTTCAATTGCCTCCATAATCAGGCGTGATCTATTAGTTTTGGGTCTTCCCAGGACCTCGGGAGCAAATCCAAAGTAATGGCCGGTTTCAATTAAGTGTTCGGCGATTGCCGATTTATCAGGGTGGCCAAGTTTACAAGCACGAAAATGTTCTGCTATCCTTTTGGAAATCGTCCGCTCTGTCTGGCCTATATAAACCTTGTCACAACCAGAGCAGCTGAGTTTGTACACTCCATCTGCTTCCAGAGGAAACTTAGTCTTTGCAGACCTCAGTAGGTCTTGGATTTTGGTGGTGGTTCCGAAGACAGTTTTGATGTTTTCTTTTCTCAACAGCCTGGCAATTCTGTCTGTCACATTGTGAACGAAAGGCAGGAAAGCACAGCCTTTTGAGTCTTGTTCAACTCTGTCTTCGTTTGTTGTAGATTTGGCTCTTAAAATTTGCCTTGTCTGACTTGCCGGGTAACCGTTGCGCTCCAGTGCATCGGTCAGTTTTATAAATTCTGCTCCAAGTTTTGTTTCTTCACATATTCTGGTCGCTCGGGTCACCAACGTATGGATAAGTCCTCTCTTCTGCGCTGGGTGGTGATGCGAATCAGCGTGTAAGTATCGATTCGTATGAGTTGGTTTCCTATATACGGTATGTCCTAGGCTACCATCGTGTTTTCGCATCACCTCCACATCTAGAAAAGGCAGGATTTTATCTTGGTTTTCCAGCTCCACTGTGAACTTAATTTTGCTGTGGAGAGAATTAAGATGGTCCATGGAAAAAACCGAATCGTGGATTAAGGATTCAACAGATCTGATCAGTAAACTTAAGCAGGTTAAGACTGAGGAAGGAGATATTTTGGTCAGCTTTGACGTCGTGTCTCTTTTCACAAATGTGCCTCTAGAAGACTCAATGACAATGCTCAGTGAGATATATGAGGAAGACATCTGCAAACTTTTTGAACACTGCCTCAAAACGGGATACTTTGCGTTTCAGGGTGAACTTTTTGAGCAAGTGGAGGGAGTTGCAATGGGCAGTCCGTTATCGCCAGTAATAGCCAACTTCTTTATGGAGAAGTTTGAGGAAGCGGCACTTGATACAGCTTCAGCTGTCCCTAAAGTATGGTGGCGCTACGTCGATGATGTCTTCGCCATTTGGCCTCATGGAACGGAGAAACTTAACGAATTCCTGGACCATCTTAATTCTCTCCACAGCAAAATTAAGTTCACAATGGAGCTGGAAAACCAAGATAAAATCCTGCCTTTTCTAGATGTGGAGGTGATGCGAAAACACGATGGTAGCCTAGGACATACCGTATATAGGAAACCAACTCATACGAATCGATACTTACACGCTGATTCGCATCACCACCCAGCGCAGAAGAGAGGACTTATCCATACGTTGGTGACCCGAGCGACCAGAATATGTGAAGAAACAAAACTTGGAGCAGAACTTATAAAACTGACCGATGCACTGGAGCGCAACGGTTACCCGGCAAGTCAGACAAGGCAAATTTTAAGAGCCAAATCTACAACAAACGAAGACAGAGTTGAACAAGACTCAAAAGGCTGTGCTTTCCTGCCTTTCGTTCACAATGTGACAGACAGAATTGCCAGGCTGTTGAGAAAAGAAAACATCAAAACTGTCTTCGGAACCACCACCAAAATCCAAGACCTACTGAGGTCTGCAAAGACTAAGTTTCCTCTGGAAGCAGATGGAGTGTACAAACTCAGCTGCTCTGGTTGTGACAAGGTTTATATAGGCCAGACAGAGCGGACGATTTCCAAAAGGATAGCAGAACATTTTCGTGCTTGTAAACTTGGCCACCCTGATAAATCGGCAATCGCCGAACACTTAATTGAAACCGGCCATTACTTTGGATTTGCTCCCGAGGTCCTGGGAAGACCCAAAACTAATAGATCACGCCTGATTATGGAGGCAATTGAAATCTACAAAAATCCATTTAATATCAATAGAGACGACGGAGCTAAGCTCAACAGCTCTTGGTATCCGGTAATTGACGGCTACACCAAAGCTAAACGCAAATAACATGTCTAAGTATACTCCAATACCATATAATAACACAATATAAAACCATTGCATTTATACCTTGATACTGGGTACATCTACTCTAATCGCTGTCAATCGGTTTTCTAATTCTAGAATTCGCCACAAGATGGCGCCACTTCCGTTGGCATTTCGCACTTGGACGGGACCCAGGCTAACATAAATACTGAGCTTTCAGAATTCGCCACAAGATGTCGCCACTTCCGTTGGCATTTCGCACTTGGATGGGCCCAGGCCACAAATAAATAAGCACAAACTCGACAACCAAAATTCACACATCTTCGGATCTACCGGATCTGCCCTGATGATGGACACTGCAACGCTGTCCGAAACGTCGGCTAAAGAAGGAGTTAGCGCAACACGGCATAACACCCCAAAAACAAACAACAAAAAACTTTATTTGTTCTGTTTTTTCTAGAGGAGGGCAATCGCAGATGTTGGTGTTTAAAATATGTTTTGTATATGTATATATATATTATATTATATTTATATATTGTATATGTTTTGGCAAGAGTGTTGAGTAAGGATATAGGTTTGTTAATTTTGACATCTAGATGATCTCCACCTTTAAAAAGAGGAGTCACTTTAGCTTTCTTACAGTTAGAAGTGAATATCCCACTATTGAAGTTAATATTTATAATATAAGATGCTGGACCAGCTAATTTGGATACATGTAGTTTACACACCATAACTTTTATTGCATCAATACCACATGGGAAAGATATTTTTTCAATCATTTATACAATTTTTTGTCACTTCAGTTGTTAGCCAGTTGGCTTAATTTTGAAAATTGTCCCCTTTAACGTAAAGTTCAGATTTAAAATCATTCAAAAGACACATCTCACTTGTTTTATTTCCACTACAGAAATTTGCGCGCAATTTCATTGAAGGAGATATGATAGGTAATCATATTTAGATTCTTTTACATTGAAGTACTAATATTGTAAGTTTTCATTGTTTTATGGTTGTTTGTTCCTTTTGTAGGTTTAAGGCCTCGTTTATAATCTTCCATTCTTGTTTAATGTTACCATAGGGCATTAACGTCATCTTATTTTCTTGTGTAATATGCTTGTTTTGTTTTTCGTGTTATTTTTGCACACCAGCTTCGATATCCATCAGTTTTAAGTTGTAGATTTCTCTTCTATATTTATTGAGCAATTTATCAAATATTTGTGTGTCTATTTACGCTTTTGGCAGCGTCATCCTTTTGACGCGTTACTGCGAAACAGTTTTTTGTCTTGCTGAAGCATACTTATTATTATTAGCAAGAACGGGACAGCAAGTTTGTACGTTTAACGAATTGGAATGGCTGGCTAAGTTCTACATCATGACACAAGCAATATATTAATAAAATATTTAAGTTCAAAACCAATTTTAATTTTTACTTTCATTTTTCTATTCTGTACGAAGGTAACGAATTTGTTTTGCCTGATGATAGTTGCATAGAAATCATATTATTTTCGTATATTTATATAAATTGTTGCATATTAATCAAATTATTGCATATAAATAAAATTATTGCATATACATCAAATTATCGCACATAAACCAAATTATTTTAAAACACAAAATAAATAAACGTTGCTTTATATTGCGTACAACAAAATGTAACGACGATCGTTAAAATTTCATACCTTTTATTTGTTTTTCTGAATTGCACATTTCGTTCGAGTGAACAAAGTACTCCACAAAAATTGATGTAATTTAAGCCTGACCATTGCATTTTATTAGTAGCCACCAGAAACCGGAGGGATGGGTTTTATATTTTTTGAAACCTCAGGGGTACGAAACTACCTAATTTAATGTTAACGTTTAGAGAATTTCAGTTTATTAGGTAACTTATCAATCTATCTAAAAAGGTAATAAGTATTAAATGGCCGATTTCTCATTTGAATTGTTCTCTTTTATGAATAGGTATATAATTATAATGGTAAAAATAATAAATCTGGTGTTTAAATGTTTTGCGATGAAAATTTACTCTAAAATCTCTGATCTCGAAATCTTTTTTGCGTTTTTGTTAAAGTGTTTACTGTTTTTTGTAAAAATTATTAACAAATATAATAATTAAAAGGTTGTTTACCTCTGAGGCTAGAAACACCCAGATTCCATCACACATCAGGCTCCCCGTAACATGTGAATTGGGCCACTACTTTTCATGGGGTGAAAAAACACCCTTCGGAAGGGCAGCCAATGGGGCGAGCCTTGATAGCCCACGCCCTCACCCCTCCGATGTCTGGACCCTGAAGGGTCTCGTGATGTTTATCGTCGGAGGATATAAAAACTCTCTTCTGATATCTCGATGACAGGGAAATAATTCAAGGCTATGCTATTTTATTTCGAAATATTATGTACCTTATTTCCTAAAACTTACGTTAATACAGTAAAACTTTTATTCGGTCAAATTGTTATTATTGTCGAAGGTATAATGAAGGGTATCTTATTACCTAGAGAACTTTCGTAAGCTCCGAATCACCCTGTTAAAATGCAAATATCTTAATCGAAACAAATTCTAAATACGGTTTAGTTTTATTTGTTGGGTAATCTGAATTGCAAAGCATCAACCAATCAACCATCTTCTTTCATTTCCTTCAACTTCTTAATATCTCTCAAAATGTAGAGTCACATTTATACTGGCTCTAGACAGAACTTTTGCACATTACGTGTAAAAAATGGCAAAGATTATATTCGGTAACATTTACCGAATAACTTGGAAAAAAAAGTTATAATTTATGCATTGTTTTGGTTACATAAAATGTGCGTCGGATACAAAATAATAATCAAAAATTTTAAAATACTAACAAATCAAAAGAAAATGACTCACATTTTTTTATGCATAGACAAACGGAAACATAGACATAATATACGGGTTACAAATTCCCAAAATTTTCGACAAATTCTCGGATTACGAATAAACAGACAATAACCATTAAAGACAAACACAAACCTTGGATAACAGATGTCATTAAATATATGATGAAAATTCGAGATCGCGCGTATATCAGGTATTTAAAATCAAAATTAGACTCACACTACACTTACTATAAACAATTACGAAATCTAGTAACCTCTTCCATGAAAAGAGAAAAAAAAGCATTTTTTGAATATTACATCAATAATAATGTACATGACTCAAAAAAACTCTGGAAATCTTTAGAAAATTACCTTCATGTTAAAGACAAAGTCGGAGATATACCAACACATTTAAATGACCCAGAAGCCATAAATAATCATTTTATTAATCACAGTCAAAATCTAGAACATAGTCCAATTTTAGTCAACCATTATAATACACAAAATCACTCTATAGCAAAATCATTTTCACTTCAAATAGTTGATGAAACTACAATATCAAAACACATTCATAGTATCAAATCAAACGCTATCGGTTGCGATAAAATAAGTATCTCAATGATTAAACTCACACTTCCGTATGCACTCAGCACTATAACAACCACTATTAACCAATCATTACGGACAGGTATAGTTCCAGGACTGTGGAAAAATGGTTTAGTCACACTAATTCCGAAAAAAAAACCAATTTCAAGTATTAGTGATCTCAGACCGATTAGCATATTACCAGCATTATCCAAGGTACTCGAAAAAGTTGTGTTTGAGCAAACAGTAGTCTACGCTGAAACATGCGGGATTATACCTCGTCATCAATCGGGGTTTCGTAAAGGCCACAGCACTACAACAGCTCTGCAATGTATTACAGATGATATTCTTGCCTCCACTGATTCAGGCAAAGCCTCGATACTAGTTCTGCTGGACTTCTCTAAGGCATTTGACTTACTGAGCATTCCATTACTTATTGCAAAGTTGCGTTACTTTGGTTTTGACGATGAAGCAATAAAATGGTTTCAAAATTACTTCAAAGATAGAACTCAGCGCACAGTTTGCAAGGATAGTAATGGGACTCTAAAATATTCATCTGACATTGTAATAATAAGAGGGGTACCGCAGGGATCGATACTAGGGCCATTGCTTTTTGCTATATATACCGCTGACATGATGCAATCTATTGAACACTGTGGTTTGCACATGTATGCTGATGACACACAACTATATTTATCGTTTGACGTAAGTAAAACTCATGTGGCAGTGGATATGGTAAATGGTGACCTACGTAGAGTTTGCAGTTGGGCAAAGGAGCACGCGTTACTTCTCAATCCTCAAAAAACTGTTGCTTTATTAATGGGAACCAAGCAAAAAATATCATGCGTAAAAAATGGAGGACATGTTGTAAAAATACATGAAACCACCGTTCCCTTTGTTGATGCTGCGCGCAACCTTGGAATAATGGTGGACGGTAGATTGAGGTATGAGGAACATGTTAAAAACAGGTCTCAGTGGTGCTACTCGAGGCTTCGTCTATTGTACAATATAAGAGATAACATATCAGTGAAACTACGCAAGATTATTACTGATAGTCTTGTTCTCTCAATATTGGACTATGGAGACTCAGTTTAAAGTCCATCTTTATTGAAAAAAACCCAAAAACAAGTACAACGAGTCCAAAATGCATGTGTCCGATATTGCTATAATGTCCCGAAACGCGAGCATATCTCGCCTTACCTCTATCGGCATCGAATACTGAATATGTCGAACAGAAGGAAGTTACATCAAATGTGTCAACTGTTCAACTTGATGAATTCAAAGGTTCCTTCCTATCTGTTTGACAGACTGCAGTGGTCCCGTGACTCACATGCACATAGTACACGCCAAAGAGACCATTTACTTGTTCTCCCCAAACATAAAACTGCTGTTTTTGAGGGTAGTTTTAGCTACTCATCGTCAAAACTTTGGAATAAAATACCACTGCCTATTCGAACAACAACATCGTTGCAGTGCTTTAAGAAGCTCTGCAGCGAATGGTTGCTGACAGCACAGTCAACCGCACAACATCATAATTGATCGAATTTAAAATGAAAGGGACACCTACTTGTGATTATTATTATTTTTTTTTTTTATCTGTGTATTTTATGTAAATTTATTCCTGAATTTATATTTTATTTTATTTTAAAGAAATTTGTATTTATCGATTTATAACACATTATATTAAAGGCACTGCTGAAAACTAGCTTCATTCCCTGAGAAATCCGGAATGTACAGCTGAGCAGTTGCCCTTTTGGCAATATAATCATCTAAATGTATGTGTACAAACTATATGCAAACATGTAAAAAATAATTGTCAAATAAACGTTTTTATTATTATTTTTAATATTATTTGAATATCTCCTACTACCACCATAATAAAAATGTTCCTTGTGATAAAGGACTTAGTCTCGTTTAGGACTCACGACGTCAGGGACCCAAAAACGATTCCAAGTCAGTCATTGGCCGGTCAATATTATTGTATATTTTATCTGGGAATTAATCCAAATACATCAAAGTGATGTCAAAAAAGACAGAAAAGTAATATAAACACAGAACTTGTACTTCAAACGCTAATATTGGTATACCTTAAAACTTAGGCTATTAATTGAGTACTCTACAATACTCATTGTGCGCAATCATCGATTAAAGGTTGTTCAACTTCTTCCGTCTAATATTTATGGAGGTAGTTTATTTGTTATTGGCCACTTCACATGTTGTGCTCCATCATCGTTATGGCTTCCAACAAAAAGATTAGGGAGGGGAAAAAAAACAACATCATAACAACGATATTTCTTAGAAAACTAATATACTTTCCCTCACAAATAGCGGTGCGATAAAGTTGGCACGATAAAAATAGGATTTCTTTAATGGCCCCTTGTGCATCCAAACCCCATACGATACCATAAACCTCCCACATAACCATTCCTTGTACAATAATAGCAAACATTAAAAACAACACGAGATAAAGGGAGTTCGTTTCCAGTATACAAAATAAATTTATGGCATAGTAATACAATTGTAAGCGGAAAAAAGACGCAACGTAACGTGTATTAACGCTTTAAGAAGTAATTATAAACTACGGTTTTCAAATAACCTTATATATTGAAGTATGTTTTGTCGTGTTTGGTAACAACTTTCTCCTTATTCTTCTCCATTATTTTTCCCCTTCTATTTCCTTGCGTCTCAGTCTTCCAAATTTCGGTACAAACCAAATAAGTACAAAGAAACCTTAGAACGGAATACCCTAATTCTAAATTAAAGGCAATAACTTATTTGTGTTTTTTTTTTTATTTTTTATTTTTTATTTGGTAAATTATTTTGTTAAAATTTATGTTTTACAGTAATGTAGGCCTCATTGGGTGGCTTGCCCGTGCTGAGGCCTTCATTTTATAATATGAAAATCTAATCTACATATTACATTTAAAGAGAATATAGTAAATTTGAAAGAAAATAATAAATTTAAAATTAAAAATAAAAATACATAATAATACATTTAAAATTAAAAAATAATACAATAAAAATAATTGTAAATAATAATTGCATTGAAGTGGAACTAAATATATATTTATGGCGCAGACCTGTGACAAATAACGGGATATTACATATTTTAGATTTGGGAACCTGAAAGGTTTACAAAAAAAATTGCCTCAGGATCATTGCTGTCAAAACACGATCAGAAATTAATATTTCGAATGAATTTCATTAGTAAACTTGAATAATAACAACATCTACAAAAATTTAAACAAAATAATTACACATCTAAAATATTCAATTACTAATTAATAATAATGTCAACTTGAAATATCTATTTACGACCGATCAGTGGCTAAGTTTGCATCACGTCTGGGTCTGATCTAGGCGTTCTGGGTTCAATTCCTTGGCGGTATAAGTTCTCCATCACCACACAAGCTATATAATCCGTTTTCTGTGGTGGTAGAAATTTTTTGAATCATTATCGGGTTTTTCGTAACCCTGTCTTTGAAAAAGAAAATTGGACATTTTTGTACCTACTTTAACGCTGGTATGAATCGTTCAAACAATCAGTTCCGATTTTAAAAATTAAAACACATCCCGGTTCTAGACGTCATTGCATTGGAATTACAAATACGATCGATATTATTATTTCAATCATTTCATACAAAGATCGCTTGTTGGTAAATTTCCATTCCTTGAAAATTGTGATAACCTACATTCCCGATTTGTAGATATATACAGTACATACATTCAATGACCACTTTCGTAAATTGTGATAATTTACATTCCCAATTTGTAGATATATACAGTACATAATATATTTATATACATAATATGTAATATTATGTTCAATTACCCCTGGCGTAAATTTTATTAATTAATTCAATACAGAATTTATTTTGCAGATACTTTAAAAGCTACATTCAGAAACCAGATATGGATCAAGCAGATGCTTCCTAATATTCCTCTTAAACTTCCCACACATTTACAAAGAAACACTTACTTTGGGGAATTGGAGTGCGATATTATTTGTATTTGTAAATACAAATAACTTTGTGGCTCATCATGATGTACAATAAAAAAAAAAACATAAATTTGTTATTCACCACTAAAATTTTATTTACACTCCACCGGTTTCGGAAGAACGCTTACTTCATCGGGAGAATATTAAAAACTAATCTACGATACAAAATATTGACAGATTCATACAATTTTTTTTTAGATGTTTGAGGGAGAGGTGGACAAAGTATAAGAGGTAAATACGGGATTTTCAGGAAGAACATATTATTTGGTATTAACATATTTTTTTAAATTTTATTTCATTTTTTATTTTTTATTTTATATTATAGAAACTAACAGTACATGATTTACAGAGATGAAACAATATACAGGAATAAGATATTTCATGTTGGGTACCAATGATATGTTTCCTCATAATGTCTGCTAAGTGGTACGTTTATTCCTTAATTACCAGATGACGTGTGTAGTTTATAGGTGTGTGTGTGACGTGTGTAATGTATGTGTGAGTGTTTGTTTGTGTGTATCTGTATGTATGCGCACTGAATATTTTAAATTATTGACATGATGCCACGTTTGAATTTGGGCAGTGAATCCGAAAAAATGTCAAGGTTAGAGTTGAGAAAAATATTATTTAGAGTGTGAATAGCTCGGTTGATTGTCGAATTAGATGCTGCATTTGTTTTATAATTAATCGTGTGGCATAGCACTGTACGTCATGTACGTGTACATCTTAAATGTGTGTTAAAGTTAATAAGGGACAGAAGTTCAGTACAGTCAATGTTATTGTTTAAAATTCTGTGTATAAATATTGAGTCAGCTACTGCTCGTCTTCGCTGCAAAGTTTCAAATGTACACTCAAAGTTATTGTTGAATTTGTATGTAATATATTTTATAAATTTGTTTTGGATACGTTCTATACTATCTATGAAAGTTTTTATTGTGGATTCCAAATAGGCAATGCATATTCCAGTGTACTTCAGACTATTGCGAAATATAACATTACGCGAATTACTGAATATTTTACTTACACGTAGCATGAATCCAAGCATTTTATACGACCTATTAACGATTGAGTCAATGTGCTTAATAAATATAAGTTTGCTATCAAGGTAAACGCCGAGGTCTTTACATTCCGTTTTAGAGATGAAAGGTTCATTGTTGAGTGAATATGAGTACTTAATTACGTGACATTTAGAAACGTTTATATCTAGACAGTTAACTTTGCAATACTTGCAAAGCCTATCTAGGTCACTCTGTAACGCTTCGCAGTCAGAAAGAGAACGAATAATTTTGAATATTCTCGTGACATCGGCATACAGTTCATATTTGGAATTTTGAAAACATGATCCAATGTCATTTATATAAATGTTGAACATCAGCGGACCTAGGTGGGACCCTTGGGGGATACCAGATTTTACCTCAATAGATTTAAAGAAGATACCGTTGATTAAGATTACTTTATTACGGTTACTAATGTAAGATTTGATCCATCTAAACAGGTCACCGTGTATACCAAGTGGGACGAGCTTTTTCAAAAGAATTAAGTGTATTACGCGATCGAAAGCCTTAGAGAAGTCTGTATACATAGTATCAACCTGCTCTTTGTCATCCATCTTGCTATGCAAGAAGTTAATGAAAAGGGCCAGGTTGGATGTCGTAGACGGACCTCTCATGAATCCGTGCTGATTCGGTGTAATGATTGTGGAAATAGCCCAGTATAATTGATCAAAGACAATTTTTTCTAGAACTTTGGTTAAAATAGGAAGTTGGGAAATTGGACAGTAGTTTTTAACGTCATGCTTATCACCGGTTTTATAGATGGGTGTGATAATAGCTGATTTCCACTTGAGGGGAAACGTTCCTTCTGTCAGTGATTTTTTATAGATGGCGCAAACCGGAAGACATATACTCACTAGAGTTGCGTATAAAAACTCCGGGTAGCCTATCAATTCCTGGTTCTTTTTTTTAATATCTATGCTTGAAAGGTATTTCGAGGTGATTTCTTCATTTATTTTAATTGGGCATATTAATGTGTTGTTCAGAGGATTTTTTTTTATAGTGAATACCTCACAAGAGTCCCAACTGCTCCCGTCTGGAGCCAGTGAGACTATAGCATCCCCAATTGGGGGATGTTGTGAGGCTGAAGGTAAGTGGGGAAGGGAAAGAGGAAGGTGGGGAAGTACCTGGCTATTCAGATCTAGTTACTAAACACGGCTAAAGCCATTTGGAGCAACGTTTCAATTCTGAATGGTGGTCTTACACCAGGGCGATACTGGTAGTATCTTCCACTCTGGAACGTGCCGCAAATATACTATATATTATTTTAATTAAGTAATTGTGAAATAACACAAATCAATCAAATAAAATTTATTTGCGCACGCCGGGTTTGAACCCGCGACCTTCGGAATGGCAGTCCAATGCGTTACCACTGGACTATGCCGGCCGTCAAATTCTTCATTATTATTAACATTTGGTGTAGGAAATTCATTTCTAAAGACCGTTGAGAAGTAATCAGCGAACAAGTCTGTAACTTTTTTGTTGTCGTGTGCCGTTGTCGAATGATAGGTCATATGTTCTGGTATAGTGGGAGATTTACTTTGCGTCTTAACATAATTCCTTTTTTTTTAATTATTTTGTATATCTGATTCCAATCGAGCAATGTAGGCGTTATGAGTATGACTAGAAATATTCTTTTATCTTTTGCGATGTGTTGAGAAAGATTGGTAATCTAGAGAATTCTTGTACCGTTTCCAGGCACGAAAAAACTTTAATTTTTCTTTAGTTATGTTAATTAAAGCCGCTGAATACCATATTGGGAATTTAGTTGATTTGGTTACTTTCTTAGGAACCAGATCATCTATCAGTGCATCAATAATACCATAAAAATGATGTACCGCAGCATCTATATCCTGTGCATTAACGACAGAGGACCAATCACTGTTTCTGATAGCATCATTACCTACCTCGTAGTTAACTTTAATGAACATTTTTAGTATCTGGGGTTTTAGGATGGTAACAGGGAGAGGAATATTTAGTTCAACTATAATAGATTTATGATGTGCATCTTCGATTACTAGTGGCGAGTCAGCCGCGGAGACTATGACTGTAGTGTTACAAAGCACGAGATCTAAAATTCTTCCGTGAGTATTATAAATTTCGTAACTGTGTTAAATCGGAAAACGGAAGGTAGCTAAGGAGGGTAGAGGCACAGAGGTCAATACTACGTGGCTGATACGTAGAGTTCCAGCTCACATTTGGCATATTATAATCGCCTATTACTAGAAAAATGTCATTTGGAAATTCAGTAGTTAAGTCAGATATGGCAGTTGTATGACTATTGATAATAGAGAAACGCTGTGCATTAGACAACTTAGGACTAACTCCTGGTAAGTAAGAGCAACAAATATGAATATTTGAAAAGCGATATTTTAAATGTCTTAGTAATAGTGAGATCCATATATCCTCGGCTTCTGATGTCCATGACTTTTGAGATCGAACTTTAAAGTCTTTTTTTATATTTATTTCAACGCCACCCCCTTTAGTTTTACCAGTTCGATTAGTATTTCTGTCATTTCTTTATTCGTTATACCGGAAATCAAACAGCTCATCATCGAATATGCTGTCAACTAACCACGTCTCGCTAAGTAATATTATGACGAATTCGTTGTTCAGGATGTTTTGAAAGAATTTTTTCGTCTTGGATAATGGTTTTGATAAAAAAATATGATGGTGTTATGCATCATGTAAGAGAGAAACTACTATCTAATTTCGATTCCATGTAAATAGAATAATATGTAAAAAAATACATATTATTATGTTTACTCAGCAGCCAAAAGTCCAATGGGGTGAGCATGGTTTTCGATTTGCGCAGATGTGAGTGTATTATGTTGTAGTGTATTGAGTAAGTTGAGTAGTGTGTATAGAATTAGAGTTGAGTACAAAAGTGGTATAAGTTGAAAGCAAAAACTAAATAAAATCAAATTAAAATTAAGTGTAGAAGAAATCATTGAGTTAAGTTGTTCAATACGGTTTGACCAGAGACGAGGATAGCAGGAGAGGTAACAGTCTTTCTTGTATAAAATATTGAATTTCGTACCCATAAAAAATCATATTTGTTTATATTTTAAAATTCTTTAGCTGATCTTAGTATCAATTTGTTTTTTCTGGCGAAGTGATCGTTTATAAAAATTTTACCTCCTGCAACACCTACGCTCTTGCAGTCGACTCCCTTCTTATTTTTAATGGTCAAAGTTATTGTTGAATTTGTATGTAATATATTTAAAAAATTTGTTTTGGATACGTTCTATACTATCTATGAAAGTTTTTATTGTGGATTCCAAATAAGCAATGCATATTCCAGTGTACTTCAGACTAATGCGAAATATAACATTACGCGAATTACTGAATATTTTACTTACACGTAGCATGAATCCAAGCATTTTATACGACCTATTAACGATTGAGTCAATGTGCTTAATAAATATAAGTTTGCTATCAAGGTAAACGTCGAGGTCTTTACATTCCGTTTTAGAGATGAAAGGTTCATTGTTGAGTGAATATGAGTACTTAATTACGTGACATTTAGAAACGTTTATATCTAGACAGTTAACTTTGCAATACTTGCAAAGCCTATCTAGGTCACTCTGTAACGCTTCGCAGTCAGAAAGAGAACGAATAATTTTGAATATTCTCGTGACATCGGCATACAGTTCATATTTGGAATTTTGAAAACATGATCCAATGTCATTTATATAAATGTTGAACATCAGCGGACCTAGGTGGGACCCTTGGGGGATACCAGATTTTACCTCAATAGATTTAAAGAAGATACCGTTGATTAAGATTACTTTATTACGGTTACTAATGTAAGATTTGATCCATCTAAACAGGTCACCGTGTATACCAAGTGGGACGAGCTTTTTCAAAAGAATTAAGTGTATTACGCGATCGAAAGCCTTAGAGAAGTCTGTATACATAGTATCAACCTGCTCTTTGTCATCCATCTTGCTATGCAAGAAGTTAATGAAAAGGGCCAGGTTGGATGTCGTAGACGGACCTCTCATGAATCCGTGCTGATTCGGTGTAATGATTGTGGAAATAGCCCAGTATAATTGATCAAAGACAATTTTTTCTAGAACTTTGGTTAAAATAGGAAGTTGGGAAATTGGACAGTAGTTTTTAACGTCATGCTTATCACCGGTTTTATAGATGGGTGTGATAATAGCTGATTTCCACTTGAGGGGAAACGTTCCTTCTGTCAGTGATTTTTTATAGATGGCGCAAACCGGAAGACATATACTCACTAGAGTTGCGTATAAAAACTCCGGGTAGCCTATCAATTCCTGGTTCTTTTTTTTAATATCTATGCTTGAAAGGTATTTCGAGGTGATTTCTTCATTTATTTTAATTGGGCATATTAATGTGTTGTTCAGAGGATTTTTTTTTATAGTGAATACCTCACAAGAGTCCCAACTGCTCCCGTCTGGAGCCAGTGAGACTATGGCATCCCCAATTGGGGGATGTTGTGAGGCTGAAGGTAAGTGGGGAAGGGAAAGAGGAAGGTGGGGAAGTACCTGGCTATTCAGATCTAGTTACTAAACACGGCTAAAGCCATTTGGAGCAACGTTTCAATTCTGAATGGTGGTCTTACACCAGGGCGATACTGGTAGTATCTTCCACTCTGGAACGTGCCGCAAATATACTATATATTATTTTAATTAAGTAATTGTGAAATAACACAAATCAATCAAATAAAATTTATTTGCGCACGCCGGGTTTGAACCCGCGACCTTCGGAATGGCAGTCCAATGCGTTACCACTGGACTATGCCGGCCGTCAAATTCTTCATTATTATTAACATTTGGTGTAGGAAATTCATTTCTAAAGACCGTTGAGAAGTAATCAGCGAACAAGTCTGTAACTTTTTTGTTGTCGTGTGCCGTTGTCGAATGATAGGTCATATGTTCTGGTATAGTGGGAGATTTACTTTGCGTCTTAACATAATTCCTTTTTTTTTAATTATTTTGTATATCTGATTCCAATCGAGCAATGTAGGCGTTATGAGTATGACTAGAAATATTCTTTTATCTTTTGCGATGTGTTGAGAAAGATTGGTAATCTAGAGAATTCTTGTACCGTTTCCAGGCACGAAAAAACTTTAATTTTTCTTTAGTTATGTTAATTAAAGCCGCTGAATACCATATTGGGAATTTAGTTGATTTGGTTACTTTATTAGGAACCAGATCATCTATCAGTGCATCAATAATACCATAAAAATGATGTACCGCAGCATCTATATCCTGTGCATTAACGACAGAGGACCAATCACTGTTTCTGATAGCATCATTACCTACCTCGTAGTTAACTTTAATGAACATTTTTAGTATCTGGGGTTTTAGGATGGTAACAGGGAGAGGAATATTTAGTTCAACTATAATAGATTTATGATGTGCATCTTCGATTACTAGTGGCGAGTCAGCCGCGGAGACTATGACTGTAGTGTTACAAAGCACGAGATCTAAAATTCTTCCGTGAGTATTATAAATTTCGTAACTGTGTTAAATCGGAAAACGGAAGGTAGCTAAGGAGGGTAGAGGCACAGAGGTCAATACTACGTGGCTGATACGTAGAGTTCCAGCTCACATTTGGCATATTATAATCGCCTATTACTAGAAAAATGTCATTTGGAAATTCAGTAGTTAAGTCAGATATGGCAGTTGTATGACTATTGATAATAGAGAAACGCTGTGCATTAGACAACTTAGGACTAACTCCTGGTAAGTAAGAGCAACAAATATGAATATTTGAAAAGCGATATTTTAAATGTCTTAGTAATAGTGAGATCCATATATCCTCGGCTTCTGATGTCCATGACTTTTGAGATCGAACTTTAAAGTCTTTTTTTATATTTATTTCAACGCCACCCCCTTTAGTTTTACCAGTTCGATTAGTATTTCTGTCATTTCTTTATTCGTTATACCGGAAATCAAACAGCTCATCATCGAATATGCTGTCAACTAACCACGTCTCGCTAAGTAATATTATGACGAATTCGTTGTTCAGGATGTTTTGAAAGAATTTTTTCGTCTTGGATAATGGTTTTGATAAAAAAATATGATGGTGTTATGCATCATGTAAGAGAGAAACTACTATCTAATTTCGATTCCATGTAAATAGAATAATATGTAAAAAAATACATATTATTATGTTTACTCAGCAGCCAAAAGTCCAATGGGGTGAGCATGGTTTTCGATTTGCGCAGATGTGAGTGTATTATGTTGTAGTGTATTGAGTAAGTTGAGTAGTGTGTATAGAATTAGAGTTGAGTACAAAAGTGGTATAAGTTGAAAGCAAAAACTAAATAAAATCAAATTAAAATTAAGTGTAGAAGAAATCATTGAGTTAAGTTGTTCAATACGGTTTGACCAGAGACGAGGATAGCAGGAGAGGTAACAGTCTTTCTTGTATAAAATATTGAATTTCGTACCCATAAAAAATCATATTTGTTTATATTTTAAAATTCTTTAGCTGATCTTAGTATCAATTTGTTTTTTCTGGCGAAGTGATCGTTTATAAAAATTTTACCTCCTGCAACACCTACGCTCTTGCAGTCGACTCCCTTCTTCTTTTTAATGGCCGCAAGCAGTTCGTCCTTCTTCCTTTTGGAGATGAATTTAGCCACCACGTTTCGAGGGCGGGCATCACAGGGAGCTGCTGCTATTCTGTCTTGAGAATGTTGGCGAGGTTTGGCTCGACTAATAAATTCAATGTCCTCTTCTTTAATGATTTGTCCAACGTTAGATGCGATTTTTATTAGACTGTCTGCTAGGTTTTCATACTTATTTTCGGGGAGACCAAAGATTTCAATGTTATTGAGGAGCAGCTGCTGTTCTCTTTCGTTGTTTGTTTTGTCCAGATAAGTTACGATTTTTTTTAATTTGATTACTTCGGCTTCAAGCTTACCCATTTTTTTAGCTTTTCTTCTAAAACCAATATTTTGTTCGTGTAATATTCGATTGTGCTATTATTATGAACGATTGTCTGTTCAAAGGAAGCTCGTTTTGAATTCATTGAGTGCAGCATGGAGGAGAGTTTCTTGATTTCGCTAAGAAGAATTGAAGAGTCGACAGAGTTGAGATTGCTGGAGAGCGGTGATTGTCCTGTTTTGCATTTAGCGCACGTCCATGACTCCCTGTTCTCCTCCGACATCTTTTTAAAATTTACAGACGTAATTTAGGCACAGCTGAGATGCCGTTGGTTTTTACAACTTATACACCTCATACAGTCAGACGTTTGTACTGCCTTGTTACATTGGTTGCAGGTAGAAGTCATAGTAGGTAAATTGATGGCAACAATATTATCACTGTGACGACTATTTACTTCAAAATCGATATCTGCAATGTAATGTCACTAAATCCACTCAACTTAGCTACTTTTAAATTTGTTAAATTTCTTCCAAGCGAACATAAAGCGTCGTATTATTCGACATTTTTGTTTGTCATTTATATCGAGAAAGCAATATTGTTAACAGTTTAACACATTTAGTCAAATATAATAAATAGTGCAGTTTAGTGACGTAATCGTCATAGTGATGTTTTGTGTTTTTTTATTAAGGTTATAACTTTAACAATTTGTTTGTTTTTTTTTGAAGCTTTCAAACATTAAACCTATTTATATAAGGTATCTACTCCATGTTCGTTTTTCAAAATGAATCTTTTTTATGTGAATACCGCACAAAAGTCCCAACAGCACCCAACCGTCTGGAGCCAGTGAGACTATGGCATCCCCAATTGTGATATGTTGCGAACGTAGTGGGGACGGGAAATAGGTGAGAAAGTGGAAAGGGAGGAAGTTTTTAGCTATTCAGATCTGGTTACCAAACACGGCTAAAGCCATTTCAATCAACGTTTCAATATTAAATGGTTGTCTAACACCAGGGCGATACTTAAAACATCTTCCACTCTGGAACGTATGTATGTGGGATGCCTTAGCTTTGACTCCAAAGTAGTCCTAAATGGATCATTTTTGAATGTATGATAAAACGTTTTCCAGTAAAATCTAAGGCAAGAATCATTAATATCCTTTTGATAATAAACAACCTTATAATATCTTGAAGATAGCTAAGTTAGAAATTGAACGGAAGTTAGAATAGATTATGCACTGTCATTTTCCGAAAACCCCTTGCATCGCCAGAGGGTGTCTGGTTCTAATTATATCATTCAGTTTTATGAGCTTCCTTTATCGGATAAGTAGACGTAAAATTTCACTAAGAAGAGAAAGTTTTATCTGAAACTAACAACTCCTTATCGTTGGCGTAGTTGCGCTAATGAAGGACCATTACTGAGTTCAACATGCACTTGTTTGTTCCTTATGTCGGCTTCAAGAAACTTGTCAGTGCTGCTCAAGTGTTTGCAGTGATAACAAGTTATTTTGTATTATAAAATACATGTTTACTTCTTCAATATATCATACAAAATTAAGGTTGTACGGCTCTCAACCAGAGTTGCCAAGTTAGCATATTATATGCTAAATTTGGCATAATTACTCCATGTTTAGCATAACTATTATGCTTTTAGCATATAGCATATTTATTTGGCTTATTTTTACAGAAACATGAAAATAATAAAAACAATTTTTTTAACTAACAAAAATGATATTGAAAAACTAGTGTCTCAATGGAGAAACATAGTTCACATTAAATGGGAATCCTTGACTTCCACTGTAGAGTTTTGGAATGAAGTCACGCAATATAAAGATGCAGCTAATAATAACCCCTTCGGTGATTTATGTCAGTTTGCAATGTCTATTTTAACATTGCCGCATTCAAATGCGGACATTGAACGTGTATTTAGCCAAATGAGTCTGTTCAAAACAAAACTCCGAAATCGTTTGGCGGTGAGAACCCCGAATGCCATTTTGTACGTGAGATTTGGCCTAAAGAGAGCAGGAAAGTGCTGTTATTCTTACACTGTTCCTGACGCTGCATTGGGACCAAAGAAAGTTACGACCCCGTCTCTCAGCCTTCCACATCAGCTGCTGTTAATGAAGAAGAAGCAGATGAAGATATTGATATTTTATTTCACTGATTTTATTTCTAAGTTAAATTTATGTTAGCTTTTTTGGCATTTTTTAAAGTAATTTAGCATTTTTCTGGCATTTTTCCCATCACTCTATTTCTCAATAAATACTAAGTTAAATTTATGTTGGCTTTTTTTGGCATTTTTTAAAGGAATTTAGCATATTTCTGGCATATTTTTCCCATCACTCTAGCATATTTTGAATTAGTTGAGTTGGCAACACTGCTCTCAACTGGCAATCTAGATGTCGTTGATGCGAATCAAGTAAATTTTATTTGATTAGTTTGCGTTATTTCACGATTAAATCATTTAAAACAATGTAAATACAAAAGATTAAAATATCGCGATTGGGAATTCGAGTACGCGAAATTAAAAAAAAAAAACAAAAAAAAACCTTATAATAACATGCCCAGAAAAAGAAGACGCAAAAAAATTAAAAGATAAGATAAATGAAGTCGACAAAACCATAATATCGGAGGTACTTCTGAAAACGGATCCATGCGTAATATTCAAAGGTCTCGACAAAGACTATACCGAAAAAGAATTCTTAGAAGACATCATTGAACAAATCAACGACATCAAAATGATATGTGAAAAATACCAAGACAAAGAAATATTACAAGTTAAGGCCATCATTACAAACAAAAAAACTAACAGCAAAAACTTAATACTACAAACAAATCCCGAAATGAGACTACATCTTATTAATAAAAAAAAAATTCATCTAGGATTCATGAGAATCTATGTAGAAGACTGCAGTCCTCTTACCCAATGTTTCCACTGTCAAAGATTTGGACACACAGCACAAAAATGCTACAATAGAATGAATAAACCAACATGCAAGCATCTTCCCATCATCCCATCATCCCATCATCCCATCTCCGAGTGTAAATCCCTGGAACTGCCACCCAAATGCGCTAACTGCAACTCAGCTAATAGCCCAGTCAATGAAGGTTTTGTGTCGGAACTAATTCCCCGGAAGCTGAATTTTTCACAGATGTTAGAAGACCTTTAGACATGTATTTTAACAAAAGTCCCCGACTTTCCCCCTTGTGCTTCCTTCCCCACCCCCTCTTGAATATATTTTTTAAAGCCTTTCGTCATACGCTAATATCTCCTTAATGGTTTTATAAAATCAGATTATTTATTTTTTGTCTAGTTTTTAATTAGTTATTCTAAAAAATTGTATTCTTCTATTTTTGCGAGAAAAGCTATACAATCTCTACAATTTATTAGTAAAAGAAAAATATCAGTTTTTAAAATACTATTTCAGAATATATTTGCACATAACTTTTTTCTAAGCCTGTTAACGAAAAAAAATAAATCAACAAAACTTGTAGACAATATTTTTAGCTATAAAATAATGTATATAATGATGGGTTTTAATTTATAATAAGGCACGTAGGTTGTTAATAAGGAGCACGGCGCGCGGCGGCTCGAACGCACAGCGGTTCGCGGCGCAGCGAGAAATTACAAAAACCTAAGGAAAGTAATGATTAATTCATGTGTTTGCTTTTTTTTTATAACAAATTCATTTAACTTTGAAGAGTTTTATTGTTATTTACCAGTTTTAGTTCGGAGGGGAGGGGGGAATATAAATATTTTCCCCTGACCAATGAAGCGCTTTCATTATCCACCAACCGCCGTGCCCCGGTCTGGCTTAACAGTCATATTATGTTGTATGATTGTTTGTTACTTGTTATTTAAATAAAGGTATGTGGGAAATTTATGGGAATCAGTTTACGCGTCCTCAACAGTAACCCACATGTTCCATGGACATGAATATTCTCGGGCAAACAGAGCCTACAATTTAACAGCAGCGTCTCTTGTCCACATAATGAGAGAAGAATACCGAGATACTGATGGGAAATTAAGACAAATAGAAAATATGTATCAAGATTTAGTTACGTGGAAAAAAGATATGGAGGAGGTTAATAATGATGACAGTCTAAAAGAGACGATTTCATATACTGAAGCAAGTGAAGACAGGATTAAGGAATCATCGAGTAGGACTGCCGAGTTGTGGCTTTACCTTCTACATTGCATCGACCTCATGCTTAGATTTATATTTGCAGAGAAGTCCGGGAATCGGAAAATGCACCTAAATACTATTATTGATATGCTTCCATTTTTCCACCCGGCAGGACATTTACCATTCGCCAAATCAGCATATATGTACGTTCAAAGTATGTTGCAACTCGAATCAAGAATAACTAAAGAAGAATATAAACTATTCACTGAAAATGGGTACTTTACAATAAGAAGAAGCGACAGATATTGGTCCGATACGTTGACGGACATGATCATCGAGCAGTGTCTCATGCGACCAATGAAGTCAGTAGGAGGTTTGACTCTTGGGTGCGGAATCTCTGACAGCGCTTTGTTAAAGTGGAAACTTGGAACCACTTACTGCGTGAAAGTGCAAGAGAGCATTGAAGAATTCATCGGTATAGAATTTAATTTTACTGAACAGCATGTTGAGCTGCGCGAATCACGGAAGAAAAGGGATGTGCTAGATACAGGAAAATATACATCATGGCTAAGACAGCACAGCCCGTTCACCAAGCTCTCAGGGGAGCTGGTGTCTTTATCTTCAGGGTTTATTCCAGATAATAGTCTCAATTGTGATAACGCTTATCAGGTGGGCCTGGCAGCTATGCAAAAAATGAAAGGATGTAATTTTGGAGATATACGACTGAAAAGGAAAGACATGGTGACTACCCAGCAAGATTCAAATCCGCAACTGTTAGGACGAGACAAGTTGCAGTAACCCCCAGCAGCTATTTAACAGAATACTGTGCATTAGTGATAGTCCTAGCAAGCTTTAGACCTACTTAAGATATGAATTGGCTTCAAGACCCCTTCTATTTTTGATCAAGTCTCTCTTCGTAAAGGAACAAAATCATGTATGGCGAAAGTATTTAGCGAAAGTATTCATGACGAAGTTGATTTGAAAAATGCTGCAATAGTCATCGATGGGGGATACCTCCTACACTCTGTTGTTTGGAAAACTTAAACTACTTACGGAGATATCATTAAATCAAACTCAAGTTTCGTCCATACTAAATTTGGAAAACATTCTATTGTCGTTTTCGATGGATACCCTGAAGAACCAACTGTAAAATATGAAGAGCAAAGACGAAGGTCGGCTAACAACTCATCGTCCGATATTGAATTTTCACTACACGTTATTTGACTAAGAAGGAAGCTTTCTTATCTAATAAGAAAAACAACAAAATTAATGATTGAAGCACTGTGTCATGAATTTAGTGAATTTGGTTTGAAAACAGTCACGGCCGCAGGTGATGCCGATATTGACATTGTACTAACCGGCATTGAACAACTCAACATCTTCTCAAAAGTGATTGTTGTTGGCACGGATAGTGATCTTTTGGTATTACTTGTAAGTCTTGCTCCTGAAGGAAAATTTATTTTTTTCTGTAAAGATGTTGGTGGAAAGGCCCCTCCAAGAACTTTTTACATCATAGAGAAACCTATAATGTTACATAAAGATATTTGAAAACACATGCTATTTACCCATGTCATTACGGGCTGTGATACGACCCCATATTTATATGGGTTAGGAAAGATAAAAGCTGTTGACATGATGAAAAACAATCCCGAAGCAAAACGCGCAACTGAGGCATTTCTGGAAAAAGATGCAACTGAAGAGAACTTGTTGCAAAATGGAGAAAAATTCGCTCTCGCCATGTATGGTCTTGGTAGCTACTCTAATTGAAACGAAGCTCAATACTATAAGTTTAACACACTAACGACAAAATCAGCTTTTAAATCTAAATTTGACTTGGCAAAACTACCACCGACTTCAGAATCGTGTCATCAACATTTGCTGAGAGTTTATTTGCAAGTACAGTTTTGGTTAGGAAACAAACTATACCCTATAAACTGGGGATGGAGGTATGAAAATGTTAATGAAAATGGTGGAAAGAAGAAATTTTGAAACCATTTGCTCCTGATGACCTTCTTTCTCTGGTGTCCTGTTCCTGCAAGTCAGGATGTGGAAATTACTCTGGCTGCAGAAAATCTGGATTTACCTGCTCTGCCATGTGCTACAACCGTAACGGATTATCATTTCTGAACACACCCCAGTATGACGAATAAATGGAAGACTCTCTTGACTAGAAAATTATTTGAATATTTGCCTAATTTTGTCATAGATAATATTGATAAGTATATAATATAATTTACAAACCGTTTTGTCATTATAATATTTTTTGAGGTATATTTTAAGAAGCTTGTTTGAAAGTAAACTATTTTAGATCTATGCACTATTTTAAGTGATTTGTTGTTTCGGTATTTTATTGTTGATAGGTGCACATAATAAAAAAGGGAGAATTTCCACAAAAGATTTTTTAGAACTTCGCCATAACATAAGGTCTGGAATATTTTAATGTTGTGAAAGGGTAGTCCCACGCTGTTGTTTATTTCACATAACTTTATTTAAATAATAAGTAACAAACAATCATACAACATAATATGACTGTTAAGCCAGACCGGGGCACGGCGGTTGGTGGATAATGAAAGCGCTTCATTGGTCAGGGGAAAATATTTATATTCCCCCCCTCCCCTCCGAACTAAAACTGGTAAATAACAATAAAACTCTTCAAAGTTAAATGAATTTGTTATAAAAAAAAGCAAACACATGAATTAATCATTACTTTCCTTAGGTTTTTGTAATTTCTCGCTGCGCCGCGAACCGCTGTGCGTTCGAGCCGCCGCGCGCCGTGCTCCTTATTAACAACCTACGTGCCTTATTATAAATTAAAACCCATCATTATATACATTATTTTATAGCTAAAAATATTGTCTACAAGTTTTGTTGATTTATTTTTTTTCGTTAACATGCTTAGAAAAAAGTTATATGCAAATATATTCTGAAATACTATTTTAAAAACTGATATTTTTCCTTTACTAATAAATTGTAGAGATTGTATAGCTTTTCTCGCAAAAATAAAAGAATACAATTTTTTAGAATAACTAATTAAAAACTAAACGAAAAATAAATAATCTGATTTTATAAAACCATTAAGGAGATATTAGCGTATGACGAAATGCTTTGAAAAATATATTCAAGAGGGGGTGGGGAAGGAAGCACAAGGGGGAAAGTCGGGGACTTTTGTAAAAATACATATCTAAAGGTCTTCTAACATCTGTGAAAAATTCAGCTTCCGGGGAATTAGTTCCGACATTGGGTCTTTTTTTCCCTTCATTGACTGGGCTATAACAAGAAGAAAGAAATAAACTCCTTGAACAATAAAATGAATGAAATAGACCACCGAACAAACAGCGAAACATGTAAGTTCCGATCTTACATGCTTAAATTAGCCAAAGAAAGAATTAACTACGACGTTGAATAAAAATCTTATAAATAATTTTGTAAAATACACCGAAAATGCATTAAATGGATGATTTCTTAAGTAACGAATTAGAGTTAAATATAAAAATTCAAGAATATGAATGTATATGTACCGATTCGTGTAACAAAATTATTTCTAAAAACATCAATGATATAATTATTATGCACATAAACATCCGTAGCATTCAAAAAAAATTAGATGAATTAATTCTAAAAATAAATAATTTAATTAAAAAACCGGACTTTATAGTGTTATCCGAAATATTTACGAACGCTGCGTCACCGTCTTATCACTTACCTGAGTACAACTATATTTCTACCAAAGTAGACATCAATAAAAATTCGGGAATAATAATATTTGCAAGCAATAAATTTAGTATTGTTAACATAATAGAACATCCAATATACTTAGTAAACTGCATCGAAGTACATTTCAAATTCGGCAAATCAATATACCATCTAATAGCTATCTATAGAACGCATGGCTCGAGTATTATTACATTTATTAATGATCTCAAATACATATTATTAAAATTAAACTTTCCTTTGTCGTAAGAGATTTTAACGTTAATATTAATGAAAAAATAGAAAATAATAACAAAAATGAATACATCAATTGTATGACTGAACAAAATTTTATATCTTGCATAAATAAAAATACTAGGGAAATAAAAGAACATACTCCATCTTGTTTAGACCACATTTGGACAAATGTAAACATTGAAGATCTTCATAAAATAAAATCAATTGTTTGGAAAACTAACATAACTGATCATCACTCATGCTTACTTCTGTATAATAATAATATTAAACATAAAAAACATAATTTAATAACCAAAAAATCAACAATAGATATGACTATTCTCTCTGAAAAATTAAAAAAGGAGGATTGGAATAATGTTTTAAACAGTGATGATACTGAAATTTGTTCGACTAACTTCGAAAATATTATGTCACAACACATTAAAAATTCGACAACTGAGATAACAACACACATAAAATCAAAATTAAGATGTTTAAATCCTTGGATTACCAAAGGACTTATTTTATCTATCAGAAATAAAGAAAAACTTTACAAAATAACTTTAAAAAATCCCCAAGATGAAAAAGCATATATTTTCTATTAAAAATATAAAAATAAATTAACATCTTATATTAAAAAAATTAAAGAAGAGTATTTTAAAAATAAAATATTATCTTCAGAAAATAACCATAAACAAATGTGGAAAACTGTTAATTTCGCCATAGAAAATACAAAAAAAACACAAAACATTAAGTACATTGAACATGATAAAAAAATTATAGATGCCAATATACAGCCTAAACAATGTGCAAACATATTTAATTCCTTCTTTGCAAATGTTGGGAAAAATCTTGCGAAAAATATCCATAAGCCTTCAAACCAAGAAAACCATAAAAATAAAAATATACAGAAACGTAATATACTTTCAATGTTTGAAACAACAACAGAATGTGAAATCTCGAAAATAATAGAAAATATGAAAGGAGGTTCGTCTCCCGGTTTTGAATCTATTACGACACACATGTTAAAAACTATGAAACCTCACTTAATAAAACCTATCACTCATTTAATAAACTTAAGTTTAACAAATGGAATTTTTCCAATGAACTACAAAACCACAATAATCTCACCTATTTACAAATCTGGAGATCCACATCAAGCAACGAATTATCGCCCAATATGTCTAATTTCTAATATAGGAAAGATCTTTGAAAAAATAGTAAAAAAACAATTGGTAAATTTTCTAGATAATAATAAAATATTACACAAAAACCAGTTTGGCTTTATAAAATCACTAAGCACACAAGATTCTATTGCTAACGTAACTTCATACATTCACGAATCATTAGATAAAGGTAAAAAATGTGCGGGTATATTTATTGACCTTAGAAAGGCATTCGATGGCATATCCCATGAGATGCTATTAAAAAAATTGAATAATATCGGCATAAAAGGCAACGCGATTAAATGGATCGCCGACTACTTAAAAAACCGTCCTCAAGTGGTAAAAATCAATCGTGTTAATAGTGATCAAGAGATTACAAGCTTTGGAATCCCCCAAGGTACAGTGCTTGGACCAATTCTATTTACTTTATATGTAAACGATTTTTTTTTTCAACCTTTACATGGTCACATTACGTCATACGCCGATGATACAGTATTAATAATAAGTGATAAGACTTGGGAAAAAGTAGAATTAAAGGCCACAGAAGACATCAACACGTTCAAGAATTTTTTCGACACTAATTTACTGTCACTTAATAATGAAAAGACATTTGTAATTCCATTTGCAATCCATACAAATGATACTCCTAAAAATTTTAACATTGTCATACATAATAATACTAAGATTCACAGCCAAAACTATTGCAAATCAAACTGTACAGAAAAACTGTACAAACTGTACTAAAAACAACAAATAAAATTAAATATCTAGGATTAATTATTGATAAAAATCTGAAATGGAAGGAACAAATATGTCAAGTAGTAAACAAAATTAACAAATTAATATATATATTTTTAAGAATTAGAAACTTTCTGTGGATAAAAAATCTATATTTAATTTACTATGCCTTAGTTCAATCCACTTTACAATACGCTATTATTAGTTGGGGATCCGCGTATAAATGTAACCTTCTTCCAATTGAAATTATGCAAAGAACAATTATTAAAATTATATTAAAATAATCCTTTGACTACCCAACAGAACGCCTGTTTGAAGAATTTCAAGTACCTACATTTAAAGACCTATATATTAAAAACTCATTAATCCAAATTATAAAAGAAAAAGATAAATATCAATTTTTAAATGAAAACAGAACGCGACTTAGACATGTTTTTCTATGCCCAAAACTAAATACGTATTTTGCACAACATCATTATACTTACCAGGGAAGAACTTTTTTCAATCGTCTACCAGAAGAAATCAGAAGCATTAATGATAAAACCCGAATACTGCTCTCTGTCAAGAGACACTTTAAAAATATTCTGAAAATAAAACTACTGTCACTTAATTAATCTCACAAATATCCTTAGTTTTCCATAACTTCCTTTCTTTTTTAAAATTTATTATATTAATATATTATCCTTCACTACTATAAAAAAAAATACTACAGCAAACATACATTTATGTACAATGAATTATTTAATTACTAACTAACAACATTTATGTACACTCCCCTTCCATACACAAGCAAATGCTTTGAATGGAAGAGTAGTAAAAAAACCTTTTTTCATTTTATTAAAAATAAAAAATAATTACAAAAAAAAAAAAAAATGTCAGGTATATTTGCAGTATGTTCCAGAGTGGAAGATATTCTCAGTATCGCACTGGTGTAAACGACTATTTAGTATAGAAACGTTGCTTAACATGGCTTAAGCCGTGTTTGGTAACTAAATCTGAATAGTCAGGAACTTCCACACCTTCCACCTCCCCATCTCCTTCCCCTCCCTACAATACAATTTGGGATGTATAGTCTCACTAGCTCCAGATGGTTGGGAGCAGTTGGGACTTTTGTGAAAAAAAAAAAAAAAAAAACATAAATTGGAATGGCGGAATGATACTAATTATCTCTCTATCATACAGACTGTTCGTTTCAGAGAGCTATCGCGAGGTCATTACAGCACATTTTTTTTTTAAATAGTAAAATCAATTTGTAATATTAATTTTTGAAGATTAATTAGCGATTCTCACACGAAAATCTGGTAAAAATAAATAATTAATTTACATCTTTGTTATTATTTGGGGGTGGATCACCGGACAAGTGGGATATAACTCCACACACAACGTCTAGCATGTTGGGTTATTATCAGAATTCCATTGTGGACCACAAACATGGTTTCCTAAAAGATTAAGTATTTCTACTTATTCAATTCGTCGGTAAATCTTCCTTAACATTGACCTTTATTGGCAGGAGTTATACTCAAAATCTTTTTGCTGGCATGTTGCCCCTTACTCCGAGAGCACCACTCTGTCCCTCGATGTCTGCGTCATCAGTTAAAGACGTACTCAGTTGTGACACGAGTATGTATGTAATTCTATACTCTTGGCTGAGTATTCTTTCTCTGTTCAAGCCTTCTTTAACCATCTGGTTGGCACTTTATCGTGAAGAAATGTCATGATCAAAATTGTCTTCCATTTATTTTTCCGTGTTCAGAGACGCAATCCTTACAAACCTTTATCTATCTTCTCAGGTCTTTAACTGAGAGGGGCAATTACACCATTTCATTAGAATGAAAAAACACTGTTAACATAATAGAAATCTGATAGTTGACCAAGTCATCATTTTTTACCAAAATCTCTGCTTTGTATCTCATATCTTAGTTATATACCAAAATAACTTTGTACATTAAATTAATATTAATACTTTTTATAATTTAAAATTAAACAATAACTTTGTAAACATCACTTATAGGTGATGTTTACAAAGTTATTGTTTAATTTTAAATTATAATGTCACATCACAAAGTAACCGCTTCATATGAAGAAATACTTTTTATGTTCCTTAAAATAAATAAATAAATATAACAGGGCTATGAAAATGATGGTTTTTATAGTAAGGACTTATAGTTTTTCTGTATACAATTCTCGTTGAAATTGGCATTCTAGAATATACATCTAGAGTTTGGTCACCTGTCTTTAATACTTCTATTAATATCATTTAGAGAGTCCAACGTAATTTTTGAGGTGAATTAATTTAATTTTAGACTTATGATTTTTTTAGAATCAAAAGATTATTCATTTTTATTACATTCATTGTAGTTGTTGAAGTGAAGTGACAGAAGAAAATTTTGTTGATATTATATTTTTATATAAAATTGTAAATTATCAGTTGGAGCCCTGATATATTAATTTTGATTCACTTACATGTTCCTACTATTAGATCAAGGTACCCTAGTATGTATTATTGTAACAATCTTACTACGGTTTCAGGCTACAATTCTGTTATAAATCATTTGTTCTGATTACACATCACTGGTAACTCGTATACAATTTTAGGTTATATATTTTAGTACGCCTCTATCGAAATTTAAATCTGTACTGATTAAACCTGGTACCAGTGTATATATTAATGAGATCACTGCCTTCGTTTTTTTATTTTTGTTTTTGTTTCTTCTTTATTTCTTTTAATAACTTTGTACTAATGTGTATTATTTTTTTCTTGTTAACTTATATAATCTTTTCCTTTTTTTCCTATTTTACTATGACTGTCAATTACTTTCATGTAAGTAAATGGCACTTCTCTCGTAAATTCTAAATAAATGAACAAATATAATTTTCTCAATTTTCTATTATTTTTCTCTGATTTGAGTGTTATTGAAAAATGAAAAATGGTGTTATTTTTTATTATAGCTGATATTTAAATTATGAGACAAGTAAGAAAAGTTGCATTGTTAGAACGTCTAATTTAAACCATACGTACAATGTACATTAGTTGAATATATCGTGTATTCCACGGGTCATGATGTTTTTCAATTTGATATCAACGATCATTTAATATATTTTAAGACTTCTGAAGTCCACAAAATAGCACACAATAGGTGATGAACCTAAAAAGCCCTAGACAAAGCTATTCGAGAAAAATTTGAAGCCAAGTGGTTAGGGGGAAGATGTATGAAAAAAGTCTTTGTGTAATTATTTTTTTTAATGAAATCATTTCCTGTTTTATCAAATACCATAAAAAAATCATTAGCCGTTATAATTGTATTAAAAATATAAAAACAAGATTAAAATAGTTGATTTTATACCAAATCTTTTCAAAAGGTTGCTATACAAGATGGCTGCCATGCGATTTTCTCTCTCCCTAGATTTGACTTCAATGTCATTCATGTAAAATCGGACCAATGCTCTAACTGGGGTTTTTTTTAGGTTAATAATGCAGTTGGTCGAAATATTGTGGTATAATTTGACTTACTGTCGTTTAATAAGGTAAATAGGTAAAATTCTGTGTCTAAAATCCTCGCACCTTCCATATTCAATATTTTCTTAAAAGAAACACAACATACAACTCAAATCAACAGAAAATGTACATATAAATACTTTAATACGTGGCTAATGAACAAAAAAAGAAATTGCATTAACAAGTTACTTGCAAACCTTCCATGCTAATTTTTATATGATATATTAAAAAAAAAAATAAAAAAAAAACAAAAAAAATAAGAACTTTCACAACAAAAAATGTTCAATTATTTGATTATTTGATTCACACTAAAAAAAAAATTACATATGTATGTAATAATTTATATTTAGATTATTTTATCTATGTAATCTTTTATTTTTTAATTACGTTTCTTTTTCCTGTATGTTGTATTTTTTTTATGCTTCCGATTTTGTTGTCCGGGTTAAATCTTCCCCATAGGAAAAACTAAACCCTTCCACTCACTTTTCCACAAATGATCAGCTAGTCAATCAACACTATGCAAGTGCATTACATAAGTAAAATAAATACAAAACAATACAAGAACAACAACACGTCAACTCACCAGAGATCAAATGGGAAAAAAAAAATTCACCGACTCCAGATATTTTCATATCAGAGGGTTCGGCTCGGTAGAACTTCTAACAGGGCCTATAAATCCTACTGATCCCTCAACATAAATATTTAAAAAATCTTTCGTTATCCTACATGTATTCAAAATGACCGACTTTTGCATCTTTATATATAAATTTTTTGATAGATCTAATACGCCTAAATTTTTAATGAGAGAGCTAGGTATAATGCCAGTAGCCGAAATAATGAATGGTAATATTTTTATAGTCTGAGAATGCCAAATTCTTTTTATTTCGTTTCCTAAATCTGTGTATTTTCTTATTTTTTCATTAACAGATTTTTGAATGTTACAGGAATTTGGAATAGCGACATCAATGATATAAGTTATTTTTTTAATTTTGTCATGTAAAACTATATCGGGTCTATTATGACTAATCGTTCGATCTGTCAGTATAGTTTTATCATAATATATTTTATAAAATTCGTTTTCTAAAAATGAATTTGGTTCGTATTCATAATATGGTACTATATTATGGCAGTCAATCAAGTTATGTTTAATTACCAAATTTTGGTGAATTATTTTTAAAACTTGATTGTGCCTAAATGTATACTCGGACGGTGCTAATATAGAACATCCCGATATAATATGTTCTATAGTTTCCGGAAAAGCCAAACATTTTCTACACAAATCATCAATTTGATTTGTATCTTTGATTATATGCTTTCTATAATTTTTAGTATTAATGACTCTATCCTGAATGGCAAGCATAAATCCTTCTATTTCTGCGCTCAACTCTCCAATACTCAACCATTTGTTTGACGAAAATTTGTCAACATACGTTTGGTTATTATTATTTATTTACTTTGTATTTTTATTCACTTTTATTATTATTGATATATGTAATGGTAGATACTGCTACCCGGCTCAGAACAGATATTGTCTAGTGAGTCGGGTAGCGCACATAATATGTAAACAAATATTGATGTCAATAAACGCCCGGGTTACCGGCAATAAAAAAAAAAAAATGATCATAACTTGTTTCCAATTTTGGACTAGTTAGAAAGTCCGATCTAAAATAAATTAATGTAATTATGTATTGATAACGTAAGGAAAAAAAATTGTTAAATATGTTCTTCAAAAATATCTTCTTCAAAAATATCTTCATAATCAATACCTCCTCCCAGCAACAATCTCGCAAAGCGTCCATAATATATATGCTATGTTTGGTCGTGTGTATGGCGTTGTGTAAATTGTCATATAAAATATTAAATTACTATGTGTCTACGCAGACAATTTGAGAGCACCGGCCATATCCCATTCCGTTTCATATTTCCTTTGCAAGATCTGCGTCAGTTTAATGAAGTTAGTTCCCATACCCTTATATACCATATTCCACTCGGTTGGACAGTAAGTAGCTACCCAGTTAGGTAATGTTTTTTCAATGGCGTAAAACACTTACATTTCCTTGCCTATAACCACATTGGTTTATGAATATTGTAATGAAATAAGCAGTAATCTCTTCTCCGTAGCAAAAGTTTTTTCTGGGTTTATATTAGTTTACAGAATAAAATTTTCTTCCTCGGGTAGAAAGTTGATTAAATGTTTATTTATGAGTGTAAAACATTTTACTGTGGCGTAGAAAATTTTCATTACGTTTCTGATTTTCTTTTTCAGATTACTTAAATAATTGAATCGCTTTTTATAATTTAATATTTTAGTAGGTGTTTTGAATTTACAGTTGTATCTTTATATCATAAGGTTGAACATTTTAAAAGCAGCTACATTACACCATTTAATTAAAATGGATGTATCAATGTGTTTATTTCTCAAGTTCAAGTTTTTAAAAGGAATTTACATTAAATGATGTATTTTTGAAAAAAAATACTCGAAGCGTATGAATTAATTTGTTATGTACCCACAAACATCTGTTGATTCAGTGGTAGGGTTATTTTAAAATTGTATTAAATTTGAATTTACTAGAAACCTCTTTATTCTTGATTTTATGGATTTGGCTATTAATTATTTTATTTTTGCCTAAATTTAATAACTTCCATGTTCCTCAAAAGGGGATAATATCCCTAAAGCACCCCTCGTAACCTTCATTATCAACATGCAATATACCCAACGCCTTCCCAACCCCACGCCTACTTTGATCTACTACCCTTTCAGTGAATAAAACTCAAATAAAAACCATTTTTCTTTTTCCAGAAATTTGTGACAGTTGGTTATCAAATCCACCTAGTTAGAAAAATTATGGTTAGCTTATTTGTTATCTTTCTCAGAAATAACAATTTCGTGTTGACATTTCGTGGTAAATTTGATATCAAAAAGTTATCTCGAAAAGGTATTCTTTTCACTTAAGTCGCGTGGGTACTGCGTAATCTTAAAACGACAAGTTCCGCCCGGAGCGGTAACATTCCCGGGCTTATCGGCCTTCAGGAAGTCCTTTCAGGAGTTACTGAGCCTGTTGTCACCTCTACCCTGAGGGTTATTATAGCCTTTGTTTTGTTCTCATTTCCTCGTCGTATTCAAATTTCAAAAAGGTGCTTTCATTGTTTTATTCCGTTTTATTAAGCCGAAAAACGGTTTCAAAAGTTCTTTTCGTTATTTATTCAAATCGCCCGCAGCCTTCAAAAGGATTTTTTGTCTACGATACTCCCGCAAAATTCCCTTTCTCTGAGGCTTTAAGGAACCATCACATGCAAATGTCCTACTCATTTTTGTATCTCATTTGAAATTTCATCAACTAAGTGATGTTGATTTCATTTCCTCCGTTATAACAGAAAGCGAAATAAAATATTCATAAAGGAGATCGGGAGTATAGCACAACTTCAAAGGTTAGGCACGCGGCTGTGTGGCTGCAAAAAATAAACTACATTTCTACCATTGCCGGATAATACGTCTGTATCGATATCATTTTCTTATTTATACCCACGGCATTCACTGAAACAAATTCAAATAAGTCAAAATGAAAATTGGTACGGAAAATCCGAAAAATACTCTCGGCGTCACAAAAATCGCACTTATTCGAAAATAAGTTTCAAGCGTAAGTTTCCTCGGGCCATCTAACCCAAACGGTATTTATGTACAGTTAAAGTACATTTAACGACCACTTATCAGACAACAGTTTCATTTTATAAACGATACAAATTTTCCGAATACGGGACGTTAAAAAAATGTTGCGCGTGTTGTGTCATCTTTCTAGGCTGTAAAAGAAGCAGTTTAAGTCAAACACTCATTCTCTATCCGAACGCTGAAGAAGATACACATGAATAGAAAAAAGAAAAAAAATAAAAATCCCTTAAAATGGACAACACTTTTTACAAAGCGGCTTAAGTAGTGGCACTACTGCAATCAGAGATACGATAGTGTGATGTTGCTCGGCAGCCGAGGGCACTCACCAATTTTAAGGATCAGATGGGTCCCTCTATCGGTTTTCACGTCAAGATTCGATATTGCTCGCACACTAAACTTAAGCAATTTCACCTTTCAGTGGGTTTTCCAGCGGTTTCAAGAGACTGGTGGCTTCATCCAGAGGTGTAGATCAGGACGACGACGCGACGCTGCAAATTCGAAAGACAGGATCGCTCATAAGATTTTGCAATAAGTGCGATTTTTGTGACGCCGAGTGTAGTACACTAACTATTTGATAGAATTACAAAATCAATAAAAAATAAATCCAATTAGAAGTAGCTATTTGCCACTGCTATTCGATCACATTATTCAACCTCGCTTAAAAACAAATTTTGTATGATTGGTTTCAAAAAACTTAAATAAAAACTAGATACAAAACATAGGGAGATCAGAAATAGAAATATGCTGACATTAAATACAACCTGAAACCGAAATCACTCAGCTGCACTAAAAAACACAAAATATAATAGAAAAACACTAATATAGTATAGTATACATCAATTTGTTATATTATAATTACTACTTATTATTCTTTCTACAAAATTTTAGTTTGCTTTATTTTATATGGTTTTACGCCCAGCTGAGCTTTTACAAGGATTATAAGAACAGAATATACCTAGTGAGCTATCGAAAATTATACAAAAAGTTTTTAAAGCATGAAATAACGTTAAACTGATAAACTAAATACATATCAGTAAAACATGTAACAGTAACATACACTAAAATACAAACACAAACAATACTATATATAAGATTTGCAAGTTAAGAGCGAACATATTCTTTTTAGCCTCTATATCTAAAATTCCCACCACACTTCACCAACTTAAATAAAATGTACTATAAACACGTCTTAAATCAGTTAAAATAATAAATCTCACATATATATTATTACACATCATAGAAAAAATGAAAAAAATTAAGATGCTTACCTAACTTATCTCTTATATTGTAAACATGAAAGTAATTTCCACAGTGTTATCAATTTAATAGGATGTAAAAAGTCATTTCTCCAATTATCTGGATTTATTTTTATGTATTTGTGTTACATTACCTACTTCATATGAACTAAACTTATCAATGTGATTGTCCTGAAACGGGAAACCTTCCGAGCTAAAACTCAGAATTTCATTTAACAAATTATCTCCAACATAGAAATGAGTGAAGAATCAATATAAATCTTTTTGTTATTTGTTTTTGGGGTGTTATGCCGTGCTGCGCTAACTCCTTCTTGAGCCTAAAGAAGGAGTTAGCGCAACACGGCATAACACCCCAAAAACATATAACAAAAATACTTTTCGCCATGAAAATCTTAAATCATAATATAAAACTTAATTATTTTGGCAAATTCGGGGTATTTCATGCATTTTACTTTTTTTCATTTTCAGTCCTTGCATTTTTCGTCAGGGTTTGGGGCATTTAAATGCTGATTTTTTTTCCTTGCATTTTTTCCACTCTTAAGATAAGTGATTGAATATGTAAGCTGGTAGATTTCTATCGTCCGAACGCGTATTGCGTCTATTTTGCCGGTATTTCAATTAAAGATGCTCCAAAAAATTAACAACAACAACCCATCAACAACAGATATAAAACTTCCTTTTATAAGTAGATAGTTGAAATCTATATATTCTTCAATTTATTCCTTCATAATACTCTACACCATATGCAATTATATTTAAATTGTAATTTTCAACAAAACTAAGGTAGCTGAAAATAATATCATTATTTATCCAGGTCCGGAAAGGCCAAAGGTTTAGATAAAAAGTTCAGAATATCATATGGCGTTAATAAAAAATACTTAGGTTGTAAAATAACAAAAACAAATTGTTATTATCTCATTTGTTAAGTAAGGCATGAAAAAAATGACACACATAAATTAGTTTATGCGTATCGTAGTGAAAAAAACTGCTATTTATAATATTTTTTATATGCGATACATCCCAAAACCCTTCCAGTAGGTGGTTAAGCTTATAACCCTCGGATAACAATGAAATATATTGCTCCATAAAAAAAACTTAACGGCACAGTGTAAAAACTTTACATTTAACACAAAGGGTGAAATTTTCTTTACTCGGAACGGGCCTCTCCCTCCCTTAATGTTTGCTTGAACCAAGATATGATTTTATGTCAGTAATAGAAATAATGCGGCACTTATAATTTTACTTTCTGCACTGAAAAAACCTTTGCTTTCGTGAACCACGATAACAGGATATATCTAAACGTATACAGCTAAATAAATAAATAAAATATATATTTAACAGTGTATACAACCACGACTTCATTAAATTTAGTACTGATAACATCATTATAAACAAATGGCTTCAAAATTAACGATTACTTTATATTTTTGTGTTTATTTCATAGAAAACTTTGGCAATTTTGTGAGTTATTAAAATTTTTTTTACCATTTTTCAATTGTTTTTTATAATTCTACCAATTATGTTTATACTAGACTTAAATTCAAACTAACCATTCCTCCATTGGTTACCGTGAAACAGGCAACTTCCTAGTATGGTGATCTAATGTATCTTCTATAAATAAATCTATTAATCATGTAAAATGTACTTATAAATAAATAAATAACTAAACTTTAAAAATTACCTGTTTGACTTTGCCACAAATGCAACGAAAAACATTTCAAGTTCAATATATGTGTGATTTAGCTGTACAATTTAAGACCAAAAAGACTTACTTAACTTAAAGCAAATCTTTACTTCTTTGTAACAGAGCTTCAAATTAAATATCAAAATAACTGAAGGTCTAATATTCCCAACGGCGAAGAGTGCAAAAGTCTTTAATTTTTCCATTTTCATTTCCATTTCCAAAAATTGAAATTTTGCGCAGTTAGATTTGGTATAATCTCCATTTCGAAAATAGGTGATCTAATGTACATGCGTTTTGTTTGCTTTACATTAATAATTTATCCTAACTCATGTGCCCAATTAACTCTTGACAGGCCAAGATGCCAAACAAAACGTCTGTAACCAAGTGGGTCTTCCGACGACCCCATGATTTTTCTGTGTATAGGAATCCAAATTATTCAGTCAATTATTAATGGTAACTTATGTATTTGCGTTATATATGTCTAGTATTTAAACTAATATAAGGAAGATAGTAATTTTTGATATTACCTACTCCCCCACTTGGCTGCCGGATAGGGTTTGTAAATTGTTGCTGCTCTTCTAAGGGGATTTCATAAGATATTGCAAGTGCAGTGTCATCTGCGAAAATGAATCTGCGTTCTTTTCTAGTTTCGACATTACCGTTACATAAATACTACTCAACTTTGAACCCATAATTGACCTCCGCTTAATAAATCTCAAATTCATCTCATTTAAAAGTGTTGCATTAAATATTCTATTTGATCATTTAATTGAATTCTATTGATTTTTGGGTTACTCAGATTTTAAATTGCATTCATCATATTGCCTATAAATATATTTATATGCCTCGATGATTATGCTACCTCACAGGTTAGTTAAAGTAGCAGAAAAGTAACAAATAATATCCAACAGAAAAGTACATCATGGAAAAATATAAGGTACTCACATAACATGATTCTTACCTAATCTCATTCCCTTAATTTTATTCATCGACCGCGGAAAAAATCTTAACCACTACTTATAAACTAATTCAACAATATGAAGATGAATAGATTTTACTAACCTTGAAAATATTAAATTAACGAAAATATTACATGTATAGTATTGATAAATCAGTACTACAACAATATTTTAAATAACTGATTTTTAGTGTTTACAAAATAAGTTTTTTTATAATTGTGGCATATATTAATGATACTTAGCAACTAAAATTAATGTATATAGTTATAATCATTGCAGTTTCAGGATATTTGACAAAACTTTTGGAACAATCAAGGTATAATTATGCTGGTAATTTTATAAGTATAGTTATCGTTTGATTCATTCGAACAGCGACCAATCATTAAAGTTGTTTTAAAATTGTAAATTAAATAATTATTAAACATATTTAATCTGGTTTAAAAGATATATTCTCTATGATCTACAACAACACAGAAACAAATTGTAACTATATACGAAAAAAGCTTTTAGCAGAATCTGTTTTGTCGAACCACGCTTATAAATAGAATGATTTGACGCTATAAAATATTGGAATATCGAGAAAAAATAATGATCTTCAGTTTGAAGTAAGATGAGAGCTATTAATGAGATGGAAAATATAAGAGCTTTTAAATAACAAAAGCACCAAACAATGAAATCATTATTCTCAACGACCTCAGATATCATTAAAATAAACATTGGCAGAATCTTCTATCTACTCTTGGGAGAAAAATTAATTGTTATGAAAAATTTTAATGTCCATTCAAATTTTAATCAGTTTCGTTATTCTTCTCTCAAAATAAATATCAAATTTCAGAACGTGGGTGAATATTTTTTCCTATACAAGTATAGCTTATCCAAAAATAGTATAAATTAATTTGTGGCAATGTTCGCTTTCTTGATTAATAATATTATAATGGAGGTTTCTGCGTTGCGCGGGCGGCCTGAGCAGCCAGTGGAACGCTCGTTACGAAGCGTTCGAAGCCTAATGTCACAACTTGAATTCAACTCCCAAATACAAAACTAAATGGATCATTCGCTTCTTCACATAAATAATATATTACGCCATGTTATTGTTTAATTAAGCCCCATTATCATCCATCTGGAAACCCAAAAGATTCTCTCGCCTATCAGCCTAATTAGTTCAAAGAAAACTAAATACAGAATCTGCAATCTTAGATCTGACTTACAACTTACCGCCTGGACGAAGGAGATCCTGCTGTATGTGTATTAGGGTGTATCGATTTTTAACTTTTTTTTGTTTTCAAATTCCAAGTTGAAAAAAAGTTGCTACTAGGTACCACAACTTACTACAAAAAGTTTTGGATTTTTACAAAAATGTTTAAGTCTCCTGCACAAGGCCTAAAGTTTTAATTTTTTTCAAAATATATCAAATTTTTTTTAAATTTAAAAAAATAAAATCGTAACTTTTGTGTTTATTCCAAGTTAAAAACCAGTAATATTAGGGCATAAAAATAAGTAAGAAACGATTTTTTTTTATAAAAAATGGATTTTAGGTCTCCCGCACAAGCCCTAAATTTTGTTAATTTTGATGAAATTTTGTAATTTTGTGTACATATATGAACAATGTTTTTTTAAGTTTAAACCACTGGAATTAATTGTACTTTTCTTACAGAAGGCATAAAATGAGACAATATATATATATATATACATAATTCATATATACATATAGTAAAAATATATACCACATACATACTATATATAATATGTTTTATACCTGAAAAAAGATGGTTGGACTGTGTAAATTGTATGAGAAAGGTGTTGAAAGAAACCAATGTTATTTGCTATTACTGTTGTTTATTACAAAAGTATAAAAGGTTATAACATGTCATAAAATGTAGTATAATAACTAAGTACAAAATGTTGCTGATTACTTTCCATAAGACATGAGTGGCAGTTTTCTTGTTCTACTGCAAATTTATTGACTTGTTTAAGTATTCGTCCTTTCATCTTGGCTTCAAAACCTTAAATCAAAGTTATGTATAGTATTTACATAGGCCTAGTGAAAATTTTATAAATGTTATTACGGAGAGTATTACTAGTTGTAACATTTTTTCCTTCTTTCGATGGAGTGACTAAACTATTGAGTATTTTAATTGAAAAAAGCTTTTAAATGAGTAATCATATATTTTAAAATATATTCCCACTATATTTTTTCCTGAATCTATAATAAATTTTTATTTATAACACTTTTTGTGGAAAGAGTCGCTTGTTACAACTTACCCCGTTTTTGGGGCAAGTTGTAACTAGTATGGGGCAAGTAGTAACGTCATATTAAAACAACAGGTTTCTTTATTTAAGGCTTGTATTATAAAACCAATGAACACATAATAAGACAATTGTATTTCTTACGAACTACATAATTAGGTGAATACTTATCGTTTTCTTTAACAACAATAGTCATCTTTGGACTCGTATAGCATATACTTAGGTTAATTAAACTTATTAATAAACTCAATCATCAGTGAAAACATTTTTCACCTCTTACACATTTAACGTGTGACCACAGTTTACAGATCATACACTCGACCCAATCTTCTTTGTCTGATTTGCTATATTCTTCTCTGCAAATCAAACATAACCACTCTTCTTCTTCAGAATCTTCATTGAAAACTTTTTTCTTCACTTTATCAATCTTGGTCTTTTCAGGTCTATTCGCCTTTGCTTTACCTTTGCCCTTTCCCGTTCCTTTATTTTTTGCTTTAGCTTCTTTTTTCTATTTTTTTATGATTTTTTCTTCAAATTCTTTCTCCAGAGCTTCCTTCTCTGGAGTGTCAGTCAAAACAGCTCACTTTCGCTTACGTACAGCCCTGTTTGCTTTTTTTCTTGGTGGTGCTTTAGGTAGAGGTCTGATCTTTGAAGGTGAAAAACCGGTAGACATATTTTGGACGTCCGAAGGGCCTGGGATGGGTTCAGCGGGTATTTCACCAGTCAATTGGTTAACAAGAGTTACAAGCGTTCCTCTTTCAGCAGACGTCATGGCTCCAACTTGTTTTTGACCTCGTGCGGCTACAATTTTCCTTGGCTTCTGAACGGTGGTCACTCCTGTTTCATCTATATTCCAAATGCGAGAAGCAATCATATTATGCTTTTGGAGAATAGACTCGTATTTTTGGAAAAAATCACTCGCGTTAGTCTGATTAGAGGAAGTGGCTCTGCTAAGTGACGTAGCTTCTGGTGTTCTGAGTGATAGTCTTGGATTTCTTTCAATAAATTTGGTAAACCAATCAGCTCCAGCCCATCTATGCTTGTGCCATGGCGCAGGAATGTTTTTAACGTCGTAAGCAACTGCACACTGGTGAGCTAATTTGTTTACTTCGGATGGAAGTAATCCAAAGAAGATGTCTGCACATTTCAAGAGGTAAGCGGTAATTTTCTCTTCTTGCTCTGGTGAGAACACTTGCCTTGGTTTGGTATAACCAACAGCAAGAGGAAAATTGTTCTTCTTCTTTTTTATGTATCTAAACAACGATACATGACACAGCTCAAACAATGCAGCTGCCTCACGAATTTTTTTGCCATTTTCTAATACTTCCTTTGCAGATTGTTCATAGGTCTCTTGAGACTTTGACGCTCGTTCTGACTTGCTTTTATAATTCCGCATCCTGATATACCTACAGCAATAAACGTGATAAATAACATATAAACCAATAAAATAATAGCGAATGCAAAAAAAAACATTAATGTGCAGGCTTGGGGCAAGTTGTAACAGGTTACTACTTGCCCCTTAAATTTTGCTACAACTAGCCCCAAACCGAAATTACTGAAATTTTTATTTATAAAAAAAAATGATTGGCCTTGGTTATGTAAAAGTACCATAATACGATGGCTTAATAAATGCTTAACAAAATTTAATAGAAATATTTTTCAATTTGACACTGTGATCTTGAAATCAAAATTTACGAAACAATATCTTTTACGTCACCTGGCAAAAAAACGCACTCCTGCAGACAACCGGTCACGGCGCTCTCCTGCACTGTACTGACTGCGCTTACGTCGTAAGCCGTATCTTAAAGAGCACGTTGAGTTCAAAATCGAAACAAAATATTTGAAACCGGCTGAGTTATTAAGCTGTTACTACTTACCCCCGTTACAACAATCCCCTGGCTCCCTATATATTTTACTATATGTATATATGAATTATGTATTTATATATTGTCTCATTTTATGCCTTCTGTAAGAAAAGTATAATTAATTCCGCTGGTTTAAACTTTAAAATAAACATGGTTCATATATGTACCCAAAAATACAAAATTTCATCAAAATTAACAAACTTTAGGGCTTGTGCGGGAGACCTTAAATCCATTTTTTATAAAAAAAAATCGTTTCTTACTTATTTTTATGCCCTAATATTACTGTTTTTTAACATGGAATAAACACAGAAGTAACATTTTTTTTTTTTAATTTTAAAAAAATTTGATATTTTTAAAAAAAAATTAAAATTTAGGCCTTGTGCGGGAAACCTAAACATTTTTTTAAAAATCCCAAATTTTTTGTGGTAAGTTGTGGTATCTAGTAGCAACTTTTTTTTAACTTGGAATTTGAAAACAAAAAAAAAGTTAAAAATCGATAAACCCTAATGTGTATACTTAGCTAAAGTATTCGAAACGGTTTTCCACCCCATACTATCAAATAATAATCCGGGATAGAACCCTACACTGGTAATCCTAATGCTTAACTGGTAGATCATACTGTAAAAATTAACAATATAGTTGTAAGTAATCTGTACCGGACAGCAGATGGATGTACCTTAATAACTAGGGAAATGAATATTTATCTGTTATCACACATTTTACGATACCGAATTCTTTGAGGTTTATCTCGCAAGATAAGTCATCTTGATAAGATTTTAAATCACCGTGGGCGTGTCATATCGCCATTTCGGGGATGAATTACTCGGGCGACAAAACAGTGGGACCTTAGTAATTAATTCTCGGCGCTATGACGCATCATAATATTTTTGCTTAGATATAAGAATAATTGCTCCACATTAACACGTGTTGAATTTTAACCCAATAAATATGCAAACAACTGGTAAAATCAGTCATTTGTCCGACGACTTTCGTGAAGTTGTGTTTTATTGCAAATCCTTCCCCAAGGTACCCCCGAGAGGTAACCGGCATTTTACATTCGATGTCACTGGCCTAGGTGTTAAGTACATAACCCTGTATTATTTCAATTCGGAGTCCCTCAAGGAAGTGTCCTAGGCCCTATTCTAATCCTCACATATATTAATAGTCTCTGTAACCTACCCATAACTGGAAAACAAATATATTTTCCAGAGAATACGGTTCTTATATAATAATATAAACTCGGCATAAACCTTCAGTTAAACCTTCTTTCAGTTTTTTTTTTTTTTTTTTTATAGTGTGTATACCTCACAAGAGTCCCAACTGCTCCCGTCTGGAGCCAGTGAGACTATGGCATCCCCAATTGGGGGATGTTGTGAGGCTGAAGGTAAGTGGGGAAGGGAAAGAGGAAGGTGGGGAAGTACCTGGCTATTCAGATCTAGTCACTAAACACGGCTAAAGCCATTTGGAGCAACGTTTCAATTCTGAATGGTGGTCTTACACCAGGGCGATACTGGTAGTATCTTCCACTCTGGAACGTGCCGCAAATATACTATATATTATTTTAATTAATTAATTGTGAAATAACACAAATTAATCAAATAAAATTTATTTGCGCACGCCGGGTTCGAACCCGCGACCTTCGGAATGGCAGTCCAATGCGTTACCACTGGACTATGCCGGCCGTCATTAAATCACCTTTTTAACCTTCAGTCTGTCAGCTGCAACCCAACCTACTGGCAATAAAAAATAATAATTCACTCCTGTCCTGATTTTTCCTGTGATTGCCCAAACATAGAATAAGTTACCAATAAAATATCTGGGGGTCTTGATTGATTAACATCTATGTTAGGATCAGCACTTAGCCAGCCTAACTTTCCGCATTCGCAAGCTACCTTATGTTTTTCGAACTGTTAGAAATATCCTTACTCCTACAACACTTAAATCAGTAATCTATAGTTTCTGCCAATCCCTATAAGCATACGGCATCATCATTTGGGGTGGCTGTACTCAAACTTTTATTGATACTCTACAAAAATCACAAAAAAATGGTTACACGTGTTATCAATAAGCGACCGACAAGATATGCCTCCATTCGACTCATACTTCATTGAGCATAATATCTTAAATATACGTCAAATCCTTCTAAAATTTATGCTTACATATTTCTTGTACAAATACACTCTCACAACACAATCACATTACCAGCAATATAACCAACCGACACTTTAATATACCTAAACTTCATACAATTTAAGCACAAAGACAATTCATCTACCTTACTCCAAAAATCTTCAACCTCTCTGATTACCTAAAAACCGGACCCCAAATCCTTACATCAGAAATACATTTCAATCATAACACTCATACATTCTGAACTTTAAACACCTAATCTCCCTTCATACAACTCTCACATTCCTTATCCAATTTTTTTAGTAAAATTATCATACAATATATTGTATAATTAAAACTGTATAATTTAAATATATTTTGAAAAATAACAATCATTTTTGAAAATGTTTCAAAAAAATTCACCCGCCACAACACAGGGGCATCCCTAGCATGGCGGGTGAAATAACACCAAAAATGTATCCACTGCAATTTTTTTCTTGAAATGAATTAAATAAATAAGCATGTATTTACATTCCACTCAAGAGAGTCAACATACCACAGACGACTGTATGCATATTGCATATGTACATGAAGATATTAAAAGTCTGATCTTTGGGAAACTTGTCTGATAAACAGTTTACATAGAATAATAAATTAGAAAGTATAAAAATTATTATAAAATTATTGTTCTTTACTTTCAGTTCTCTCGGCCCAGAGGTCCAGAGGCAAGGAGGGCGGAGATGCGCCCCCCGGCGAGGGCAAAACCTCAGGCCCCCTGGACAACTCCCTGGGTGGGGATGGATCACGGGGCCCAGGGGTGGGCGTGGCTCCCGCAGGGGGCTCCAGGGCGGGCCCCTACTTTGACCTTAACGCCTCTAAGAACGTCACCGCCCTGCTAGGGAAGACGGCCTATCTCAACTGCCGGATCAAGAACCTGGGCAACAAAACGGTAAGAATTTTATCATTGATCATATAGAGCGGATAGGTCTTAAAGAGAGTGTCTGGAGCAATGTAACATGGTTACCAGATTCTTGATCCTCCGATATTTGACCCTCAATTGATCCCCGGAACAGTTGATCCCCCAGAGAGTTGATAATTCTGCCAGTTGATTCCTCGAACATAAGTATATCGTATTTAGTTAGTTGGTAGTATATCCTCTCTGAATACTCAGATATAATAAGTGACATTATTTTCAGCAAAAATATTATTTTAGCGTGTTCACTCTAGACCTAGACGCCTGCAGATATAAGTATATCGAGTTTTGTTGTACGGAGAAATATTCTTTCTGCATACGTTATCGGGGAGGAAATAAAACAGAAATAATCCTTTGGGGATCAATTGTCTGAGAGCTCCTTTTTACGTGGAATCAATTGACCGGGGCATCAACTGTCCGTGAGATCAATTGTCAAAGCGTTATGGAATACTGAAGCATTTATGACCTATCGTCGATAGAAGTAAAAGCTGTAAAAAACTTTGGCAAGTCATCAATATCAAGTAAATGAGATACTTTCAAGTCTGAAGATTATGCAGTTAGTTCATTGTTTCCATAAGTAATTAATATCTGCAGAAAAACAAAAAACATTCGAAAGCCTGATAAGACTGATTATAATCATTAGGAAATATTTTTGTTACAAACCTCGATCAAAAACGGTGTTAAGAAAAATTACGATATAAGTTGTTACTCATAACTCCTAATCATAACACACCCGATACCCAGATGAATGAAACATAAATTAGGTAAGTACTAATACACCATGTAAGAATCGAAATATGTTTTAGGTTTTTCGACCGATCAGTGAATAAGTTGGCATCGCGTCTGGTTCCCCATTAAGGTGTCGTGGATTGAACTCCTCGGCTGACTATAAACTCCATCTCGACATGAGGAACATTTTTCGCTTTATGTGATGATGGTAGGAGATTTTAAAATATTTTCAGGTCATTCGTAATCTTTAAAAAAACTTTTATTCTATACTAAATACCTAAAGAAATATGAATATGTAAAAAAATAAATGTACATATATAAAAATATGTAGGTAAGTATAAAGTAAGAACCATATTATATATACTATATAACAGCACATAATACATGTACCTTTTTTTAAAAAGAAAGGCAAACATTCCCGGGTTGCAAATAACCTGACAATATTTGAAAATCTCCTACTACCACCACTGGTTTTGTGATGGAGGCCTTAACAGTCGAGGAATTGGACACACTAATCCTGGTTGGGATCCAAATGCGACCGACCGGTCAAAAACTACGTACACATAACCGGTATTACAATGAAAGATGCTCCGAGGATCTAGCATCATTGATCCCTTCGACACCGGTGCATGATCGGGAAACACGCCAAACGCGCATCCAACATATGTACACGGTTGAAATTTGTTATGTGAGAACGGGTCGCTTTTGCAAAGTTCTTGAATTAAACAGCTCGGCTGTGAAACGATTTGTCGGACTCTGTGTTTCCTCCCTGCTACAATATGGGTCTTCTCAAGACCCATGTTTACTTCTTCCTCTCCTCAAAAATAACCTCCACACAGCATCCCTAGAGATGACATAGGCCCCGAGGTAAATTATTTTTCTGAGTACTATATTACTATGCACTTACCTTATTTCTTTACATATATATATATATAAAACTATATAACTATGTACTTCCTTATTTCTTTAATATATATATATATATATATTTTTTTACGGACCTAATTTAAAATAGGTTTTATTATGGCTCGAGAGTCGATGAAATGTTTCATTAATTCTAAAAGAAACCCATTCCCGCCTAAGTAGCTTTCTAATTGATAAGAAATGAACATCGAAAAGCTTTATCAAAAAAAACTCAGATTCAATTTAATAATTATTTTTTTTTAATCTAAATATGTTTCCAACACTATCGAATATCTCTTCAAATCAACGTTAACGTGAAGAATAAATTTAAACTCGAGTAGTTTTTTTCATCTCATTTAAAATATTGTTACCATTTTAACTGAAGATTTTTTTTTATCAATCTATATTATCAAAGATTCTAATGATCAATTTCAAATAAACGGTATTTAAAAAAATATTTATGCTGATGAGATATTAAAAGTTGATTAGGTACCTTACAAGTTAGTATTAAAATAATAATTAAGAAATGGTTTTCATTAATATTAAATTTGAGTAAAATTATTATCAATGTCACTGAACAAATGAATTAGATTTACCTGAATAAATTAAATTTAATACAAAATGATAAGAAGATCTCAGAATTGGATTGGAGAATAATAACCCTTTCAATCTTCATATTTCATATCATTTGAGTAAAATAGTACATTGTTAATTAAGAACACCCCTAAGATTTCTATTTCGATATCTAACATTGTTATTCAGTGGTAAGATTCTAACTCGCTTCGCTGATTAAACCGGTTCAATGATTTATTTTATGACAGTGTTGAGGATGGTTGTAGCTGTGAGAAGTGCTCTGTTATCTCCAGGGTAGTCTGGTGGCAGGAAACGCGATGATGAATGTGATACTGCTTCTTCTTCTTCGATAACCTCAACGTTTTAATGGAATTATCAAAATATTATATTGTGTATAAGCAACACATTATTCCCTAAGACAGCCTAAAATGCGAGGAATCTTTAACGATACTTGCTGAAGCTTGCAATTCGACAACATATGCTTATTAAAGTATTATTAGCATAGAATGAAGAATAATACAAGACAAATTTATCTTTAATTTTAAACGCAGAATTGTGTTTCACTATTATTATGAAATTCAAATGTAATGTGTAAGAGGGATAAAAAAATGTGCTAGAACTAAAAGCTACAAAACAGTGGCGACATTGGTTCCATTAATGGAGGACTGAAAGTAGTTGGCGCTAACAAAAAATTGTCCAAAAAAGCGAAGACAATATAGTGCTGGTATCTACCCTGATGTACGGCAGTAAGGCATGGAGCTGTCAGAGGAAAGATGAAAGTAGACTGAATGCTGTAGAAATGAGATCCCTAAGGCGTATGGGTGGTAAAACCATGTATTATCGTGCGGGAAATGTGGAGATCCGCAATACAAGGCTGATGTAAGCGTTATGAATAAGATTAAGAAAGGGACGCTTAGATGGTTTGGGCATGTAGAGCAAATGAGCGAAGTAAGGAGAACATATGGTAGCAGAAGTCGGGGACGCCAGAAGAAGACATTGCACGATCAAGTGAATCAGATACTTGAGTCGGGCCATGTCAAGAGTCAGAATAGTAAAAGAGTATGTTTGAGACGATGTATGAATGTAAATGAGGCAAGGCGTGTGTGTCAAGACCGAGTTGTTTGGCGGTCCGTCTTCTCTGCCTACCTTGAGGAGAAACGGCGTGATGGTTAGTTAGTTAATTTAGTTTATGAATTAAGTAAAACTGGGAAAACATGAAAACGACGAATACATACTTTTCAAGCAGATTGAAAAATCCTGCACAAATTTTTGGAATAGCCAATGTTTTCTGCGAATTTAAAAGGGTAACAATGTATGCAACATTTGTTAGAGGAGATATGACGTCCGAGGGGATGGGGTGACACTACTCTATTTAGGGTTCCAAAGTGCAACGGAGCAAATTTTGGAATTCGTCTATCGGCCTGAGAGAGTAAAATAGGGTACCCTCTGGGATAATTCAGCTTACCACTAACTTAACTAAGGGTAACATTGATGTATTTTATTTAATGGTTTAAATCTCGGCGTGCACAAGTAAATTTTAATTGATTAAATTGTGCTATTTTGCAAAATATATTGCAATACTTTAATCATTTAAAATAATTTATAATATTTTTGCAGCATCTTTCGGAGGGGGATTTATTCTCAGTTTCAGATCTTCCTTCTGTAAGGACCAACATTCAGAATTAAAACGTTGCTTGACCTCATTTTAGCCTTGTTTGATGACCAGATCTGAATAGCCAGGTACTTACCCTCCCACCACGTTCGGCCTATCAACATACCCTAATTGGAGATTACCTAGTCTCACTAACTCCAGACGGTTGGGAGCAGTTGGGACTCCTGTGCGGTATTTTCATCAAAAATAAATAAAACGATTTAATTAGAATAAGATTTACAGGTTGACGTATATTTTATCTTACATTCATTATTTTGCTATTATCGATACTTTAAAAAGCATCGCTGCGATAAGTAAATTAAAACATCTCGCTGTGCAACGGACTTAGTCTTACACACGTTTGACTCTGAGAAGATATTTTGTGGATTGGATTTCATCTTAGAATTCAACAACATTAGTTTAATAATAATAATAACATGAATTAATCATTACATTATTGCTGCTGGGTATTTATTTCCATGTTTAATAAGGCTTACAGCATTGGCTTTATAGCTGAAATAAGGACCACTGATAAACAAAAAATGTCGTAAATCTTCACCTCTGAACGTTTTTTGTATGTAGGGGTGTGGTGACAACAAAGGAGTAATAAGCCGTGAATTTCCACTAGAACAATGCTTTACAATAATATAAATTCGTGTTACAGTTCTAGCGGTGTAGTGGTGTGGGCCGTAAGTCTCCAGTACCGCTCAGATTTATTATAATTTACTTTGCTTCTCAAACCCTCGTAAATCTCAAAGGATGTCCTTTAGCACAACTCTTATGTTTTATGATCCGAGGGTCTTATATTTCTTCAGCATAACTACTACCCTTTAAACGTACCCCTCTACTTGCCATGCTCTTTATTCTTCTTGCGATTATCCATTCAAACGTACATGGATCCATTGATCCTACTAACAGGAAGGGACGTATTCATTCGTATAATCTTAAGAGCAATACATTCGCTATCTTCATTTCTGTATTCGAACTGAAAATGTTTCAAAATACGGCTTTTGTTACCCTTAATCATCAATAATGTGGAACAAAAAAATTATTCAATATTTGAGATTGGAACTTCAAAATTTTGGACTAGGATTACACGAAATTCATATTTTTTTCTGAATCTTTGAGAAAAAATTTTCCCAAACGTTATTTTGAATTAAATATTTTATAAAAACCAAGGGCCATATAAAATGGTAAAATATTCACAAAAAAACCATCTGGCACGTTTTACATATATCACCAATGGTAAACATGGATTCCGAAATCCACTAATGGCATCAACGCAGAAACATTTTCGAGAAGATGTAAACATTTCTGTTATACGTAATATACCTTCTAACGAAGTGTGTATAAAAATATGGTTGTTTCAATATTCTTAAATAAATGTTTATTTTATCCCGTCCATTTTGGAAAACTTATACGGTTAATTTTATTTTAATCCTTTCGCGAATTGTAGCTTTTTTAATACCTTGAATATAATCAAAGTCAGTGATACAATTAACAAAATACATAGTGTTTTGAGAATACTACAGATTATGTATATAACGTAAGAAAAAAGTGATGTGGCAACCTTTAAATTCAGTAAAAATTAATCAAACGTATAAAATACTACGATCTCTTGTTTCATAAATCAAATGCTGATAGAAAACAAAACCAATTCGATGGTGAAATCCATCAGTTGATTTCAATGGAATGTTTGGTGTATTGTTCATTTCAATTTCAATGTAAACCGCAATGTGTTAAATATGATATCGATTAATAAAATTATTCCGTCAATAATATAAAGCTCGCCAGCTATTTGCTAGCAAGCGGGTCACTGGTATTTACAGTCCGAAGCTTTTAGTACTAATATTTGAACAACTCAGTTGAGTTATTTTGTTTCAAGGTTCAATCCAATCTTTTACTTACATAATCGTTGAATTTATAAGGGAAATGAAAAGACATTGCGATATTATGGATGGTTTTGTATTTTTATGTGAATGCCGCGCTAGAAATCTAACTACAAGAAGTCAATGAGATTACGTCATCCCTATTATGAGGTAATTTGTTAGCCTGGAGGGAGTGGGAAGTGAAAAGAGATGGTGGGTTGTTAATAACTTTAGCCGAAAGTATCAAAGTCGAAAGGGAAGAAACAGTTTTCATTTTTATGTGACACAACTTATACTGTATCTTCACCTGGTAAGACCAATGAGTTAATCAGGTTAAGTTGGAGGCTTGGAGGAGGAGGGTTAAGCAGGTCAGGTTATGTGGCTGTTGGAGGGGGGAAAGACGAATACAAATTAGAATGTTAACATCAATAATAATAATATGGGTTTATGAATATCATAATAATTGTCATTTTCGTCCTGTATGTTTTTTTCAATAACACACAAGTAAGATTCTTTTGGGAATGAAAGCTCATACTTTCAAATAAATTCGTAAGTTTGGCTCAAGACTAGAACTAATTAATTGAGATTTGCAGTTGAAATTTAGTTAAATATATATTTTTATATAGCTCATCGGCTTACCATTGAAATACCTTTGCCAGCCATATTTAACACACTACTGAATAAAATCTGAGCTTTAGGCGCTTCATGTTTGAAAAGTTATCTTTTCAGAATAACGATTTTATACTGGAATAACATTTTATACCGTAAACCAAAACGCGTCTCTTTAAAATACCATAACACGCATATTGCATTAAAATCCAATTTCCCCATAACTATTAAAAACGAAATTTAGTTTGATCATTTATTTGGATAGTTGATTACTTAGGCATGGAAAAACTGGCCAGTTTTACAAACAAACAGCGTTTTTCTAGGGCTAATGATGAAATTTCATGTGCAACATCTGGAGTAAAAACTCCGCCGGTCCTGATTTATGAATATTCATTACAGGAACGAACTGGCGCTAATGTTTACCCGACTTCAAGAAAGGTTCTTGTATAATTGAGGAGCTCACCGAAATACGGGCATATAGCTCAAAAAATCCGACTGAGAAATGGGAGGCCATCTACACCATCCGACTTTTAGAACCCAACATGTTGAGCTGCCAACCGAATTATTATTATTATTCCGACATTAATAAATGTAAATGTAACAATGGTGTTTTTAATTTTATCTGTCGCTAAATTAAGTTATTTACCAAAAAATGTTATAGTGTTTGATAAAAATACAGAATTGCAAGAAGAAAAATGTTTACTCACTTTTTTTAAATGTTAAACCGCACAAGAGTCCCTGCTGCTCCCAACCATTTGGAGCTAGTGAGACCATGGTATCCCTAATTAAGGAATACTGTGAGGCTGAAGGTAGTTGGGAAGGGGAAGAGAGGGGGATGTGTAAGTTTGGGAAGTACCACACTTACATTATGCGTAACATAATCTTATAAAATTGTCTTTAGATGCATGTGGAACATAATTTCTCCTGACCCCTGGATATCAAAATTATATTTTATTTGTACCTAAGGGCAAACAATATACTGTACTATGGGTGACCAAATAAAATAGAATGACAAAATAGAACATGATGAAATAAAATCTTTTAAGTTATGTTAGGTTAGGATATGTTTGTTTTCTTCTTAGATTTTCTTCTATATATTTTGTTTTATTGTGTATTTATATACATAATTACCAAAGAAAAAGTTCATTCCATACATTTTTTGTGTATTTATTTAAAAAGATTGTAAGATATTATAATACGAAATAAATAACGCTAGGAGTTCACAACACAGGTGAACTCTTAGCGTGGAGGACAATATACCATACTATTGTAATACAAATATATTTAAGAATAAAAAATAAAAAATATAAAATATAAAAAAAAATGTTCCACTTAGCCGAACAGCCCAGCACTCCGTCTCACTTACTCTTGCCTGACGTCGTAGATTTCCATCCCATTTGAATTTTGTTTAATATTGGATATTTAAGCTTCGATTATGCAAATATCATGAAACACGCGCACAAGGCACTTCTTGTGTTATTCTTTATTCGATGATATTTACCGAGATTGCGTAAAAGCCCATAGGTCCCTCTTCTTGCAGAGTTGTAAGCTCAGCAGCGGTTGGAAGGCTTTCAGGCCAAGAAGCGACATTCCTCCCCGCCATGTTCAAGAAAACACACGACATTTTGCAAAGTACAGCATTTGGCACAGTGTTTATAATTACGGTTTTCTGAAACGTAATGGATGCTTTATACTTATTCTAAAAGGTTTGGACTTCCATTGAAGTGCAAATGAGTTACAAATAAATTCATTTTGATATTTTTTTATAGTACGCATAACATTTTTACTCAACACCAATCTAATGAAAAACCTTATTTATTACCTGCTTAAGTTGGTAGGTGCTCAAGTTATTTTTTTCTTAATAAAAGAGGTTTTCTTTGTCATGTTAACTATTTTTTAAGGTAATACAAGCTTTATCTTCGTTTTTTACCTTTTTACTCTTTTTTACATTCAGGTTCAAATCACTTAAAATCTCAAACTATTTTAATTTACTGCTTTATTGTTAGTTGATAAACAACCGGGTAGATTTTTAAAATCTTACTAAAAAACTAAAATTGACTAAACTTATATTTAACAGCGATAAAAAATTGAACACATCGTTTATACAGCGGAAGAGAGAAGTTTATTTGTTGTGTTAACTTGAATTTTCTCATCGAATATTGGAATATTTCTAAGGTTTCGATTTTTTTAAATGTGTAAATATTTCTTCTTTTTTAATGCAGCATAAAAATAAATATGGTTTTAGAAACATCACTTTTCAATTTACAAATTAGAATATTTCATTTTTAAACATGAAGAAAGTTGAAAAGAACCCCTTGTATGTCTAATCCAAAAGTCGAAAAATTGTCCAGAATATGAAATTTTGTAAACACATTCCTTTTAATTGTGGAAACTGCCAGAAAATTCTCACTGCACTTTTTATGTCGTTGATAAAATAAGGAATTATAAAGAAATGTTATAATAATTCCCCAAAAATTACAAAAAAAAATTCCGATTTGTTGTTTGCAATACATAAACGTTGATTTCTTAAAAATATATTTACATGTGTAGGCCTAAGATATTTTTGGCAAACGGAAGAAACTGAATATTATCGAAAATTAAAGAGATTTCATTTATAAATAATACAAACAGATTTTTTCCGAACCTTGTGGGACCCCAATTAAGGCGAAAAAAGTGTAAGATTTTGTTGAGGTAATTTTTACAAAGAATATCAAATTAGATAAATAACTTCTAAACCGTTCGAGAAAGTTACCGTGTATTTCCAAACTTTCTATCTTTTCCATTAAATACTACGAGAAACAGTATCAAAGGCTTTATAAAATATAAATCTAAGCAACTCGGTGAACCTTAGACAAAGCATTAGAAAAAAAATTGCTAAGCAATAAGATAGTTGTCGTAGATCTACCTTGCATAAAATCATTTTGATACAATGTTAGTGGTTTAAGTTACGCATGATTTTACTCAATATATTATATTCCAAAGCTTTAGATAGTGTTGACGTAAAACATATGGGTATATAATTTTCTATTTGACTTATCTCTTTTTTTTAATGTATCGTTTTTTTTTCCATTTTAGGAGAGCAATCGGTAGATAAATTGAAAATTATAATAATAGGAAGAGCTAAAACAAGAACACACATTTTAAATAGTATTGACGGGACTATATCTGGCCCAGAATTCGACATAATTACATAGTTTATAGGCTAATGTGAACGACAATTTCGCACTTTTTTTATTCAATTGATTTGGTGGATATTTGGAGATCATCTATTTTTATTTCTCTTACTTAAATTTCATGTTACCTACGTTTCTTAAACTCTCATATTTCATGTTATCTATATTTTGTTAAATCTTATATTTTACGTAATCTGTATATTCTTATACAGGGTGTCCGGGGGTAAAGTGCAGTAACTTCGTGGGGGGATTCTACATGATCGTAGGAGTAAAAAAGATAAATAACTTTTTCCGAAATTCCAATTTTTTATTTTTCATACAAAAAGACATACCTGCTAAAAAGCCATAGTGTAGGTGCAAACTTACCCGATAATTTCGCAAGTGTGAACGTGGCAACGTTGCATATTTGTGAGTGGCGCGTATCCATGGAAACCGCATGTGAATTGTAAACAATAACAACACAGAGTTCGCCGTATGTTTTGATATTTTACCAAATTCAAAAAGAAAACTGCACTAAAATCACGTTACACTTTTTATTATAAAAAATATTAATAACTCATTGAACACTTAACTAATTTCATCGCTTTTTACTAATAGGCCACTTGCATCATATTTTTTAATTTTTTTTTCCGGTTAAGGAAAATATTCTAAGACATTCTGTATTATTATTATTTTTTTAATGGTATTTTTGAAACCCTGGGGATTTTTTGAAAAATTCAATCCGAAAAATCAGACCTTTTTTTATAAACCGGAAAGACGGGACATAATTTTATAGGTGAGAAAAAACAATGATTACATAGCCGAAAATCATTTAAAAAAAGAACGTTTTCCACACGAATGACACAGCAGAATAACGAGGCATACCAAAAATATTACATCTCATAAATATTTTTTTCCTTGATCCATCTTATTGATCATAAATCATTATAATGTACAACGTCTATATTAATAAATCCAATGTAATATACTTGTACATGTAAATTATAATAATAATAAGAATATTATAAAATTTGATTTTGATAAAATCAGCACCATAACCATTATACCTCTAAAACACGTACCGACATCTAAATTGTACGGGGTTCTCTTCACATCAGTCAAAAATTCAAACCAAATGAAAAGTTCGCAGAGAACAAACAATAAATCTAGTGAACGAATTCAAAAATTCTTAGATAAATTAAATTTTCAAAGTTGTTTACTCCGCCCGTCAAATTTTGTGACACATTACATTCAAAGCACGATTTACTAATAGCGTGGGGTGCAGGAGGGGGTGCGGGGGACAGTTTACCAGCTGACCGACTGAATTCGGGTGCCGGGGGTAGCGGGGATTAGTTACCGAGGGGGCGCGGGATGTAGATTTGGCAACGACGAAAAAAATAATGCCGTCTAAAAGTACATCTAAAAGTTGGAATTTCAGAAAAAGTTATGTATCTTTTTTACTCCTACGATCACGTAGAATCACCTCCCAAAGTTACTGCACTTTACCACCGGACACCCTGTATATTATGTAAACTCTTTATTTTTATTGTATTAAAAATAATTGGATTGTATGTAAAAGCCCTATGGGCGAATAAATGAAATAAATAAATGAAATAATATCCATTTGTTGGATAAAGGTTAGAACACTATTTACTTCCACAAGTATGTATGTAACTTGCATAAAGTTGGATAAACTATAAGTAAAATTGGATTTTTTTTAAATATATTGCTGTCTTCAACGGTAACCGGATAAATTATCACAATGATAATTCATCACATCTTTAAAAAGTTACATAAAGTCATAGAAAGTGATGAAACAAAAACTTTATTAACTGGGTTATGAAGGTTAGGTTAGGTTAGGTTAAAAAAAAAAATTCTATAAAAATTAAAGTAAATTTTTTCGTTTCAAAATTTCATACTTTTATTCATTTTTAACGTAAGAATTTATTATTCGCGCCAAAACATCGCGGGACATGGGGGTTCACACGGTATTATCCATGTACATACGTAGCTTACAAGGTAACATCGTCACCTTAAATTAATAGTGGGATAAATTTGAAAAAAACACTTTTGAGATAAGTATGCAGTTCGATGTAAAATTGTGAGCTCTACATGATGCAATACTGCGATATTTTGTAAAAAAAAATGCCCGTGTTACAAGTAAAATCTCAGTATTGAAATATTCGGTCACTCAGAGCAACACTGAGATATTGATGTTGTCCCACTGTTGCTTTCAAAAGGTCGTGTTGAAATACTGAGATAAATTAATTGTCTCACTGTAGCTCTATAGTTTTCAACAAGTTGAAGATCTCGGAAGAGAAACATAAAGAAACTGAAAGTAAATACTGGTCAGGAGTATGTAGCAAAGTCAGGAAAGGTACGCACAGCAAAAAAAATTAAGTCTGTACTGTGTACTAATTGTAAAAACAAATGTTCTGAATCTGTTTTGGAAGTTGATCGGTTTAAATATTTTATTATTTTTGATGCCATGAATGCTAGCTAATAGTGTTTATTATTTTGAGAGAGATGGACATAACAAAGTGTATGTAAGATTTTTTTATGGCAACCTTAGATATAAGCGATAGTACCAAAAGCACTGTATTAAAAAAGAAAACAGACAGCTTCCTGCAAAAGGATGATTTAGTTGATGGTGTTATGAATCATATCAACAGCTTTAGTAGAGTGCAATCGCACTATGGATCAGCTCGGATCTCTAAATATCCAAATGATGTACAATTTGTACAAAGAGAAGTGTGTCGTGGTAGGTAATCTCTATGTTACACACTCTACATACAGGAAAATATTCAATACCAAATTCAATATATCTTTTTTTAAACCAAAAAAGGACCTTTGCTCATTTTGTGTATCTTACAACTATCGTACTGCAAATGAGAAATTAGAAAAAAAATAACAATATTCTGAACACATTCAGAATGTAAAGCTATGTCGCCAAAAAAAAAGATAAAACATTGTCAAGACCATTGATGATACTGTAGTTGCCATTTATGACTTTAAGGCTGTTATGCCGTTGCCGAATGGCAATATATCTACGTTTTTTTATAAGAGCAAGTTAAACGTTTATAACTTCTGTATTTACAATACCAAAACACGACAGGGCTATTGTTACATGTGGCATGAGGATGTAACTAAAAGAGGAGCAAGTGAAATGTCTACCTGCGTGTTCACATTTTCAAAGGACTTTTGTCAAGGGAAACGGGAAGTGATCTTTTAATATAACTGCGTGGCACAGAATACAAGCATTTTTTTATTTTCCATTTACTATCACTACGAACACTTGATATTCAAATCGTTACCCATAAATATCTAATTGTTGGGCAATCAGAGAACGAAGGAGACTCCATTCATTCTTGCATCGACAGAGAAAAGGTCAGGGTTTTAAAACAAGGCTCAATATTTATTCCAACGGAGTAAGCGATGATTTTAAAGTGTGCCAAGAAGAATGAACCTCCTTATAAGTTAAAAGAAATGGAAACAACGAACTTCATTGACTGGAAGAAGGTATGTGAGAAGACTGGAAAAAAAATCTTAATAAACATGGACAAAAATAATGTATTTGGAATAGAGTTAAGATGTTACAGATCACTAAAGATGAACAGTCAGTTATCAAATACAAAAGCACCTACACAGAGGATCCATTTAATCAGGGTATTAATGTGAGAGAGCGACTGTGGAATGTTTGGAATGAGAATAGTATAATTCTAGAACCAGCTTATACAGTTCCACCTACAATTCAACCGAATAAAAAGCGTGATTTCTTATTTCTTTGTCAAAGTGGTGTTATACCAAAAAAATCTCATAATTTTTTTGAATTAATTAATACTGCCAATACAGACCGCGATTTATGAGAAGAAAATATTAATGAAGGTTCATTGTATGTTTCCAGGGAATCAACACATATTTGTTTTATTTTTTTATTCTTTAGGTTTCTGTAAAAAAATGTACATACTTTTTATTCTAAAGGTTTTCTGTTATTTTTGATAATCACTTTTTATTCTTGGTTTTCTGTTATTTTTGTTACAAACATAATAACACGCTTCTCATAAATAAATTAAAAAACACAATTTTTTTTTTCCATTTTCATTCCACTTTACTCCCATACAATTGTCGTATCGACAAACTATAAGAGTGAGTGGGTGTGTGTAATAATTATTAGCCTGAAACAGTCGTCCACATTGAAAAAATATCCCGAGAAACAATTATGAATTCATTTATCCTTTTAAAATAGTAATATTATTATTATGCTACACTGAGATAATTTGAGAAGATTACCAAACACTCTACGCAACAGTGAGATATTTCCAGATTTACTAAGGACGGGTTGTTTCGGAGGATTTGAACAATTCATCAAATTTCAACGTTGATTTCCGGGTTCTGTGAAAGTCCTATTCAAGTTCTGTTATTATATCAGCATAGGGTAGTTGCTTGACAGAACTGAAATAAAAACAGAACTTGAAAAAATCTTTCACGGAACCTGAAAATTTACTTTGAAATTTGAAGAATTGTTCAAATTTTCCGAAACAACCTGTCCTTATACTTTGTCAAAATTAGTATAAAAAAAATATATTATTTTTCTATTATTACAATTTTGTATTGATGTTAAATATTTTACCTCTCTAATACCATATCATTATATAAAAGTCCTATTATCTCAGAACAGCATTTTTTAAGATATCCCACTATTGCTTTAATGTGACGACATGTTGATGCAGATCGAGGTGTACTTGCCAGCGGGGTTAGACCATCGGTCTTACGTAAATTTGAAATGAGTTTCTACTTATTCATTTGTACAAAAGGGGTTAATTTAAGGAGTAGGTGATATTAGTTGGGGTCGCGCTGTCATTTAAGTTGTGTTGTCAATCTTCAATAATACCGCTTGAAATTGAACAAAACCTTCTTAAATGTAAGAAGGTTAGGTTAATTATTATTTGTACCGATGTCTACAAAATACAAGCGTTACGAATGTTACGATGCAATTCATCGATGTTCCAGGAAATTTTTAAGCAAAAAATGGTAGATGCGATCTGTTCTCTGACAAATTATTATGTAAAATGACATTATATGTCATTTTGTTCTTTCATGTTTTACAACGGTTGTGTGTATTAATAGATACTTATAAAGATACTAAAAACACAAACAAATAAAAAAATATCTCAGAACCTCATATCGTGCAAATACAAAATACAAAACTACACAACACAAAATTGTATAGCAACCTTTGTCACATATTTGCAAAGTGCGCCATGAAACAGAAAGGGATATACAGAGATGTCTAGTTACTAAATTATACAAACTTAACCCGGGTGTCACGGAGTACATTTGACGTCAGATTTCATTCGACCAATCGTAGTAGCGTTTGTAGAGTATAGCTTTTAAATACCTTTTTAAGAACGATTTATTAATTCTGAGAGTAAAAATATCGAATTATATATGTATTTTCAGAATCCATGTTTTTTGGTCTACATGAACATATATTTGTCAAAAGGCAAAAATATTTTTTACTTAACTTCTTTATTGTAACGAATATCGATCTAATTCGTTACAAGATATAGCCATATATTATATTCATACACATGCGTGTGAACCTACTTTAAATTAAGGTTTTCTCTGGGTTTGAACATAAACTGTAGAAGAGTAACTAATATACATATTTTACATCGCGTGATTTCCCTTGGCTTTCCAAGCGTACTTACAAGCTAGCTATTAAATAATAAATAATTATGATATATAATAATAATAATTTGTAAATAATGAACAGCTATCGTTAAAGGGCGTGTTATGAAGTAAAACAATGAATTTAGTTGTGTAAGGAATCACTTTTGTCGGCTGTCAAAAGATGTCACTAGTGGTAGCACGCTGTGTGAATAATGGTCTCGCCTGTGAATTGGCACATTGCTTGGCAATAGAAGGAATTTTCTCGTGAAAGCTTGCAAAATTATTTTGAAACTTTGGTGTGGTTTGTTTTCAAAAACATAATAAAAAATAAAGAGCGTTAGAATATTTTGAACGCTTACTGTAGATAAATGATTGTGTGTTCTGAAGCAGTGAAAACTATCGAATGGAGTCATTAAAATGGAGTCATCAACTTATAGGCCAATGGAACTCTTTTCAGCTAATAATTTTATATCCACGTGAGCTATGGAGCTTAAACAGGTTACGAAGGTGGACCGCCAAACAACTTGATATTGGCATACACTTCTTGCTTCATTCAAATTCGTGTATCATCTTGTAAATACCTTACTATGATTCTGACTCTTGACATGACCCGACTCAAGTGTTTGGTTCACTTGACCTTGTTTGTATTCCATGTGCGTCCCCGACTTCCCACACCATTCACATTCACGTCATTTATTTTCCTTACACTCTGTTACATTAGCGTTTAGGCCATGTAATATACTATAGGTGTGTTACACAAATAGTCATCGCCGCACAAGCCGGCGGCAAAGCTTGATACTCCAATCTTTCAGGGTGTGGATTATAGTCAATCTCCCAATTAAAACAAGTCTCTTGATATGAGGGTTTATTGTACAGGTAATACAGGTTATCAACAGATCTACAAAAGGTACATAGCTTTTTAAGGCCTAACTAGTTACTAGGCAATCTATTGACTCTAAGGGCTCTGATTGACAAAGGTATAACATTCGCTCACGTGTAAACTAGGCTGAAGCGGTGAATGATGAGCAGGGGCCATAGGCGGGTGCCTAGGCAGGGTGCAGGACGAAGGGCGGCTACGATAGGCGGATGCCATAGCACGGCCTAACTGATGCGGTAGGGCGGGAATACGACGAAGGGCGGCACAGAAGCGGCCTGAGGCGGCCAGGGCGGCTAACCTCGTGGGCGGCAGAGCGGTGGAAGAGCGAAGGGCGGGAATACGACGAAAGGCGGCACAGAAGGAACCTCGTGGGCTGCGGCGGGTGTACGGCCGCGGCCCAGGGATATGGCGCAATCATATCCATGATAGTGTAGTCGGCCGAATTGCCTGGACGTGATAACTGAGTCTAGGGACGCGGCACATTATAAAACGTATGCACGCCGGTCCCATTACGGCGACACTGATTTGGCGGTAAATAATAACTCGGAACTAATACATAGTGTTGAACTCAACGGGGGCCGGCGGTGACTGGCGGCCGAGCGCGTGGCTAGCTAGCTGCAAGTACTTGACCTTGTCGGGCGCAAGTGGGAGGGATATTCTACGATATCGGATTGGTTGTAGGTCCTTGTGGCCTACGTGACTGGTATCAGGCGGTGATGTCGCGCTCCTGCGTATGTATTGGTGATCTAACACGCCATCAGTGCGTGGTTCGTTTCCTGCAATCGTGTGGATATACATATTGTGCAGTTAGCTCTTGCAAGCTATGTACAAACATAACAACTCCTTTCTTCTTTAATTTGCTCTACATGCCCAAAACATCTAAGCATCCTTAATGCTTCTACAATAGGATTACAATTAGGTACATCAATCAGCCTTGCATTCCTTGCAAACTCTACATTTCTCATAAGATCCTACAGGTAATTTTACACGCAATATAAATTATCCAGTTATTACTACTATTCTTATAAGAATCTCATTTCCACAGCATTCAGTCTGATCAATGCAACCGCTTAAATTTCGTTACATTATTTCAATCACGAGTTTAAAAATATTAAAATAAACGCCGCTCGCCCGCCACATACACTATCTCTAAATAGTAAAGAATAAAGTCGCTATCTATATTTTTTTTAAATCAGCCTGCTTTTGTTTGCGGTCGCAAATCTCAAAAAGTAGTCTACCGATATCGCTGAAAATTTCCAAGTTTGTTTTGATTAGTGCCAGGAGTGTCGAGAAACCCGCGGAATATTTAAAAATGAATGACTGAATTTCAAAATGAGATACAGATTCGAATCAAAAGACATTAGCAATAGCGAATCATTGCGGGGTCTACCTTTATATAAATAGATAGATAGATGAACTCTGCGACTAGATGTCTCATAGTTTTATAGCGCTTTCACACAAACGACATATTGAATTCTGTAAGTCTAAACTTGAACTTTAGGGCGCACAGTTTACACGGGTTCCCTACAGAGCATCGGACCATCCCCAATGTCATACTACTCTCACGAGGGATACAATTGTATTAGATAGTATGTAGTAGGTAGTATGTTAATCTTTATTAGAGTATGAAATAATTGGATGGGGAAGTGCAAATAACGCCACCTTAAATCCCCTAATTATAACGCAAAAAGCCATTTTGAAAATACTACCAAAAGTACCAATCAGAACCTGCTCTGACTGTATATTTAAGAATCTAAACATCATGTCACTTAAACAACTCTATGCTAAAACCATACTTATTTATACTCACAAAAAATACACTTGATCTATTAACGAATATACCTAACAAAATCACTAGATCCTTCAATCAAAAACACATCCAACAAGTAAAAATTGAAACTACTTTTGGAAAAAGAAATTTCATTTACTACGGCATAAAATTTTACAAGAAACTACAACTCTCCTACAAAAAACAAACAAATTTCAATATACGCCGGAAGACACGAAATTAATAGAAAATTCAAACCAAACACAGACTGATTGAAGTGAGATAGATAGATAGATAACATTAGATTAGATTGTATTAAAATTAAAATTTATTAAAATACTGAAAATGTTAAATGTCTTCCCCAGCACGGGAAATCCCAATAGGAAAAAAATTATGAAATACAATTATGTTTTAAAATTAAAAAATATATATGAGATACTGGGGAAACTTACAAATAATGTACAAATCTTAACTTGTAATTGAACCTTGTCTAAACCTACGCATAACTGTATATTTGAAAGTAAATTTCTAGTCTTCGACCATCAAAATACTGATTACATATAAATATTATCTAAAAAATATAAAAACAAATTTATATAAAATCCTTCTAGTAATTTTCGGAAAATTAGACTGTATGTAAAGGTAATGATTTTCATGTTGTAAAGCTCTTATTTTATTATACTCGTAGATATTATATTATTACATGAAAACACTCAGTTTTATATGAACCATTTATTTCATTAGGACGTATTATCTTACACACCTACCGCCAATATGAAAATATACCTACATTCCGATAAAGCGATGTTGGTTAGTGACTATGTATCAAAAATTATTAGTGTAATTGAGTGTTTATTTCGTAGCTTAACTGTACGAGATATTATAATATTTATACGTTTCATAGAAGTGATATTATTTTACCGATTGTTTCCTTGAAAAGAAAGTCAACTGTATTAATGACTCTACATGTGTCACGAAGTTAACCGAATCACTCAAGCAAAGCATAAATTATTCATTTACGCTCACCATAAATTATCTGAAAGTTCGTTTGAAATTTCCGTGAACCTGTAAAATTTATAACCACGTTAATGAAAGCATATTTTATATGGCATTACATTTAGCTTTGCCTGAAATATGTATGGAGGGTGGAGGAGGTTTTTAGAGACCGAAGCTTAACTGAAAAGTTTACCGTTATTTTATTACATAATACATACGTTGACAGCATCTATGAACTTTACGCGAAGAGGTTGGATCATAATGGAAGAAAAGTAGGTCATTTAAAATTATATTTATTTATTTTTAAAAAAAGTATATTAGAATATTCCTGTATCGAGATGTGTAACTTTAGAATTATAGTAAACCCATGGATTACTATAATTATAATTCTGTGTGTGTGTAATGTCTTTCTCGAACGGCTCCGATTTCATCCACCATTCACTACTACCTCGGACCATAAACCACACCAAACAGTCACACGTTGAGGATAGAGAGGCTTTCAACAATAACTCTTGGGTTTTCCGAGCCCCAGATGCGACAATTTTGCTTGTTGACGAAGGTGAAATGGGCCTCATCACTCAAGATGATTTGCATTTGATTCACTCAAGTGAATTTTAATAATTTTAATGCGTTGTTGAAGCGTGTATCGTTCCATTTTTAATAATGGCGTAGTTTCTACTTGACGAATGTCAAAAAGTGACAGCTTCAAAAGTAACATCTAACGAAATAGCGGGCTATTCAAAATAACACCTCTTATTGGAAAACCCTGTATATACCAGATTTTTACTTTTTTGTTATTTGTTTTTGGGGTGTTATGCCGTGTTGCGCTAACTCCTCCTTTAGCCAACGTTTCGGACAGCATTGCAGTGTCCATCATCAGGGCAGATGTGTTATACTATTAAATACTACAATTATTCAAGCTAAAATTACAGCTAGGCAGAACGTTTGAATTTGGCAACAAAAACTTTCTACTGACTAAATAAGTATTACAAAGTACAAGTGTTGACTTATCATCCACCATCAAAGGGTATACAATACAAAACTGACAATGACAACAGGGATAGTATGAATGATTATTAACAAAAAATAAAGATAACAAATGAAAACAAATATGGGTAACAATACGTAAATAAATATAGTACTTACATAATAATAAGAAAATTATACTATTGTTTAGCGTTGTTTAAAGTTGTCACAGAAATATGATTAGTGGTACACAATTCAATAAATATCAGTAAATCAGTTTTTTGATGCATTAGGCAGACTGACAATTCGGAAATGACAAGTACTCTTGAGCCACTAAAAAGACTATTTTATTGTACGACTTTCAAAGTAATAAAAGGCGATCCTGTTAAAAAAGTGACAGCATGCGAACTTCTTGATAAAATATTGGTAATTTAGAATATATCGAGAACACGTGTTCTTTTCCTAATTGATATCAGGATGGAATGTTACAATATAAGTATGTCAGTATTAATATCAGAATGTGTATGAATACATGTTTCTCCATCCTCACAAAACATTTGCTTTTGACTGATATATTTGTAAGGAACTCTTTCAATTTATTTATTATATACCCGCAGTCCAATTTTTAACAGGACAACGAATAATTTGATCAGTTTTTTTAATGATTAACAGTATTTCATATCTTTTTTTCCGTGTAGCTGAAGCACCCAGCGTTGCCCGTGCTTTAAGGGGGTGGGGGAAAGAAAATTGAATGGTTGTTAGAAATCTCATAAAACTGTAGATTTTCTTCTAAAACAAATCCACAACCACTATTCTTTATATGAATAGACAGAAGATTTATATAGCAGACATTTCTAATTATTTATCCCATATTCCGTTGGCACTTTCTTCGTTCCTAGATCGAAAATATTTCTTAAATATTAGTTTAGTTAATGTTCGATATTAAGTTCACAACTTTCCGAGAATTCACTCAATTATATAATGACTCCGTTTTCCTTTTGTTAGGCGGAAACTTTGAGGATTCATTTCGTATTTAATTATTCCGATGTGACAACTCTGCCAGTTGTGACATTTTGCATGAGTCGTTATTACCTAGGCATATAAAATTATATAATAATTATACAGAAAACTTATGTAATTACTTACGTTTGAGGAAACGCTGATTCCGTAATCTAAATAATGGAATAATACGCAAACCAGAATACATATTATGATGAGAACGAACAAAGTAAGCTAATTTTCCCATTTACAACCATACGATGTTTGTCATAATGTGGTTTCATATTATGTACCATCATAAATTTTGTAGGATGTCTGTGCTGAAACATGTAAAAATAATGTGGCAATATACCTACACATATATCTTTATACAAATAGACAATTTTAATTTATTAATAATTTTGAAAGTATTCCTTTATAATTTTTCAAAAAACATCTAGTTGAATTTCGATTTTGTTTTCTTGATTGAATAAACGAATGAATGAAGTGGAATCTTAGAAGTGGAAATTAACCTATTTCCCAGCATCCGAGCTGAAACTCGGCAGATAGTCTCGTTGTCAATGACGATGAATTCTGTCAACGTTTACTGTAAACACACGCGCGAATACATGCGCGCACACACGCATTTCTCTGAAATTGGATAACAGATTTACAGCTATAAATATTGGTAACATTCAATCAGGATTTGAATTTAGTCGGTTCCCGGGGAGGAAGGTTTAATCGTCAGTCAAAACATTTTTTTAATTTCTTTTATTTTATATAAATACGTGATATTTACAGGACATTCATATATATTAAATCACCACGATGGGCGGCTGCCTGTTTCATGGTGACCAATGGAACATAGTTATTTTGTGGGAAGTCTAGTGTCAACATATGAATTAAATATATATACATTACGAAAATTGGAAGACATATAGAAAGTACAAACTAGAAAATATAAAAGCCATGCATAAGTATTAGATTACATTCATAAGCACATACATACATATACATATATATGTTCACACACATGCATGTACACACATCTATACACACACCCACATATACAAACACATATATGTATACATACATACATGCACACGCATATGTGTGTACATGTGTACATGAACACGTAGATGCGTATCTACACATACACGCATACATATATCCATATTCACACACACATATACATATATACCTCTACTTAGGTACGAGAAACAGGCTACTAACACCATCACATTCACTCATCAGAAAGTCCCCAAGCGTGTTCCTGAATCCGTGGTATTTGGCTATTGATTTTATTCCAATTGACAAATTATTGAAGATTTTTGGAGCAAGATAATTAAACTGCGACTGGGCTATTGAAGTTTTGGTTTTTGGAATAATATACTTCAAGTGGTTGTAATATCTTGTATTATAGTTCGATTCAGTAATTTTTTAGCTTTTATTAATGGATCTAGTATATTTTTAGAGAACCCTCTCCTGACAATAATACCTAAAGATATAATTGGTTATATGTACTTCGAGGGGAGAAGTATCACTTGCTCCAGTTAATATTGAAAGGCAAGATAGAGGGTCGCAGAGGGCCTGGTAGGAGACAAATGTCTTGGCTGCGAAACATACGAGAGTGGACCGGCATTAGAAGTGTGGAGGAGCTATTCCGGGCAGCGCAAGACAAAGAGACATTTTCAAGAGTGATCGCCAACGTCGGGGGGACCTGATACGGCACATAAAGAAGAAGAAGATATGTATTTTCATACATGTTTATACTTTATATATACAGGGTGTATCGGCACGTACCCGACAAACTTTAACCAGCTATTCCTTAGCATATTTGGAGTAAAAAATCTTATGTGCACTTTGTTGTCCGGTAAAGTTTTTTTTTTAATAAAAAATTTACTATTCATATTTTCACCACATGTCACCACTGTTTTATCCTTTGTCAAAGTTTGAAAACCCATCTGGCAATATTTTATTCGAATTCCGTTGAATAATGTACGTATGTACCTATATTGGCGCGCTTTTACAATCACAACGAAATGGCACTGCACCATTCGTCTCATTTTTAACTATTATTATTTAGTGTGTGCGAAAGAGCGAAGACGCTTTTCGACATATTTGCTTATAACAGCTGTTGAACACGAAGAGCAATGCCAATGACAGTGATGTAGTGTGGAAATTTTTAATTTTTTTGTTTTTAATTGAAAAAAAAATGCTACCGGACAGTAAAGTGCCCATAACATTTTTTACTCCAAATGTGCTAAGGAATAGCTGGTTAAAGTTTGTCGGGTTAGTGCCGATACACCCTGTATGTATTTATTTTTTTAACTTTTAAAATACATTTTGTAAGTTCATGGCAGTTAAAAGCCAGTTCCTGGAGAAGAAGGTTCAATCAAACCAAAACTGAAGGTGAACCTGGTTTGGTCATTTCAAAACTTTATACCGGGTATTTTTAGACTGGTTTTCAGAATTAGTCTGAAGATGCGCGTTATAAGGCAAAACCGGTCCGGTCATTATTTAATAAGAAAAAATTATTATATAATGTAATGAAAAAGGTTTTTTATCTGAATTTTTTTATTTATATTGTTAATTGATCAGTATTACATAATGATTAAACGACAATAAACAGGAAGAAAGATTATGCGCCACATTATTGTACGTACTCCCGGTGTGGCCAAGCGGTAAAAATTGCCAGCATTACTAAAATTTCGTACAGATTTGCAACCGGTCACAGATACATAGAGCCGTGTAAAAAATTAATACTCAATTCAATGTACTTTCATTTATTTCCAGATGCTGCTTCAAGTATCGTGGGTGAGGCATCGCGATATCCATTTGCTGACAGTGGGCAGGTACACCTACACATCGGACCAGCGCTTCAGGGCTATTCATAATCCTCATTCAGAAGACTGGACTCTACAGGTAACTAGTTTTTCTATCAAATCCATATCCTTAAACAATGTTTCCTTAAAGGAAAAAAACCGATACAGTCAGTATTTACCTAAAAAATTTAAAAATATTATCTAGAGAATTCCCCTGCATACTAACCATTTCTTTCAGATTAACACGAACAGCGATGAAAACAAAATTTTTAATTGACAAATTAAAATGGAGAAAGAATACATTTAAAAATTCTTTGAAATAAATAAATGAGTGAAAACTGTCTAAAAACAGTTGCAGCATATAATAAACCCTGAGCAATATTTTTTGGAAAAAAATAAAATTAAATAATTTTACCAAATGAAATGAGAATAATGGTGTCACAGAGATTATGATTTTTATAGAAAAAGGTTTTTAATTTTCTACCAAATATACTGAATGAAAACAAATTGTCGTTCCTTCAGAGTTTTCAATAGAATTATTATTGATGAAGAAAATACACTCGAGGGGGTATTTTTAAATGATACTCGTAATGATTTCCCGATGGGAGCCGAGATTAATGATTTTTTTTTTCAATATAGATATTTTTTTCTAAAAGACGGTTGTATTTTATTAAAGTTTAAAAAAAAAAAAATTTGATTTTAATAAAAATATTTGTTTATTAATCTTAATAATAAAATACAACCATTATTTAGAAAAAAAAATCTAAATTGAAAAAAATGTTACTAATCTCGGCTCCCACCGGGATATCATTACGAGTATTATTTAAAAATACTCCCTCGAGTGTATTTTCTTCATCAATCATAATTTGGCAAATTAACCAAAATAAGACTACGTATTTATTTTGTGTAAGTTCTCAGATAAAACTATTGCTCAAGAATAGTTGAGATCTCTTACGAACACCGAGTGAATTAATTATTAATACAAATTAATGAAGTTCCGCTGAATGAAAATAGCAGGCATATTCAGCATTTAAGGCACGAGCAAATGGGTATTTATGGCGGACCTGGGTTAGATTAGGTTACATGACGAAGTACCAGGAGTAGGGAGCTTGACACAATACACAATCCATTACATAATGCCGCATCCATCATCTCAATTCACTATGCACATTGATGCCATTGTAGGCTGCGCGGGGGGGGGGGGTAAATAAATGTAAGGGTCTAGAACTATTAGATATTTTATATACTAGTTATTTCGACTTTACGCCCACAATCTGGTGGGATGAGCTGGAAAATTAATGAACTGAGTTTAGAAGGTTACGTAATGTTTATAATTCTCAAAACTGATAAAGGTAATTATAAAGATAATGAAGAACAAAATACATTTTCAAATACTTCTTATAGTAGATACATCTTTAGCAGCGAAATTTACAGGGTGTTTCAAGACGTATCTGATTTACAATAACAGGTGCCGTTTTTTTTTCAAAACTAAAACACGTTAAAAAAATCTTTTACAAGTCACTGATCACTCAGCCGAGTAACCGTCAATCTGATCACCCCGACCCTAACTGTTCAATACCTTCTGAATTTTTATATTTTTAGAAAAAAAAATCCAGAAAAAAGTATGATTTAATCAATGAAGAAAAAATTAACGGCTCTCGAACGAAACATCGCCAAATGCATACGAATCTTTTCTGTCTCGTCTGTTTCACTTTTAACGTTTGAGAGTACTTAATATTGTCTTCGATGATTAAATATTACGAATTGAAATTTTACGAAACACTAAAAAAATATTGAACATAATATAAGATTCATGGATATTACATATAGATTCTATACGACATCATTATTTGCAACTGAAAATTCAAGGGATCTTTACTTCCATGATACAGTCATCAGTCTAGTGTGGTGGTTGAAATAACTCAAATAATATGTAAAATTAAATTTATGGTTATGGTTTATTTTTTTATTTCCATCCATTAATTTAATTTAACAAAAAAAATATATTTATGAAGCCACTCGCCAAGTTTTATAATAGTCATATTTCTGGGCGCCGTATGGAGATACCGTGTAAACTTTAAGATTTTATCAATAGTCCTACAGTATCTTCTATTTCTCTCCAAGAATTATAGGGATTGTTACTTTCCTGAGCAGTGAAGACTTTCGGAAAAAGTTTCCAGTTTTTTTTTTTTTTTTTTTTTTTTTTTTTTTTATTAGTAGCTATATTATACATTTTTTTTACATTTTTATAAGAATATATATATAAAAAATAGATGTTGATTATATTCATAGTCCTCCTCACTAGGAGATCCTGTGCTAAGGGGGACTAGGTTTTGGATAAGTTATTCAGCGACTTCTATGGTATGACTCCATGTTTTGGGTAAGGGTTTCCAGAAACTTCTACGACGATGTTTTAAATATGCTAGTAAGTTCTTTTTCCGGTAATTCCTTAAGCCAAGATTTAATGTTCTTAATGCAGTTGTTTTTTGTTTTGATTTGTTTGATACTAAGTGGGAGTTTGTTATATACCTTTACTGCTAAAAATTTAGAGCTTCTTTGTCCAAAGGTAGAGTTACACTTTGGTATAGTTAGTATCTCTGTTTGTTTGGCTCTGGTTTTATGAGTATGTGAGGTGTTTTCCTGTTACATTGTCAAATCCTAATTTCGGGTCACTGCCTAAATTGTTTTGAAACTTTCCACTATCCAATAGTAATACTACCTCTCCACATTTAATATTTCATAATAACAATATCTATACTGCCAGGCTATGTCCAAAACAGAGTCTAGACGTCATGGTTTTGACATATGAAATCAATAATCTCATAAATAGTCAGTCTAGACTATTGTCCAAACTGAAGCTCAGTTTATCTGATTCACTGAATACGCAGAATTACATGTACGCACAAATTATTGATGATTTGTAATATCTCTCCAAAGTATCAGTCCGTAAAAGGTTTGTGCTTAACGATCAACGATCAAATCGATTCAGAAAAAAAAACAATGCGCTACTACGTAAAAGATTTTTTTTTAATTTTTAAAATAAATTACCTCAATGGCGCACGTTAGTGCACTTTACCCCGGACACCCTGAAAACTAATAATCTTAATATTCTAAAGCCTAACTCGCAAAAAGTGTATTTTCATAAAATAATTAAATTAACGCCATCTATGACTGCTTAGATTATAACATGCGTTTATCCAATGTAAAAAGGTTATCGACCGGTCACCATACCATTCCACTTATATAATAACCAACGTATCTCCTTTGAAAAAACTGATTTATTGGGAAAACACTGTTATAAATCTTGTCGTTTTATGTTGGCACACATTGAAATTTATTATTGTTTGTTTTCACAATTTCTTCGAAAATCAAATGGGAAGCTTCTATTTCAATGCATCAAGAAAATTCTTCTTTCTTTGAGAATTTCCGAGAAATCTCATATTATGCACATATTCATCAGAGAGATGCGCACCACAACAGCAAGGTACCAGGGAGCAAGGAGTGTGAGATACATATCTCTTTGTTCAGTATGCGGTCTCTCGCTCTGTTCTGGCGCCCCAGTATGAAATCAATTTCCACTTGTCTTATGCATAGAAATATCCAACATTTCCTTCACTTTAAAATTTTTATCAGAAGGACCTTCAGTTTGCATTTTATTTTGTTTCTAAGAGCAAAGGTGGATGCATGCGCGGCCTTTTTCGTACAATACTTATATTGATATTCACAATTAAACTATATAATTATTAATTATTGAAGACAATATTAGCGATTCAACAATAAAATTTGAAACAGAAAAATCAGAAAAAGATACGGTCGCATCTAGAACTTGAACATTTGTGACATGTTTAACTGTATCATAATTCAAATAAGAACTACCAACATTAACTTCATTTTCTCACCGCACATTTGTATTGGCTGCTATCTTTATGTATGATCGCAAGATTTAACTCGAACTAAATGCAATCTAGACAGTGTCCTAGATAAAAATATCCTATTTTATTTTAATCTGCGACATCTGTTGATTTTTCTGCAAGTCTCGGATGAATATTTATTTTTTTTGGATAACTTCGTGAGTAAAACCTCAAATTTTAATATTTAATTATTAAAGACAAATATTATGTTTTTATTAGCAATTCTTAAACTTGTCATGGAATCCCGCCAGAGTTCCCACTCAAGCATCGCTGAACACTGGAGAAGGGTTGTTGGCCTCCTCCAAGTAATGTTTAATGTCTTAAAAAAATTAGTTCCTATTATTGTAAATAATCGTTATACTATTGTTATGTTATTGTAATATTTTTGTATTATTATTGTGTATGTTTTATGGGATGGAATATACTCGTTAATATTATTATTATTATTATTCAAAGAAAATTTGAAAAAGAAAAGGTACAATCGCATCTAGGACTTAAACCCAGGACCCATTATTTTGTTACTTAAACATTGTGAAAAAATATATAGGTACTACTATTTACATATATATAGTACAAATCTGTGCTCCAACGTAATTCGATCGTTTGTAATTTAAATTTACTAGTGTCAAAATGGTTTTTATAATCCTTATTTTTAATATCATCATACAGTAAAAAGAGATTTAAAAAAAAAAAAAATAACCATTAACTAACAAATAATTCTGTTAGTCGCCTGTATAATCATGGATAATAGAATCTTTCAATGGCATATGTTATAAAATTTTAAACACAAACTAATAAAGAACCACATATTCGTACTAAATAATTGGTATTTCTTTAGATTAAAAGGTAATTATTCGCTTTGGTTGTTCAGCCGTTTCTCCGTGTACTACTTGTATCCAGATATACTTATTGTTTACATGCATTATGTATAAACTGATTGTAGTGGTAAAAAACTATTGAACAGGTTGTAAATATTATGTTTCATTAAGAATTATTCATTTTTTCAAATAACATGTGACTTATTTGCGGCACAATTAGAAAATATTTTCAGTACCGCCCTCTTAATTGAAATGTTGCTTCAAATGGCTTTAGCCCTATTTGTTGACCAGATTTGAATAGCCAGGTACTTCTTCACCTTACTCTACCCTATCTCCGAACCCTCTCCACTACCTTCACCCTCACAACATACCCTAATTGGGAATGCCATATATTTGCTGGCTCCAGACGGTTGGGACTCTTCTGCGGTATTCATTTAAAAAATGATAACTCAGCATCACAACTCACAACGTTTATCTTGTAACTATACGTGTAAGTAAATTCCGTTCAATTTTCAAAGGGGTGCTCCATGGAAAATTGGGCGTTTAACACCGGGCAAATTAAAGTTACACAATCAGAGAGCACACTGGAATCACCGGGCAAATTAAAGTTACGCAATCAGTGAGACCACACTGGAATCAACGGGCAAATTAAAGTTACACAATCAGTGAGACCACACTGGAATCACCGGGAAAATTAAAGTTACACAATCAGTGATACCACACTGGAATCACCGGGAAAATTAAAGTTACACAATCAGTGAGACCACACTGGAATCGAAATGAGAAAAATCAATGAGTTGTTTCTCAATTATGATTCTATGGTACCTTTGACTACAAGACAAATGTTAAGAGCCATTGAATATCTCACTCATATATATATAACACGACGTATCATAATTTTTCATGACTCATCAACTGTAACCGAGTAATTTTAGTGGATTCCTACATTTGAATATGTAAATAAATTTACTGTATGTAAATCGATTCTCATCGACTTTCAATTCCACGAAATCGATAAAGAAAGCCACCCCCAGACGAAAGAATGAGAAAAAAAACTACCATCGCGACGCTGACGATATTTGACCAATTCATATTGCGAACGAAAGCTGTTGGAAACCGATTTAAGAAATCGGTGAGTTCAAAATCGAAAATTTATTCAAAAATATGAAACCGTGAGTTGTATTTACAAAGAACACATGCAATACATTTATAAAATAATATTTTAGTAATAAGCGGGTGGAAAATACATGATTGTAATTGCATGTCGAAATTAACGTCAATGACATGGTTTTATAAATAAACTGATACAATACTTTGTAAATTGCATTTTAATAAATAATCCATCAATCAAACAGTTTTGAATAGTTGCGATTTTTGTTTCCGAATACCGTCTACTCAGTGCATATGATTTATTTTAGTTCAGCAAATTTAAATGTCAGAGTTTCATTGTTTCAGTTTTGTTTTGCGACAAGCTTATACAGCGCAGCGATACCTCGAAATTCCCAGAACAATGTTTGATAATGACGGCATGTCAAACTGTCAATAAAGTTCTCGATGGGCATTGGAAATTATAAGCGACGCAAAACAATTACTTTGAAATCGGATTTTTTCCGCTGTTCCTAGGTGGTCTTGGAATTATTATGTCAAACCTGTCAATATATAAATTTAAACAATGATTTCCTTTCACTGATAACACCAGACTTTTGTTTTGTGAGTTAAAAATTTTATCAAATAAACTTTCGCCTGGCGTAAAATGATTTATTTTTAATTATAATCATCGCAAATGGTTCTTGGTAAAAGATACCAAGTACCTTCCATTTGCAATAAAGATGAATAAATTTCTAAAGAATCAGACATGTTTGTTTGTGGAGCTCAATATTTTATTTTCTATTTAAATCATATAATTTCTCTTTAATAAAATGTACAACCGCTTAATTGAAATTCTACTTTGAGGATTGTGTTTAGGAATGCCTTTGAATGATAAAATAATACTTTTAAATTTTGAAAAAACTTGGGTAGGTACTTACCATGGAATAAAGAATAACACTTACTTACAGACAGACTTATGAACAGAACGCACTCTTACACAATATCTTTGCTTGCAATTAATTTATTTATGTTCACCTTTTTGGGTGTATTTAATTAGGTCAGTGTTTAAATTGGCTGTTTTGTGGGAGAAAAAATGCATTAAGGCATATATTTGTTATAATTATTATTGCGTAGGTATCAGGATACGATGTATTGGAGACATCGCACCGCTCGCCCTTCAAATCTAAAATTTTCAGAAATGCTAATGTCACTGTCCTTTCACAGTTTTAAAGAATTTTTTTCCTTTTCAGATCAAGTACCCACAGCACAGGGACTCTGGGATCTACGAGTGCCAGATATCCACCACGCCTCACATGAGTCATTTCGTTCACCTCGGTGTAGTCGGTAAGCAGAATAATTTATTTTTATGGAAAAGGACTCGCTGCACTTCACTGGCGTGCTATTGAATTTTCAGAATTCAGGCAAAAGATTTATTTCCTCAACATTTTATCTTACACCCATTCCTCTTTCGCTCTTTCCATTCGTACATTTCACCAACAAGCCGTGAATTTATCTATATTGATTCTGAAAGAACCATTTATTCAGATAACAAAATGCTACACGACAAAATAAGATCAGAACATAGTGTGATAGTACCAAAAATGAATACATCATTTAGACAAAGAGTTCATATATCTCCTAAGCTCCTAGGGCATGTAATGGATTTAATCAGCAACGCTGTATGCATAAAACAGATCCCTTTACAAAATTTAAGAAATAATAACTACGCTTGAATCAATCACTGAAAAATGATCATTTACTCCGTCTCTATTCTTAACATCGACATCCTGAGAAGATGGGTCATCTCCCCTGCAGAAACCGATTGAGAAGAGCTCCTCATAAATACACCGGATAGTGATATAGTGAAGATTACGAATATAGGAAGAGGACTGGACAAAAAAGAAGATTACCTGGATTCAGTTGTCATCCAACATGACATCTCTGGACTTGCCTGCGAACATCCAGGCACACAAATCCGTCAACCGCCGATAATTGGACAGCTGCCCAAACAATGGAACGAACATCTTAATAATAATTTTCATAATTATATTAATTTTGTAGTTACTATTTTTATTATTAGTTATTCTGGTATTGTTATCACAAAATTTTATTAATATTTTTTTATATTACCACCATGATACTGATGAGTTTTGTGGGTGTATTTTTAAATAAATTATTTAATTACTATTTTATGTAGTTATATAAAAATGTAGATGTGTTTACATATTCGGAATCGGACAACTAACGTAGGTATTCCTCGAAATTGCGATGAGGCACGGAATTATGCAAAAAAATAATCTTTGAATATACTAATTTTTTATTATCGAATTTCAGGAATTTTAAACAGTCTGCTATTAAATTTATAATGGGAACGTCTTGTGAAGAGGCGGGATAATGATTGGAATATAATAATTTTCATTTTATAAAATTTCAACTAAATTTAATTTTACCCAGCTTGTAGCAATTCTGGGAAATGTTGTTTGTACATATGGTCTAATTCTACATTTACATATTTGGCAACACAATTATTTTTTTTAATATTAATCGATATTTATTTATCAAAAAAATTTAAGTTTTTTGTTTGACCGGCAATCATTGAAATTGACGGGCAAATGCTCTACCTACTAAGTTAACATGCCACAATTAGGTATATTGTGTTTCTCCAATACTAGCATACAATTCTTGAAAATTGAAATAATAATGCAACTTTTATTCGCTAGATTTATGTGCATTTGTTTCGTAAGGGTTCAAACTATACCTAATCACCAATAGATTATGTCATTCGTGCTAAAAATTTAAACAGCTGTCACCATTGGTAACATACAAATTTTTAAAATTATTAATTACTTAAGTAATGCTTAGTTGGCAAGGGACGCCACTGGTGCAGTTCCTGCAATGATGGCCGCTCCGGTGGCATGCTAAGTAAATAGTGGATTTCTGGAATTCGGGCGCAGGAATTTTCAGTTCGCGATGGAATTTAAAAATATATAAAAATGCTCTTAAGCCGTTAAATTCATGCAGGTCGGGAATATCTGATTCTACCTTTTGAATGGAAATGCGGACTACGACATCATAATACTGCTCCAATGTTTTTAATGCGCTCTACAAGAGAAGCGGTTCGGTGGCTCGAACTTTCCCTTATGCAAAGAACAAAGAAAATCACATATTCAAAATTTTAAAATCCTCGTAAATAAGCAAACGGGATGTTAACATTACGCTTTCTGTGCGTATAGAGCTTTTATCGTGCTAGTAGATTGTATCCGACTTCATATCGACTATATGTCCGATTTTCAGCAATCTTTTTCGATTTAAAAATTACTTTATCGAGTTAACAAAAGACAGATATCCTCAAGATGAATTACTTGAACTATGACAACTTGTCTCACTTTTGACGGTTGAATTGATATTTAAGAGCAATGAATCTCATTATAGAAATGACTTTTAGAATTGAAAATATGTGCAGTGACTGAAAAATTAAAAAAATAGAAAAATTTCAAAACGTTGCTGAATAAACCGTACTTTGCCAGTCTGATGATTTTTACAATTTCAGGTATAAATATTTATTATATTATAATATCCGATAATAAAAAATGTGGGTACTTACACATATAATTATGACTGTGAGCAAGTGGAAGGGGTTGTAAATTAAGTGATTAAAAAGAATATTGTGAATATTATGTAAGTTTTTGAGAGTTGCTTTCGTAACAAAACTTTTCCAGAGTGTTATCAGAAGACTTTTTTAACTTTATTTTTAAAACATAAATACATCCGCTACATCAGTGTTTTTACTACTTTTGTTATATTAACTATACTTTCTGTACATATCTTAGTATTTATTAATTATCTGTTATTTTGTTTGGGTTCTGAAAATAAAAGTTCGGTTTCGATGGACAAAACCTTAATTGTAACACATTATCGAAGACTTGCAACTGACCACCAACTCTTAATATAAGGTTGCGAAAGGGTAATCAAGGGTAACGTTACTCTCATTCAGATTCCAAGCTCATATAATGAATTCAAAACACAATAGCTGTCTCAAACAAATAATAGTTTACGCCATCTCAATATACTTATGTATTTATTTTCAAATGTATGGTACACACAATATAAGTATGAACAGTGAAAGTACACAAACATAAAGAAAGTACGAAGAAACAAGTGGGAAGTATCAAAAGTAAAAAGAATAAAATAACGAAATAGGTATAAAAAGTACAAAAGTATTAAGTATAAAATGCAACTAATCCTAAGTAGGGGCAAATGAGAAATCAATTAAGGTTACTACTTAGAGAATCGTATGTAATATTATAGAATAGTGAAAATGCGAAATGAGAATTTATACACTATTGGTATTCCTAATGGATTGATATTAGCGTGTTCCTAGGGGTCTAGCACAGTTAAATCGATAACCTAATAATGTCGAATTGATAAGCGGAAGTACCGATGATTTTATACCGATCTATAAAGCCTTATGTCAATACGATATTGACAAAATCCGTCATCTATGGTCGGTTTACGATGTTCACGAGCACAGTCAAAATATGATTCCGACAGTCAGTAGACAAAAGCGGCTGCTTTTAGCGAGGCCTCCAAGGCGTCGAATAAGCTGTGAATATTCACGACTTTTTGGTTAATGTCGTTCGTTATGCAAAATAACTGACTAATTAATGAATGGAGGTGAACTAACTAAGCACTTAAGTTGAAAGAAATCGTATACACGATTCACGGACGATGGAAATGCGATCAATTGATTCCGTTCCAACTTCGAGGAACAAAAGTTGTTAGTCATAACTAAAGACTTCACGAACTTATTAACTCCCTTCTTGGTGTCAAAAAATACACGCGGACTGACAATATATATTTAACTTATTATTTAATTCTATATCAATTTATTGATATCTGTACTTTAACGTCGCCGTCTGACGTTAATTCATTTTCCAGCTGCCAATATTGCCAGTGTATATCGATTTGCATTTCTAATTTTGGTCGGCGCATCAATAGTTTGAACGTGCTAGCTAAATCGCTACAAAATCGTCGATAGTTCTGCCTATCGATCCGATATTATAAAGTTATTAATATTATACTGGCAGCACTAGAGTAAATTGACATTCCGTATCAGAATTAGTAGAATTGAAATATCAACTTAAATATGCATTGGCAGTCCGTATTTACTATTTGGCATTAAAGAGGAATAGACGAGACCGTTATTAGAATATTCATACCTAATCAGTGAAAGCGACGAACAATTTTATTTTATTATGGACTTAAATGGCGAATAAATCTTGAGATTTCAATATTATTTAAAATAAAATTTATTAACATTACTTAAATATTGCTTACTCCACGTTTTTCAACTGTTTTGAGAAATGAAATATTAAATCGAAAGATTGAATTAAACAATAAATGAACACCATCAAGACTAAATAATGTATCCTGCTTTAGTACTACTATTGATGTTCGATTAAATCGATCTCATCAATCAGGCGCCATCTCCGATCGACTCGTATAACTAATTATTGTTGACCCCCTTCACCCATCAACCCACCTCTCCTGAGTACCAACAGCCAGCTAGTACCTACTGGGAACTGGCCCGCTATCTGATTTAGTAATGAACATTGGAATTACCTCTAGTTAGATCTGGTCGCGGATATAAGATATACAAGCCAAGTCATTTATTAGCCAGACAGTCGGTAATCGAATGGAATTGGCTAACAAAATGTATCTATTGGGTAACCTTTGGGAACCTAACCGATTCAAATAAACCTTATTTATCCATACCTTACGTGTCGAAATCTAATCTAATGTTTTCGCAATCGGAATGGTTACCATAAATAGTCAGTAATTATTATAGTGAATTATTTTACTGGGTTTTTGCGCTACCTCCTTCTTTAGGCAACGTTTCAGACAGCATTACGGTGTCCATCATCAGAGATTCATCATCAGGGCAGATGTCACACATCTGGAAGATCACACATCTCCCTGATGATGTCCACTGTAAAACTCTCCGAAATGTTGGTTAATGAAGGAGGTAAATCAGTATAATACTTTTGGTCATGAAAATCTCAAATTATATTAGTCAGTAATTATTATTGAAATCAGGCACTAACCAACCTAGATCAAACAAGTAAATCTTATCTATCTAAACCTTATTTGTCACAATCTTCTCTAACCCTATATCACATCGGATATAAGTTATACAGGGTATCCGGGGTAAAGTGCGCTAACTTCCAAAGTTGATTCTACATGATGGTATAAGTAAAAGAGATAAATAATTTTGTCGAAATTACAATATTTTTTTCCCATTCTAAAATTTTGTTCCATAGAAGAATATTTATTTTCCCACACAAAAAATTCAACTTTTTTACCTTAAAACATTGGAATTTCGAAAAAAAAATTTTACTTTTTTTCTTGTACCATCATGTAGAATCAACTCCTGAAGTTATCGCACTTTACCCCCGGACACCCTGATTAGGTTGAGGGTGATATCGTAGATTAGGGCAGTGATTGGGTGGAATTGGGCTCATGTATATCTATCCGATAACTTCGAAACCTAACCTATTGGACCATTTCTACTCAGACCATACGTATCAAAATCTAACATAAGCTTTCATAACTTATTTAATCTATACCAACTCTTGATGTTCTCCTTAACATAAGTAAAAACCCTTAGTCTGGAAGAAATATAAAAAAAAAATCTTACACCCTTTTACTTCTGTAATGGTTTTTGGTTGTGGCATACTCACCACGATAATCATCTCTTAGAATTAACTAAAGGAACTTCACCTTATGTACGTATATACAAACAAATCATAAATTTAAGTACATACCTTTTTAAATTAATCCAACACAGAAGTCCTTGAGGAAAATAATTTCCCTCAGTGTCTAAGTCATCTTTTGGGATGCTGTGTGAGGGTCTTTCTTAAGGAAGGGGAAGAGAGGAAGATGTGTGAAATTAAAGGTTAAGGGGGTTTGGTAGGAATCCAGGGATCAGTGTATCCCTGCTAACTCACCAAATGTAGCAAACCATGTATTGGTTATCTAACAAATGGTTCCCAGGACGGCGGTACCTACACCCACCTCCAAAATTGAAACCTTATCAATCCTCTCTTATTCGAAGAAGAATAATTATTACTGGTATTTTATGACGATAATTAAATATTCATTTATCATTAATATTGCTTGGCAATGCCGGTGATACTCGGGACAAACCAAGGACTATAATCTACTTGCTCATAAATATTAAAAAAAGATACAATCGGTTAAATATTACGTGATTTTCACCGAAACTGTATTGGTCCAAAACAGATGTTTCGATAACGTCAGTTCGTTTACTTTTTGTTAGTTGCGCTTCTAAAGCTTTAGCGATGGAAACATAATGGCACGAAAAACACTGTTGTCAAAGTTGGATAGAACATTTTATGCATGTCATAACTAATTTATAAATACAGTACATGTACGAAGGTTTTTCACTGGGCATATTTTTTTACGCATTTAAAGCAGGCAAACAAGAATAACAAGGTCTGCAAAAATTGGTTCAATGTTAAATATAAGTTGAATGGTGAATGATTGCTTTTAAGTTGCTAAATATCGTATTGTAAGTGAATTATATTTGGATTGTAAGCAAAAAAAACACGTTTCATTTTGACAAACAACTAACCACAGTAAAAAAATAAAAACAGATAAAACTTTATAGCAACTTTAAGAGCAACGGAGTTCTATCTGACAATTTTAATTAGTTATTTTTTTGTTAAATACCACGTTTTTTCATAATTCAATTACTATACGTTATACATACACACTTTTTATAAATTTAATTTGACTTGAATTTTATTGGTTTCACGCCATTGGTAGATGTAACATTGTTGTCCTAAGCATATAAGCTCTACCACAACGCAACTGGAACCATTTTGCTCCAAAATATTTAATATCAGGTAGATATAACTAAGTTGCTGTAAAATTTAAAAAATGGAACATTGTTGTTCAATAAATAAAATAAAGTTTTTTTTAGATAGGACTAAGTTGCTCATTGCAAAATGGGACCTTGTCGTTCAAAATAATAAATAATGGTATTTTTTAAAGAATGTTGTTACACTTACGAACATACATTAATGTTGAACATTTTTAAGAGGGGATTTAAAATTTAAAGCATCCACCAAGTATTTATCGATGGTTTAAAGTAAAATATATTCTAAGAAACTTGATGTCAAAGTCGATTTTGGTCAAATTGTCAGATAGATTCTCTTTTTCCCAAGGTACAATAATATTATGTATTTTCAAACATTATATGATAATGTGGACCTCGTGGAGTATTTTGCCCGGGATGAAGCCGCCATTTTATAATTTAATAAAATAAAAAGAGTCCCAACCTCTCAACCATCTGGAACCAGTGAGACTATGGCACCCCCAATTGGGGTATGTTGTGAGGCTGAAGGTAGTGAGGAGGGAAAGGAGGTAGAGGAGAGGTAGGTGGCGAAGTACCTGGCTATTCAGATCTGATTTGGTGAAACACGGTGATAACCATTTCAAGCAACGTTTCGATTCGGAATGGTGGTCTTAACCTAGGGCGATACTGAGAGTATCTTCCACTCTGGAACGTGCTGCAAGTATACTATAAAATGAATCAAATAAGATTTTCTTGTCTACGCCGGTATTTGAATTCGTGACCTCCAGTTTAGTAGTCGAGAGACTTACCCCTCGACCTCGGAGGCCGTCGTAATGAAATAAAATAAAAAATAGTCAATAAAATCTCAAAATATAATCGGACGGTTGTGTGTAAATAAGTGTACATTGTAATGGTAGAGATTTTGCATTACGTATATTATGTTCATTATTTTAAATTATATATTTTTTAAAATAATGCCTTTGTTGTTCCTTAATTAAATAAGACCCAAAATCTATCCAGTCTAATCATAATATGGAGAGTCGATTTGCACTTAGATTGCCGGCCCTTTAAATTCTATATCAATGGACCCAGCACGTCCAGTAGGATCCGATGAGTTGTAGCGGTGTATCAAGTTCACTAACAAAATGATTAACTAACTTCCCTGAGGGGAAATTATATTTAAAGTCTAGGATAGTAATAGTTAGCCAGGTGATTGGGAATGAATAACATCGTATAACGGAGTACTTAAACTCAAATCGCAATACTCGGTATCCATGGTATAACAATTATTAAGTTATTTATCTGCTGTACAAAATGAAAAGCTATGTTCAATTGCTGGAAATTTAACAAACTGAGGTTTGTTAAAATTAATTTAAACAATTCATATAATTTCATAGTTATAATTCCAGTTCTGTTATTTTTTTTTTCTTATTTATTTATTTGCAAAAACAGTACAAAAACCAATACATTGCAAAAGCGGTAAACAAATTATGGAAGAAAATTTTATACATAAGTATACAGTTAAAACATATGCAAAAGCGGTAAACAAAATATGGAAAAAAATTTGTACATAAGTATACAGTTAGAACAAATAAAATATTTCGCGCTTAAAGTCGTTGTAGGACATATGGAAAATATCCAAGTTAGCTGGAAGGGAGTTAATTAACCTAGTGAGTCTTCCCAGGGGCATCACCATTGGTAAGTTAGTTCTGGACCTGGGAAGAATTAAAAGCCTGTGTTGGCGGCCTCTCGTGAAATTATCCGGGACATAAAGTCCTATTTTTGACAGAATGTCTGGAACTGATAGAAAACCATTCAGAAGCTTGTAAGCCATCAACAATAATGCGACGTCCCGTCTGGAACTAAGGCTGCAGATATTCAGCATTCCCGAGATAAATGCTGTTGGAAACAGCCATGGGTAAAAACCAAACTCTCTCATATAGAGGTATCGTAAAAATTTTTTTTGTATTTTCTCGAATCATTTTATCATGGGCCGGTTGTTTTACAGTTCTTGAATAGTAACAGAACTTCAGTAGTAACTTTTCACAGAACTTGAATATTAACTTTTAAATTTAACGAATTGTTCAAAATCTGTAAAATAATTTGTTCTTATAGTGGTTTAATATTTATTATGTTTCATAAAATCCGGGGCCACGGCCACGTCAAGGGTATAAATGTTAGAAAAGTCAAAAGTAGTTTGTATATTCGACATTAAAAGTTAAATAACTTTTAAAGTTTTGCATTTCAACGGTCTGTAAATTTATTCATACGTTCCGTTTAAAGATGGTTGCCATTTTAATGTATGTAAGTCCATCCGCTCACGGGGCATCTGAATAAAAAAACCAGTTGGCAACTCATGTTGCTATCCTGTGTATTTCAATGGCAGTCCGCACACGGTGCAATCAGTTTTCAACGGCGACGCAACCAGTTTATTCCATCCAATCACGGGGAAACTGAAACTAAACTGAAACTGCTTGGCAATCGATCTTCTCTCACGGCGCAACTCAAGATTACGATTTCACAAATTATCTAAGCTTGTTTATCCATAGAATTAATAAAAACACTTCAGCTGTCATCTGTCACTGTCATATTGCTTTAGAAAATGTCTGCAGAATCAAGTGATGTTGAAGCCGCCATTGTTGTTTTTTCTTTGCTTGCATAATCAGGAAGCCTATATTCATATAATTCAATACAAGAGAATTTTTCAACCTCCTGAACAAATTTATGTTTTCCTGCTCCGACATAAGGTGATCTGACAGCTTTTTCTTCATTCTATATAATATAATATGCTTAGATAATTTGTGAAATCGTATTCTCGAGTTGCGCCGTGAGAGAAGCTCGACAACCAGTTTGCAACGGGCAGTTGCCTACCAGTTTCAGTTGCCCCGTGAGGGGATGGACTAAAGATTATGTTTTCAATTGTGAATTCGTCGTATTGATTTGAGCTTTCAAATTTGCTTTTACCTACCCGAAAAACTAATAAAAATTTAATTGTCAATGTGACATTTCTTTGGACAAATAGTTTCCTTATTTGAAATTTAAAAGCCGTTATGTGGTTTATAATTAAACAGGAAGGTATTTATATACCTACTTACAAATCTTACGATTTCAGAGGGAATTTTTGTCATGATTTATTAAATGAGAGAAAATTTCTGTTCACAAAATTACTAGTAAACACTATTTATAAAGATGTAAATAAGTAATTTAAATCTTGTAAAGAAAAAATAATAATAATGTTATTTACATAAAAGAATTTTTTTTGGATAAGGAAATAAAAAATTATTATTATAAAATAATATAAATGTAGGCAGTTTAATTTGTTTCTAAAAGCAAGGGAACCGAGTAAATTAGTTGTGTTTGAAGAAGATAGAAATGAAAGGGGAAGTTTGTTGAACATAATAAGACCGCAATATTTTCAAAATACGTATTTTAAGGAGCAAGTGAATAGACTTTTATTTATTTTTGGGAACATTTGACCAAACGCGTAATGCGTATGTATAATATATAATAATTATGTTTGTAGTATAGTAGTAATGATAGATGAGGCCTCAAAAGTAGAGACCTTAATACAAAAGCTGTCAAATTCGTTGCCACAATCGATACTTTTCCAGTTAGCGACTAAAACTCCAAAGTGTCAAATAAATAGAATTCAGACCGAAAATGATGAAGATCAATGAGTCGTTGGGCATTGAATGTGAATTTTTACCTCAGATTATCTAGAAATTTTTGTAGTAAGGTCTGCTCAAATAGCTAAATTGGAAACAGCCCTCGTTTCCAAGGGCTCTTCAAGGTTCTCTGAGACGAGGGAGACAGAAGGAAGATAAAGGGAGCCCTTGTAATTTTTTTTGGAACACTATCATCTGCCCATACAAAAAATCCAAACCTACTCGGAAATGTAATGAAATAAATACAAAAATAAAAAATTTCAACAAGAGATTAGTTATTCTAATAAAAAGAAAATTTTTGTAAGGAACAGTCAAATATATTTTCGAAAATAGAAACTCGATTACACCATTTTTCTCTTGAATTCGGGAAATAATCTGCTGGTTTCCAAAGCTTTCTGAGATAATGTTACAAAACATGAACGTAACTTTTAATTAACAGTGAAATAAATTTGATTCGTTACAAATGTTTTGTAAGGAGTTTTATAAATGAAAAAGAACGCAGTCCTGAACGTAACAATGTACAGTGTTACCGGGGGTAAAGTGCACTAATTTCGGTATGAGATTCCACATGACGCTAGAAGTAAAAAAAAATCTTTCGAAAATCCATTTTTACCGTACAAAAAGATTTTTCCAGGAAAGTTATTTTTTTTTAGGAAATTCTAAAAAAGTCATCAATATTTTTTACTTGTAGAATTACCCCCCAAATTGCCCCTGGACACCTTGTATACATATATCTGAAATCTTGCAAAACAGTCAAACTGAATACACATATGATTATTTCCTTCAAGGACGGTAATAATTAAACCGCGAAGCATTTAAACAAAGAACAACAAAAGCAACAAAAAACAGCAATTACAACTTTTAATTGCTTTCTTTGACTGCTGCTCTATAATAACCCTCGGCACCGGGCTGGAAATTTAATTGCCACACAAAAATTTTCCATCGTGCGTCACCTAGGGACTATTCGAGGCAATTTCCAGCGAAAACGGAAGACAGCCGTGTTCCTTATTTAAATCTCGTATGGAAAAAACGATAACAGAACATTCTTCTTTCAAACATTCGCGAGTTGGAGACGACATTTCATTTCTTACTGAAACATATTATTGAAAAGCGGTTTCTGCAAATGCAAAGGCCACATGCCTACTCGTAGGCTGGTACTAAGTGTACGTTTTTAAATTTGTTAAATTTTGTCTTTTAATTTTACAATTTAAGAGGCGGGTATTGGTACCGCCGCCTCGGGAACCATTTGTTGGATAACCAACACCCCTGCCACAGGTCGGATTCAGATACAGGTCAGATTCGGATCGGGAGAGACTGGTTGAGGCAGGCATTTCAACCTCTCCAGCCGGACTCTCTCAACCCATCGCTTTGTAACGTCCGTCACTCCTGCTAACATTGAACCCCAGATTCCTACCCACCCCTCACACTATTTTCTTTCCCAGAACTTTTTCTCCTCCATTTCCCCATTTATTATTTTTTTTTATTTAATTTTTTATTTCATCCGGATTTTTTTTCCTCGGGGCCTCCTGTGTGAGTTTGAAGTTCTTTTTTATTTTTAAAATTGCTTACTTACCTTCCTTGTGTATACGTTTAATGTTATGTATTTATTTTTATATTTTGTTATCACTGTAAGTATATTTTTCTCTTCACTACACGCACCAGTACTAGCACCTACTTACATTAGGAAAAATTATAACAGTGCGCAAAATTGTAAAAAAAATAATACTAGATACCTAACAAAGAAACAAAAGTTGCGCTTAAGTAACACTGAAAGGATTCCTTTAGATTACTCTGAAACAGCTTTGATTGTAGGCCCAGAGGTAGTTGGTTCGAATCCTGTGGAAGTACATAACATTATGATAAGAAAAAAACTTAAAATTTGCATTTTTTGACGTTTTTGAAATGCCCTGCCCTGCTCATTTAATGCCCTTTAAAAATCTCTATGGTTTATATTATCTAACTATATCTGAATAGCCAGATGCGAATGCATCTTACATTGAATTTTAGAATATTAACAATTAAATTTACCTTACAATATTGGGGTTGTCATTACAGATCCTTAGTGATTTCGAGTTCAAACTAATTAAAAGTTCGTTAAAAAATCCCTCAAAAAAAATTTTTTTTTCAACACCTCCTTGGTGGTAATATTTTAACTCTATACTCCTCTTTTATTATTTACGTAAATATTATGCGTGTTTGAGAAGTTTTGAGTTTTTTCTTTGTTTGAAGATAAAGCTGAGTTTGGTAAAAAAAGCACCCATCCTTGCCATACTCTTCTACGAATTTTGCGATATTGGTTTTCTTTTCTTATGCTAAAATTTTTAAAAATTTCTAAAATAATTAAAAAATATTTTTTTCTTCGAAGGTTAATAAATAAGGAAAGCGTGGTGTTTCTAGCCTGGTTTATCTCGAGATTTCAGTCGACCCTCGCCGGGTTTAGCCGAAACCGAAAGTTTTTCTCCGCCAGGATTGATGTGCCGAACCGGCAAACTTTTCCTCTGTTTATCTTGTTTATATAAATTTTATCCTCTTTCGCCTGAAAAGTAAAAGAAAAACTATTACTCGGAGCTCATTTATTTTTTCCTTTACTTCATGTTTGAAACAGGGTATCCGTAGCCTCAAACGAAAATCAAGAACTTTGTAAAAGAAATTGAATTTGAGTATGGGATTTTTTTTTTACTACTTACACTCGAGTTTGGGTTTCCACGCTCGATTGCGTAAACTAACTCTAAAAGTTTAATGTTTCCCAGAAAAATAACATACAAAAGCTAAACAAAACATATTTAACTTTCATTTTTAACCATTTGCTATAAAAAATAATATCAAAGTGATCGATACATTTTATATGACATCAATCCCCAATTACGCAATGCTGCATTAATGTAGATACTATTATGATACTGAAATCGAAAATTTTACTTAATGAACTGAAAGAAAAAAAAGTGTATTTAAAAATTTATATGCAATCTGTACGGGGTAGCAAGTAAAAAAGAATTCCAACGTTTTAAGGTAGTTTTTAGGGAAAAAAGTTTTATTCTTTCTATGGGAAAATAAATATTCTTCTATGGAAAAATATTTTTTGCGTGGTAAAATAAACCTTGACACCCTGTATAAATAAAAATGTTAATGTTCGTTTGTTAAAAATCTTAAACCTCCGAAAGTTCTTCAGCTTTGAAATTTTGACATAACTTTGCATTCTAATACACTCGTGTTTTTATATAGTTATATTCTATATTCTCTTATATAGTTGTCACATGTGACAGGTAAAAACGACAGGTAAAAACATAATTATTTTTTTAAACAACGCCATCTTTTTCTCTATCTGCGTAGACAGACTGAGCCAAAGCAACGCGTGGCGGGGTACAGCTAGTATTTAGAAAAAATGTTTAAACGTTTACTATTATTTTCTAATGTAGTCAAATGAGTATAAGATTGAAAGATATCAAAATTAATATTTCATACTAATATTTAGAAGTTTGTTTTTCCAATTCAAATCTGAACGGGGTAATTTCAGCAGACCAAGAGCAAATAACTGACAACTTTCTTCGTATTTTTTATCCTTTCATCCATTCCATATATCTGTTTTTTCGCAAATTGTTATAACTAAATAGAAACTTAAATTGGCATATATATCTTACATCGAGAAAAGCAAATCACAAATATATTGAACAACTGTCCGTGAAACTTTTTCTAATATCAAAAATATAATTTTCCTTTGCCTTGTCTATATTTGCAAAATTCCAACTGGATGAGTTAAACACATAATCTCAGAAAAAATCAGCAAAGATAATTTACTTGGGAATCCTTAGTAAAAATAATTTAAAAACATTTGAAATAATGAACTAGGTATTTCTTGTTATTTGGTAAGGCTGAGCATCAAACCCCCGAATGGAGAACAATGGTTTAGCTACAAACATAATTACGATACCCTAGGAAGCTGCAATAGAGCGTTATGAATACATTTCACATCGCCAATGTTGTGGGATAGACAAATATTCAGCCTAGAATTTAATTATAGACATTTGTATGAAAGTATTTGACAGCTATAAGCCCGTCGGCATTGTACAAATATCTCAAAGCCCTCAATTTTATCTATCATAACTTTATATCGGTAATATTTCGGTACTGCACAAACGAAAGTTTCATAATTTTACTTTATTGTCAAGATGTCTGAAGGTTGCCTGAATAACAAAACTTCTTAAAATTACAAGCAGCGATCGTGAATGGAAAGGATATTAAATCATGCGAAGAAAAATACTATTTCTGTGATAAAATTAAATACGCTCTCAGCGAAGGATTACAGGAAAGATTTTAGTTAATTGTTGAATCGTAATATTGTCGACATCTTTCGTTTTTGTATACAAATTTTTTATATTTTTTTGTAACTAAACGTAAGTGCGCGAAGATAATAAAATCACAAAGCAATTAATAAATTTTGATATTATGCTTTGTGACAAATTTTGAAAAACTTGGTTACAAAGATCGTTCGCTTATGCAATCATAGATCATAACGACTTCTCCTAAACAATGGTACTTCACTATTGACCAAATTATTAAATATATACATATATTTAATAGTTATTACCGTAATCCGGGGTGAAGTTTTCAAATTTTATTATTTTTAATATTAACGAGTCCCTGAGGAAAATAATTTCCCTAATGTCATCTTTGTGAGTTTTGTGATAATCTTGTTTTTTGCATGCTAGACGTTTTTTCGATTATTCTTTCAATTTTTATTCTTTTTCGCGTAGTAAAAATAAAATTAATCGGTGTCGACTCATTTCAGTTTAAAAAAAACAGTTTATTGAACGTATTTACAAAATTTTAGTTCAATATGCGGATTGGTTATCGAGATATTGTTGAAACCAATTTGTAAAACAATGTTTACAGAAAACTGCGTTTGTACTTTTTTTACCAATTGTGGAGGTTTGAGTGGAATTAATTTTGCTTTCCAGAGCATTCTAAAACTTTTTTCCTACACAAAAATACCGTCTTAAAGAGATTCATAAAAAAAAGTATTGAAATCAATCAAAAGTATCAATGAAAAAAGTGAAAAAATGAACAAAAATTGTGGCAACTTTCATCTTTCAAATAAGGTACCATTTTTTTTTTCTCGCTGTAATGAAATATTAAAGTGTGATCGCCACTAACGTATGGAAATTTTCTTCCTCTTCAGATCTGATTTAGTTTTATTTGTTAAAAAATAAAATTTATGAATTAAACATATTTTTTACATCTTTATTATTAATAATACTCATCTTTACTGGTCGCATTTCCTGTTATGCTTTTTTAAGATATTTCAATTTATAATTATTACGCTGCTCTCCAAAGCCCGGCTGTTTTTTGTATACTCTTGGACGACTCCTCAAAATTGGAAATGCAAATCGAAATGATGTAGGTTTTGTGACAAAACCGAACTTTGGGTATTGTTAAAATCACGCCAGATAATAGTTTAAGCATATGGATAAATGCATACCTTTATTAAAATGATCTCTGCATTAGTTTGTTGGGAGCAAAACTCATACTCTGAGATTTTTTTGTTTTATTAAACTATGAGTTTTGCTCCCAACAAACTAATGTTCCCAATACCCAAAATTCGGTTTTATCACAAAACCTATATCATTTTGATTTGCATTTCCAATTTTGAGGAGTCGTCTAAGAGTATACGGGTTTACACTGATTTTTTCCTGTTTTATCAACCATTCATACTTTATTGGGTATCAACCATACTTAAAACTGAAATCTACAATAAATTGTAAATATAAAACAAAATTTGGAAGTAGTTGTACAGTGCAAAAATGTGCATTTTACCACTACACCCACACGATCGACTTCACCATATTTTTCCAGTTAACCGAAAATGATTTTAATGCATTGTAAAGAATTACTTATAGCTTATCATTCTTAAACTGTAAGACAAATGTTAATAACAGACGTCAGTTTTCGTTGTGTAGTATAAAGAAGATTGTACGTAAAAAAAAGACTTCAAAAGAAAAAAACATCGATAAAATAATCAAATATTTTTACTTCAATACATTTATTACACCCCTGAATGACGCAATCACATTTTATAACGCGATAAAATACAGTTTTCAAAACAAAATACTAATTGTGATCGCCAATTTCCGTTGAATGCACATTTTCCACAAGCAAAACCACCGCTGAGCCCTACGTAATAAATTATTATAGCATTCGGAGTTAAACCAGAATAAATTATTATTCAATTAATAGTGATTCAGTTCACCTCGTTGATTGGTGGAATACTGGAATACTAGAATACTGCACAATCTCTCCTTACATACATTATTACTTCTATCTACAAGCTTCATATTGTATCAGTGGTTGTACCTACACTAATTTCACCTCTACTTACACCCATTGATTTGCTTCTCTAATTCTAATATTATGACCAATCTGATGGCGTTGTTCAATTCCCTAAGCACTGTAAGGTCGGTCGTTTTCGTTAATAACCAATTTCCCGTAATATTGAAACAGTGGTATTTTAATACATTTCAGTTATAATCATGAGTTTGCATGGTTATAACTTAACTAACTTTTATTCAAGTTATTCTCTGATAATTGAAACTTGCTGAATGCCTTTTTTGTATCATTGCGCAACAAACAACATTGTGTATCGATTCAGACATTTAATTGCATATTTTAAAGCTTTTAGGAATTTATAAGGTAAACATTGGTGTGTGGAATGTGTGAGTCAGCGGCCAGACCGACTGCCGACTCAGCATTTTAGGATATTTAAAATTATAACACGTCTGTTTGTTGAATAGTTTGTTTTTTTTTACTTGCTCGGTTCACGTTTAATGTGTTTTTTATATAGAAAATCTCTATGTATGTTGGTGTTTATTTTTTTTTAAATAACTAGTAAGAAAAGATTACATAATGTAAATTAAACTCTACTTAGCGGCTCGTCGCATGTGCGACGAGATAAGATGTTAATATACATTTATATCTCACGATATAACAAAGCGTTTTCAGATAAAGGGACAATGGTAGATAATGAAAGTGAGCTTTCATTTAAATGTGAGTTTCAAATTCATGTGAAAATAATTTTCAAGACTCTTGAAGTATAAAAGCCAGCACCGTTAAAGGAAGATTAGTAAACGACCTATCTAGTGGAGAGGAATGCTATTTGGTTCTTGGAATAGATAGGTCGGGTGTTCAAAACCCAGTAGGGACAAATTCGTGCTAATTTCACCACAAATAGTACCTTAGAATGTTTAAACTTAAGCTTGAAGTATGTCTGAGCATCGCCCTGATGAAAGACTACCACTAGCTTCGTCCATACTCTCCACACAATGCAAGTGATCCGTTCCCAACCAGCAAGTAAGTTTAATACTTGAACATTGATGGGAAGGCCCGAATACAATGTTATAGTCAGAATTGATTTCATATTCTTTATATTGCCTTTTTGAGTGCTTGATTATTTATTTGTTTATGGGAACTACTCGCGTACATTGTGTGGAGTGTCTTGACAAAGCGCTGAATATATAATACACAATTGAAATAACTTCCCTGTAGATTTGAATGGAAACGAATGTAGCTACTGATTTGCACCAGTGGGCTCTAACCCGTGTAGCACGCGCTCTTTCTCTCTTATTTGCCTGGCATCGTATATCGCCAACTCTGTTTAATGTCCATAATGATGATGAAAAACAATTGTGCATTTGATATTTGTATTGGATTGGCAAGACTTTTAAAACACCAAACACGCCCACATCACATCTTGTGTTCTTTATGGAACGATGTTTTTGAGAACCAAAACGTGTGTTGCTTGCTTGAGTTTATAAATATTTTTTTCTACTATTCTACTAATCGAGATTCTACAAGACAAGCACAGAGCGGTAAACAATAAAGTAATCAATATTGTAAATGATGCCAGCAAAATGCTGCAAACTCGAACAAAGGGAGAGCAAGACAAGTATGAACATAAAATAAAGAAGTTCAAACTCAATAATATGAAAGTTTGTTTGTGGGGGTGGACTGGGAACATAAAGATACAAGGTTTCCATTCATCCCCTATCTCGTTTTAAACTGTTGAATCCTTTCAAATTTTGTTAAGCATAGTTATGCTAGCAGATTTGCGGCTGCCTCGACTTCCCTAAAACCCAATCCGAAAATCCTTTCAAAGAAGATATTATTATTTCACTTAATGCCGATGAATTTGAAACTTTTGAAGCCACTAAGCCGAGTTTATTCGACGTAAGTTTAAACTCAAATCTCAGTGTTTATTCTACAGACTGGGGCTTAACTTACGTCGCGGTTAACGTTAATATCACAATTCGCAGGCGGGATGTATCGTTAATAATATACTCGTACGTCGCTTATTTCAAAATGCAGTATAAACACTTTGAATGAAAAATTAACACCCCTAATTAATACATAACATGTTGAGTTATAATGAACACAGATGAGGTATGAAGGAGAACTATTAATTCATGTGTGCATGAAACCTCACACATCAGGTTTTTTATTTTAAAAAGTATTTAATTCTTCCCATAACTACTTCTTAGGGCAAATGAATTCCCTCTCCTTTATTTACCTATAGTTTAAGGCCCCGCAGTAAGCGTTCAAATATGGTTTGAAAGGGAGATATTTAAATACGAATGTTAGAGGCAGCGCGCTTATATTAAAAAACGATAATAATTAAGCGAAAATGGTGAAATATATAATATAAAAAACGAGTCTGATTTAAGATTTACACGGTCAAAAGTATTTTTGTTATTTGTTTTTGGGGTGTTATGCCGTGTTGCGCTAACTCCTTCTTTAGCCACTCCTTGTGTATAGAAATAGAGCAAAAATCTTTCGACAAATGCTATAGTTGCATTTAAAGATACACTGTGATTTTTTTTATTCCATAACATATTAAAAACAGAATAAATCGATTTTTTTTTATCGAAGGAATTTCATATGATTAACGTTCCGGCATAACAAATGCATTGATATTATCTTCAAATTAGCATTTTTTAAACTTAAAAACTTAAAGAGGTAACGAGAAACTTGTATAAATCATAAACAAACAAGTTTAAATATATAATACATAAATCGGTAGAAATTGGGTACGCGGGGGCTTTAGAACATTTTATAGACTCAGTACAAAAATATAAACCCCTACATGCCACCTCCGAACAAGAAACTAATATTAATTCTATTCAACATTCAACTTACTGTGAGTATAACTTAAGTCGTTATCATAAAAAAATGCTTAAAAATAGAAATCTGTAAAAAATAAAAATAATTTATCGGGAAATCTACACTAGTCGTAATGGTCAAATCAAAAGATCGTATTGATAAAAAAACTGTAATTTTCGTTTACGTATGTAAGTAATTAACTAAAGCACTATAATGTTTTTATATTTATTGGTTACCTCCCTAAAATTATCGACTTCTACTATTTTTATAGAGTGCTTTTCTTCTTTATATTCGGCTTCGTAGAATTTCATCACAGGATTTTTTTACCATACAAAGCTAATAGTAGAAAAGCAAATTCCATAGGCGTGGTGAAGTTTGTATCCCTTCATGTGAGTCAATTATCCGGCTAATAGTGTTTAAGAATCGTTCTGCTAGGCTGACAACTTCTGCGAACTCTAAAAACATTTCATCTAGCTCGTCTAGACGTTTCAAATCTGTGTACATTGACGCCTTATGGGGTTTTATTTATTTTCTTGTTTAAAGTCTGCTAAATATTGTGCGCAGTGAGAAAAATGAGTAATGCGAATTTTTGAAAAATATTTTCAAATTAAAAACGAAAAACGAGAGGTCAAAAACGAGATTGCAGGCCGTTTCCTGAATTCCTAATATATTAACTAACTTATAATTTTAGTTAATTTGTAATAATATTCGTATAACACATGTTTATGCACCTGCGTTTGCTTGAAAATATACAATGACGAATTACGAAAATGTTTTTTTTAACACATGTTCCGACATCGTGACAATGCATTGGTATTTTACTAAAAGTTTATCACGAAACCTATCAATTCATTTGTTAAGGGCCTGCAATCCATTTTCTAACTGGATTACAAATAATTTGAAGAGATTCTTAGTAACTTAATTTTTTTTAATACAACCATGTAACTTAAAGTCTGCTGAATGCTGTGTGTGGGGGTTATTCTAAACTAGATAATATAGTCTAAGTTTACGCAGATAGACCTCGGTTTGGAGTTTCGTGTAGAACATTAGCGTAGGATGAAGAAAATTATATTCGTGTGGCAGCAATAATGTGGCAGGGTGAATCATTAGTCACGTATGTTAACTTACGGCACACATCTGTAATCCTACAACAATCACATTTTTGAAATTCCCTTCAAAGCCGTGTACTATGAAACGATAGCTGCCAATCCACGTTAACCACATAATTGCCCTGCTAAGCGCCTGCTCTCAACACTTGTGTTCCTAGCGAAACAGGAATAGTATATTAACCATGAACTAATGTTATGTACTTTATAAAGATGAAAAACAAAACAAAAATCTATTGATACTTAAAATCTTATGAAAACAAATTATCGTAAAATACTTGCTAAGAATACTCGTACAGTCATCAGTTTATCTACCTTATTATTTATCGAAGGAAGCAAACACTTTGTGGCTTGACATTATTACACAAATGAAAGAATATCTTTGTTTTAAACCACTTTATTACATTTATATACGTCGACCGGTTTCGGTTGAACTCAACCTTCATCAGGACAGTACAAATATAAACTACAGTTTAAACAGTTTATATTTGTACTGTCCTGATGAAGGTTGAGTTCAACCGAAACCGGTCGACGTATATAAATGTAATAAAGTGGTTTAAAACAAAGATATTCTTTCATTTGTGTACCTTATTATTATTTAATGGAAATACCACATGATAGTCTCACATCACCAACGTCACGACTACCTGAACATGTTAGAATTCCATGGATTAATTAGTACCATCAATACACCAACAAGAATAGTCAATAAATCAACTTCATGTATTGATCACATAATGGTCAAAACTAATAAACTAAACAAAAGCATCGTTTACAAATCAACAATTACAGATCATTACACAACAATCTTCACTTTGCAATCCTACACCACAAAAAAGAGACGAGATCTGTCAATTATATACAATAATATTAACTTTGAAAATTTAAAAACCTCAATAAAAAATAATTCTTGGCAAGAGCTCTTCCAAATAAAAAACTCAGATGATGCATGGAGATTGTTGACTATTTGAAAAATGAATTAAGTAATAATACCACAATTTTGTCAAAAAAATTCCAAACAAAATTAAACCCTTGAAATCATGGATAAGTCATTCAATCATCAACTGCATTCGCAGAAGAAATGCACTACACAAAAAAGTGAAAGACAATCCTTACGACATAATCTCATTAAACATCTACAAAAGATACAGAAATACGTGCGGGGAAGTCATTAGAAAGGCAAAAGAAATCTACTATGGAGACACAATCAAAGGAAGCAATAACGATCCCAAAAAAATATGGCAAATTCTAAGAGAAGCCACAAATACTCAAAATACAAAAGACAAACAGGACATACGAAAACTCTGCATTGATGGAAAAATTATTGACACCTCAAAAAATCCTAAGCTCGTTGCGGATTACATCAATAATTTCTTCATTAATATTGGTTCAAATCTTGCTTCTCGTCTACCAAACTATGGGAATGTTCAACCTACTGAAGCAGGACTTCAATACTCCAACAGAAGACTCAATTTCAAAACGGTTTCAGAAGAAGAGATTCTAAAAATTATCAATTCCCTAAAAATCACTTCTTCAGCCGGGGTTGATTGCATAACAACCAAGATCTTGAATACGCTGTCTACGGAAATTGCATTGCCCCTAGAACATTTATTTATTTTTTTTTTTTTTACAGTAATACCGCACAAGAGTCCCAACTGCTCCCGTCTGGAGCCAGTGAGACTATGGCATCCCCAATTGGGGTATGTCGTGAGGCTGAGGGTATATTGGGGAGGGGAGGGAGATGGGGAAGAGGAAGGTGAGGAAGTGAGGAAGGTGAGGAAGAGAATTTAATAAACCTTAGTATCACTCAAGGCCACTTCCCCTCAAATCTTAAATAAGGTATCGTTATTCCTATACATAAAACAGGAAACAAAATAGATATTAATAATTATCGACTAATAACCCTACTAACAAGCTTATCAAAAGTATTTTAAAAAGTCATCAACTCACAGCTGGTAAGATTCCTCGTGAGCCATAAACTGATCTCAGAAAATCAATACGGGTTTCAAGAAAACAAGAGCACCTCGGACGCTATTGACGCTGTCACAGATTTCATTGTCAAACGCCTTGATAAAAGGAAAAAATGTATTTCAATCTTCTTAGATCTTTCCAAAGCCTTTGATACAATATCACACAGTAAATTAATAAACAATCTTGAACTAATCGGTATTACGGGAAACGAATACGAATAACTTTTTTAAAAGTTACCTTAATGAGCGCAAGCAACAAGTTGAAATAAATAATATACTTAGCAACACTTGTTCATCTAACTACGGTATACCACAAGGTAGCATATTAGGTCCGTCTTTGTTCCTGTTGTATATTAACGACTTATGCAATATTAATATTCAGGGGAAAATCGTTAGTTTGGCCGATGACAGCGTCTTACTGTTTGAAGCTGACACTTCGCTAGCTGTCTACAAAAAAGCTGAAACGGACATAAGCATGGTAAAAAAGTGGTTGGATATAAACACGCTCACACTGAACACCGATAAAACCATTAATACTTTGAAAAAAGTTCAAATACACTATGTACTCGAAGCAACAACAAAAACTTACTACAAATACCGATAACACATACTACGTTTGGTCAACGAAACTTTAAATACGACAATAATGATTGTGACAAGAATCTACAACATTCTTCCAGACAGCATAAAACAATGTTATTCACAAAAAAATTTCAAAGATAATGTAAAAATTTGGATCAAAAATAAGAATAGGGCCTTCACCGGTGCATTCACCCAAATTCGCAGTTATTGAAGTCACCACATTATTGAGCGAATACATCTTAATACAAGTATAGGTATGTTCAAAGGTATTAGGAACTAACACGAAAAATTCTGCCTCAACACAGGCTAGCCTAGTGAGGCGGTATTTGAGAAACTTCAACTGTACTTTTATTTTCTTTTTACCTTCACAATATTATGTTTGTATTTGTCTGTTAATTTTATAACCTTAAATATAAAAGTTACTAATCAATGTACACCATAATATGTATGTATAGTTGTAATGTGTAAACTTACCTAAATAAAGATATTATTATATAATTATATTATATATTATACAGTACTGCCCTGATCCAGTGGGACTAAGGCATCCCCAATCGGTAGACTTGTAAATTTTACGTTTGCGATAACGTGAATGTTTACGCGAAATTCGTCATTTGTATTAGAAAAATTGTGTAATTTCAAAGCGAATAATACATTTCCGCCATTTAGGAAAACTCTAAAAAGTTAATAAAATCACTTTTGTTGCGTATCGTATCATCGCTTTTGCTGTGAGTTCCGCCGCTTTTGAAAAGTGATTTTGAAAAAAACACAGAATTGTCAAAACAAACGCGAATTTTCCCGAAAGTACGCAAAATTTTTGAGGTCCCTTCCAATTCTTGATGTTTTTTTATGGCCGCAGTATTAGGGAGGAGAAAGAGAATGAGAACGTAGACGAAGATAGTTGTTATCAAACATGGCTAAAGCCATTTCAATTTAGTACTGTGATCTTCCTCTAGGATACTGAGAATATCAACACTCTTTTCAAAAACCGAATTGTTTTCCACCATAATGACAATCAATTACTTTTATCATACAATTTGAGCAGCTACATAATACTTACTGCAAAGGCATATCATAATATTTAAAACGGAATATGAATAAGAAAGAATTTATTTCAGAATAGAAAAGATTTTATGAAAGAAATTTTTGTTTTAGTTATTACGATAAAAAGTTATTAGTAGTTTCGTAATCAAGTTGAATTTCTCGTAATTTTATTCGTGCTTTTCGCTTTTCCGATATTTGCTCCAAACAAAAAGATAAGAACGACTTATTTTACTTACCGATCCTTTGTAAGCGCTCGAAATTTTACCTTTTAACCGATCATTATTATTTTTATTTTCGGTCCTTGAAGCTATCTCTCGAAAGGAACAAATTTTAAAAAAATAATTGAGAATACCATAGCGAGTACCTTTTGTAAATAAATTATTAAATTCACGAACCCTGTTATTCTCCAACGCTGGCAACCCTCGCGACCAGCGAGCCATTTCATCATCTACTGGTCTCCGATTACACGGAACTCTCCTCTCTATCTTAACTAACTAACTATCACTCCGTTTTATCGCAGGGGTAGGCAGAGACGACGGACCGCCGAACAACTCGGTCTTGGTACACACTGCATGCTTCATTAAAATTCATACACCTTCTCATGCACACTCTTCTATTATTCTGACTCTTCACATGGCCCGACTCAAGTATCTGATTCATTTGGTCGTGCCATGTCTTCCTCGGGCGTCCGCGACTTCTGCTATCATTCACATTTGTATCGTATATTCTCCTTACACTCCTTTCTTCGCTCATTTGCTCTACATGCCCAAACCATCTAAGCGTCCCTTTCTTAATCTTATTAATTACGCTTACATCAGTTTTGCACTATTTGCGTATCTCCACATTTCTCACACGATTGTACATAGTTTTACACACATACGCATCAGGGATCTCATTTATACACCATTCAGTCTACCTTTATCCTTCCTCTGCCAGTTCCATGCCTCACTTCCATACATTAGGGTAGGTACCAGCACTCCATTGTGGACTGTTAGCTTCGCTTCTTTGCACCATTTCCCGCTCTCTTAAAAAAATATATGTGCATAAAACAGGTTCATGGTGAAGTGATTTAGTGAATAAACTTACATACAAAAATAGTTTAAATTCATAATGCGTAAACCTACACACTTACTTCACACTTACTATACTGTTTTCTTCACCGTTTTCTGATCGATTTCCGCGATAAGTGAATTGATGTCGGCCGTGAGTTGCCAGAGAACGTACGTGGGACAAGGGAGCTTAATGAAAATTGAAGTATTGCTAGAGAAAATTCAAATCCCCGGTGTGAAAGATTTAAGTTGGGCTCGCTGCTTACACGATATAATGAGTTTGAGCAGTTCAATAGGGAAATTATCCCCGAAGAACTTAAGTGCCTTGAAATTTTAGAGTTTGTAGAGCAAACAGCGCATGAGATACGAAATATGCAGTAGCTTGGGGGATTAAATACTTTAAATTACCTACCTTCCAAGGACGAAGGAAGAAATGAGAAAAATAACATCTGAAAGTTTTCGTAAAGTCTGACTGTCATTTTATATTAATTTTGTATTCTGGTGTGAAGATGTAATGTGTCTAAGGCATGAAATGAAATTAAATTTCGCTACAGCTTCCAGAAACATCTGCTTCAGACAATTTGTCAAATTCTCTGAATCCAGCTATAGTTTTGTATGGGGTGACGTCTGTATGTCGAAGCGTCAATCATACAGCTTTTACAAAAAATAATGAATTATGTTTAATAATTTATTAAAACTTTCCATATTCCTTTCAAAATGACCAACTTAACCTTCTCTCAAACTCTCATGAAAATGTGCAAATATGAAATTCACATGGTGACAAGATTCCGGATATACTTTTAGACCCAAGAAAATTTCTTGAAACTTTATTGTCTCTTGTTTTTTTCAAATACTTTTTTGTGTTTACGTGTTGTTATACACCGTTATGAGACTATCGTTATTTGTTTATGTGGTAAAAAATCTCTGTCTGTTGTGTATATTTATAATTCAATTTAAAAAATCAACACACAAAAAAAATTTCAAGTATAGTAAATGTATTAATAAAAATAGTATTTTAATTTTCTTTTTTATTTGAGGAGGTTACCCTTCCTTCGCAGGGACTGGAGTCAGCCGAGCTAACAACTGAGCCAAATCCCGATTGGGTAGGACCGACATTTATTACGTATGTTAACTGCTGTAATGTCATAAAATTTCAAAGAAATGTGTAAATATCGTTAATAAACGTGTTAATGTACGTTAACATAACCAAGGAGACTGTCTGTATTTATATAACAATATATGTATTGTAGTAATTTTGTAAGTGTCTATTTAAATTAATAAGTATTTCGTACAACTTTAAATGGGGCTTTATAGTAGGGTACTGCATATGTCAATGCTTTGATAAGGATCCAATTTAACGTTTGTAGTAATCTTCAGAATATTCAATAAAAGTGAGATTTACTGTTTACCATTGAAGGTATAAAATGGAAATCGCTGTATTATATTCAGCGCCTTTTCGAACATAATCGATTCAACCATATTTTTGTATTCATAAATATTTTAATCCGACACTAAATCCATTTAGTGCCAAGGTATAAAGTTTGACGAATTTAACGCTCTTACATTGAAAGCGATTGACGGAATATCGTGAAAATTTAATCGGTTCGTAAAAAGCTTATTATGCCTTTTTTACCGTCGTGTTTTCAGCATCTTTCATGACTATAATTTTAGAATTTTCATACCAAATTTTAATGTTAAAGTTTGTTATTTCACGAAGAAATAAAAATTGCTTTTGTAATTTGCTTAACTTTATCATTTGACATTTTTCTCGTTCATTATTATTAAATTTCATACAAACGGGACATAATATCTAAGTATCAATAGTAATTTGGAGATATAATGTTTTTGTATTCATTTTAAACATAGATTTTCATCACCTGTGTAACTATAACTATATGTACATAGTGCTGTGTTATTCACGAAACAACGAACACCGTTCAGTCACGTTTTGCTATGTCACCTACTGACACGTCTTAACGTCCTTAAGGCGATGCCATACGTAGTAATGCAAAATCGTGTGTTTTTGGTTTGAAAATTTGGTCGCCTAGAAATGTTTCAGATGCTTTAATTAAATACTGCGAGTAGAATACATCTTGGCCATTGAAATAATCGAGTATTTTTTAAATAAGTTTTTTTATAAGCCCAGAAAAAAATAATGTAAAGGCCTATGAAAACTGCTTTAAAGTTCAAAATCTCTTACTTACGAACCCATTTTCGGTTATGATTTTATTGTATAATGTGAAAAATTAAGTTATTTATAAAATGATCGAAAAAAAATTAAATATTTATGCCTGAACATCCACAAAATAAAATAAAAGGCACTTTTTGGCCATGTTTTTTTCTTGCATAAATCAAAACAGGCGGATGGTGTTAAGCGGGAATTTAAACCTTATCGCCATCTACGTAAGGGTTGTTATTGATAGCGGCTCAATTTAAAATATTACACGACGTAGTGCATCGCCTTAACAGGTTTAGAAAGAGAGCACATCAAGCTTTCTCTTTGCATTTAAAAGTTAACCATAACATATAGGTTTCAAATTTAGTTTCAAACGTGAGTATTTCAAAATAAATAAATATCTGATTAAGTTTTGAAAAGGCCGCTCAGCCGTTCCTCTTAATGGAGTTAATTTTCTATAAGGTTGACCAATTTTAGTTAATCAATTAAGGCAATCCATTTTTATATAGATTCAAATTTTGGTAATTCAATATTATTCACAGAGTATTTCGAATCGACTGTTTTTTTTAATATCATCGCTGTAAAACTGGATTTGGTACCTACATCACATTATAGTTCTTGTAGAGTTAATCTTTAAACTTTCTTGCTACTTTTTCTGCCTTGCGCTTTTCCAGGAACCATAAGTTTCCAGAGTTTAGAAGTAATAGTGAAAAAATATTTTGCATTCTTTGGGGACACCTGGATCTTCAATAATCGTTCTATGGGATTGCCTGACTGTATAATCTTCTATCGTCTAAATGTAGCTGTTAATATTTCTACATCATACGGAAATGAGCTCGAATTAGTCTCACCTGTGAAGTAATCAATATGAATAATCTATCATATTCATTTTAGTTACAACCTACTTTTTTCATGCATATCCTTACATTTAACATTGTTACAATGAAAATCATTAGAATCTAATAAACTTCGAACCACATCTAATTATTCGAGATGTTCATTCTTTCATTACAATCCCATTCGCAAACTGCGTGGCGGAAAAAAATATATGCTGTTCGCACAAGGCAGGTTGATTAATGAAGGTATTTCTCTTGTTGCAGAGCCTACAACTGACATAATAGGCGGCCCCGAGCTATTCATAGATAGAGGGAGCACCATCAACCTGACGTGTGTCGTCCTCTTCTCCCCGGAGCCACCGGCCTACATCTTCTGGAATCACAATGACGCAGTAAGTGGATTAAGAATATTTTTGCAATGGACTTTGTGGAATTAATGACGCGCTTTGTTGTGTCTGTTTTGTGTTCGTTATTCATAGTCAATAATGCCTCTCCTGACAAAACTTTATCCGATTTTGTATATAAGAAATGTAGTTGCAATTAATTTCTTCAGTTAATTTTTTAAATTTTCAACTTTATAAAACCAAATTAATGACTTAACCTTTTTTATAAAAAACTGTTAAACTCTAAATTCGATTGTTCTAAACTCCTGCATTCTATCAACTTACACGGACCTAAAAGAACTAGACATACATTAACATTTTACATGTGATGTATATGTCATTCAAACTATTGTCTTGATTCCCACGAATTACGAATTTCTGCGTAACAATTGTGTCTAAGAGCGGTCTAAGCTTTACCTTTAACTTTATAACTTTATTATGACTCTTTTTTAACTTCGTTAATTAGACGCAACTACAAAACCAATATTCTGTTGAGGTATTGTATTCAGATACCTGGAAGACAATCCGTGCCGCTGAATTTACATAATGGAGTTTTAGAATTTAGCGAAATCGCGCTGCAATTCAATCCCACGAAATTACCACAAAGTTTTAATAAGCAAATTCCTGTTTCAATTTCAAAACCACATAACAAAATTTCAATCACTCAAAAGTAATGTCTTTTCAAGGAACCTCTCACAGTAAAACCCTCTTAAGCTCGCTAATTATCTTTTCACCGAAATAGTGAAATTGAGGTAACAGACAAAAATGTATCTCTCAACGAATTTAAGTGAGGCATTAGCAGTGGCACTCATTCCAACTTATCTGCTTATGAGAAATCACCAAACTGGGGAACACCCGAAGTGGGGAACATCCAAAGTAGGGAACAGCTGGGTCCTCGTTTCCCCTCAACTCATAACTCATCTTAGCAGAAATATTATAACTCATCTCCCGCACTTTCCTCGGCGGTTTTCCATTGTTAAAAATGAGATTTAAAGTCGGTTTAAAGCAAAAAATGAAAGAAGCGCTACAACGCGTTTGGGCGAACCCCGTTATTGCGTTTTTCGGTTCATAATGAAGTTTTCTACAATGCGAAGTGTAAAGAGATTCCCGCAGCGGTTAATAATAAATAATATAGCAATATATTATTAATGAACCGTTTTGAAACTCACAGGTGACATTTTAAAAATGGGGTATTGGTACTATGGAAATCTGACAAAACTAGAGTACAAATAAGAGCTCTATATTTTTATGAAGCTTATTTATTTATATGAAAATAAAATACTTTGTTAAAACAACTATTTTAAGTAGTGGTGTGTCTACAAAAAGTACATTATTTTCATTTAAAAAAATATGATGCCATAAAGTAATTTGGCAATTATTGACGAAGCTTATTTATTTTAATTTAGGGAAATCAACTCCAAAACACTTTACAATTAGTACTTATGTATTTAATACTTAAACAGTATATATATGCAATTGGCAGGCATTACTTAACTATAATTTAAATAGAAGATACTCCATAGTATATGCTATAACATAATATGTTATTTTATGTAGTTTGGTTTAGTTGGGATATGAATACATTTTGAATGCACTTTTTAATACGTTTTGAATACAGATTTAATATTTATTTTCATTATTTTTGAAGATATACATCAGAGAGAATTTTATTATTTGCTGTACACATTCAAATAAGGCAGGCAATTTGTTTTGAACAAGTTTTACATTGTTTTTCAATAGAAAGATTGAACGAACATGTGAAAGATAATAGAATGCAAATTGGCAGTGAAGGTACTTTCAAATGAATTATTTTTAATAATTCATTTGCTGCTTACGATTTTATATAACAACAACGCATCCACAAATTGTCTACGTCAACTCAATGAATCAGTTTTATATCACAACATCGCATCTACAAATTGTCTACGTCAACTCAATGAATCAATTTTGAATCAGTTCGACTGCCCGATTTGCAAGAAAAGTATTTTATGATTTTTTTCTAAATCGATTCATTTATGTTAGTCATTAAATGTAAATATGATATAATAATCGTTCGTCTTCGTATATTTTCATTACTAAAGGGTTCAATATATTAAAATCATTTAATTCAACCCTATCCAAAATCTTTTAACTCTTTGAAAATACCTCTCTTTATTTTCCCCTAAGATCCTGCCTGTTGTATGTAGTATTAAATCCTAATAGGGACATGTTATGTAGCATGTAGTTACTAGTCACTAGTCATGTAACACTTCAGTCTTTAGATTCTGGGAAAGCGATATATTTCATTCAAACCTTCCAATAGAGCATTTAGCACTCATTGGTAAATCTTTACTAATTAATTTTTCAATGTTAGCTTTGAGTATGAAAGGTCTAAACAAAATGTTATGAAACTCTAACAAACCATCGTCCTGGGAGCATCTTTAAGAGAAATAGTACTGCCGTCATTAAATATTTCGTAATCATAGTTTTATTCCGTGGTGATTGTGTGCCGTTTAATGTGCGCAATACACAATCAACATATCAGTAAAAGATCCAAAATAAAAATATTAATTGCCACTGAGTTAGGAATAATGGTTTTTGTTGTATGTTTTGCAATCATATATTTTTAATTTGTTTTCTATCGCTTTGTGATTTTAAAGCAAAATAGTTGACCTATTTTCATTTTTTTATTATTATTTATACTGTTATTGGGTTTTCACTATAATGGATGAAATTTATTTTTTTTTATACAGACCATAAGCACTAAATATTTACAAACTGATAAAGTTAAGGATTACTGCATATCTGCATGTACATATTCTTTTAAAGGAAACCATGTTCTATGGTTAAATATGTCGACAGAGCAAGTTTCATTCCCTACACGATGCAATCTCAGAAAACTAGATTTGTACTTAAAATTAGTGCGAGAAGCCACCACATTAAATGGAGTCTAGTGTTGTATTTATTAGGTACATGATAATTAATCACACTCAGTTCAGGGCCACCTGGTCAAAATAGGCCTGGTCATGGTAAATCAGGCCTTAAAATCCTCAAAACCTAAAGGCACGAAGTTTGACCGCTGAGCTTGATATCTCTAACGAGAAATATCGTCTACATTTTTAACAGTTTTTGTTAATATAGGCCTAACTCATGTGAGTGGATGATCTCAGCTAGTCTTTACTAATTGCATAAACATCTAAAGACAAAAAAATATTTCAAGTCATCCTACGTTCTCTGAATGGTTCCACTTGAGCTGGGAGTTCGTAAATAGGCACGGAATTCAATACTGATATATAATAATGACAAAAACATTCAATAATACCTAATAATCACATATTTTAATAAGCAAATCGTTATTTATGATGTTACAATAAATAATAGTGTTATCCGAAATCCAATAATTCTACATTAGAAAAACGAATAATGATCATTGCGAAGTTTATTAAGGCGATGCACTACGTCGTGTAATATTTTAAATCGAGCCGATATCAATAGCACCCCTTACGTTACCTTTTTTATTTATGTAAGAAAAAAACATGGCCAAAAAGTGCCTTTTATTGATGTTCAGAATTTGTGGATGTTCAGAAATAAATATTTTATTTTTTTCCGATCATTTTATAAAAAACTTAATTTGCCGTTAAAAACCGTAACCGAAAATGGGTTCATAATTAGGAGATTTGAACTTTAAAGTAGTTTTCATAGGCCTTATACATTATTTTTTCTGGGCTTATAAAAAGACTTATCTAAAAAATACTCGATTATTTCAAAGGCCAAGATGTATTCTACTCGCAGTATTTAATTAAAGCATCTGAAACATTTCTAGGCGACCAAATTTTCAAACCAAAAACACATGATTTTGCATTACTACGTAGTGCATCGCCTTAAGTTGACAATTCGTTAGAATAATTCACTATAATATGAAAGAGGATTTAAGTTACGTTCCGAAAAACAATAAACTACTCATAGTTATTAATTCACTAGAAATGATTTTTTTTTGTTAGTAAGATAAATAGTTTTATTTCCAAGATGCAATAAATATGTTGTGAGAAATACTGATCTGTAATATAATATTTGCAGAATGTGTTTCTGTGAAGAGGATATCATATTCGACGTTATATCGGGGTTTCACGACGCTGCGGAATACCGTCTGTATCTGAGAATACGAGTAATTTAAATGCAGCATGATAAATTGAGGAACTTTTTAACTTTTCCCCATTCAAAAACGTTTCCCTGTCTTGCTTTTTAAACTGCCGGGAAATCTGCTTTTTTTCCTCCGGTTAGAATTAAGATCTGGGTCAAAGTTTTTTTTCTTATTATTCGTAACCTTAAAGAAAGGAGGCGTTGAATAAGAGATTATGCGATTAATTTGAGGGGTTCTTATTAGGTGTCACGACTCCCCAGTTGTTTAGACTAACAGAAAAAAAGGTGATAATCAAAATTATTTTAAGGAATTAAACCCTCCAAAGCTCATATTTATAGGAGACAAATAAAAATAAAAATAAACTTTATGGATTTTACAGCTCCATGGGTACAACTATCTCTTGCTTAATTATATTATGGAATTTAAATTTTCAAATATATTGAAACTATTTATCAAAACTTAAATGAAATCTCCATTCTCGAAACCGAAAGTTTTGAACGTGAGTGCTGCTGTAGTTTACCAACTAGTCAGTTCATTGCGTGAAAAGTAGTTTGGTTCTTCCGTAAAACTCGAAAATTATTTTTTTCCCTTTTATCAACATTAGTTTGACTTTTGATCATAAAGGATCATACACTCTTTCAAATCCACAATTTTGTGCGTGGCGCCCAAGCCTACCATCTTACGGGAGAAAGGAAGAAGTGTGCAGAAATTATAAATACGTTATTTGATTTTGTTTTTGTTTTTAAATAGATAATCAGTTACGAGTCTCCTCGCGGCGGGGTGAGTGTGATAACGGAGAAGGGGGACACCACCACCTCTTTCCTGCTGATCCAGAACGCGCGCCCCTCGGACTCCGGCCAGTACCAATGCAACCCCAGCAACGCGCAGTCCAAGACCATCTCTGTGCACGTGCTAAATGGTAAGGGAACAATACATGCATACTCTTATTGGGCTCAATAGTAAGAAGTCATTGCAAACACTTATTGTGCTCAGTAGTAAGAGGTTATTACAAACACTCACTGTGCTCAGTAGTAAGAGGTCATTGCAAACACTTATAGTGCTCAGTAGTAAGAGGTTATTACAAAAACTTATCGTGCTTAGTAGTAAGAGGTCATTGCAAACACTTATTGTGCTCAGTAATAAGCAAATACTGTAGGTACTTCGTTACCTTATTGCTAAAATGTTTATTAAATTTCACCACATTTCGATTTCGAACATTCGCAACGCGCATTTTATTTTTAGAAAACGGTTGAATAATTTGAATTCCTACTAATAAAATTATTTTATGCGCAGTTGGAGATATCAAAGAAAGTCGCATATTCAATTTAAATTCCTTTGCCAAAGAAACATTCCAATACACTGCTTGTCGAAGTATGAAAGCTCTTGTACTTCAATACAAAACCATTGAAAACTATTCCAATAAGAATGTGTGCCCGATCTGAAAACCATATTTCAACATAACATGTTGTCCGATGAAACGATATAGTGCCGCCGGGAATACAAAACCAATAGCTTCTCTCGTATCGTTCCACGTGTAATGTTTATTTATTGAAATTAAATTTAATGCTCCGAACTAACATAATATTTTTCTCTTCCCAGGAGAGTACCCGGCGGCCATGCAGCGAGGGGGGCAAGCATTGCTGCTTTCTTCCCAGGCCAACAGCGTTCTGCTTGTCGCCTCCTTACTGCTTCTGCTTTCCTGATACTTACTGCACCAGAATCCGCAGTAATTCCGTGCGCATCATTTCGCAGCGCTTACTGCGGCGTCAAACCAATAAACCACGCAAACTGCCATCTCCTATCTTTGCTGTTCTCCAAATAATTGTGAAACCTCCTGGTACTTCTGCGTTCCATGGAAACTTGAAAATTCACTTTAAATTATTTATTGTGTTTCTTAAGTTTCGTGTAAATAAGTGTGCTATTAATATTATAAATATATGACTACTGTTTCTATCGTGATAATTTTATTTTTCATAAAGCTTAAAGTTTTCCGTGAGAATAATATAAATTCTATCTACGAACACAAGTATCCAAGTGTACGTTAATTACATAAGATTAACTATAAACTGTAATAAAATACATGTATAATTTTGTAAATAATATGTCTACTAAAATCATCTAATATTTTAGTGATTCAGAAAATAGAAGTATATAAAAGTAACGTAATTCCAAATATATTGTTGTTAATATTTACTATAAATTAATAGATAATGATAATTTAATAATATTTAGCATCCTGTAATACATCATTCAATTTTTGTTATTTTATTTTCATTAAACATAGTCAAAAATACATGTTATAAAGAATTTAAATAAATTCAATTTATTTTTACTTTAAGAGATGTGCTTATTCAATTAAGAGTTTTCTTTTAAAATGCCTACATATGAAATAATAGAGTTCTACGTATTTGAAACCGTGAAAATTATGTGTGACGTAAGTATAAATTTAACATAGGAAAACGATCGTTTTAAACCATCTAATGGAGTAAAATGTTAAAAATAAATTAAAAGTTTATTAAATTGTTTAAATTGAAAAAGGTATTGGACAAGAAAATAAGACGATTCCCTGTGATACTATATGTTATGAATAAATCTATGTATGTAAATATTTCATTAAATAAATAAATATAACAGTACCCATATTAAAATGTCTCAATTATTTTAAACGTATTTAGCCCTTCTAATAAACGTATTTTAAATTTCACACAATTGACAAACAACCATTAATATGAGCAAATAGTTATTTATCAGTTGTGTAAAAATTGAAACACGTTTATTAGTAAGGGGGTTTGTATGTTTAACTTGAGTGACTTTCACAGAAACCTAAAACTTTCTAATAGTTAGCAATTTATTTGAACCGTCAGTTTGAGGACTATTTTCTTTGTAATAGTACTATTTTTTTAAAACAGACTGATAAAACTTATTCAACTTGCTTATTTTATGTCTGGAGCATTCACGCAAATGCCTCTTGTAGCGTAATATCAGTTGTAATCATCAGCGTAACTGTTCCCAACCGTCTGGTTCCAGTAGGACTATGGCATCCCCAATTGGGGTGCGTTGTGAAACGGGGAAGAGGAAGGTGGGGAAGTACCTGGCTATTTAGATCTGGTCATCAAACACGGATATAGCCATTTCAAGCAACGTTACGATTCTGAACGGAATATATTTATTATTTTTAATGAATCAATTGTGAAATAAATCTTCCATATAAATAAAACGGTTAATGTTCGTTTGTTTAAAATCTTAAATATCCGAAAATTTTTCACCGATTGCTTTGTAATTTTGACACAATGTTACATTCGAATACGCGTGTGTTTTTATATACCACTACGTGACAGGTAAAACATATTTTTTTGTTGGTCAAACATTTTTTTTTTTAATTGCGCCATTTGTTGGACGTAAAAGCAACACGCGCTATTGTTTCTCTAACTGCACAGACAGACTGAGCCACAGCATTGCATGGCGGGGTAAAGCTAGTGTGAAATAAAAATCACTTACGCATGCTGGAATTCGAGCCCGCGACTTCTGGATTCGCAACCACGGATTGTATCCACTTAATCCCAGAGGCCGTCAAAATCAAATATGGAAGAATAAAAAATACCTAACAGTATTTTCTAAAAAAGCGTCGAAAACTTTTGAATACGTTTTACTATCGATTAAACCAATAAAAACTTTCCGTACAAAATTCAAAGAGTTGTCACTCGGAAAAAGTAATTTCATTACAATCTCATTGGTAGGCAACACAGAACTTTTTACAGCTTTTGGTCAAATTTGTTTTCCATCGCCTCGTTTGTTTGCCTAGCTCAAATTTATTCTGTTAAGTGGACACTAGCAGATTTGTTCTTACTCGTGAATCAATTAGTTCGGACTTACCGCGTCGGGAGAATTCACTCATTCGGTTCAATGATTCGGTTATTTTGATTACATTTAGTTTTTGTGTGTTCCATTATTTCATTTGTTCATCATAATTATTTAATTTCATTCAATTGCATCGTTAATACTCGTATTTATTAAGTATGGGTTGTTTCATAGAATTTGAACAATTTCGAATACAGACTAAATTATAAATGCTTAACAACTGTTCAATCTATAAAAACCTTGGTGTCTCTCTTGATAGCAAGCTTTCTTTTCGGGAACATATAAATGTGATTGTTAATAAATCTCTCAAACTACTTGGCTTCATCACTAGAATCACTTCTGACATAAAAAATATAAAAAAACCCTTAGAACTCTTTACTGCTCCTTGGTTCGCCCCCATCTTGAATATGCTTGTGTTATTTCCTATCCGAAACTCAGATAGCCGAGCCGCCAGACTCCTCCTATCTGGACTGCCCGGGCTTTACCCTCGCAAGCAAATTCCGGCTGAAAGGAGGAGTCTGCCTCTATAGTCGAGCTGACGTCAACTGTGTGCGACTATTGAGTCTGGAAAACTCCAGATTCGACGTAATGTGGGTGCGCGTCAATCTTGCCAGTACGGCAAGATTCTACGCATGTCTATACCGCTCACCGAACCATAGCGAATCAGACACTTCCGAGCTCTTCAAACATTTGAGCGATACTATTGATGATCTCTTGCCCCGCTACCCTTCGGCCGAGTTTGTTGTTCTGGGGGACTTCAACGTTCATAACGAACCATGGTTGAAGTTCTCAGGCCCAACAGACTCGGCTGGCCGACAGGCGGAATCCTTTGCCATTTGCTACGGATTAGAGCAATTGGTTCAGGAGCCTACAAGGGTTCCTGATGTCCAGACTCACCGCTCCAATCTGTTAGACCTATTCTTAACTACTGTGCCACACGGTTATAAGATTGACGTCACAGCGCCTCTGGGATCATCTGACCACTGCCTAGTGACGACATCAATCCCCGTTAGCCTCAGACCAACCAATGAGAGGCTGAGGAGAAAAGTGTGGCACTATAGGTCAGCAGATTGGTTCGGTATGCGGGCCCATTTCAATGCTTTTCCGTGGTCAGCTGTTTGTTTTCGGACTTCGGACCCTTCAAGATGTGCCCAGGAGATTGGTGAAGTCATCAAATCGGCGATGGATGGCTTCATACAATCGACTACTAAAGAAACTGGTGTGGGCTCAAAGCCGTGGTTCAGTCGACAATGCTCCGAAGCAGTTCGACGAAAAAACGCGGCTTACCGAGCCTACAACACATCTCGAACGCCCGAAAGCAGATCAGCATACAACAAATCGGCAAAGGAATGCAAGAGAATCATCAATAGATCAAAATTCGAACACGACCTGCAGATCAGCAAAAAGCTGGCTGCCTGCCCGCATGGCAGCAGAGCATTCTGGTCGCTTGCGGGCTCAATAGGTCGGAATTTTTGCAAACCCAGTTTGCCACCTCTTACCAGACCTGACGGCTCACTAGCAAACACCGCCACCGAAAAGGCTAACTTATTAGGGAAAATGTTTGCGGAAAACTCGACCCTCGATGACGGAGGTGCTGTTCCGCCGTCGGTTCCTCACTGCGGCTTCTATATGAAAAAGCTGAGGATCCGGCATCGGGATGTACTCCACGTCATACGGGGGCTCGATGTTAACAAAGCTAGTGGACCTGATGGAATACCTGCCTTGGTATTGCAGAGGTGTGCTGCGGAAATAGTTCCAGTTTTGACAAAGCTCTTCAAAATGTCCCTGAAGTGTGGCACTGTGCCCTCTGGTTGGAAAAAAGCGGTAATTCACCCTATTCCCAAGAAAGGTGACCGCTCCAACCCGGCCAACTACCGCCCCATAGCGATCACATCAGTTCTGTCCAAAGTGATGGAACGTGTGATCAACGACAAACTGCTCACATACCTCGAGAAGAACAAAATTATCAACGACCGTCAATACGGATTCCGGCGGAACCGCTCGTGCGGTGATCTTCTCGCGTATGTGACGCATGTTTGGGGGCGGTGCCTGGAACGTCACGGTGAGACCCAAACGGTCGCACTAGACATATCCAAGGCCTTTGACCGGGTCTGGCACCGAGGACTTGTCAACAAATTGCATTCTTACGGACTTCCCGCATCCCTGTGTACGTGGATTGCTGACTTTTTAAGGGATAGGTCGATTCAGGCGGTTGCTGACGGTTTCACCTCTTCCTCGCACTCCATAAATGCTGGCGTCCCACAGGGATCGGTTCTGTCTCCGACTTTGTTTTTGTTGCACATCAATGACCTTTTGACATGTGCACCGATTCATTGTTACGCGGATGACAGTACAGTTCATGATAGCTTTTTGTTTGACAAGCCCCCAAAGGGCACACAAACTCCAACGGCTCGGAGGGCTTTGAAGCAGAGAATGGACGGTTATCTCGAGAGTATTTCCTCCTGGGGTAAAAATAATCTCGTCGAATTTAATGTTTCAAAGACCCAATCCTGTCTGATTACGTCTAAAAGGGATCCAAATGATAATCTAGTCTCCTTCAACGGAAGCAATCTTCCGAACAGGCCTTCCATTGATATGCTTGGTGTAACTATAAGTGACCAGCTCAGGTACGGGGGCTCCATCGAAGCCAGAGTAAAGTTGGCCTCTCAGAAGCTGGGCGTACTGTACAGGGCCCGCAGATACTTTAATAGTACACAACTGCTCACCCTGTACAAATCGCAAGTGCGCCCTACTGTCGAATTTGGCAGCCATCTCTGGTCTGGAGCCCCAAAATACCTGAAAAAAACCCTTGACTCTGTGCAGAAACGGGCGGTCCGTTTGATAGATTCCCCAATCTTAACAAACGGACTGCAATCTTTAGAGCACAGACGTCGGGTAGGTATGCTGTCCTTGTTCTATCGGTATTACAATGGAAGATGCTCTGAGGAACTAGCGTCATTGATCCCTTCGGCGCCGGTGCGTAGTCGGGATACACGCCAAACGCGCGCCCAACATTTGTACACAGTTGACACTTGTCACATGAGAACGGGTCGCTTCTACGATTCGTTCTTAAGTTCAACAGCTCGGCTGTGGAACGAACTGCCGGCCTCTGTGTTTCCTCCCTCCTACAACATGGGACTCTTCAAGACCCATGTTCACTCCTTCCTCTCCACAAAAAGACCCTCCACACAGCATCCCCAAAGATGACATAGGCCCTGAGGGAAATTATTTTCTTCAGGGCCTCCTGTGTGGAGTAAATATAAAAAAAAAAAAAAAAATCTTTTTTATGCTATCTATATTCGTCGTATTGAGTCAGTTCAACATCGGTTCCTAAAAGGGATTGCTAGGAGACTAGGATTAGAAAGAGGCAATTACTCGTATTATGATATTGAACAAATTCTAAACCTTTCTCCTTTAGAAGACCGACGGAAAAAATCTGATCTCATTTGTTTCTCTAAAATTATCAACAATTTTATTGAGTCACCTACATTACTAGAACTCATCTCATTCAATATACCATCTCGTAGACTCAGAAATAAAGAACTGCTCTTTCTTAATCAACACTCGACTAATTATGCTTATAATTCACCACTGTCCAGAATATGTAGAATGGTCAACTCACGTCAAGACCTTGATTTTTATGGTATAAGTCAGAATGTTTTTTGTCGCTCACTATGCAATTGAGGATATTTTGTATCACTTTATTTTTAACAAGATCTTGACTTGACTTGACGGTTCTATTTCATTTCTATTTTCTTATGTTTTCCCTGTTTGTCTTTGCTTTTATATACCATCCTTTACTCTTGCATTGTACATTGCCCCAAATCTCGTGTCGCTTTGTAATATATTGAACGTTTATTAATTAATAAATAAATCTCAGCGTTCATTTGTAAGTTTTGTGAACGCCTTATTCCAGTTCTGTTTTTATATCATTATAGGCCAGTTACTTGAAAGAACTGAAATAACAACAGAACTTAAAAAGAACTTGAAAATTAACTTTGAAATTTTAAGAATTGTTCAAATTCTCTGAAACATCCCGTCCTTAGTCTTAAGATATTTGAAGAAGAAGATAGTACTTATAAATCTAAAAGAAACAGACCAAGTCACAGAAAAATAAAAATATAACGGTCAAAACTAGGAATCGAATTCAGGATCTCCTGTTTTACCGGGACAGGCGTCTTATACCTCTCGACCATTGGGACCTATTTATTAAGAGTCATATTTGTCGTTACATACGTTAATCAAATAAAGTTTCCTTTTTCATGCCAGTATTTGAACCCTCGACCACCGGATTACTCACAGACTACGGATACCGTCACAATCACAATCGCAATCGCCGTCGCAGTGACCGCTTGACAATTTTAGGATCTGCGTTTTATTTATTTTAATCGCAATAAATTAATAAATGTGTCATTTTCTCAATGAGCTAAGATATTCAATATAATAATATATTATGTAACACGTAAAATTATTTCACGATCAGGTATGTGGCTACCAAGAAGAATAATGAATAACGTATTCGTTCGCCAAACATATTTTATTAAAATACAATACAATATTAATTTTATGGGTAAATTTGTAAAATAGACCACCACTTTATCTCACTAAAAGTCAAGAACAGTTTGTTGCAGCACCATAAATTTATAAATACATTACTATTTTCAGAAAACAACATAATTTCAACACCCATACAACTGCAAAAAATAAAACGAAACCCATCTTGTTTTGTCCATATTTTCTATCGTTAAATACGAAAAAATTTAAAAAAATATTTTAAAAAGAAAGAAAAATGAATATTTTGGGCGAAAGCTGTGGGATTTTTATGTTGCAGTAATATTAATATTACCTTTATGAGAAGCGGAAATAACATCGTTTACAAAGTTTACTCTTTTTCATGTCATAAAACATAGCTAATAATTTCGGTTATCTTTTCAAGTGTTAATTATGTGTCATTTTCATGAAAGAATCTAATGGTTTGAAGAATTCAGACAGGCGATAAAGTACTCACTTATTATTTAATTACTTTTAACAAAATTTATTTGCCATTTCAAAATTGAACTAATTTGTCGAGAATTCTGATTATCCCGTAATTCTTCTAGTTAAAGGTAAAGATATTTTTTAATAACTGATAACTGTTTTAATGTAGAAATACGTTCATGCAGGGTTATGATTTCTTTAAACATATATATTATTACTGTTATAAATAAACATATTTTTTGCAAGTTTAATGTGATCTCCTATACCCGAGGATCTTAAAATCGTGCGCAAGGAGCAGAGAGCGCGCAGTGTTTTATTGATATATTAATAAAAGTGATTTGATAAAATTCACCCCGCCAGAAATTTCTTGTAAAAGTTTTAAGATCATTCGCCGTTAGCAGTCGACTGCAGCAGTCACCATTTACGGAGAAAACGATGTTGAAGTATTATTATTGGAGTAAAACTATGTCAAGTCTTTCCGAAGGCACCAGGGACATGGTGTTTATTTCATGGCGCGGAAGTTATGACTCTTAAGCAGGCATGTTATTGCACAAACGCTTGCCGTAAGCCGACAGAAGTGCATAGAACATTTTATAGCGGAGGTAATCCTAAACTTTTAGCATGGCTTAGTCGAGTTTCAGAGTTTTGATTCTACATTGTACATTATTTTGCATCATGTTTACCTCGTGTGCATTCATTGAAAGCCGAAAATTTATTTTCACTATAAGAAGAAAAAAAAGAAAAAAAGTTATCAGTGTGATATACCTATATTACATTAAAAAAGTTATCAGTGTGATATACCTATATTACATTTAAAAAGTTATCAGTGTGATATACCTATATTACATTAAAAAAGTTATCAATGTGATATACCTATATTACATTAAAAAAGTTATTAGTGTGATATACCTATATTACATTAAAAAAGTTAGTAGTGTTATATACCTATATTACATTAAAAAAGTTATTGCCATCATATCCAAAATGTTATTTTTTTAGATTGAAGTGTGATTCCAGTAATAACGCTCTACGCTACAATATAAGAGGTGTGTAATTTACTTTCTCCATTGTATTCTTAAAATCTCCAATCTTCTTATTATGAAGACTGAATATACAAAAATATTCAATTTTCGCATTATTATATACCCTTTTGAATATCGCGCAGTTGGTATCTATTTCGTAATGATTAAAATAAAATACTGGTTTTTATAAAGTTGTCAATTCAATACTAGTGGCAAGGTTTGATAGCATTATCATCGCAGTTTTTGCTAAACTAATAATGAAGGTAAATGTCATTTTAAGTACTTATGTAACTTATTGAAATATCGTAGACCTTGAAGAAATAATGCTAACCGTACTTCAATTTTTTTTCCAGAAAAAAAGGATAAACTAGAATAGTTACCTAAATTACAATGCAATGATAACCTAAATAATTACAGATAATAAATTATTATAAGCAATAATTAGTCGCCTGTTATATCAATACAAATTGAAAATATATCATTAGTAAAAATAAATCCCGCCGACAGGATTTGAACCCGCGCCTTCTGATGTCCGGTCAGACGCTCTAGACCACTGAGCCACGTCGGCTTATTTTCGCCACGCCAAATAATTCAATATGTACTAGTACTTCAATCAACAATTACCAAACCTTGTCTTATAAACATTAGTTTATCATTTTAAAAAAAAACTAAATGATTTTATTACGATTCATCATATTACATCACTTTAATTATTTTTTACAATTGGTTTCACAAAAAATATTGTTTTGCCATATACTTATTTGTTTTTATTATCGTCTAGAAGGAAATTATATAATTTTTCGTATGTACCTTATGTACATGTGTATGTACATTATCATGTTGTCGTGTAAAGTGTGCTTTCCGAGCTCTTCCGAACTGCGATAATGTTGTGAATATGGTGCATTTTTGAGTTTAAATATACCTGAATACATACGAAAAAAAGCAGGCTACGAGGTGCTTATTAATCTTACTTATACCCAGTATGAGTTAGCACATTTTTAAATAAAATAAACTTTAAATCAGAAGTACATTTAATTACTTATTTGTATTTTTTTACAATAAATATTCATTTTTTGTGAATATGTTTGGTGCTCACTTTTGGAATTTTGGTGGTACCTACTCTGATATCTTGCTGATATGTGAAATTGTAAATAATTTAAGTGTTTTTATTTAAAACGTTGTGGTATTGTAGTACATTGAGATAATATTATGAGATAGTAGGTACCCGGCCTTCGTTGAGTTTGACAAATAAATAAAGTATGTGAAAAACACTTTGGGCATGGAGGGTGCGCGCGCCGAACGTGTTTTTCATGTCAGATGTTTTGTGCAAAGCGGCAATTTCGTTCCCAAAAGGAAGACATATTTATTTGTTTTCCGGGAACGCCAGGAAAACAGACGACAATGTTTTAGAAGCGCGAACTCGAATTCGCTGCGACCACTTGATTTATAGAGGCAATTGTTCCGTGTATTCAATCCGGACCTAACAACACTGAATTAAATGTAACAACAGCAAAAACTTGTTAGCACTGAATATTTGTCCACGATTATGTTATTTATTAGCTTAGTTTTGTTTGATTAATCCGTTATTGGACTGTTAACTCTCCGCGTAAACTAATGACATTTTCACAATAAATTCTAATTGGCAGACCGCCAATTCAATGATTTTAATTATGCACGCTGGTGGCTAAACATTTCAGAATTTATGTTTAGTTGCTATTTCTATAAGACCGCCACACATGGATTGGTTTTGGTCCCATGGAATTCGAATGTTCAGCGCTAACTAATACCCATTATACATTATACATTATTTTCATTATTAAGAGATTTAATTTATTTATTTAGACGCCCATTATGCTTTTACAATATATGCGTTTTACTTCACACCTACCTACCTACGAAGATTTTATAACGCATATCTTTCTGCACCAGATTTTGAATCAAATTTATGACGATTGTACAGTTTTAAACCAAGGCCGGTAAAATTTAAAAGTCACAGAAAAGCACATTAATTATCGTGACTCATTTTTGGGTCATTATGCCATGTTCCGCTACCTCCTTCTTTAGCGTTACACTATCCATCAACAGGGTGGACACGTAATTACACATCTGCCCTGATGATGGGCACTGTAACGTTGACTAAAGAAGGAAGTAGCGCAACACGGTTTATCCCAAAAATAAATCACAATAATACTGTTGGCCATGCAAATCTCAAATCATTTCCAAGTACATTATAATTTTAAATAGATTTCTGTATCCGTGGACGAAAACAACACTGGTTCAATTATAATTATTATTTATTTAAATTCTCAATCAAAAATTTGCACATTTCTGTAAAAGGAAACAAGCACACCTAAAAGACTTTAGATATGGGATTTTTAATAATTTTATCTGTTTCAGCCTGCATTTTATTCGTGTGACTAATTTCTAGCGTTTCTCAGGGAGAAACGAATTTTCGTTCTTTGGCGATAAAAATGCGTTTGTATCTTTTTGTGAGTTCGTGTTGTCAATTTACAAGCAACAAGGAAGACGGTTACTTCATTACATACGTCAACCGTTGGCTTTTTTGTACCAAACAACTAAGGACGAAAAAAATATTATCAATTCTTTTAGTCTAAAAACATATTTTTTAAATCTCATGCGGCATTAACAAGTACCTTACAATATGTATATACGAGTATATATTTTTTTATGGAAAAACTGACACATCCAGGTTATGAATTATCTGATTATAATTTGAAAAACTTCTACTACCACCACAAAAAGCGTAAAATGTTGCTTGTATTGTGGTGAAGAATTTAGCCAGCCGAGGAATTGAACTCACAACGCTTGGATTGGATTGGATTGAATCCCAAACGCGAAGTCAACTCAGTCACTGACCGGTAGGAATATTATTTTCAAGATTGATAAGTGATTTGTTTAATGTTTAATTCGTGATAAACACTTTGAGAGATGATAAAACTATCTATTTTAAGGAATTAAGTACTTTTACCAAAAAAATCAAAAACCTTGTTATCAAAATCAAATAATAGGTCTATTTGCAAAGAAGAGATCAAGAAAACATTTCTGCAATCAGATGTTTACCCAATAATGACCAAGATAGCATAGATTCGGACCGGTTCCGCCATCTCTGTTAGACCTGCGGTAGCTGCCGGAAGATTGGCCGGAACTTCCGCCTCTGCCTGCTTCCGCTGTACGGGTCACATCCGGTTCAGTTCCGCCCACATTCCCTGTAGGCTCAAGCCTTTGGCATGACGCACATCTGGGCAGGGAACAGCCTATAACACCGGTAAACTGGTTTGGGAAGACGCCCTGATTTGCTTGTAAGGATAATGTTGTATGTGGATGGTAAATAGTTCGTCTTGAGGAAACATTAATGTGCCAAATTGAATAGCTGTGGGAAACATGCAGAGAGCTTGTATTGATGTGCTTGATTGAGTGTATATTGTTAAGCTACATCAATATATTACAGATAATATATTACTAATAATATATTATAGATTCAGAATACAGTAAATGATAAATGGTCAAAAATATACCGTACACAGTTCGTAGCAAAACAAATAATACTAGTAATTACAAACATACTTACAAAACATTTGATTAAAAATAATTCATTATTATTCTAACCCCCTCACATTTACCAACCATTTACCATACTTCAATGGTTGTTTATCAGTTATGTAAAATTTAAAACATGTATATTAGTAATACCTTAAAGTATGTAAATGTTGTCATATTGATAGAAAATACAACAAAGTAGAAGTATTAAATGGTCATGTTTAAAAGAAATACAACAAAATAGAAGAATGAAAAGGTCATGTTGATAGGAAATACAAGAAAGTAGAAGTATGTAAAGGTCGTGTAAAATTATGTTGATAGGAAATACAACAAAGTAGAAAAAAAAGGTCATGTTGATAGGAAATTATTTTGTAGCATGCCTTTTTTTATCTACATAATATATTATGTTACTTTTATATTTATATCAAAGAATATAATATAATATATTACATACGAACATTATCATTGGAAACTTTAATAATAGTTTTATACAATCAATATTAATATTATCATTGTTTCCAATATAATGTAATTGTTAGAAACTTTAATAATATTACTCAATAATTATTGTGTCAATTTATTATTAATGTTTTATTTTTTCCAACTTTATGTCCGGGTTAAATCTTCACCACAGGAAAAACTAAACCCTTCCACACACTTTTCTACAAAGATCATCTAGTCAATCCAGATTATGCAAGTGCCTTTTATAAGCATAATAAATACAAAACAATACTAGTACAACACGTCAACCCACCAGAGATCAAATGAGAAAATAATTCACCGACTACAGATATTTTCATATCAGAGGGTTCGGCTCGGTAGAACTCCTAACTGGACCTATAAATCCTACCTATCCCTCAATATATATTTTTTTTAATCTTTCGTAATTCTACATGTATTTAAAATGACTGACTTTTGCATTTAATATATAAATTTTTTGACAGATCTAATACGCCTAAATTTTGAATGAGAGAGCTGGGTAAAATGCCAGTAGCCGAAATAACAAATGATAATATTTTTATAGTCTGAGAATGCAAAATACTTTTAATCTCATTTCCTAAATCTGTGTATTTTCTTATTTTCTCAGAAACAGATTTTTAAATATTACAAGAATTTGGAATAGCGACATCAATAATATAAGTTATTTAATTTAATTTTTATTATTTTTTTTTAATTTTTTTATTTAATATTAAATTTACAATTACATGTTATTACATTACATTAAGTTTATTGTCTTTTTATTACAGTATATCGTGATACACCTTTTTTTAGAGCAAATGCTCGTGTTAAAAAGGCGGAGAAACGCGTGTAAATAATAATTTAACATATTTTTTCAGAGAGTGTAAAGATAATGAAAAGAATATTTATTTTTTAATATAACAAAATAAAAATTTTATATGTAACAAAATTTTATCAAATAGAAAAGAGAAAAGGATGTAAAAGAAGGAAAGAGATAAGAATAAGAAATAAGAGAAAAGGATTTCAATATAATAATAATTGAGAGATTATATTGTATTTTTAAGTATAAACGATTTTAATATGCTATGATATAGTGTTTTTATTGAGCTTTTGAATTTTTTATAATTCGTTTCCAATCTTAAGTTGAGAGGTAATTGGTTAAACCATTTGACACCAAAATATATATAAAACACCAAAATATATATAATATAATCATTACATGATATTATAATTATAGTATCCAATAATGATGTTCCCAATGTAGCGGAGGTGTATGATTAGAAGCACTCGTTTAGATAAGTATTCACACGATTATCAGAAGGATAACAATAAATTACTATGAATTACAATAAAGGAGAGCTGTTGGCTTGAGCGGCGTCCAGAAGCGAGTGCAATGAGGATGGAGCGAGCAGGTTTCGGGGGCACACATTGGTTCGTTGATGCCAACACAACGCTTGGAAACATTATATATATTTAAAAAAAATAAAACTTTTGTTTTTTAAACCACGATTAATTAATTGACTGACTGAATTAATTTACTGACCGACTGGTTTCGTTTAACTCAAACCACATCAGGGCGCAAATTAATGATGATGTTTGAGCTATACGAAACCGGTCGGCAATAAATTAATATAAAATCGTGGTTTTAAACAAAATAATTGTTGTATTTTAATTAAATATGTGAAACCACAAAACTTTTCTGCAATAACATTATTTATATATTTCTTATGATAGCTTATTTATATATTTCTTATGATAGCTTATTTATCTATTTACAGTGCAAGGTTTAATTTTTTTAACATTCGTAATTTTTGGAAAGAAAGGCACACAATTTTTTGTTAAGATTATTTAAAGAGACTTTATTGTTTTATATCGTATTGATTCAATATACATTCCTATTGTCATGCTGTGCTGTGCTAGAAAATCTGTTCTACCGCGTTGGTATCTTAAACAAGCCGTGGTAACGACTATGGCTGAAGTTTTAAAGTATGTATAAGCCATAGCTTTCCAAGATGAATGGGATATCAATAAAATTATACACTATATTCAAACTGACATTCCAACTTCGCAAAAGGTACTGCCACAATATAATGTTGTGGACTGCGGAAAAAACGCTGCCAAAATAATAGGAACCAATGAGAGACATCATCCATTGCTACAAATAAATAATATTTCGCTAATGAAAAGTAAAATAAAATCACCTGTTTTGCCTTGTCGAAATAATTCCCAACCTAAGTGTAATTTTGGTATTTTAGGTGGGTTTGTTTCCATTACTGTGAACGGCGTAGATGGTTAATGCAATGACATAGTTTATTGAGTATAATATTATGTTTTCATTATTCTGCGCATTTTGTTTAAACAATGAATTGCACTGATGAACTGGAAGTAACTTATAACAATATTTTGTATTATCTAAACTCTTTAAAACCGTTACACTCCCTCTCAATAAATACCGCAGTCCCAAATGTTCCCAACCGTCTGGTGCCAGTCGAAGATTGTCATGGAAGAATGGAGAGGAAAACTAGATATGGAAGAGAAAGTTTAAAAGAAACTGGCTATATAGATTTGGCAAATAAACATAGCAAACGCCATCTCAAACAAAGTTTTTAAAACGGTTGGCTCTCACGAGGACAAAATGAGTTTTTTCAATTCTAAAATGGGGTGAAAAAATAGTGAAAAAAATATAAAAACATTAATACAAAATTCATTTCGTTTGCTCTATTCGGGTTATCAACCCCTAACCTCTGGGTTCAGAAGTCAACGATAATGAAAAGAGAGAATCCGAAATGAAACGAAAAACCTCAGCCACCAACAAATTGTACTACGTAATAACATGTTCTAACAAATAAAATAAATGTTATACAGATTGCCGAAAGCATTACGAACACAACAAAATTTTAAATCATCAAGTGCTTAAGCTCGAAAATTGCCCGAACCCGAATACATAATGATAATTAAACCTGTGGGTAATCTGGAAGGCTGAAATAACTGAGATTTTTCCGTTGTACTTAACTAACCCCGGGTTTCCTTTTCCTAACGTGTTCTGGAATTATTCCGGCATCTCCCTGGCGGCCTTTTCATTAGAAGAAACCTCCATAAAACGTTTCGGCAGCTTCCACGCCCAGGGGCCATCAATGTGCTATTTGAATGTCCCTCTGCTAATTTAATATTTAATTAATGATGGGTTTGACTTACTTGTACATGATGGATAAACATAATTTGACTGAATACCTACTAATTCAGTAGTTATTCACTCATTAATTATTTAGGTAAGCAAAAACATAGAGGTTTTCATAAATTAACCAATCAAAAGTGTAGTGTGTGAACTCTCACGTGGTTACGAAAGAAAACTTTAAATGATATTTTTTCGTACTGTTTGTTTAGGCTATTATTTTCTTCGAGGAAATAAATATTTTTTAACCCTTTTTTACAAAAAAATTGATAAAGTTTTTAAATAATTTTATAATAATGTTATCATAATTCTTGAAGTAAAAAAGGAAAATGTTTTATTTTTATAGTTGTATAAACTCTCGTACATTTACTGTACACAGAACGCTGTCTTTTTTGCGGGAAGAGCTTTGTTTCATCCCTTTTTTAGAGGAAAGAACTTTGTGTTGTTCCTTTTTTGTAGGAAAGCTGTGCTTTGTCCGGATCAATGGGTTCCGGGAACTAATGCATCTACCACGAAACAGCACGATCGTAACTTTACGTTGAAACAACACGACCGTTACGTTACGTTATAACAACGAACTTATAAACGATAGCAATGAACGTATTAACAGGTGACCCTTTATAATAAACCACTTTTCGTTACAGTGTTAATGATATAATTTTTCTCTCAAGGCTGCGAAATGAAGGATTACATTAATTTTAAGCGGGAACCTGGTGAATTTACATCGCGTAGAGAAAATAATAAAAACTTTTTTTAAATTTAAACATTTTTATTTTTGGGTTGGACTGTTTGGGCGCATTTTGAAGTGTATTAAAATCAGCAGACTTGAACGATTTTTTTCGAAATAATTCCAACTCCGGACTCGATTTACTCAAAACAAATAAAAAATTATTACAAAATTGACTACAAATGTGATGTAGATTTACCAGTTTCCCACTTTTACCACTACTTTCCGGACACCATGTTTTTTTTTTTTTTTATATATTAACTCCACACAGGAGGCCCTGAAGAAAATAATTTCCCTCAGGGCCTATGTCATCTTTGGGGATGCTGTGTGGAGGGTCTTTTTGTGGAGAGGAAGGAGTATATGCTTTATAAATATTGTTGTTTCGTAGTGCTAAATGAAGTATCAATCTTTGTAAGTCTATATTACTCCATAGTAGCTTTTTTATCTCGAATTGACGCCTTTAATTTTAAGTAATAATCCAATAATATTTAACTTCATGAAGTGATATCGCACTCCTTTATACGAGTATGTATCTAAAACTGTGAAAACTCTAGTTCTAATTAGTTCCACATTCACAAATACATTTGTAAAATTGCAGCGCTGCTCAAAAGCAGATTAGAAAATCAATGCTAATGAGCAAATAAGCAAAGACTTTTAATAATCATTAAAACATTTTGAAAACTAAATATAATTATTATAAAATTTTTATTGGAACAACTTTTCTTTAATTTTTGAAGGTCATAGATTTCCATCAATGTAATATATGATTGAAGAAGAAGACAATGCCAACAAATCTAAACGAATCGTGAAACAGAACAGGACACAGAAAATAAAAAGATAACGGTCACAACTAGGAATCAAACCCGGGATCCCGGCGTCTTAACCACTCGACCATTGGGACCTAGTTATTTAACGTCAAATTCGTCGATCTCATATTTCAAATTCAGAATTTAAAAATTAACATCTTAACTAATTTTTCCCATATTTTTGGCAGCTACCTTTTTCAATAGTCACAAATTTCTAATGAATTGGTTTGTAACCTAGGTAGTGTCTCGGATTTATATATCCGATTTTTATTTATTGTAGCTGTTTGGCATAGCAAAACTAATATAGCAGGTGTAATTTTTCTCTTGTTTTGAGCGTCTAATGTGCGAAATTCATCAAGAATCAATATTCCGCTTTAAGGGTTGGCTAAAGGGGAGGGGTGGTAAAAGGGGAGGGGTGGTTCGTAGAAATTTCATGCAGACAGTCATCTTCCTCTTATTTTGAAGGTATGCCGCCATATACACTATTATTTATATATATAAAGATATAGATAAAGATACACTTGTTATATAAAAATATAGATTAAAATATTCCCCAACTTTTGTGATATAAAGATATATATTACAATATTCACCAACACTCGTTATATAAAAATATATATTACAATATTCACCAACACTTGTTATATAAAGATATAGATTACAATATTCACCAAACAAGTTTTTACCTATTACGATTTCAGTAAAGTTTTGAGAATATTACTTTTAAAATATTTAACCTTTGTAAATCGTTTAGGTAACGACTATCAGATTTGAACAGGAAAACTTTATTATTACTTAAGTGCCATCCTCATGTTATCTAAAGTATTTAGCCGTATAATAATTTCGAAAGTACAGGGCTTAGTTTTGTATTAACATAATACATTCCCAATGTTATTTCATTTATAAGACTAGAGTTTTAGATAAAATTGTACTGGTACAGTCTAGCACAAATTTTAAAGCATTCTACCAGGGGATTCAATGAAGACTTCGTCGAATGTTGACTTAACGAAACACGAGAATACGAAAGTGGGGCATAATTACTGAGGGCTTTTCCACATCTGAACGTCGGCACAGCAAGGTGAGCTTTTATTTCAAGAGAATGGCTGACCCGAGTCGGGTTCTAGCCTACAGATTAAGTTTCATTTTGTTTACGGCTCCAAAAGGGGTTGAATGGCCCTTCCGTTGTCTGTGAAGGGCAGAAACGAATACTGCTACGCTTTCGAGATAATCTGATGTCATCGTAGAGGTGAATTCTTATATAGTATACATACACGTGTTTAACTTTTCATCAAGTAATAATCTACCATATAATTAGAAAATTAAACGACTGTAATAGTGGTAATTATTTAAAAGGTTGGCGCGTTGTTTTGAATATTAAGAAAATAATATCCGCAATGTGTAGTTGTTAGTTGGTTAACAGTACACAATCATTCCATGGACAATAGCCCCTGGAAGATGGCTTATGTTTTGTTAAATTTGTTGTTTTGTTGTTGTAGATAGATTTAATTTTACATGGGAGTTTTTGTATATAATTTGATGAAAACTTCCATTAATTTTTATTTTTGTCTGTAGTTTTCATTGGAGAGTCAGTTCATAGTTGTTTTGGTGTATGCAATGGTTGTATAGTGAACAAAGTTTATAGTTATAATTTGATAATATTAAAATATAGGTTATGCGTTAGTTTATAGTAATGTGTGTTGAATGAATCAGTCAGTTTGAAGCATTAACACAATGAATCATTGTGAAACTTCTGTACAGAATAAATTGTTTGTAAAGGAATTTAAAATAGCATTTGAGTCTGGGCAACGTAAAACAAACAATGATGAATGCTGTCAAAAAAAAAATTACATCCGGCATCTAACAATACCCACTGCCTATATGTGTAACTATTATTAAAAAATTTACAACATCATTCCTTATCGGTAACTGCGTTTTTTTTAAATACATAATTTACAAAGCCTTTCAAAATATATAGACTTCAAACGCAATTTTTAAAATCACAGTTTGTCTATTTTTCTTTGGTGAAAAACTACGTTATTGCTCAGTCTCGCGGTCACCGATTACATTTGACTTTGAAATTCGTGAAAGTGCTTTCATTATGTTTAGAGTTGTATGCAAATAATAAATCAACATTTTACAAGCTACGATTTCTTTCAGGAGTCTAGTTCAACGGTAGACTTTCTAGATCATTTCTATAGCCCTGGTTAAGTGGATATTTTTGTATGAATGAGAAGGTTACCAAAAAATCATATTACTCAACCGAAAAAAAAACTAGTACATTTCAGTTACATTGGTAGAGGTTAACAGAAATCCGCAAATAATGTTTTTTCGTCATGACTACGCAGAATTTAAAATATTAGTTTTTAGGTTTTATTCATAAATGACAGCAATTTTTTTTTTCATCATTGCCTTCATATAACTTGATGGCTGTATTTGAATATTTTAAGCGATGACTTTTGAGTAAAGAAGAATATTTGAAGAAATGAGGAGAACCCAAAGCTGGACGGTATGTTTTCCCGAAATAGAAACTATATACAAAGAGAATAAAAGCTGGAAAGGTCATCCTTGTTTGACGTAGCCTATAAAATATCATGGGTGGAGAAGAGGAGTACACAAATTCAGAGACTAAAAATTAAAACAGTTTTCGATGAAAAAATTGTCTAAACAGTAGGTACTTTCGAATATGTTGAGATTAAAATAAATGCATAGGTAGGTACTAGAATTGAGGTTACTAGAATTTTGTTAAATGAAATAACTTAAATGATTACATAAAACTAATACTGTCGGCAAATCAAATCAAAGTTTTTCAAAATAAAAATCTTCCGAAAGACTCAAGGTATCAAAGGCTTTTTTCACTCTCGAAAGCGTGATGCGGGGTACATTTCTGCGCATTACGGTGAATATTTTGTAAAGTTTTGTCATATTTAAAAATCTTATCAGGTGTCAGTTTCATGGATGAAGATATAATATATGACTTTAAATTGTTCGTAATTAACAATGGTGAATATATGAATGAAATATTTCCAACAAAATTTTAGTTTTCATTTTTTTATTTTTATTATTTTTTATTATATAAGTACATTTTTGTTTATTTGTTACAATATATGATCAATATTTCAAGACCCTTCTTCCATAGAAGCATTAGCTTGTGGCTGGAAGAAGAATTTACATTGTTTTATTACAGTATGTAAGTAATTAAAAATAAAATGATTTTAAACTTATTTGAAGAATGGAATGTTACTTAAGGAAACTAATTGAGATCAGTTATTCTTAAGATTAATTCAATTGGAAACATTTTTATTTTTTGTAAGTTTGTCTTTAAAATATTTTTTCACGGTGCTTATTATTTGGATGTTATCATTAATGTTTCTAATTTCTTCAGGTAGTCGATTGAAAAAAAATCTCGCCCGGTAAGTGTAATAATTTTGTGCAAAGGAAGTGTTTAATTTTGGGAAATTTAAATCATACTCATCCATGAATTTTGTTCGTGTGTACGTGTGCGAACATAAACACAAACATGGAGATTAAAATCTTGAATGTTTTAATATACTTCACCCATTTCCTGGAAGTATTAAGCAATTATCTCTAGAAAGATGCGATCAATTATTCTTCGGGAGTGTCACTTTTTCTCGTAATAAAACCGAACGTAATTTAATTAACCAACGACTACCGTTGTGAAAGTACCAACAGATACCATCGTATTTTTTTATATTTTACCACTTTGTGTGGGAGTTACCCAGAACGTAGCCTTTTGATGTTTATACCGGTACTGGTTTGTGTATAAAATATTAAATTCAATTGTCTGACTCGATTCCTACCGTGGGTGAAGAACGAATTTTATAGAGGTTCCATTCATGTTTCCGTTTTGACAGGTTGCTTACATACACTTTACCTGACAAACAGAAATATTTTGGTGGAGTATCTGCTTTTATGCGTAAATAGATTAGAATGATATAGAATTGTCATTTAATGTAGGAAAATTCATATTTTTTTGAGCTACTCTAACCTAAATATAGGTCATCATCATGTTTTGATAGAAGAATGTTCTCGTACTCATAGATTAAATAGTACTAATTTGGTATTTTAAACACTAATTATCATATTTTGCAATTTCTAATATGTTTATAAAAAGAAGACTGTCTGTGGAGGACATCGGGCAGGCAGCGTGAATTTTATTTTTATGCAAACCAGGTTTATTCTGAGTTTGACGAATTTTTTTGAAATTGACCTTCAAAACAAAAGGAGAGTCACTGTCTAACTTTTGATTTTAAAAAACTCTGTATAAAGCCCGTCCAAAGCCGGGGAGAAGAAAGTTTTCAGCTAGTAATCGATAGAATTAGGAGCAATTGATTGAACAACGTCTTTGTGTTTTAAACTACAAAATATAGATTATTAAAGCAATTATTTGTGAATGAATGATAAACATATTTTATTTAATTTTGTCCAACCTATTACCATGGACTTCCAGTGAAGGTAAGCACTGCATGTTGGTACAAATCACAAATGTAGCATTCAGTGTTGTCAAACCGTTGGTTCTTCTATAAATTAGTAAAACTTAAATAACGAAATAACTATCACATGATGATAGTTTTCTTTCATGCAATATGTATAATAATGTCAAAAATATGTGTAAATTTGATGTAATCTAGTATCTGTGCATAAATTAAGTGGATATTTAATATGGATTAGGTGATCCCAACCAAAATCCGCTAAAGCCAGCAGCTTAGCCATTATTAGCGAAAATTTACCACATATGTGGTTTTTTTAAAAATATCGACCAATTCGACATTTCCTACCCTGATTAAGAACTGTATGCACTCTATTGACTACTAAACTACGTAAATATGATGATTTATTAAATAAAAACGATTGAAAAACATTTTTGTTGTACTTAAAAAACTGTTTTTACGATGTTTTACTTTTCATTTTATATTTCATAAATATAAACACTGGGATATATTTTTTAATTTAATTGTTCCTCTGAATGCGAAGCACAAATAAAATGTTTTTGGTTGGAAAAATTGATCGCTCATAAATATTTTAGATGCTTTCATAAATTATGCTGGTAGAACACATCTTGGATGTTGAAACATTTGAGAAAATTTTAACAAAAAAAAATAATCATCAGGCCTATTAAAACTGCGTTACTCAAAAATCTTCTACTCATAAACCTCTTAACGGTTGTGCTTTTATTGTATAATGTGGTCAATTAGTTCTTTAGAAAATGGTCGCAAAATATTTAAATATTTGTGCTTGTCTTAGCAAAATAAAATAAAACACATTTTTATGCCATGTTTTTCTCTTGTATAAATCATATTTATCTCTGCAGAATTTAAATCTACAAAAGGAGTGTTATTATTAGCAGCCCGATTCCAAATGTTACACGATTTAGTACGTCGCCTTAATACCAGCTCCTAATTTTAAAAAAATCAACCTATAAAAAACCAAGTTGTTTTACAATTTTAGTATGTCTTTTAAAAATTAAAAAAAAACGGTTTGACGGAGGATTTAACCTTCCTACTTAGAACTGGAATCGTCAACTCTACCGACTTTGCCAAATACTGATCGGTTTGGACCGACATTTACTTCGTTTATTAACTGTTGTAATGTCATCCTATTTCATAATGTGTAATGTCCGCGTGTGTTATCGCCAGCGAGTCTATCTGACGAGTTTCAGCTCGATCGGATGTCGGTAAGTGGGTTAGTTTCCATTTCATTGCCGTAAATAAATGTGAAATTCAAATAGATATATTTAAAAATTATTGTAAACAGGCCTAGCAAATAGATCTCAGTATTTTAATTTTTAAAACGATATAAAATTACTTGTACATTTGTAATTCTTCTTTTTTGTATTCCTTTTACAAATATTTAAATTTATATGATTTTTTTTACAAATTTTGACTACCCTACCGCCTTTTTACGGGTTAGTAAGTCTGGGTAATCATTTGGGTTTTAGTTTACCTCTCAAGATTGGAGAGTTATTACGAGATGTTCTCATACTGCCCGTATAAAATACATTCTATGGTCATTCTACAGCTGTTCCTAGAACTACCTTCAATAAACAAATGTCTATCTACTACAGAAAAACCAATATCAATAAACGACTAGTGGGCATTCACTCAAACAATTATAATTTTAACATCCAAGTTTGACAAGCCCAGCACAAGTATAATATAGTAACCGTAACAAGAATATACTGAAAACAGTACTCAAACAAGTAGTCAATTATGTTGGCCTGTCTAGGACCTAAAAGTCAAAATGTCGAATATAGGAAGACGCCTTCAGATTCTTTCAAATCGGTACATAGCACAAATTTAAAACTTTCCACGATTTTCTTCAAAGTCATCTCTAAAAACTCATTGTTTTTCATAACACAATATTTGATCAGCTCTACTAACCAAACCAAACTGAGGGTAAACGGGGTTTAATTTATTTAGGCATTTTTTTTTATATTTTATTATTATATTTTGGCTTGTTATAAATAAGCCTCTTTCATTGCCGGCAATCTCCCATTCCGGTTACATGCCTTTCCCAGCGGAGCTGTCCCAATTTGATCAATCTTGTTATTGACGGCTTTTCAAACGATATGTATTTATAACTGGCAGTCGTATTCAAAAAGTAAAATAAATATAGACACTACAACATATTTAAAATATGCCATCAAAAACGACATTAATGTATGTAGAAGCCTGAGGATTTCTGTATCGTTAAATTAATCAATATGTGGAATATGTAAGATTGCCTGTCAAAAAACGTTACAAATAATATTTGTCCTTGATTCTATCTGGTTCAATTCCGGTCAATTTTTTTCATCAAATTACTTGTAATCAATCAAAATGGTGTGATATCAAAATTAGTTTTCGACGTTGAGCAAAATAAGGGATTCTATATTGTTTCAATGTAAGGCTGCTGGACAGAAATCCGTGTGATAATATATTCAATAATATCTTCTCTCTTTGAGACAATTTTACATGTAGGATATTACACATAATTTAAAAAAAATATAGATGCAGTTATAAATGAGAATCCAAATATTGAAAATAAAACAATTATTTAAAATTAGAAATTATTTTTATTTTACAAAAAAAAAATTGTGGAAAGTTTTACCCACATTCTTCATTTTTTTCCATTTTTCTATTCCCTAGTTATTTTTACATACGTAATTAAAAACAAGGTAAAATATTTGCATTATTTTCTCTATTTCGAAGTGTTTGTTTTGCTCTATTTTAATAAATAGCAAAGTATGGCATTATAGTATGGGAAAGTTGTACAGCATCCATTCTCTACCAGTAGTGACCGTTCAAAACTTAATTAGGATATTCTTTAAATGTCCCCCTTCTTATGCATGAGAATTCGCAAAAATTCAAGAAATTCGCAGTCCTATACGTTTGGCAACTGTATATTAACAAAACAGAAATTATGAAACCTTTAACCCTTCAGGCTAATTTGTCAGCTTTTGGGAACAACTCATATTATGGTCTCACAGAAATCTATGTAACTTACTTACTGTTGTGGTGAGAAATATGTTTTAAACGGTGTTAGAAAGAAAAATTACCATACTTTAAATTCAAATACGATACGATAAAAAAGAAATAGTTAACCATAAAAGAATTAAAATGTGCACCTTTATGAAACCAAAGTTACCGAACGAAATAAAAAAAACTTCTTTTACTTTGTGATTTTTTTATACGAAACACAAAAAAATGATATAAGCATAATGTTTTTAATACATTTTTCTAATGAAATAAGTGGGTTTTTTTTTAATTTTTCGTTATCAGTAACGTTAGTAACAAAAAACGTAAAATGAGCATTTTAAATTTTTATTTATATTTGCTGTCGAAATTTTAATATTTGAAATGTTTATAATAAAATATGAGAGGGAATTTTATCACCTTTTGAATAAGGCTATTAGTTTTCAGAAATATTCCATTTGTTTGAAATACTCTGACCGTCTGACAGAATATGGCTCAAGCCTGAGGAGTTAAAATTTGGACGTTAGGCGGAACGTCCACTTAAACAGTGGACGTTCGGACGACCGGTGAAACAAGTTCACTTAAAAAAATTCCACCCCGAAATCCCTTAAATGGCATAAGCCCTGAGAGAACCCTGGTTCTCCATGTTTGCAGTTAGTACCTAATAAACGACAATAATATAAAACATATAATGTGAATTCACACTATCCGTTGTCTGCAACCCATCCGAGCTTCTAATATCCAACCCTCGAATATCATCCAGCGCCGGGTAAGCTACCGGCTATGCGCGATGGCATAGAAAGATATTTGCATTGCAAATTATGTAACCGCTCTTGACTCCCGAGTCATCACTTCTGTCCAGTATGCTTCCTAAAACAGATTAATTCCGCTTTTCATCCATCTCTCAGACTCCGGATAAGCCATCATGTGAAAATTAACTGCAAAATCAACATCCAATCTTGTTACCGGCAGAAGAAGATTAGAAAACTTTATTATTTATTCTAGCAGTTCTGTACTTTTTATAAAATTAGGCCTTGCGTTCAAAGGGTATTTTTCTAATTTCTCTTATTTAATTAACCAAATCCAAAATTACCTCTTAAATCATAAGATTTGTATGTGGGTACCCCCAAAGTTCTTAGAAAATGTATTGTTAAATACATTGGAGTACTCCTACGTAATTATAAACTATAAATTTAAACCAAATTTTTAAAAAATTTAATACCAAATTACGCTATTTGTAAACGTCATTTTCTCAATGAAACTCCTTTTTTCAAAGTTTCCAGGTAGGTACCATATTATTCAAAAAATATATAATATTATGGTACAATAAAAATGAGATTTGAAATACGAATATTTACTGAACATAATATTGAAACAGAAATGAAACATATAAACAAATTTACTCGCAGACGAAATACAAAACGGTCGAGTTAAAACAGGAGTTCATTAAGCTAGAATAATCTAAATTGAAATTAGAATACAGAAATCGATAGAAAATTTCATTTATTTTTACGTGAATCTTCTGTTACGGATGGCCATTGATGAGATTGAAAAACTGTGATAAATCCCATTTATCGTATTATTAGGGTTTTTTCGTGTTTGTCGTACAACTAAGCAATTAATCAACTAACGTAAATGTCGAGAGATAATTGCGTGTTTATTCCTCACGTTTATAGGGTGAGAAATTTAATTTATTTAAAAAAACAAGAATTGATCATTATCCTTATCTAATTGGGGATTTTTCCCGGAGGTTGAAATTTAATGAGATTTTTTATGAAAAATCAAACTTTTATTTTTATTAAGAAGTTTTATATCCTCAATTAAACTAATACCATTTTATTTGTGTCGCCTTTTAGACCCAACGCGAGCTTAAAATCCGATTTAGACAAAAAAAAAAAGTAATGTAAAAGGTTGTTTTAATATTTAGCTTGGTGGTAAAAATAAATATTTTAAAATTCCGGGTAACTAAGATTGATTGAGTTTTTTTCAGTAAAAATGTGAAAAATTCTAAAATTGTATTTCTGTAAAAAGGATATTTTAATAAAAGATTGAAGGAAATTGCGTTGGGTTAGATTAGTAGTAGAGCAGCGCCCCTTGTGATTTTTCTGTTTCAAATTGTTTGAGAATCGGTAATGTTGTCTTCAATGATTAAATAGTACAATTTAAGGTTTTACCCAGTTATTCCAAAAAATAAAAATTTTCATATAAAACTTGCAGAAAAGTCAATAGATGTCGCACATTAAAAAAAGCGGGTATATTTATCCAAGACACTATTTAGATTTCATTTAGTTCTGGAGTGCCTTGCGATCATACAAAAAGATAGCAGTCACTAAAATGAAGATAATGTTGGTAGTTGTTAGTCGAAGTTAAATATGAGAGAAGAAAATAGGTCATTTTTCTGTTTCAATAATCATTAATATTGTCTTCAATGATTAGAGGTTTTACTCAAAAGTTATTCCAAAAAAACATTATTTTTAATCACAGTGCATGGCAAATATCTAGTAAGGATATTTGCTATTTCACTTATTTAAGGTTTAAATTATGAAACATTAGCCATTATACGGCCTCCGTGATCGAGGGGTAAAGCTCTCGACTAGCAAGCTGGAGGTCACGGATTCAAATCCCGACGTGCGCAAGTAAATTTTATTTGATTAATTTGTGTTATTTCACAAATTTCTCATTTAAAATAAAATATAGTATATTTTTGGCACGTTCCAGAGTGTCAATTCTGAAAGGTGGTGAGACCACCGTTCAGAATTGAAACATTGCTTTAAATGGCCTTGGCCGTGTTTGGTGAACAAATCTGAATAGCCACATACTACCCCACCTTCCTCTTTCTCATCTCCTTCTCCTCTCGAATTAGGGATGCCATAGTCTCACTGGCTCCAGATGGTTGAGAGCAGTCTTGTGCGGTTTTACATTATTTTTTTTATTGTTTATTAATCAAATTTTTCATGTGGCTCAAGTGGCATGTGGTCCTCAAATAGCATGGGTTTTTTGCATGAAATTTTCATAAAGTGTATGAACATAATATGTGATTATTGACATGCGCCCTTAAACCACTTTTTTTATTAATTTTTATTTTAGTAATTTGTACATTTAAGTTTACAAATGACTAATTAATTTGTTACATATAAATATCCTATGTTTTCTCTTGCTTGATGTGGCTCCTACACAACATCTTGAACTTTTAATCACTTAGGTCACATAATCAACATGCGGTCTTTATAAAATTCTAACTAAAAATTGAATGTTATGATAATATTATGATAACATATAGTTTTTAGTTTTTAGAGAAAGAGTCCTTAAAAAGGTCGACATTCCATGAAATTTTTTCGCAAGAAGTTCTTTGAATGATGAAAACTGTGCCACGTACGAATATGCTTATGGCACAGCCCAAATGGTTGACTTTCCGTGAATGGCAGGCTTTCCTGCAATTCACACAATGCCATGACTAAATCGTTTGGTAAAGTTTTCACAGTCAACTGCACATTTTGGGCCTTGGGAAAATTGGCAAATTTATGGCGGTCTCTTTAACAATGGGAGTTCCTTTCTGCGAACGTTTTTTTTCCGATATTTGCGGAAATTTGAATCAATACAAAGGAAATAAATGGAAAAATGATGTTATTATTCCATTCGACACGTGAATGATGAAAAGCTGACTCCATTATATTCTACGATGGTTTTATTATTTAAGGAGTAATTTTTGTTTTTTTATGGAATTGAATTCCATTGTAACGACGCGTAATTTTAAAATGAATAAAGTTTCGTACGTTTTCTATTCTTTGCTTTCTAGTGCTTAATAATATAAGGTTTCAATAATATTAGGTTAATACTAAAATTTTCATATAAAATGATATTCTCACTCATTTCAAGACAAATTTTCGTATTAAACACAGGCAAAATAAACAACATGAAAAAATGAGTATGGCTTATTTATAGAAACTAGGAGATACACCACTAACGCGCAACAAATAAATCTATAATTTGGTTGGTAAGCCTATTTATGTTCCTCGGTTTTCAACATCTAACAGCCAGTAAGAACACGTCCATTAGTTATAAATAACGATTTGTAATAAATTGTTCTTGAAAACAAGTGAGCACTAAGTGCGCAGTAATTGTGCAAACGCAATCAAATAAAGATTGGGGCTAGTTTGTGTCCGAATAGTTGAACTTGGCATTGTTTGAAAGTAAAGCTGAAATATTGCTTAACTTTGTCGGTGACGGGAATATTTATCAGGGCTTGTTGAACTGTTATTAAGTTTGCTACTCAGTTATTCTGTCATGAAGAACGAGGATTTAATATTCAGGGATGAACTTACTCACAATTGAAATGAGCTAGATTTATTTTTTAAATCTTTGTTTTCTTCAACTGCGTAACCTCATAAATTACCTTATGCCATTATTAAAGAACACTATTCAGAACTGAAGCGTTGCTTGAAATGACATAAGTCGTTTTTGTTGATCAGATCTAAACAGCCACGTACTTCTCAACCTTCATCTTACCCATTCCCCTCCGCATCCAACATATCCAAATCGAGGATGTCATAGTCTCACTGGCTCCAGACGGTTGGGACTAATTGGAACTCTTGTAGTCCATGTCTATAAAATTATCCAAATTATCCGTCAAGATTTATAGATAAAAAAACGATGTTGGACTTAAAAGTCAAGGTATTTGTTGTCTTCATTGTCACATGTAATCTAATGTCATACCTGTATATTTCAAAAATAATTTAAAATACATGGTCGACCTTACACGTTCCATGACAACAAAAAAATCTAGATCAACCATTAAGACATGACATTTTCATCACTTCGATTTATTTTCTTTTATTATAAATCTCATCTTATATTTTCTAATATAAAACGTTATAATAATGTCGCAGCATCCCGGCCTCTCCGCTCTCCACTCTCCAATCTCCAGGTGAGAGTGAGAAAGTGCGACACGGTAAAATCCTTCAGCGCAGAGTTGAGACCAGTGGAACTGTCGCATAACAGACTTTGGGAGTTATGAAGGGATTACCTGGACGCCCAGAGAAAGAAATAGCTAGGTGGCGTATTGCGGATATTCGGTACTTTGCATCGATTACGTTATTTCTATGCAAAACCACAATATCTTATCATTATTGTGACATCAGAAAGCTGCCATTTTGGCTTCATTGGATCGCGGCTTCTGATGGCGATGAACAATATGACATGATATTGTGGTTTTGTATGAAAATTTTTACATGTCATGATATTTTGATGTTAAACATGTATCTTTTTTAATCTTGACCAAATTGAAACTTAATTTACGTTGCTTAATTTAAGCTTTGTAATTGGTATTAAATATAGTAAATTTGTTAGACGGAAAAAAAATATATAATCAGCCTTGACTCTTTAAGGTTGGAAAAAGCTTTTAGTATTTCTTCTTCACCACCATGTTCGTATTATAATTTGTACTTTTATTTAAAAAAATACCTATCATTATTTAATAAAAATTAATTACAAATATACAACCATCGTCCAAAATAATGATAATTTGTATTAAATATTGTTATTATTCTATCAGTTAATATTGTTAAATAGGTTAATCCAATTATTTTTTTAATGAAAAACTAATGTTTATAAGGCAAGGTTTTTATGCATAGCAAAGAGGTTGCATTTTTAACCGGGAGATATTTTCAATTTGTATGGATATTTCTGGCGAGTAATTAATGCTTAGGTTAATCCAAGGAGGCGTCTTTAGGGATCTAGTCTTTGTAATAATTTTTCACAAAAACCGCGCCGTACAAATTATCCAATAATTATTATTATTATTTATTTTTGTTTGTTAGTGTATATTTGAACCCTTTTTCGTCAGCCTATTTTAGCAATAATTTTTTGCGAATATGAACTGTTCAAATTAAAAATGTTCGATATTCTTGTAAAGATAAGGAAAAAATTTCAAAGCATTGAAAAGCTTTTTTTTGATAAAGTATACATGACCAATTATGAACCTAAATATTATATTTTTCAAAATATGTATGTATTAATGTAACTCATATGATCTATATTAAAATAATAAAATAAAAAAATTGGCTTGGCCGAGTTTTGTACAATTCTTATTCAAGTAATGTTACTATCCAAGTACTGTGGAACAACTGGCCCATGATAAAATAATAACAGAACAATAGAAATTGATTTTCAACTTTAAAACTAGATGAAATGTTCAAATTCTGTGAACCAACCCGTTCTTAGTCTTTGTAATTAAAGAGTGAAATGACACTTTTTTAAGCCTACAAACATTTTGCTGAAAATTTATTTTCGCCTCCATTAGGATAAATATAAAAATCATAAAGTAGCTCCTTCCAAAGTCACGCGATGATTGGATAATGATTGATGCTGTCAGTATCGCCGGGGTGTGAGACTACCATTCAGAATAGAGACGTTATATTTGGTAGCTAGATATTTGCCAAAATTCAGTCAACTATCCTCTTATCCTTTCATTCACGCCACTTCAACCTTAGAAAGTTTTCCATAACTTTTGGTACTTTTGAGGATGACTATTAAAATGTACTTGCACTAATAAGGATGCAATGGACAATATAAGCTAATAAAGATAATGTGTTCAGAAATAAACAATTCTTTATTTTTCTATATCAGTATCTATAATCATTTTTCAGAGAGGTTATCTAAATTCCTAAAGTCCTAATAATAATCGCAAGAATTTCAAAATTATTTTTTTTGTAATAAAGAGCTCATCCAGTGGTATTGACTGATCTTGTCAGATCTGATATAAGATAGAAAGTTGGAACATGAATCGACCAATGAACCGGTTTTCCATACTTTCGACCAACTACCAAAATGTTTTATTTATATCTTCATGCATAATCGAGATCATGGAATCGAGATAATCGAGATCACAAACCAAATTACGACAAATATTGTACCACGTAATATCAAACTAAATATATTAATTAAGTTGTAATTTGCTACGATAGGTGAGCAAATAAAATTAACACTTTTAATTATTAGCCGTTTTTAACAAGATTCGTTCAGAGACCAAATTAGCTAAATAAGCAATTTCCACTTCAGTTAGCTTACACAAGCAGAGAAAATTGCAAGCCCAGCAAGAACCGGGCTTTTTTATGGAAAGTGATCACTTCATTGGCAACACCTTTGTCACTGCGGTAAGAATTTTTTGCTTTGTGTTATGGTATTATAGGAAGTGAGAAAGACAAGTGGAATTTGTTTATTTATTTTGCTAAATCACTTGTAAAGCTTTCCATAAAATATTTATTTTAAATTACATCTCTACAATATTTACTTTAAAATGCTATCATGAAAACGACGTAATATGTTCGATCTCATTTAAATATATGTAATTATTTTTATTGTTTCCTTACACTGTATCTTTTTTACGTTAATTAATTCGAATAGATACTATTTTTTACCTGAAATATAATCAGAATCAGAAGGACTATTGCGTTTATTTAAAAGTAGTTAGGTGATTCTCTTTAAAACACCGGTCAATTAGAAAAAAACTTTTAACATGGACATTTATTTAAAAGCTAATGAAAAAGTGTTCACGCCCAATACGTTTTTCTCCATATCTTTGTGGGTTAATAACCTTTATGCTGGGTTCCTATGAGGACAAGACAATACAGTCTTTTCAAGCTCCGGACCCATTGTCTTGGTGGTAACAGTAGTTTTGAGGACAGGACATTGAATCAAAACATCGTCCTAGAGATAGACAGGCAAGCAATTATCTTAACCCGTATCTTAAACATTTGGACAAGATCAAGTCGTAGTACGTATCTCAGCTCTTGGCGCTCTCTTCCTTCGTCTTTAAAAAGTCGTGTAAATGAAACACTATATACTCTTGTTATAAAAAAAACATAATATTTTTCGCTCGTAATGCGCACCGTCGTGTATTAATTTTTTACGTGAAACAAGATCAAATTTATTATATTAAATAATGCATTCAATTTAATATGACAATAATTAAATAAATAATAATACACAATAGTATGGAATAGATGAAAATATTAGCCTTTGGACTGGGGAATCAATAAAATAATAAATTTTAATAATTTTCACTGCGTTCCTCGTTTGAACTACGGTCGATTCGTTGCGCATTGTCCCATTGTCTTTTCCTGCATAGTCGATGCTGTTCACGGAGCATAAGACAGTATTGTATTGTTTTCTGTGTTGTTCTCGTGTGATCTGGAAAAATGGTGTGTATCGTCACCTTTTACTACATAATATTTACATCTTGTTAGAGACATTATAATATGAATATATGCAGGAGCATAAGTGGTATTGATCGACCTAACGAGATTCAGACAGTGGGCGGCACAGGACACAAGGCCCGGCCAGTTCTCCAAAGGGCTGGCAATTAGATCGCACTGTTGATTTAGCGTTCAGTGGTGGTTGTTTATAAATTCGTTGTGGTGTTTTACCACCCCCTCCCCTCAGGGGCCCGGTCATCAAGGCACTCCCGGGAGGACAAGGGTAGGAGTTGGAGCCTAATTGTGAGGATCTCATCTTATCCTTGATTCGCCCAAGAATAACACCGAAGTATTACGTCTAGTAAATTAATACACAAGCGTGTCGCAAACTTGAATTAAAACGAACTAAATTATTACAATTTGTTGCGATGGACGGTTATTTGCTACGTCTTGAGAAACAATGGCAAATTAGCAATCTATTATCATATTGAAATTTACAAAAGATGCATAAAACAAAGTTTGTTTGCAGATAGCAATAGAAAACATACACTATATTCTTTGTTAATTGTTGGTCACATCGAAGATATCAACCTTTTATTATTATTAATATTTAATATCATTTTTACTACCCACCAACGAGTAATTGCAACCATTAGAATGTATGATTTGTCTGTTTTCTTCTATCGTTAACTACCAAAGATATTAGAAGAACGAGATGTGCTATGAGCAGTTCATACTGTGTGGAATTGTTTTGCCCAGTGTCGCCGGTTTTGTTCACCAATACTACTGCACACCTTCGCTTACGCTAAGGTATCCGCACTAATACATAGAACAGATTTCTGTGCGTACACGTCCCGATACCGTTCAAAGTACCCTAATTAGGTAGTACTCCGCCTACGGTCCGGCGGCCAGCATAGCATATCTCGTTCTTCTAATATCTTTGTTAACTACTAATATTTTTATGGTAGGGGAGGGCGGGGCTGGTACTAACAAATTTTGTAATATGGTTTATATTTTCAATGATAATGAACTTTTTTGTTTTTTTTTTTTTTATTCATAGCATGCTTTGGTTATTCAGCTATGATATTAGTAACAAAAATCATCAGTTAGGTAAGTCCTTTCAGAGACAGAGTCATCAAAACCAATAAAATCATTTGTTAATACATACCCCGTATCTGGGGTAAATATTAACGGAGCTGGGGTAAGTATTAACGCAAGGGGCAATTATTAACAGAAGCTAAAATTGTATGAAATAATTAAATAAAAGTCATTCATATTAAAGATATTCAAATCTGGTCCTTCCTAGAACAACATAAAATTATTAATTCTAAACAGTATGGTTTCAAAAAAAATACCAGCACCCACGATGCTATTGCAAAAATAACAAATTTTATATATACCGCCCTAGACTCAAATGAAAAATGCGTTGGAATATTTATTGACCTTAAAAAAGCATTTGATAGTATTTCACACACTAACTTAATAAAAAAAATAAAATTAATTGGAATAAATGGAACGGTACTATCCTGGATTATAAGCTTTTTGGAAAATAGACCACAGCAAGTAAAATTATTAAATGAATTAAGTGATTCCGAAAGTAATAACTTCTCGATACCACAAGGCACAGTTTTAGGACCACTTTTGTTCATATTATATGTAAATGATATATTTGAAGTTGCTAAATACGGGGAAATTGTCTCATATGCAGATGACACAGTGCTTCTTCTAAAAGCAAACACATGGTTAGAACTGAACAAAAAGGCAAATTCAGACATCAATGAATTGAAAACATGGTTTGACAATAACCTACTAACGTTAAACTCTAAAAAAACACACTACGTACCATTTTTCATAAACAAACCAAATACGCCGCATGAAATAAACATTCGAATTCACTCTGCACCAAGCACTCAACAACACCACTGTAACTTACTATGTACTAATATTGAAATTAAAACTTCAACCAAATATCTAGGGATCACTATTGACCAATGCCTAAAATGGATACCACATATAACCATTCTCAAAAACAGAGTACGAAAATTAACCTTAATTTTTAGCTGTTTGAGACATATTCTAAATAAAGAACTACTGAGAATGACGTACTTCGCATTCTGTCAATCCATAATCCAATATGGTATAATAGGATGGGGGGGCGCCTATAAAACTCACACACAACCTCTTTACATTGCGCAAAAACTAATAATTAAAATAATATTAAAGAAATCATTTTTATATTCATCTGAACTCATTTTCAAAGAATTTAAAGTCAGAAAATTAAATACTCTTTTCCTGTATCACGCAACCTTACAAGTTTACAAAGATGATATCCTAAACAAAACCGTACCATTCAAAAACATAGCAAATCTCAGGCAAAAATACATGTTACCAATTCCGATTTGTAAAAAAACTTTGGGTCAGCAAAACTACAAATACTTAGGAACAAATTTCTTCAATAAATTGCCAGAAAATATAAGATCACTAAATGATAGTTTCAAAGAATTCAAAACACAATTAAAAAAATATACTGAAAACCTAAACTAAATTTAAAAAAAAAATAAATAAATAAAAGAAAAACAAAAACAAAAAATTAAAAAATTAAATAAAAATCTAAGAAACTAAACAAATAATACCTCATCCCATACACACAAGCAATTGCTTTTTATGGGAGAACATTGAAAAATAATAAATATTAATCATATCATAATATCTTATCTTATTACTAGTGAAATATATATATGTATATCACACATTGTAAATTTGTTTATTGAATAAATTGAATTTGTTTAAAAAAAAAAAAAAAAAAAAAATTTATTTGAAATGAAACAGTAATTTTTATGATAGGAACTATGATAGGAACTATGTTAGGATCTTTGATAGTATATTTTTGTGATAGGCAATAGTTATTCGGAATAAGATCCCTCATCATCCGAGAAACAATTGAGGCATATGTATTTTCTGGTGTCACCTCTAACACAGGTGATATGAGCCCATCTTTTGCATAAAATACATTGTATCCAGTCAAGTCCAGATGTGTCTTCGTTATAAGACTCAGCGCAAACTAAGCAGAAGCAGGCTTCTTCGTAACTGTCATCCTGCAGAATATGTTTCTTTACCTTTTTCACTTCTGCTCTCCGGGTTTCTTTGCCTTTACCTTTCCCCTTTCCTTTGCCTTTGACTTTGTTTTTCGCTTGCGTCTGACTATTTTTTATCTTTTTGGTTAACTTTAATTTGGCATCATCCTCTAAGGCCAATTTTTCTGGAGTATCGGTGAGGATCGTTGATTTTCTTGAAGGTTTGCGTTTGGAGTCAAGACGTGGTGATGCTTTTGGAAGCGGTCGTATGCTTTCCATATTAAACTTTTCTATAGGCTTTGTATTTGATGGTCCTGGCAAATTTGAAGGTCCTGGCTCGTTTGAAGGTCTCGGCTCATTTGATGGTCCGGGCTTGTTATTAGTAGATGGTCTTGATTCGTTTGAAAATTCCGGCTCATTTGATGGTACGCGTGATATTTGATCAATAACCTCCGAAATACTTATGTAAATATCAGGCATGTTACTAATAATTTCATTTTAGATTGAGGATTCTAAATTTAGTGATACTTCTTCTGGATTGATAGAAGTATCTCCGGGCTGAAGTGATTCCTGGTTTTCCATCGAAGCAGTATTTGGATTGGGACGATTAGTAACAAATGATGAGGCAAAGTCACAGTCTTGAAATACATCTTCATTGCACGGCCAAATACCAGCTTTTTAAAAATGAATAGACATTAGTACGGTTAAAGGATGTTGCCCTGCTTAAGCTCGTCGCCTCAGGATTCCGAATAGACAAAATCACGTTGCGCTTCATAAAACCGGCAAACCAATCTTTGCCACCCTTTCGGTTTTTTTTCTAAAATTCTGGAATATTTTCGATCTTGTATCGAATGGCAAGCTCGTAGGCTAATTTCTTCACATCATCAGGTAGCAATCTAAAATAGATATTGGCACATTTTATTAAATAATCTGCCATCGTAGCTTCTTGTTCTGAATTAAAAACTAAACGGTTTTTTTTATAACCCACTTTGATAGAAGTTCCCTCCCTTTTTGCTTTACGTATTTAAACAGTGTCACATGACAAATATCGTATTCAGTAGCAACATCTCTATATTTTCTGTTTTTTTTTCAGAACTTCCTTAGCTGCCAGCTCAAATACTTCTTGAGACGTGGACCCCCTTGTAGTCTTCCTATTGTAGTTTCTCATTCTGTAAAAAAAACATACCTATTATAAAAAACACCCAACTTATAAAAAAACACAAACAAATTATAAAAAAACACAAATTCATACGGGGTAAGTATTAACACGTTAATACTTACCCCACTCAATTTGTTAATTTTAGCCCCAAGGTCAATTTTTTTACTTCATCATTTACAGAAAACAAACTAGTTAAAATAATTACAAACAAATAATATAGTCTTACTGTCAATAAAATAGAGCTCGATTCTTGATAAAACTATAATTTGATTCAGCGAATAAATAAATCTTAAATCAATTTATTGTGAAGAACAAAAAGTTCGCTTACCTGTCAATCTGAGGTCACTGCGCACAACCACTACAAGCGACGGCCGGTTGGCAACTGACAAGTCAGGACACGTTCGGCTGTGTATATACTGTTTCTAAACCGAGTATCATATTTTTGACACTTCACGTTTGGCGGAAATCAGCTTGTTAATTCTTATCCCCGTTAAAACCAACCCCGCCCTCCCCTACACCTTAATATTAATTCCTTAAGAATACACACATTAATGAACAACTTTATAATTACACGGCGCTTTGTGTTTGTATTCGTAGGTACATACCTGTCTCTCTAACAAAATTTGTAATTTCATTTTTTATACTTGTGTGTTAATGGCATATATTGTGCCGTATATAGCAAGAAGAAAAAAATAAGAATTTTTATTTTCAAAAAAAAAATTCACTTTTTTGATATTTTTTAATACACCGTTATATCTTTATCTTAACGTCACATTTTCATTAATTATCAGCAAGGAATTTATAAAAAACAGTTAGGGCCAGCTGTTTCACAAAATTTTAACAATTCATCAAATTACAAAGTTAATTTAAAGTTCTGTGATAGTTCTATCAATTTAAGTAAAGTTATATGAAACAACTGGTCAATAACGATAAAATAACATAATTTGAATAAAACCATTATGGAACATGAAAATTAAATTTGAAATTTGATGAATAGTTCATCTTTTATTGTTCGAGTTCTGTGAAAAACTGGTCTTTATTAATTCAAGTTAGGAATCCTTTTAATACGACTTTTTATTAAAAGTCATATAAAAACAATTTCACTGCACCAACATTGTCAGACAGGTAGTGTCAGCAATTTTAAAACCCTTCGTTGAATGACCAAGAAATTTGAAATTGAACTAGCTATAAAAAGAAGAAAAAAATTGGAAGCCTTACAGATGTCAAAGATTGAAATTGATTTTTATTGAGGGAGGTGACAAAGAAAGTATTTTTACAATGTATGCAAGTAAATATATATCAAAATAAAAATTCAGTATCATTTATAATAGACACATTGCCAATTTTAGTAAGAATATAAGCAAAAATACCTTACAGAGTTTTGGAGGCTAGGCGGAAAGTTCTGATGAATCACGAGGCTTGGATATGAAGAGTTGTTCCGTCCAAGAGCGTCGTTCCGACTTGCCACGCTTGCTAGGTAAGAGTCAGTTTTACCCCCCCCCCCCCCCCCCTCTAGGCACGCCAAAAGATGTTTCACATCAAAAAACTACAATACCTATCTTGGTCAAATTAGAAACAGAAATATTGATGTAAGGGATAAACAGTGAAAGACACAACACCTGACGGCTACGAGAAGATAAGCCCGATGATGCCCACCTCCAATAAAAGAGGGTACCGGTAAAAAAGGAATTTGTTTCATAAATTAACAATAAGAAGTAGACAATGTTACCATGAAGCAAATTTAATACTTACGGCAGGATTTTGCAGTCAAATTTAGTTACTGTTATGTTAAAATTTTGCACAAACCATCACCGACATAACGTACTTCCGCTGGGCGAATTTTTCGCTCAGCGGTGCACTAAAACTTAAGCTATTTATTTGCATGAATTACCTTACATTAAGCGGCAAACTGACAAAGTGGTGTCCGCGAAATTAATTCAAAAAACATGGTTTAAACCTTTTATTATAGGTCACAGTCTCAAACGCTCCCATCTTGATGGAGCCAGCAAGACTATGTCAGCCCCAATCAGGATATATTGTGCGGTTGAAGGTAGAGGGAGGTACCTGGCTATTAAGATCTGATCACCAAACAAGATTAAAGCCATTTCAAGCAACCTTTTAATTACGAACAGTGTTCTTATGAGAGTATCTTCCACTTTGGAACTTGCCACACGTATACCATATATGTATTATTTTAAATGAATAAATTGTGAATCAACACAAACTCATCATACATATTTTTTTAATTTTAAGCCATGACCTTCAGAATGTTAGTCGAGAGCCTTGCCCCTAGACCACGGAAGCTGTCATAATATATTATGATTGAGCAATAAAAAATAATCATTAAGATGTACCGAAAGTATTAGTAAGAAGTTCTGAAAGGATTATTTCTCCTCACCCCATGTAAAACCGAAGCCCATTTCATTTGCTTTTTTAAAAATCGTTTGACTCACCTATATTTTTAACGAATTACATCATCATTTAAACTTATCACGGCCTGGTTCCTTCATAAATATTTCTGACTCTCAATAGTTTTAACATTTTATTATTTTTTGAGTATGCTGTGAGCCCACCTATAAAATAACATTTTCATCGCCGAGGTAGTTAGAGAAAAAATATATTACAGCCACGAGAATATGGCTCAAATCATATTTTCACTACACAAAGTGCTTTTGCCAGTACAAAAGGTTTTTAAAATACATATACCTCGTTGTATGACAACAATCGTCGTGCCGCTATTGTAGATGGTACTTCGGTTAGGCTAACACGGTCGTTAGCTCAAAAACTACAATAGGCACTTTTGTACATTTCTATTTAGTGGTATTTATCACTTTTAATTATATTTTTTCGTGCATTTTTAAAAGCGAAAACATTGCATGCAAAGTAAATCAGGTACTTCTATTCACTTGTCGGTTAAAAAAATTTGGCTAGGGAAAAAGTTGGTTAAGGAAAAAGTTTAGTCTCTCGCGTGTTATTTGGGTGAAGTTTGCGTCCAGAATGAGTTAATGATGAAAATTTTAACTAAAGTCGTAGTGTTCTTACGAGAGCATACAAAACGACTCTGTAATATTGTTGTTCCTGGTGATCTTTGAAGTGAATATATTTTAGAGAGATGAGAAAGATCATATTTATTTATTTTGTAAGAAACAAACAGCTTTTATATAATATACAATGATAGATATAAATATACAAGTTAACTGAAGTCAAGCCACAGAAGTTTATTATGTTAAAGTTCAGAAATCAAGTTTAGAAATGAGGTTTTAATATCTTAAAATTAATTTGTTGTTAAAGGAAGGGGAGAAGAAGAGGAAAATAGAAAGAAGATAGGAGATGCTCCCGATACATTCCATACTTTCATATTAATAATCGATCGTACGCATTACGGAATATTAAGATTTATTTAATTGGTAGATTCTGGTGAGTCCAGACCATTATTTAGGATTTTAAATAATAAGATGTGATCAAAAATTAGACGTCGTGTTTGGAGAGAGTTAAAATTTGAGAAGTGTAAGTTTAGTTTATAATTTATGCATTTAAATTTTTTTTTATTCTTTCTATTCTTTCGATATGGATTTGGTATAAAGGAGTCCAGATCGGTGAACAGTGTTCCAAGTGCGTGCGAATATATGAGGTGTAAAGGGAATATATAGTGTTTATGTTGTGGAAGGGTTTTGCTATGCAAATTATAAATCCCAGCATTTTATCGGCTTTGTCAATGATGTCATCAGTGTGTTGGATAAAGTTTAATTTAACATTCAGTGTTACCCCAAGGTCCCTTATATATTTTAATACATTGATGTGTGTGCCGTTTAGTGTGTATACAAAGGATATTTTATTTTTATTACGTGTAAATGTTAAATTTATTCCATTTTGCGATCTTAATAACAAGTTTGTTTAATTCGCAATAGACAAAGAGACGATTGAGGTCCTCTTGAAGTTTAATGCAGTCGTTATGTCGTTACGTCATATGCTAGGTAATTAGCAGGTAAAAAACATTTGTGAATATCGTATATATACACATTAAATAATAATGGGCCTAAATGAGAACCTGGATGTACACTGGATGGCACAGAGAAGAAGCTGGACTTTTTTCCCTCAACTAAGACACTTTGAAGTCTACTCCAAAGGTATGAAGTAAGCCACCGGAGTAAGTCACCATGGATGCCTAATTGTTTTAATTTTTGAATTAGAATGAAATGGTTTACCTTATCGAGGGTCTTAGAGTAATCAGTGTAGATTACATCTACTTGGTTTCTATTGTCCATATTGTACGTTAAATATTCCGTAAAATTTACCAAGTTTGCTAATACTGATCTTTTTTGAAGAAATCCGTGTTGTTGGGTTTGTATATTACGAACAATTGTTGTGTAAATTTGATCGTAGACAACGCGCTCAAAAAGTTTACTAAATACCGTGAGTATTGAGATTGGGCGGTAATTTTCAATGTTAATTTTTGATCCTGTTTTATGAATAGGGATTATAATAGCTTCTTTAAAGTTTGTGGGAAATTTACTTTCTTTTAGTGACATTATAAATATGTTAGTTAAAGGGTAAGAGAGATTTTTGGCACATTTTTTGTTGAAATATGGCGAGATACCGTCACTACAAGCACCCTTACTAACATCTAAATGTTTCAGGTATTTATTGATCATTAGATTGTCAATATTTATGCAACTAATCGAAGAATCATTATTTACGTAAGTAGAACTATCGATTGTGCTGATATTGTTCGTACCCATATCGCTTACGTAGGTGGACTGAAAGTGTTTAGAGAAAAATTGACATACTTGATGAGCGCCGGTGCCGGATTCGTCTTTAAGGTGCATGATTTGTGGGATGCCAGTTGTTTTACTTTTGTTTTTAGCGTAATTCCAGAGTTGTTTATTATTATTCTGAATTTTAAAATATACTATATATTATTTTAAATTAATTAATTGTGAAATAACACAAATTAATCAAATAAAATTTATTTGCGCACGCCGGGTTCGAACCCGCGACCTTCGGATCTGTAGTCAAAAGCGTATACCACTAGACCACGCCGGCCGTCTAAGACTCTATACGAAACCACCGAAAAGTAACATTTCCAAAAAATGTAGTGTGAAGGGTTTTATCAAAACACAGTCAATATACATGTAGAGCTAGAAAAATCTTTGCGCAGTTTTTGCGTACGTACAAGAAATATTGTACTATCTAGGTAAAACCGGATCATTCACCAACTGTGAATGTAACGGTTTTTAGTGACCGTTTCTACTAGAGCCCCTGCATTTAAAAGACCATCTTCACATTTGGCTCCTTTACCGATGATCATACATTTCTACTCGAGCCCCTACATTTAACAGACCATCGTCACATTTGGCTCCTTTATCGATGATCATACATTTCTACTTGTGATGAAAGGTTTAAATCACAGTGAAAAACAGATAAACCATAGCTGCTAAAAAATATGCAAATTATTTATGAAAACGGACATGCTAACGACATCTGGCGGAGAAAAAATTGATTCAGTTTGCTTGCAGTAGACACCTGTAATAGTTGGAATTATGTCGAGATTCTATAGCGCAAACACAGAGGTCATTAAAATCGTCTAGGAACGACTGGGACTTCCCCTGTCTAGGCCTAAAAACAAATATTTAAGGTTGTCGACCAATTAGATCTGGACGAGAGCTATAAAATTTTTGAATAACCAATCAGTGAACGGAGAGGCGTGCATCAACTACAGACAAAGGATTGAACTTTGGACCGGGCGATAAAATAGATAATTAACGACATTTCGATTCCCACAGAAATTAGAGTTGAACGCACTATGGTATAAACACTGACGTTCAAGGCGACAAACTCTAGGAAATGTTTACAATAACTGAGACATTTAGGTGATAGCGAACCGTTGACATCGAGGGCTTTTGGCCTTTCATGTTGGAAAAACACACACACGAAAATGCAATGAAAAAAAACTATAAACGTGATAGTATAAAAAAAGGACGGGTAAAACGAAAGAAAGTTGCTGGCAGAATTTTCAACTATAGTGCAATTATTTATGATAGAGATAGGGTGTCAAGTTCGATAAAAATCGTACTAAAGGAAAACGAAAGTGTTAGGAACATTAGAAACTAATCGTTATCAATTTAAGATGAAGCGGACATATTGGAAAATCAATTTGGGAATGAAAATCTCGCTTTAAAATAGACATTTTTGAAATAGTGGAGCGACTGAACGGAGTGATAATACAGAGATTTTGAGCTACCACAAAGGTCCTAGGAATATGATAATAGAGTACCAAAGGAAGGCCATAAAACTAAACATATAGCGATAGATTAGATTCAGGAAAAGTAGACATTTTACATAATTATCAGGGTAGATAGATATTAGAGTTACACAAGATTACAGAGGGATCGAAACAAGATAAAAGGTTGACGATCTCATGTGTATTTTGAAGGATAAACAATCGAAATTCGAACATGATTCTTATTTACGTTAAGGTAATAAACGATTAGAAGACCAATAAAATTTAACGCGGAGCTTATGGAATATTTATTTAAAGCAAAAGATATTAAAATTAATAGGTTTGAAATTAAATTAAATTTACGAGTCTAGTACCAAAATTTTAAACGTAAACAGATGTCAAAGCGGATATTTTATGTGATATTTTGTATGACAAAGATAGGAGATTGGGCGGAGATCGAGTAAGATAATAAAAGTGACAGATATCCCAGGGTCAAATTAGGTATATCTCCCATAGAAGTGTGGAAAAATATATATTAATTAATAATAAATGAAGTATGAAATTTTCCTGGAGACCACACACATCGGGAAAAGTGAGGAAAAGATAAAAGAAAGGGTAGAGAACGGGGATAAGGAATGATCCAAGTGGAGAAAAGCGATACAATTCTAAGTTATCCGTAAAATTAATAAATACGGCTTGGAATATAATTATTTATAGAGTTATGAGCAATAACATAAGGATAAAGAAGAAAATGGTGCAGGAAAACGTCGCGAATAAAAGAAAATTCAAGAGGACAAAGGTAAAACTCAAGTCTGCGACATAAAGAAAGAAGGTACGGGTGAAAATGGAAAAGCTCATATAGGTGACAATAAAATTAAGTAGATTTTAAACAAATCGAAATTCAAAAATGCATAGTAAAGATTTCGCCATGGATTTAATCATGTTTCGCACAAGATGCATAAAATTGAGATCTATATATATGTTACTGGGGACGGACCTATCGCGAATTGAGGAAAAAAAGGAACGCAAAATCATGAGATTTTAACTACATTTTGTATGAACAGAGGACAAAGGGAGCCTGGGCGATTAACGCAGACTTACCCGATTCGGACCCTATCAAGTTAGCGACGTGAGATAAAAATTAACCGCCACCCAAAGCCGGACAACAGAAGATCGTATGTAGGAACGATCGAAATTAGGGGAAGGGGTGTTCGGATTTACGAGTTGATAGGAGATAGAATTAAGCATCAAGAGAAATTCAGATACGTCTTTTGGGACCTGAGAGGGGTATAAAAGAGGGTACACATCAGTCAGGATACAGTCGCGCCGAGGATTCGAAAAGTTGTTACGTCGCAGTACTACGTCTTTGGTAGGATTAACAGTGAAAAATCTTTAAGTGTTAAATTTTGAATAAGTCCCTGGGACTTAGGAAAATTTTGTGAAAAGTACAAGTGCTAGAGTCAGTGAAATTTAATAAGTCAGTTAAATTAAATCAAACAGTGAAAATAAATACAGTTTAAACTCAGTGCTTTAAAAGTAAAGTGTGAAGTGCTTAAAAGTGTTAAAAGTGAATAGTGCAAAAAGTATTAAAAGTGAATTATTAAAGTTTAAAAATAATTATTTCATTCAAAGTGAAAACATTAGAATTTAATGGAGAGTTTTATCGTTAATCTAGAGTGAACGGGTTCGCGGATTGATATTTAAAAATAGATTATAATTTTGCATCAATCAAACATAAAAACAAAAAAAAGGGATTCAATAATAATAAACGCTCAAACCTTTGTTCTAAAAGTAACAATTCGAAAAAAAAATAATTGTAGATACTTTAAAATATTGGTGAAAACAGTGAAATTTAGAAGAAAGTTTTAAACAGATATTTAATTTATTCAGAATCGAAATAATTAAAAGTTTGCGCATTTCGGAATGAATTTTCTTATAAATTTTTATAAAAAATTAAAAAGGAATGAAAACAACAAAATAGTTCGACCTAAATAATTTATAATTTTCCGGCACATCTATATCACGAATTTTAAATATCAGCTAATTTATATGAATCGAGCAAGAATAAAATATTAAATAGGAATAAATAGTCGAAAAGATTAATTTTGAAATTATTTGAAAAATACAGTTAATTAGGTAGGATTTCTTTGACAAGATTTGTTGTGTGGCACCCAACTGGAAAAATCTTGGTGGGGGGTAATTTTTCCTTTTATAAATAATTTTCAGGACCTAGGAGTGAGGAGATACAGCTGATTATGCTATATCAATTAAATTATTAAAGAACAACAAAACAAAGCATTACACATTAATATATGTATATTATGTATTTATTTATATAAAATAAAGTAATATATTGTATATAAAGAATAAATATATATGTAATGTATTTATATATATGTATTTTATTTATTAATCAAAACATCGGAATGGTAACGATTTAAAATACCTACTCATGGACATATCTATATTATTGAAAAAGAAAATATGTATTTATTAATATTCAAGACTATGTAGAATCATATATTTTATATTTATTTATTAATATATGTAATCTTATTTAACGTATTTTGACAATCGAGATATGTGTACTTATATATATATTTATATTTATTTTTCACCTAACTTCTAGTAAATTTACTAAATTCGGGTAATGAAGTAAATAGTTTAACTTCAAAAGGAATTAAAAATATTTTAATTAATTATGCACAATAAAAGGTAACATAACTGAATTATAGGGAGAGGTAGAAATATTTCTTAAATAAACAATCTCACATTCGGGTTAGTGTGTCAAGAGATGTTTACATTATCGATTTATTTACAAATAAAGACACTGAAGAATTGGGTCAGTCAACTGCATAGTTTGAAAACGACCTTGGCCGTAACTAGATAATTTATTAGAGTTATAAGGATAATCATCAGGATGTCATTGTGCAATGTGCAGCGATTTGGGTCATTCACAAATGCTTATCGTTCGCAAACGACAATTGAAAAACACGGGTTAGCCAGATTTATATCAAAATATTACATGAAACATTTGAATACCATTGATTAGAAAGTCACATAGATTTTTATTAGTTACCTGAACCAGCTGGAAGCTGCATGCTCTCAAATGCCTATCAATCACAAACGACAATTGAAAAATCACGGGTTAGCCAGATTTATATCAAAATATTACATGAAACATTTGAATACCATTGATTAGATAGTCGCATAGATTTTTATTAGTTACTTGAAACAGCTGGGAGCCGCGTGTTTACAATTACCTACCATTCACAATCTACAATTGAAAAATCACGGGTTAGTAAGATTTATATCGAATAATTATACAAAACATTTGAATGTTATTGATTGGGTGCTCATACAAAACCCCATCAGTTGCCTGAGACATTTGAGAGTCGAGTACTCTCTAATGCGGCAATCAACTACTTGAAACAATTGAGAAATCACGGGATAGGATGAACAAAAATTAATGTTGAACCCTGGAGGTAAAATTTAAAACAAATACAGTTCACCCAATAGGAGGCAGTGGTCGCTCCTATAACAAGACCATTATCCAAACCAAATAGAGATGACGATATTACACTGCATAGCCGTGATCAGGAGGTTCAGGTTTTATAAGTTTGAAAAAAAAAAAAAGTTTTATTGGTCAATCTATTGCAAAAACGGAGAAAATAATAATAATAAATAGGACGTAATTAATTAAAGAATTAACAAAAAAAAAAAATCAGAAAAGTGCGACATTACATAAATACACAGTGAAATTTAAAAAATAATAATAGATTAACGTAAATAAACAATAAATCCAAAAAGAAAGTGTTAACGAATAAACCTTATAATACAAAAAGTGTCCGTGTAAATAAAAATGTGTTAAGTCTGTGATGTTTTGAATATCCACATAAATAAACGATAAATAATAAACGAACGTGCTCCAAAAAATTTTTTTATGGCAGCTAACAGATAAGATTTATGACAGGCGGGCTTGAAGTGCATATGTCCCACGGGAAGGAAGAAAGAGATCGGAGGGGCAGTCAGTTCTTGAACGTGGGTACGTTGGCAGCTCCAATAAATGAATACAAATCAGAAGTGTTGTGTGAAATTACAGTTGATTAGTGAATTCAAATAGTGTTAGAAAGCTTTGTTGTATATTGAATTAAAGTGAAATATTATTGAACCGGTGGTTGTGTAAAGTGAAGGTGGTTGGACTCAGTGAGAAAACAATTAATAGTAATGACAATAATAACAATTGGATAATTTGTAGAGCGCCGTTTTGTGAAAAATCACCCCAGGGGCGCTAAGGGTTGGGCGATCGCGATTATAATATAAAATGTGTTAAATTAAACGTGATTTCGTAAATGTGTAGTTCAAACTAAATTACTTGTCTTAAAAACATGAAAATAATAATAATGATGATTGCGTCTTAAAACAAAGTGAACGTATATAAAGGCAGCAAGTTTTTAATCGGTCTAGGGAGGAATTGATTTGGCGAGATCTATCCACGGAGACCGAAAACCAGAGGATCAAACAAATTATAAACTCGGGTTCGAATCCCAACAGAGATTAGGGAGGTACAATTGTATTTACAGAATTATTTAATTACCCTTTTATAAGCGTAGGGAGGGGACCAACCTTGAACAAGTTGCAAGGATTTCGCTGAAATGAGGAAAGAAGCCGATAGGGGAGAGATCGAAAATTAAAGTGATTTAGCTATATAGTGTAACCAGGTAAGCTTCACGCTGAGAATGAGAGATGACTAACTGGGTGAGTTTTTATATTATTTATTAAATTTCAGAGGACCTTTTTAAAAGACGGATACAACCGAGGTACAGGAACTAAGTTTACGACACCTGTAGCCCAAATAATGTTTCAGAAAGGGAATGTGTCAATCAGACTATCTATCAGCTGAAAAGGGGAGACGGGCCAATGACCCTTTCATATGTAGGACAAGGCGCAGGTACAGTCAGTCAAAGGGGAAGTTTTGCTAGCGTATGACCGCCCGAATAGAAAGCGTTCGGATGCAACCAGACGGAACAAAATGAAAACTTTTCTTCTGTTTTTTTGACTTTCTAATTTAATACTTTTCATCTATTGTTTGACTTTCTAAGTTACGAATTGGGATGCACAAAAATAAATCTAGAGGCAAAAGAGGGAGATGGTAATCTCCGAAATAAAACTACCAACCGAAAAACTTTTCTCAACAGGTACCTTTCGAGAGGTAGGCAGCCTCTTTAAATTAAATGCAAAAATCAAACCAATTATCCGTTTATGCCTACTTGAGAGGATAGGTATTCAGTAGAAGTTACCCATACCTAATACACGAGGGTGCTAGTAACCTCATAAAATAAATAATGGAACCAAATATTAAAATACAGACAGTCCTCATCCTAAATTTGGCATTTCTAGTAGACCTTACATATATCTCACATGATAATTGGCTGAATGGGTAGGCACACAACCTATCGCTAAAGGCAGGCTAAATGCCGACAAGATCGTCGTGTGTTATCTATGTTATTGACCTAGAAAGGGATGTAAATCCCCGACGACGAGGGAGTTACAACGTTTTCTAGAGGTGGCACGTAACTTAGGACCTTACGTGTCACATTTTCGCGACTAGATTCGTGACAAGGGATGTCATGGTTTTCCCCTTCTACACTCAGTTAAGTAGTTTTTCCTGGAGGTGTATGAGATTGGGGCAATTCTGAAATTGGTGATGAGACCTGGTTTTCTTTATTCTGGCGTGACGGTTGCCGATTTGGAACAAGGGGAGACCCGGCCGGTTGCGATATCCAGACACGCAGATATCAATCGCCTTGCTCAAATTATCATCCATCGGTTTTGTTTGGTAAAGAGGAGGAGTCAATCTTAGCTTGATCAAATTCATTTTCTTTCCTCTCCTTCCCTTCCTAAAATATATACATGGATGGCGCCGACAACTAACACCATAAATTTATCGTATGTTTATCACACACATAAAATCTAACACTTTATTATACTCACATAACCATATGACAGGTAGAATCACGTAGTTAGTTGGGGAGCAGGCGACTTAGAAGATAAGGTTTATGAAATGATTTTAAAACACAGCGGTAATGGATTCAACTCACTCTATCTCAAAAGAACCGAGGGATACCACACATACATAGATAACTAGGTTTCTAAACCGAGAAACAAAAAACCAACACAACGTTCGGTGAAGCCTTTTTATACTGAACCGTCACGTGAAATGAGTACGTTCAAGGTCGTACGTCACGTAGACAAACTAGGATGTACACACTTGAAGGGGTGTGTAATAAAGAGAGAGGCAAGGGCTTGAAAGACGGCAGGGAGAACCTTCCTACCCCGGATATATACATAACCAAAGCCTTATGGAAAAGTTACCTATGGGACTTAAAGAAAATTTATCGTAGAAAGAAGAGAAGGAAAAAGTTTGAAGTAGAAAGGCCACATCATTACAAGTCAAATGATCATAAACTTTAGAGCTATTAAAATTTCTTTCATACGATAATGTAAACAAAAACAAAGGATATGTAGGTTAATGATGTCATTCAGTCAAAAGGAATGCGTTCTGTAAACAAAAACATTGTTTATGTTTTGGGTTCACCGAACAGATCGGAATGTTGATATGAAGCAAGTTTAATAAACAGACAAGCCCGAAAAACATCGAACTTATTGTGAAAACAAAGAACATCGAAAAAATTGATAAGATAAACATCGGGCGTAAAAACATCTATATATTTTAAAAGTGGGAGACATCGTTGAATAACACGTATCACTCTAAGGAACAAAAATTAAATAAACAAACGTCGAGATTGAATAAAGTGTAAACAATTATTGTTTATTCTTCATTCGAAAATACAGACCAGCGGCGGGCCGTGGTACTTTAACAAAATGTTCAGAAAGTCAGGAAAAGATATTATTATTTTATCGCTAGACTTATTATTAGAAGAATAGAAAGGTTTAGAGAAATTAAATTGATTAATGTTTTACAACACCCAATGTACCTTACTAGATATCATTGGTTTTACAAAAATAATGATTACTTAAAATATAAAATTGATTAATAGCAATTGATTAACAAAAAAAAAAATTTTTTTTTTTGATTAACATTAATATCATTATAAAACAAAAGAAAAAACAATTATTATGAGATGTTGGGGTGTTATCTATTATGACCATCTGTATCATAATAAATAACGGAAATATTACACCCATATCGTGTGATAGGTAGATCTATGAAAACAATAATATCAAAATAGAAAAGTGTAATTGTATTACATCATAGTTAATCATTGGGACCACGTGTTAAATTCAAATGATCGCTCTACGTGCCGCCAATGCACGAGTAGATAGATTTAGTCAGGAACACAAACACATAATCGACAGAGACATTAATGAGGGTGAAACATTTGATGTTTTGTTTTGTGAGGTAAGATTAATCTTGCATAATATAATTTACCATATAAACGGGTAAGTTGAAATAACGTAAGATTTACTCATGATAATTTTGTTGACATTCGGGTTAGGTTGTTGACTATTGAGGCATGTTTTAAGGCACAGGGAATCCAGTCAATGGATTCAATGAAGAGTTTCAATTTCAAAGAAAAAATACAATCCAGAGTCGGCTCGAGACTTTTAATGTCGTTGACAAATGTTTATGATGGGATTATGTATGCATATATATGTGTATATATGTATATATGTGAATGTGTATATATATATACCTATTTAGAGGAACAATCAGGTTAGGTGTTGCAAAAATCATAATAGAATTTGAAAATTTTGCAAATTGAATATAGATTTGAACTCAACCATAAATCAATATGGCGGAGAAAAGAAAAATCGATGACGCGAAGGTAAGCACCGAAACAGTTCCTTTAGTTGATGAACTAAGAGAAATATTCAAACGATCGCGAAAAAGTTCGTTACAAGTTGAGAATCTTAAGGCACCTGAAAATATGAGTCAATCAGAGGGGGAGACTGGAACATATTCGGATATCGAACAAGGCAAGGGTATACAAGAGAATGATGTGAAAATCATAAACGAACTTGAAATTTTACAGGAACAGCCAGGTGATAAAATATAAGAAAAAAATCTAGAAAAACAAAAAAAATAAGAAAAACGAGAAAAATTTGAAAAAAAAAAATATATATAGAATAAAAAAAGGCAACATATATATAAAATAATTAAGAAAATTAAAATAGGAATATTAAGGTTGTCGCTTAGTAAGAAAAAAAAATATAGATACATAAGCCGGTAACACTCGGAAGATCTAAGAAAATGGTGGGAAAACGTGGAATGGGAAGGCAACCAGAAGCTTTAGTGACGGCGATCGAGGAAAATGTTACAGCTGGGACGTCAACATTGAACATCGGAGATATTACTACAATAATTCAAGCAGCTTTAGCACCACTTGTTAACAAAATGCAGGAGCTTGAGAAACAATTAGAAAGACCAGCAACAGTAGCGGTGACAGGAGAGGATAGTGCGCCGAAAAACGTTCTCCAAGTAGTGGAAATGCTACCGCAGCAGGAACGACCTTCATTTTCCGGTGGAAATCAAAACCCCATAAGTTTCCTAGAAGATTTAAAAGAATACACTAGAAAAGTGAAACGTACAGATCCATTAATTGTCGTACGGGAGAATTTGAAGGGGGAAGCCAAAACGTGGGCCAAATTATACAACAAGCGATGGGAAACAATGTTGGATTTCGAAAGAGATTTTTTAGCTACCTATTGGGGAGATATAAAGAAGAATGAGGTTCGCCGTCGTCTTGCAGAAGGGGTATATGATGCCAAGAGAGATATATCCATGCTCACTCATTTCGCAAATTATTGGGATTTAGCGAAAGCTTTAAAAATTACCGAAACACCGTTGAGCGTAGTTGACGAAATTATGAGACATTACCCTAAAGAAGTTCAATCGCTATGGTTTTCAGGACAGTCAGGAGATGAGATTGTTGCTGCTGAGTTTCTTCGAAAACTAGATACAATGGTTTTCACACCGGAAGAACGGAACACAAAGAAAAGGAGTGGGGAGGAGATCAACAAGAAGGACAAATATCGTGACCGTTACCACGCTATAAAGACGAGAATTCACGCAATAGAGAGTGTGGAAGGAGGCGCTAGCTGCAGTAAGTGTGCAGAAGCTACGACATCTTCACAGGGAGGTTCTACAAAAACTACAAGCGGCAAGGAGCTAGTCATCGCGAACAATTCGGGAAACGGCCGAAGGTTGATTCATTAGCCCTCATGAATACGACTCACACAGGGAGAGGGACGCCGGCACCAAAACACAACACTGCATTGAAGATTATGATGAAATGGGGGTGGAATCCGATGAAAGGATTGGGAAGAAATGAACAAGGAATGACTGTCCCAATAAAAGCAGAAAGGAATGTGAGAAGACGAAAGGATGGAGCGGAAGAAACGAGAACGGAAGCGGAAATAGATGTGGAAGTATGTGTCAATTCTTTACAACAAATAACGGATGAATGCAATCAATTGGAAATGAACGAAGAGAAAACAAGAAGGGAAATTAGTGGGTTCAACAACATTTTCGAAGACAGAGATTATGAGGAAGTAGAAAAGGGTAGCACTTTACCGTTATTACCGGAAGCCAAAGCACAGATAGATAACACGGAAGTTCACTGTTTAATAGATACCGGAAGTCAAATCACGTGCGTTTCTCAAGAATTTTATGAAAGTTATTTAAATGATCAAACACTTTATCCTATTATGCCTGTAACCACTATACAAATTAAGGTAGCGATAGGAAACAAAAGTCAGAGAATATCTAGGTTGGTTTTAGTACCATTGCGATTTGGAGATGTTATAATAAATACGCCGTGTTTAATAATACCGAAGTTAATTAGACCAATTATATTGGGTATCAACTGGTTAGACGAATATACAGCTGAATTTAAATGTGGAGAAAACAGAAAGTTAAAAATAAGGACAGGAAATGGGAAGAAGGATATAGAGTTAGTAAATTCATCCGTAATTCATAGGAAACCTAAACACGAGATTAGAAATCAAAATTGCACAAGTGGAAAAATAATTAATATTGAAGTAAACCCTGAAATAAATAATACGGCGTGCCTCGAGAGTAGAATAACGACCTTTGTGTCCGAGTTAAATTTAGATTCAAAAGGAAAAGAAGGGTTAGAAAAGATTTTAATTAAACATAAGAATGTATTTATAGACAGACCAGGTACAGGTATTTACAGACGGACGAGACGCCCTTCGTTAAACGATCCTATCCAGTACCCTTTGCTTACAGGGATAAAATTGATGAGAAAATTAGAGAACTAGAGTCATTAGGAATCATCAGTAGAGAGGCCACACAGTTTTCTAGTCCTCTAACATTTACCTTGAAAAAAGATGGGACGGTTAGGATACTCTTAGATGCTAGATTTTTAAACACTAGGATGCAGGCTGAAGTAGAAAAACCACCTTTAACTTCTGAAATTATACAGCGTTTTCATGGTGTAAAATTCATAACCACAATAGATCTAAATTCAGCTTACTTTCAAATACCTATCAGTCCGGAAAGTCGCAAATATACTGGATTTGTATACAACGGAAAATCGTACGTATACAAGGTATTACCGCAGGGGTTAAAAACATCAGTAGGAAGTTTTTCAAGAGGAATGGACAAAATTCTAGGACCAGGGGTGAGAGAATTCTGCGCTAATTACCTAGATGATTTAATAATATATACGTGTGGTAGTCAAGAAGATCATTTTGAACATGTAAACGCGGTACTTGAGAGGTTAAAGGAAGCAAACATGACTTGTAAACTCGAAAAATGTCAATTTTTATTCACAGAAGTACGTATGTTAGGACATATTATAACGCCTTTGGGAGTTCAAATGGATCCGGAAAAGATTGACGCCATTAAAAATTTTCCGGTACCCAAGAAAATAGAACAAGTTAGAGCTTTTCTTGGACTTTGCAATTATTACCGTAGATTCGCAAATAAATATGGGGAAACAACACGGGTTTTGTGCGATTTACTTCAGAAAAATAGAACCTGGCAATGGGGTGACTCAGAACAGCGCGCATTCGAGAGGGTAAAAACATTATTTTTAGAGACAGTTATTTTACATCATCATGATCCAAATAGTACTTATTATTTACAGACAGATAGTTCGGGGTTTGCGATAGGAGGAGAACTATACCAGTTGGATAAAGAAGGAAATCACCACGTTATTGGATTTATTAGCAAAGCTTTAAGGGGACCGGAGTTGAAATGGACCACGTCAGAACAAGAGTTATGGGCAATAGTATATGCTTTACATAAATTTGAGACATATTTAAGAGGAGTACATTTAATAATTAGAACAGACCATCAAGCATTGACATTTTTAAAGAGCTGGAAGATGTACAGTGGCCGACTAACACGGTGGATTTTGTATTTAAACCAATTTAACTTCACTGTAGAATACGTCAAAGGGAAGGAAAATATAGGGCCTGATATTTTATCTCGTTATTCTTGTGATGCAAGAAATGTACAGGAGGAGAAAAACACGTGCCCAGAGATAGCAGCTTTTGCAGTTAAAGGTAGACAACAGATTCAAAAACACCTAGAAAATATAACTGAACTACAGAAACAAGACAGATTTTTGGGAGAAATTTTCGGATATTTGCGCAAGGGAAAATTTGGGCCGCCGACAAAAAATGTTAATAGGTATTTAAAAAATTATAAAAAAATAGGCAAGACTTTATATTACACAACAGGGCTAAATAAAACGGTGTTAGCAGTACCACAAGAGTTGACTGAAGAACTAATAAAAATGATACATTTAGAAATCGGACACGGAGGAGTTTTTAAAACAGGGACAGCTTTGGGAGATAGGTATTATTGGCCAGGCATGCACCGAGAGATAAAACGCATAGTGAGAGGGTGTCACCTTTGTCAGCTGGCGAAGCGCGAAATTCGACCAATTGTAGGGCCGAGTAAATCCATAATCACCAAAGAAGTAGGACAATTAGCTATGGCAGATTTATACGGACCTTTACCGAGAGGAATAGGAGGGGTTAAATTCATTTTCGTGATTCAAGATTCATTCAGTAGATTTGTAAAATTATATAAATTGAGGATAGCAAGTACTAAGACCGTGTTAAATTGTGTAGAGGATTTTAATAAAACAATACAAATAGATGCTTTGTTAACGGACAACGGATCTCAATTTACATCGAAGAAATGGGAAAACAACTTAAATAGGATGGGCATAAGAATCGTACATACTTCAATACGAAATCCCGGACCGAACATAACAGAGCGCGTGAATAAAGAATTAGGTAGAATTTTCCGTATTTATTGTCACGAAAAACATACCAAGTGGGCGGTTTTCCTTAAAGAAATAGAACAAACCTACAATAATTCGATACACTGTTCAACAGGATTTTCACCTAATGAAATAGCTTTTGGGAAATCACCAATTTATAGTTTAGACAAGTTTACTCAAGGCTGTGGAAAATCTACGAAAACAATAGATGAAATAAGATTAGTAGCAAGGAAAAATTTAGAGAAAAGCGCTGCAAACCGGCAAAAATACTATAATCTCAACAAAAGATTAATAACTTATGAGGTTGGAACCCTGGTCAAGTTGAAAAAATTTACACAATCAAACCTACTCAAAAAGGAAATAAAAAAATTCAATCTGCTTTACGATGGACCTTATGTAATTGGGTCAGAAGTTTATAGTAACACGTATACGCTAATTGATCCGGTAACTCGGGAAATAAAAGGAGATTATAGCGCAATTCATTTAGCGAAATATTATACATGTAATAAGGAACAAAAACCGAGTTTAGAGATAATGGAAATCAACGAATAAAATGCGTAATTTACAAATATTTGAAACTTTAAATAAATAAACGATTGAGAAATACAAAAAAAAAAAATCTGTTAGAATACGATATAATTTAAGGAGGGAGGGAGAAAGAAAATTACTAAAATATTAGACTATCAGTTTGTTTCGAGGGGCGGGTCGTCCTTAAGTCTTTAAGGTTGAGTGAACAAATTTCTTAATAAGCGACAATCATATTCTAATTTAATAATAGAGTAAGAAAAAATTTTTTTTTTCGGTAATATTGATTTTCTAGTTTAGGAAAAAAAATTTCATGTGTTAGTGCGTAAGACAATTTTGTTAGATAAGTAAGAACTCTTAGAAGGAAAGCTTATGGGAATCATATACCCACAAAAGGAACATTTCAAAATATATATTATAAATAGGATAGGGTACGTTTTATAAAACAAGATTTGAAATTAACAATACATAGAGTTAGAAAAATATTTTTGAAAACTTAAACTAAGTTTATCTATAGATTTAGGGTAGACATTAGGTAAAGATAAAAAGGGAACATTAGAATTACGATATGTTTAGGTTATATTTCAAAAAAAAAAAAATTTTTCAGGAACGATGAGCCAATTGAAGTTTAGTTAAGAACATTTATGAAATTTAAAAATTAGGGTGGGTAACACCTAGGCTAGAGCAACTTGTTTGAATGATCTATGAAAAGACAATTAGAAATTACGAAAAATTTTAGCGAATAAGAGAAAAAAAAAAAAATGCTGGAAAATTTTAATGAAACATGTATACCACTGATTGTCGGATTGGGTGAGGTCGTGCAAAGATATACATATTTTACAAAAACATCATACTTACAAACAAAAACAAAACAAACAATTATTTGCACACCAAGAGACCATCCACTTTTCAGTTGGTCAATAGACCGCGAGATTGCAAACAATCTTTACATGAATCATTGTAAGGGAGGTCTTTGTCCAACCAGGTTGAGGGCCACCTAAACACGCGAGTCGAGGGGCGTGTTCCAGAAAAAAAAAGGAGATTAATTTTGAGTTTATCAAAATTAGAGAAAATTCCATAAAATAAAATCTACGCGAACAAAAAATAGAAAATACAATGTGATTCAAAGTCAAGGTTGTTAACAATCCAAACAGAATGAAGAAAGAGATAGGGAATAACAAAATGAGGGGGGGGAGAAAGGAAATAACAGGAAGTGATGTAGGTAAAGGAATAACAGAATGAAGAGAGAGAAAGGGAATAACAGAATGAGGGGGGGGGAGAAAGGAAATAACAGGAAGTGATGTAGGAAAAGGAATAACAGAATGAAGAAAGAGATAGGGAATAACAGAATGAGGGGGGGGAGAAAGGAAATAACAGGAAGTGATGTAGGAAAAGGAATAACAGAACGGGGGGGGGAGGATAGCTAGACTATATTTGAACACAATTTCGATGTCTAAAGTAGTATACAACGTTAGCCACAGCAAATTGAGTTCAGAGGGGGGAACTGTGATGAAAGGTTTAAATCACAGTGAAAAACAGATAAACCATAGCTGCTAAAAAATATGCAAATTATTTATGAAAACGGACATGCTAACGACATCTGGCGGAGAAAAAATTGATTCAGTTTGCTTGCAGTAGACACCTGTAATAGTTGGAATTATGTCGAGATTCTATAGCGCAAACACAGAGGTCATTAAAATCGTCTAGGAACGACTGGGACTTCCCCTGTCTAGGCCTAAAAACAAATATTTAAGGTTGTCGACCAATTAGATCTGGACGAGAGCTATAAAATTTTTGAATAACCAATCAGTGAACGGAGAGGCGTGCATCAACTACAGACAAAGGATTGAACTTTGGACCGGGCGATAAAATAGATAATTAACGACATTTCGATTCCCACAGAAATTAGAGTTGAACGCACTATGGTATAAACACTGACGTTCAAGGCGACAAACTCTAGGAAATGTTTACAATAACTGAGACATTTAGGTGATAGCGAACCGTTGACATCGAGGGCTTTTGGCCTTTCATGTTGGAAAAACACACACACGAAAATGCAATGAAAAAAAACTATAAACGTGATAGTATAAAAAAAGGACGGGTAAAACGAAAGAAAGTTGCTGGCAGAATTTTCAACTATAGTGCAATTATTTATGATAGAGATAGGGTGTCAAGTTCGATAAAAATCGTACTAAAGGAAAACGAAAGTGTTAGGAACATTAGAAACTAATCGTTATCAATTTAAGATGAAGCGGACATATTGGAAAATCAATTTGGGAATGAAAATCTCGCTTTAAAATAGACATTTTTGAAATAGTGGAGCGACTGAACGGAGTGATAATACAGAGATTTTGAGCTACCACAAAGGTCCTAGGAATATGATAATAGAGTACCAAAGGAAGGCCATAAAACTAAACATATAGCGATAGATTAGATTCAGGAAAAGTAGACATTTTACATAATTATCAGGGTAGATAGATATTAGAGTTACACAAGATTACAGAGGGATCGAAACAAGATAAAAGGTTGACGATCTCATGTGTATTTTGAAGGATAAACAATCGAAATTCGAACATGATTCTTATTTACGTTAAGGTAATAAACGATTAGAAGACCAATAAAATTTAACGCGGAGCTTATGGAATATTTATTTAAAGCAAAAGATATTAAAATTAATAGGTTTGAAATTAAATTAAATTTACGAGTCTAGTACCAAAATTTTAAACGTAAACAGATGTGAAAGCGGATATTTTATGTGATATTTTGTATGACAAAGATAGGAGATTGGGCGGAGATCGAGTAAGATAATAAAAGTGACAGATATCCCAGGGTCAAATTAGGTATATCTCCCATAGAAGTGTGGAAAAATATATATTAATTAATAATAAATGAAGTATGAAATTTTCCTGGAGACCACACACATCGGGAAAAGTGAGGAAAAGATAAAAGAAAGGGTAGAGAACGGGGATAAGGAATGATCCAAGTGGAGAAAAGCGATACAATTCTAAGTTATCCGTAAAATTAATAAATACGGCTTGGAATATAATTATTTATAGAGTTATGAGCAATAACATAAGGATAAAGAAGAAAATGGTGCAGGAAAACGTCGCGAATAAAAGAAAATTCAAGAGGACAAAGGTAAAACTCAAGTCTGCGACATAAAGAAAGAAGGTACGGGTGAAAATGGAAAAGCTCATATAGGTGACAATAAAATTAAGTAGATTTTAAACAAATCGAAATTCAAAAATGCATAGTAAAGATTTCGCCATGGATTTAATCATGTTTCGCACAAGATGCATAAAATTGAGATCTATATATATGTTACTGGGGACGGACCTATCGCGAATTGAGGAAAAAAAGGAACGCAAAATCATGAGATTTTAACTACATTTTGTATGAACAGAGGACAAAGGGAGCCTGGGCGATTAACGCAGACTTACCCGATTCGGACCCTATCAAGTTAGCGACGTGAGATAAAAATTAACCGCCACCCAAAGCCGGACAACAGAAGATCGTATGTAGGAACGATCGAAATTAGGGGAAGGGGTGTTCGGATTTACGAGTTGATAGGAGATAGAATTAAGCATCAAGAGAAATTCAGATACGTCTTTTGGGACCTGAGAGGGGTATAAAAGAGGGTACACATCAGTCAGGATACAGTCGCGCCGAGGATTCGAAAAGTTGTTACGTCGCAGTACTACGTCTTTGGTAGGATTAACAGTGAAAAATCTTTAAGTGTTAAATTTTGAATAAGTCCCTGGGACTTAGGAAAATTTTGTGAAAAGTACAAGTGCTAGAGTCAGTGAAATTTAATAAGTCAGTTAAATTAAATCAAACAGTGAAAATAAATACAGTTTAAACTCAGTGCTTTAAAAGTAAAGTGTGAAGTGCTTAAAAGTGTTAAAAGTGAATAGTGCAAAAAGTATTAAAAGTGAATTATTAAAGTTTAAAAATAATTATTTCATTCAAAGTGAAAACATTAGAATTTAATGGAGAGTTTTATCGTTAATCTAGAGTGAACGGGTTCGCGGATTGATATTTAAAAATAGATTATAATTTTGCATCAATCAAACACAAAAACAAAAAAAAGGGATTCAATAATAATAAACGCTCAAACCTTTGTTCTAAAAGTAACAATTCGAAAAAAAAATAATTGTAGATACTTTAAAATATTGGTGAAAACAGTGAAATTTAGAAGAAAGTTTTAAACAGATATTTAATTTATTCAGAATCGAAATAATTAAAAGTTTGCGCATTTCGGAATGAATTTTCTTATAAATTTTTATAAAAAATTAAAAAGGAATGAAAACAACAAAATAGTTCGACCTAAATAATTTATAATTTTCCGGCACATCTATATCACGAATTTTAAATATCAGCTAATTTATATGAATCGAGCAAGAATAAAATATTAAATAGGAATAAATAGTCGAAAAGATTAATTTTGAAATTATTTGAAAAATACAGTTAATTAGGTAGGATTTCTTTGACAAGATTTGTTGTGTGGCACCCAACTGGAAAAATCTTGGTGGGGGGTAATTTTTCCTTTTATAAATAATTTTCAGGACCTAGGAGTGAGGAGATACAGCTGATTATGCTATATCAATTAAATTATTAAAGAACAACAAAACAAAGCATTACACATTAATATATGTATATTATGTATTTATTTATATAAAATAAAGTAATATATTGTATATAAAGAATAAATATATATGTAATGTATTTATATATATGTATTTTATTTATTAATCAAAACATCGGAATGGTAACGATTTAAAATACCTACTCATGGACATATCTATATTATTGAAAAAGAAAATATGTATTTATTAATATTCAAGACTATGTAGAATCATATATTTTATATTTATTTATTAATATATGTAATCTTATTTAACGTATTTTGACAATCGAGATATGTGTACTTATATATATTTATATTTATTTTTCACCTAACTTCTAGTAAATTTACTAAATTCGGGTAATGAAGTAAATAGTTTAACTTCAAAAGGAATTAAAAATATTTTAATTAATTATGCACAATAAAAGGTAACATAACTGAATTATAGGGAGAGGTAGAAATATTTCTTAAATAAACAATCTCACATTCGGGTTAGTGTGTCAAGAGATGTTTACATTATCGATTTATTTACAAATAAAGACACTGAAGAATTGGGTCAGTCAACTGCATAGTTTGAAAACGACCTTGGCCGTAACTAGATAATTTATTAGAGTTATAAGGATAATCATCAGGATGTCATTGTGCAATGTGCAGCGATTTGGGTCATTCACAAATGCTTATCGTTCGCAAACGACAATTGAAAAATCACGGGTTAGCCAGATTTATATCAAAATATTACATGAAACATTTGAATACCATTGATTAGAAAGTCACATAGATTTTTATTAGTTACCTGAACCAGCTGGAAGCTGCGTGCTCTCAAATGCCTATCAATCACAAACGGCAATTTAAAAATCACAGGTTAGCCAGATTTATATCAAAATATTACATGAAACATTTGAATACCATTGATTAGATAGTCGCATAGATTTTTATTAGTTACTTGAAACAGCTGGGAGCCGCGTGTTTACAATTACCTACCATTCACAATCTACAATTGAAAAATCACGGGTTAGTAAGATTTATATCGAATAATTATACAAAACATTTGAATGTTATTGATTGGGTGCTCATACAAAACCCCATAAGTTGCCTGAGACATTTGAGAGTCGAGTACTCTCTAATGCGGCAATCAACTACTTGAAACAATTGAGAAATCACGGGATAGGATGAACAAAAATTAATGTTGAACCCTGGAGGTAAAATTTAAAACAAATACAGTTCACCCAATAGGAGGCAGTGGTCGCTCCTATAACAAGACCATTATCCAAACCAAATAGAGATGGCGATTCTCTTAAATAAAAACGTCAAAACCAAACAAACAAAAGCCTGGAGTTCGATAGCTCTCCAAAACAAACTATCAAATAAGATCTTATTCTACTAGTATTTATTAGTATAACCTTATTCTTACGTATTTATTCGGTTACCAAGCTAAGAATTGTGCAGAATTCTTTGTGCGAGATCCGAGCTTGGAATGCGAGGTAGATAGTCTCGTATTGCGAGTTATAAACCTTTCCCAAACTGTATGTATACATATATTTATTCGTATGTACTGTTTACTGGAGAATGCGGACCTGCATACAGCTTGCATTTAGGTCGGTAGACCACTCTCGCATTCTCTTTTAAACGTGGAATGAGGATTCACGACCCGTAAGTCCACACCAACCGTGAGTATATGATTGTATATAGGACGAAACCGGTTCGCCCTAAGTAAATAGTAGACCTTGGAGGAGATGGAATTTGGAGGTATCGGGACCCGAGGGGAAACTTGAAGGCAGTGCATGATGACGTGGAAGGCTTTTTGGGACGCGATAACTTAGGTATCAATCAAAGAGCCGTGTCAGAAGATTGTGCGAATTTCTCGTTGACTCACGATCATCTCGTTTACTTGCTGGAGGATAGGAGCCAAATTTTGCTAGCAAAGGGTTATTCTGAGTTCGTTAAATATACAATTAACTAATTACATTAACCTACTAAATCATTCTTTACATGTACCTTATAGTAGCAGAATCATAAAGGAGTGGCGCCAAACAGACAAGAGTTAATCAAAATCAAACTTACTAACAATTAACCATTTGAGTTATATTTAATTACCTGTCCAAATAAACATGTATAATATCTTTTATCAGCGTTTAACTACGACTTTGTTAGGGTGTAGGAAATCAGAATAGTTACAATAGGAAAGCTAGCTCATTCAGAGAAATCATTTAAGTCTAGGTTTGCAATGGAAAGACCAAGTAAATTTTGAAACTCAACGCCTCGATCAGAACCAAGAGGGTTACCACAAAAATGAAAGTAATTAAAATCCTATATCATAAATCAAAAAATTACACAACGTTTGATGGAATTTAATTACAATATAAATACGAAAATATTTGCGTTCAATTTCGTAAATAACGTATTAATTAGTTAAGTACATATGTCTATAAAGATATACAGTACAAGAGGGCTTTAAGTAGCTTTCTGAAGTTATCAAAGAAATTAAGGGTCCAATTTTCATGGAGGCTTATGTGTTGTAGGGGAGGAATTTTCCATCCCTGCGAACACATATGCAAAGCCTTAGAAAAAAAAAAGAAGTATCGATCATAGCCAAGAGAGAAGAAAATTTTATATTGTTTAATATAATAAAAAGCAAGACCAAAAGTATGAAAATATTACATACTCGAGCCTCTACATTTAACAGACCATCGTCACATTTTGATCCTTTACCGATGATCATACATTTCTACTCGAGCCCCTACATCTAAGAGACCATCGTCACATTTGGGTCCTTTACCGATGATCATACATTTCTACTCGAGCCCCTACATTTAACAGACCATCGTCACATTCGGCTCCTTTACCAATGATCACACATAAACTGCTTTCGAAATATTGTGTTTCCCTATTTATCATTTATTTTTTTTCTTTTACATCGAACGATCGAACATTAATTAAAATGAGAATTCCGGCAAGGAGGCACGTGGGTATTACGAGTATTTTAAAAGTGTTATTTAGATGTTTTTAAACGTGCGTCGCCTCCCTGTAAAAAATACATATTTTCATTTATTATAAACCTCCACCACATTAATTTTCTCATATTAAATTACAAGCGCCATTCTCGAAGAAAATCTCAGCGGTTGGTTTTGAAATATTTGAACAGAAATATTATGGGAAAGCATTCTTCGGGCTCGAAATGAATCTGAAGAAGTTCCATATTATTGTAAAAATACGAGTACTCTTTTCATTGAAATGTTATTGAAATACGAGACCAAAATAATTCATTTCAATGAAACCTGATTTCGCCTCACAAAACACAGAGCTTGGTTATGAAATTTTTATATTATGGAAATCATTTTCTTATTAAATTGTTGGGAGTTACTTACTCGTCTTCAATAAATGAGTACCTATCTAACGTGTTCCGCAGAAATGATAGAATCTGTTATAAAACCTTTAAGACATTTCTAAGATAATTCTTATGTTGTTCTCTCTTTTCATCAAGTCGGGATCCTGGAACAGCGCGGCTTCGTCTCTCGTCAGTCATGAGTTTAGTGAACTTCTATTTGGTACAACACGCACGTATCAAGTTGGGATCCTGGAAAAGCGCGGCTTCGTCTCTCGTCAGTCATGAGTTTGGTGAACATCGATTTGGTACTACACGCACGTATCAAGTCGAGAACCTGGAACAGCGCGGCTTCATCTCTCGTCAGTCATGATTTTGGTGAACTTCTATTTGGTACTACACGCACGTATCAAGTTGGGAACCTGGAACAGCGCGGCTTCGTTTCTCGTCAGTCATGAGTTTGGTAAACTTCTATTTGGTACAACACACGCGTATCAAGTTGGGAGCCTGGAACAGCGCGGCTTCATCTCTCGTCAGTCATGAGTTTGGTGAACTTCGATTTGGTACTACACGCACGTATTAAGTCGAGAACCTCGAACAGCGTGGCTTCATCTCTCGTCAATCATGAGTTTGGTGAACTTCTATTTGGTAAAACACGCACGTATCAAGTTGGGAACCTGGAACAGCACGGCTTCGTCTCTCGTCAGTCATGAGTTTGGTGAACTTCTATTTGGTGCTACACACATGTATTGTAATCAAGATATTGCTGTTTTTTATAATTAATAATAACAAATTTGAAAAACATAGAATCTCAAAATTACTTTAGTTACTTTGGTTGGACAGGGTTCTAATTTCAATTTACCTTATTCTCATATATGAGTTGTCAAAGCCTGTAAAAGACGCTTTCTCATAATATATTTACCGATTTCTGATTTTGAGGTTGAATCTTGCGTTAAGTATTTTAGTTTAACATATTTTAAAGGAAAATAGTTAAATAAGAAGTACTCACAGATGGAACCATTTAGTGATGGAATCAGCTAGGACATAATATTTTGTTTGCATAAGGTTCTAACTACATTTCCATAATGCCGTTCCATTTCACGTTCTAATGAAATATTTACTTTAAAATGCGTTAAACTGAAATACTTTGCACAATATTGAGCCTTGAAATCATAAAATGTTAATGGCTTATGGTAAATCGTCTTTGCAAAATTTGACACTTCAGAATATGTTAAGGCGAAGTTAGAACCCTATCTGACTAAAGTAACTAACTAAACTGCGCCTTGTAAAAACTATCAACTGTCAGATACAGACAAAATGGCAATTTCAAAAGGTTCAATGTTATGGTAGAAAAATAAATGGAAACTTGATGTTAGAACTTCATTATGCAAGTATCTATGGAAATACAACGCAGATGGCTCTGAAAATTATTTTTGTTATGGAAATTCAAAGGTCATTTTCGAAAATAATATCTGTTAGAACCTTCTGCAACTGATAAATTTATTTACCATCTGATAATCAAATTTTGATTACTTACATTCATCAGTAAACAGGTTTTTTAAGTTTTCTACCATTTCGTACAGTTCTCGTTTTAATAACGTTTCATGATAAAAAATAACATAAGTCCATCTTGCACGATTCACGTTTATACATTTTCAGACAGACCCAAATATGTATTACAGAGCATGTTCTGACAAATTCTTCCACCCACTTGCGTGATTAACTGGTAATTTACATGCAAATGCCTCCGGGATTTCGTTTATATTTTATTCAATACTAGCTGAAGTCCCCGGCGTTGACTGGCCTTTAGGCGGTGTTTTTTGAAGTCAGGTTCAGAGTTTTAAGGGCAATTGTGCAAAATATTTGTTTTAAAAAAAAATCACCCACAGACTCTCTTCTTTAAATAGTCTTTTCAAAATAACGAATGGAAGATTAGACGCCATCGATTTAACCAACCTTATTACTTTTCGAGTACCCACGCGTAAGATAATACAGACTGCTCTCTATGATGTTCCAAAGTCTGTGAATAATTATTTAGAAAATTTGCTAATTCTGATGCTACATAGATTAGGTTATAATTATAGTTCAATCAATGTTTAGCCTTCATTGCGAGGATAAATAAATAAATGCATGTAGAAAATTATTTAGTTTTCCTCTGTCCGTTCCGTACCTCGCTCTCATCCATCTCCAGTTCCAACTACACACCTCCAGCGTCCTTAAGAGGAAGCTACAAACCAAAAATTTGAATATTCTTGGTGTACTTTATATCGTAGGTAATAGGCATTAAAATCGCTTGACAAACGGAGTATAGAAACGTTCAATTTCAAGCAAAAAAACTGTTTTTTATTTATTTTAAGTAATTTTATAAGAAATCAAAAAAGTTAATCAAGTGAAACTGTCACAAATAATCTTAGCTGTAATACTGTATTTTTTTAAAGCTGTTTCCTTTATGCGTTCATACATTTCTAGTGAATAAATATTTTTTTAATTGTTTGCATTTATATTTTTTATTGAGTAAATTATTTTTTTATTTGTATTTTACTCAAGCGAAGCGATAGGAAAACTTTCAATTTATCAAAAGCATATTTTTTGGTATTCATAATGTACACCAATTCGTTATAAAGATTAATCAAAATAGTGATTTGGCATTAAGCTTTGCCATAAGGTGATTTTTCACAAAAACGGCGTTTTACAAGTCATCCAATTATTATAAGTTCGCTTTGACATATTTTCAGTTGAGGAAAAAATCAAATAAGTGTTCGTCATTAATTTACATTGTATTCCTAATTTTCTTTGATTTTATATCCAGCGTTTCCCAGCCGATTCGTTCCAATTTGTTGGGGAAATGGCCCTCAAAAGAAAAGCGGATGTGGCATTACTTCCGTTATCCCCTTCTCCGACAATCCCTTTTTTCTCAAAGGGAAACCCATTGAGCGTGACTGGTACCTACAAGAAATGACCCTGCTCCGATACAACGGCGCATTTTCTGCCATAAATTCAGACATTTGATTATACGACGTCGAATCTGTTTGATATTCAACTGTTGTTTATTTCATGGCTATTGTTTCGGTTTTACGAGAATATTGTACGTAAGTTTAAAAGTTATATAATATCTTATTGGTAAACATAGGATTGTATCATCTACTGAACAAGCGTTTAGTAGAATTTCATTTCGGAATAATGAAAGTGAAGTTTATTTTCCTGTGTTTGATTGTGAGTGTTCTGTCGTTTATATTGAGGACAAGAATGATTTCTTTTGTGTTGGTATATCGTCCTTCATTTCATTATATTTTATAGAAATTCCACACAAAAGCGTATCTGACTCTGACTATGGTACCCCGAATCGAAGGAAGGTGGGAGAAAAGGCATCATATAGATCAGCGTTTTCCAAATAGTGATCGACAAAATAAATAAAAAATCCTTAAAATATCAAGAAGCGGATATACGTCGTATAATGAAGTGTCATTCGCTCTTACAAGTGACTAGTGATGAAGCAAATATATCTGAAATTTTAGCCAAATACTCTTAAGAGACAACGATTTATTTTTTTAATAAACCACCCCTCTATTTGTTAATGTAGTGGGTATCGGATTTCATAATTTTCTTACAATTATAAGGTAAAAACTTTATTTTTAAATACGTAAACAGGGTACTCGCACTATTTAAAGGAGATGAACGACGGCAAAATTTGAAATCACCTTCAGTTAAATAAATAGTTGAACCTTGAACCTCTTTTTTTAAAGGAGTCAGCACACTTTTGTGAGATATTTCAAAGGGCTCAATTATGTTTTAGAACACCCCGGTAAGGACATTTCAAGCTGGTCACTAAACATATCTTGTCACTTATTCAAATTTTGACAACCTCTTTTCAAATCCCGGCATGCGCAAGTAAAATTTATTAGACTATTTTTGTACTCTGAGTATCGCCCTGGTGTAAGACCACCGTTCCAAATTGAAACGTTGCTTGAAATGACTTTGGCCGTGTTTGGTGACCATATCTAAATAGCCAGTTACTTACCTATCTTTTTCTTCCCTATATCCTTCCCCTCCCCACTACCTTCAGCCTGACAACATACCCCAATTGATGATTTCATATTGTCACTGTCTCCAGACGGTTGGGAGCAGTTGGGACTCTTATGCGGTTTCACATAAAGAAAACAACGCAATGTTTCGACTTCTGATCCGATGTAATACGATCTTCTATTTTGTATTTTGTAAAAACCACGAAAAATATTTATTTTATTTGAAAGGTTCTAAGGGCATAGATTCGACTGTATCAAAAGAACGTATTCCGTTAGTTAAACCATCAAATTCTTCACCATTCGCTAAAACCACCATTGCGTGTAATGAACCGCTATAGTTAAAAACTAATTAAAGTGAATAAAGCTGGGTTATCATGTCGTGAGGGTTGAAGAGATGGCACAATGGAGCTACGGCGGGTAGTATCATTGTGGGGGGATTGTGGTAGGCATCTTAACATCGTCCGTTAGGGAGGGTGAAGCACGTTTAGCGTAGATTGCAGATGGCCCAGGCCGGGGGTGGTTTCGGCATCTTTCGTAAATTCCCCCCTACGGTAACGCGGTACAAAACAAGTGAAAAATGAGGCAACTTTCTAAATTTTTTAAATTTGATTTTTATAGCATTTTATGAGTAAAATCTTATCTTTCTTTATTTATATTTTTTTGGTTGTAAAACGGCGTAAGCCCAGCCGGGTTTTCGGTGGTATCGAAAATCATACATTAAAAAATTAATTAATTACTGTTATATCATATAACAGTAAACTGATAAACTGAATATAAAACAATATTAGTAAAACATGTAACAGTAACATAAAATAATAAAGAAACTAGAACAATACTACATAACTAAAACCGCATAACCAAAGCTACTCTAATTTGTAGGATTCAACAAAGTGCTGGTATAGATTACGCTTAATTCTACAAATGGAATCAATAAATACATCAATAGTACCCCCAAACTCGTTGCCCAGATCATGCATCCTATTGTTTAGGAGTGAGTTTGATAGTTGGTTGTGTATATTTTTGTTATTTATTTATTTTTATTTATTTAATACATGTTACATTATTTTGAAATTTACATAAAGTAGATATAATGAATCACCATACTAGTCTGCTGCCTGTTTCATGGTGACCAATTGAGTGTAATTACTTTGTATGAAATATGCAATCTAGTGTAAACATATGAAATTAGTAACTATAGATGAAGCTAAAATTTTGGAAAAATTGTAATAAAAAGTAGAAGGTAGAAATTAGAAAGGAGAAAAAAGTAAATTAGCATTAGATTGTAAAAATGTACATAATTATATATATATATATAATTTTTAATATGTGTGCATGCAAGCACACATGTGTATATAGCAGCAGACATACCTATATACATATAACAACACATGTATACATTCACCCATATGACGCATATAAACAATATATACACATCTATCTGAGTACTTGGAATAGGCTACTAACACTATAACAATTATTATATATATAGTTATATTTTGTATTTTATTACTAGTCGGCACATGGTATTTAATAGTGTCAATCAAGTTGTTAATGACTCTGTGTAAGACAACCAGGTCTGATATAATTCTCCTATCAGACAGTATTATTAGATGCAATTGATTCATCAAACCGACGCGTCGCGAGGTAATCAATGTATTTAATTGCAATCCTGAGCTTAAAATTTACGTACCTACAAAATTTGTGCTGAACAATTTCTATATTATTAGAGTTTTGGGGATTTGGTAAGGAAACAAATGAAAGAGGAAGGTTGTGATGTTACAGCGTTTATTTGAGTCAGTAGTGCAGTTGTGATATGACTCCGGACGGTTGGGATGTTATCAGCGGTGAATCCTCCATGTCAAAGATCACACCAGGTGTAAGCGGCGATGATGGCGGTGGAGTGGTCAAGGCGATAAAGTCAGTGGCTCGACACCGCGTTGGTGGTGACCGGACTTTTGGATGTGTTCAACACTGGGAATGACATTGAGTCTTCCGGATAGCCGAAGGTATGATTGACCTAGTCGGCATGTCGGTAGGTTCGTGGCTTGTAGCACCGTGATGAAGTAGGAAGTGAGAAGTGAATGTGAATCGAGAGCCGGCCATAGCGGGTGATTAGTTGGCAGCGAGCGCTCGCAGGGCTCGCAGGTTGCCCAATTGTAACTGCTGGTTATTGACTGATTAAATACCTCTCGATGCGCCGTTATATAGGCACGCGTGCATCGAAAATCATCATGCGAACATTCCCGAATATTCTAGTACGCAGCGCTACAGAGTAAACTTTATACAAAGGGTACCAAATAGGTGAAGTGAATTGAATAGCATTGTAATTCTATATATTACTGCCCATTTCAAATTTAATTTTCAAAGGCTTTGATCTGACCAACATTTCAGATGGTATTGCAAATGAGTATTTTAAATTTAAGCAATATTTACTTTAAATACTTCACGTTGTGGGGAAGTGCACGCGTTAATCCTCTCATGGCCGGTATTTCAGTATAGTTATGAGTTAAATTATTGATGTAGCAAAGAAGGGGGAAATGTGGCACGGTGTAATCATTACCACCGGCATAACCCAAAAATAAATCACGATAATATTTTAGGTGGCGAAAATATCAAATCATATCCAGTGAGATGGCTGCTCTCACGTACTATATTCTTCATATCAAACATACGTCGTTATGTATGTGTGCAAACCAAATATTTAATAGTCTTCTGAGCAATGGGTTTATTCACAATCCACACATTTTTACTCATATTATTTGTAAGCGGAACGCAATGCTCCGAGAGGAATGCTGGGAAGTTCCGCCAGCGGGATGGGAGTGGGCAGGAAAGGGGAGGCAAAGAAGAGGGGGCAATATATCAAATTGGATTAAATCCAGCAAAGATTTCCATAAAGGCTCAACACAAAATTCAGCCAACTGCAAACACAGTTTGCGCTGGTATGAATTTAAATATACGCAGAGGAATCCGACACAGCGGGAACGCCTTTTTTCACTTTTACCAGCCTGCAGGAGAGAAATAGATTTGAAAAATGTAAATAATGGATGCGGCAATGAGAAACATGGGGGGAATTCCACACTCCATACTGTGAGATGAGATTAGGCCTTTTTAGTATAAATGGCGGATATTATGATATTATCTCTTCACTGTAGACCGGACTTCTGATGGTGGCTTTGATGTGTACCTGCCAGCGGCCAGACGCAGAGAACTGCTAGTTTCTTTCTTTTATTAATAGTTGAAGTATCCGGCGTTGCCCGGGCTGGGTGTGAAAAGGGAACACGGGTTGTTTTCGAAATCTCATGTAGATTTAGGTTTTAAATACCTTAGATTTTTGAAGGTCAAGTGTTAAAAATCTCTTCATTTTCGGAATAAAACTGTAGATTTTCATAATAAACAAAACAAAGATGACTAAGGCTCTGAAGAAAATTATTTTTCTCAGGGACTCCTATGTTGAGTTAATATACATGGTGTCCGGAAACTCGTAGTACAAGCGGGAAACTGGTGAATCTACATCACATTTGGAGTCGATTTTGTAGTATATTTTTTTTTGATTTGAGCTTTCGTTTTCGAGTAAATCGAGTCAGAAGTTGATTTTTTTTTTATCAAATTCTTATAAATTATTACTGAAGATTAAGGTACCCAACTAATTAAAACTATTTAAAAATTTAAAAGTAAAACAAATAATGACGAAAAAATTTGAACCCTGAAATAGCCGAAAAATATTTTTTTTTGTTTTTTTTTTTTTTTTTATAAAAATGCTCAAATCAAAAAACTTTATGTTTATTTGGGTTCCCCGTGTGGTATACATTCTCCAGTTTCCGGCTTGTACTACGAGTTTCCGGACACCATGTATATGAAAAAATATTATTAGTGACTATTATCTGTATGATCTGAAAAAACAAAAAAAATCACAGAATTGTTTTCTGTGTAAAGGAATCCAGGTGTATAGCTTGGTTCCCAGTGAAATTAAAAATTATCCTAGATTTAGCGAATTCAAAGAAAAATGTAACAAAATATTAATGAAGTATTATGAGTGAAAATTAAAATGTTAAAATTTTCCTCTGTTTATATTAGGCCACATCTATTTTAAATGTTCCAAAAATATATAATTTTTTTTTTTCGTTTACTTTGTATTTCTCTCTAATAATTTATTTCATTTTTACGTCCCATATTTCTTCAGCGTGAGAAAATGCTTTTTTCTCATTCGAACGAAGTCTCTCGTGTCTGAAAAGTTTGAAGCCGGTAGGTACCTATGCATGCTCGTTTTATAATTAATATGAGCAAATCCAGAGTGATGGTATTCAAAAGAAGGAATTCGAAAACACTATGTAATATGGTGAGCGAACAGCGAACGGTGAATCCTTCGAGCGAGTGAATGAGTTTGTAATGTGTACTTGCACTGGAGCAGTGGCGGCTAACGCTGAGGAACGTTGGGGTTACGCGCTTCCTAAATTTCTGTCAATCTAAAAATAATAATTATCAACTCATAATAATACCACCAAAATTCAAAGGAAATAACATCAATAAAAGTAATATTATTTTCTTTATTTGTGTCATAAGTCACGTGATGTGAGCTGATTCCATATCGCTCATCGAGAAATGTAGCCTGAGAACTTCAACTAAATATATGAGCAGATCGTGAATTTTGACCATTGTATTTAAATTTGTCCCAAATATGAGTGGCGCTCACCAATGCCTCGGAACTCTTCGGAAATACTCAAAGACACGATACATTTATTTGTAGCGCCGAGATGGCACCACTTTCGTGCACAGTTTGCATATGCATTCTTTGCCTGGCGTATTTGAGTGATTACAAGCCGTCATTGCTCAGGATGAAGGGATGTTCGCGAAAGGTGGGAGAAGACTGACAAGGACATTGCCAGAAGAACGAATGCAGGTAAAATAAATTTGAATAAAATTATCAGTGAATGCTTCTGCAGTGGTCACCAATAAAGAATTGTCAAAGAAAGGATAGCGGTCTTACCCCGGTATATGATAGTGAGGTATAGATTTAGTAAAGGAAGGATGAAATTAAAGTGATTGAAATATAAAATAATAGGCGGTTTGCTCAATGTTTTTTCATAATAATCCCAGTATGGATACTATACTGAGACGCATACAAAAAATCTGGCACTATCTTCATACTTTAATTTCATACAAATTTTTGTCGTTAGATAAGAAATAATATCTTGGGACGGTACTAAATCGTCAAAAAAAAGCAACGCCTACGTCACAACCATAGATCGCATGAAATCATATGTCATTTGCCTACGCCGTTGCCTTGAACAAATCTTGAAAAATAGACGTGAAATAATCAATTCTGAACAGTAGAGAATAATGAGCAGAAAAGTAATCGATATTTAACTGCATTGCACTTGTGGAGCGGATGGCAAAGAAAAAAGAAGTGGTCGAGATCTATATTTCTTTTTTCTATCTAAATTATTGTACGATGTAATCGTGATTAATTAATTAATTTACGGAACAGCCTATTACATCTTATTACAATTATTTTAATATTTTTTTAAACGGTTCTGTAGTAGGTAGGTATATAATTGTCCAGGGATTTATTTAATTATTTTTATACTTCTATATAAACACCCGCTAAATTGCTAATGCAGTTTCTCAGCATGTATTAATTGTAATTTTAATAAGACTTGCTGTTATGATTTCCTCATCTTCATGATTGTAGATCACATTTTTTGCTTGTTGACTGTAGGTTGTATTTGTGTTACTTAATAATTTCAATTATTTTCTCATCTTCATGTTTACTAATCCATATCCTAATGTTGTATCTAAACTTGTTTATCTCCTTGGTATTTAGAATTTTTTTGTTAGGGCATTACTACATTTTGTAGAATGGAAACAAAAGTATTTAATTTTAATTGTTCAATGTATTTAATTGGGATGTTTAGTAGATTTGAGGTTTTTGTTCTTGTTGGGTGCAGTACATGATTTCATAAGTAATTAAATATTTCTACTATTTTAGAAATGTCATTCAACAGCACCATTCTTCTTTTCAGTGATAAAAAAATTTTCTTTCTGTCGTGTGGTATCTTAATAAAGACGATATGACGACTTCGGTCGAAGTCTTCAGGCACGTATAAGCCATAGTTTTTAGGAGGAATGGGATATCAATAGATTTATGCACTATTTTAAAATAACGTATTGCTAAATAATACAATTCAATGGAGGATACCTAATGATATAACGACCAACAAAATTGTCATTTGCTCGTATTATAGTAATCGAAAGATTGTCACTATATAACATGTATATGGTATATAGTAACACGACTAACTGCTCTATATAAGTCTGGTAATAATTATTTAGAAAGTTTTCCAATTAAAAGGCTATATGGACTTGGTAAAAAGTTAGTTCAATAGATGTTTTCCGCCACAACTCAGTATCCAAATTAAAATTCAGTCTATTAGAATATATAGGATGTTTTTTCATGTGCATTTTTTATCGTTGAATTATTTTTTCCATGTTCTGTAAAACACCCAATCGGGCGTAATAAAGGTTGGTTAATTACAAAAGTGCTTTACAACAAACTGTTAATGCTTATTTTTATAATTATGTTTGCAAAATTGCTTGAATTACGTTATTATATTACTATACTACACTTATCAAATTGCCTAGTACAAATTTCGATATATCATTATATCTTTTATACTTCTTCATATTCACCTTTTATCGCTGTATAAATATATCTTTGTTCTGTACGTTAATCTGGCGTAATAAAGGTTTGCTAAATACAAACATGCTTTACAACAAACAGTTCATGTTTATTTTTATAAATGTCAACAAAATTAATACACATTGCTAGTAACTTTGTTGCAACAAATACCTAATACCTTTCATAGTACCTTAACTATTTATTTTGTACTATTATACAATTATCAAACTACTTTGTACAACAGAACTCTATAAGACAACTTGTATTGTACTTGCTTATATCGTTCATTATCATCTTATTATTTTATGTACTATACACTTATTATTGTGCTGAACTACTTACCTATAACAATATATACATGTAAAACCCTTCAAGACGTGAATAAATAAATAAATTTAGCTAGCAAATATTTTCCGTGAAATGTGGTAACAGTTGATGCAAGGAAGCATTTTAAACCACAGCATAACATACTTTAGCATTAACGGTTATATGTTTTATGTAAGCACATTGTCTGAAGGAAACCCGATGTAAACTTTTTTTAAAAGTGTTTTGTATATTTAAAAAATTGCAATATCGAAATCAACTGCCGTATATATAGAAATTTATTTGAGGACTCCAGCCTTAATGCTTTAACGTACGAACAAAAGTTGTGGTTTTCCGTAGGTAGGAAATTTAGGCTTCATGGCTTGGTGTCCTAAATACACTGTAGCTCCTACTTCTTTCTACTTTATACTATGTACTCGTACGTAGGAACTATTTAACTTATTGGCACAAAATGTAGATTGACGTATATGTGTTCTTCATTATTCATACATATTAAGAGCCTTACTAATAAACACATTTAAAATTCTATACAACTGATGAACAACAAATAATGTATAGTAAATGGTTGTTTATCAGATGTGTGAATTTCCTACCCCCTTACTAATAAACTTGTTTTTAAAAATGATTCGATTATAAAAATGAATAATAATGCGATGATTATATTAAGAAAACGACTGAAGAGGAAAGTAATTGAAATATGATCAAAACGCCATTCGACGAATAGGGAACAAACACGCCTAACACATTACCTATCGATTTATCTCTTTTGATGACAAAAGAATCGAGTTTTTTTTAATTTAAGCAGTTCGGTTTGAAATTAACGAAATTTTATAGTGAAGTTTTGTATCTGTTGTTTTACTCGGTTGTGTTTTCAGAAAAACCAAAGGTCAAGAGGTCAGGATTAATCAAATGATTTAAGTAGCTGAAGCCGGCTTAAATCTTTTCGAGTTGCTCAAAATCCACCAAAAAGTTAAAGTAGCTACTGTGCCATTTTGTTGAAACTGTTAATTTATTTTTATTATTCCACTGTAATAATGTCTAAGATACAGAATGCACAAGATTACCCTATCCGATTTCAAAAAATTACAAAAAATGAGAGTTGTTATTAGTACTTTTACCTTCATTGTTTGTAACCATCGTATGTGGCCATTATACTCCTTCATCAAGCTTAAATTCAGTTACGTTTAGTGTCTATAAATTCAACCAGTGACGGCTCGAACCCTTCTCGATGAAAGTTATAACTAAAATAATGTAACCAAATCCAAATAAATATCTTGTGTGATTTTTTTTATTTTTATTTACGCCAATTGGGCAATGACAAATGAGTATTATCAATTTATTTACAATCTATTCAGATTATTGTAAATCTGTTTAAAAACGGGATTCCAGACCGTTTCCTGATAAACTTTTTGTAAATTCTTAATATTTCGGAAAACTTGTTCATGCACCTGAATTTGACTTTATTTTGTAAAATGACGAAATGCGAAAATATTACTATTTTTATGAACACGTGTTCCCACATCGTGATAATATATTCGTATTTTACTAAAAGTTTGTCACGAAACCCATTAATTCATTCGTTAAGGGCCTGCAATCCCGTTTCAATTTGGGGGCGGGAATGAATACCGCCGCCCGGGAATTTATTGGATAACCAACACATCTGCCATAGGTCACCCCAAGTGGTTCGCTACGTTTGGTGACTTAGCAAGAGTGCCCAGATTCATCGGGTGAGATTTGTCCGGGTCTTGGCGACAGATTCATACGTCCATCTTTTTAACCTTTTCTCTCCAGTTCAACTTTTTCACCTTCCTTACTGTGTGGAGCTAATGTAAAAAAGTCTTAATAAATTATAAACATAGCTCCGTGTATGTAAAAACATAGATGTAAGTAAATGTATACAACTATCTTAAAAAATTAAACAAAACATAAAGTAATATAATAATTAATATAAATTATTAGCTCGTGGCATCCTATAGATAATTTTACCTAGCAAAGTAATTTATACAAATAGAGTTCTAACAGATTAGATATTATGTTTAAGTACTCTTCTTTCACCACATCCTACCATATTATGTCTAATTCCACAATAATACTAAAAGTTTTTCTAATTAACAAAAAAACACACAAAGACTCGTGACAAAACTTTGACTAGCAATTAGTTCCTAATCAAAGTTTTGTTTATCTTTCCAAAATCAAGTAATATTCCCTTAGAACACAGAATGAAATAATTAAATAAGTTATGCCGCCGATATTAAATCACAATTATTTATATGATTAATATTTTCTAATTCTGTTTTAACACTATTTGGAATTTCACGTGTCTTTTAACCCGTTGTTACGTTCCGGTTCCGGTTCAAGATAGTGGCCGCGTTAGATACTACCTTTTTTATCCTACCAGAGTTCGCACGATCGTAGTTCTAACTATTTTTATTTGATTTTATTTACCGCACAAGAATCCAAACTGCTCCCAACTGTCAGTGAGACTATGGCAGAAGGAGCCAGTGAGAATATGGCATCCTTAATTGGGGTATGTTGTGAGGTTGACTGTTGGAAGGGGAAAGTGATGGAGAAAAGATAGGTGGGGAGCACCTGGCTATTCACATCTGGTCATTAAACACGGCTAAAGCCATTTCAAGCAACGTTTCAATTCTAAATGGTGGTTTTACACCACGGCTATAATGATACAGGGTTTTCCAATAAGAGGTGTTATTTTGATATTCAATCGTAAAAGATCAATGGTTTCGTTGCTTGTGTGGCACGTAGCGCCGTCTCGTTGAAAGTAAACGTTGTCCAGATCAATACCATCCAATTCTGGCCATAAAAAATCATTAATCATCTCTCGATAGCGCAATCCATTCACCGTAACTGTTGCTCCAGCCTCATTTTCAAAAAAGGAAGGTCCAATGACTCCGCCGGACCATAAACCGCACCAAACAGTCACACGTTGAAAATAAAGAGGCTTTTCAATAATAATTCTTGGTTTTTTCGAGCCCCAGATGCGACAATTTTGCTTGTTGATGAAGCCACCAAGGTGGTAACGGGCCTCATCACTCATAATGATTTGCATTTGATTCACTCAAGTGAATTTTAATAATTTCAATGCGTTGTTGAAGCATGTATCGTTCCATTTTTATTAATAGCGTAGTTTCTACTTGTCAAATGTCAAAAAATGACTGCTTCAAAAGTAAAATCTACCGAAATAGCGGGCTATTCAAAATAACATCTCTTATTGGAAAACCCTGTAGTATCTTCTACTCTTCAACGTGCATCGGGAGAAACCCATCGCCTTGCAACGCAGTGGGAGGGATGAATTTAAACGTTCGTCACTCCTAGACACAATGACCCCCACATTCCTACTCACCCTCATACTTTTTTCCTTTCCAAAGCTTCCTCTCTTCTCCTTCCTTAAAATTCAGAGGAAATTTGGTTTTGATTTATTAAATAAGAGAACATTAGAAAAAACTTTTTTGGACACGAAGTCTACTACTGTTCACAGAGTTTTAGTGTAATATCTTTAATGTATACATTAGAAAAAATAAGTTAACCGTAAAAATAATAACATTTTGGAAACGTGAACATTTCATTTTAAGTATCATGAATAAATTAGAGGGCTCCCCTGTTGCAATTCATACCGATGAATAACGTTCATTGCCGGAGTGTTTCTGAAATAAAATTCAACACAAATTTAACAGCATGGCAATTTAACCCCTAAATCCACTCCTGGAAGTTAAGAAAAGGGGGGATCCCTTACGTTTTAAATTGAATTTCCTATTTAATAGGGCGCGCTTTATCCACTTTCTATTTATTCCCTTACACGTAGCAAATAAACAACGATGCGCCCTTTACCGCTCCCCGTCCTGGCTCAGTCTGCGGGCATGATTTCAATTAGGGCTAAGCTTTGAATTAAGCTGTTCCTAATTTGATTATTTTGGAGAATTTGACGCTCATTAGAAGTATTTTTATTAATCCCGTCCGAAGGTCTGATGTCAATGTTTGGAAAAAGTAGCACCTGAACTGGGCGACTTGTGGTGAGGTAAAATTAATTTGACAGTCCAGTATAAATACTTCAGTGCTTTGCAAATAACAAAGTAATTTAATTTTTTTATAACCATTTTAAACGGTTCGGATTCGGTTCATTTTAAATCGGAACACGACCGTAAAGTTATCTTTTATGGAAGAATGTTGAAAAAAGTTGAGCATATTAATAAGATATAGATGAGAGAGAGAGAGATATAGAGAGAGAGATAGAGAGAGAGAGAAACATTTAATGATACATCCTAATGATACATTTAAAAGATTGATCGTACCGCAAAAAGATTTCACCACATATCCAGTCATTACAGATATATGTCTATATATCTATCTACATATATCTGTAGATAGTTATACGATTACAAGGTACATGATTATTATACTGACCGGTCGGTGGCCGAGTTGACATCGCGCTTGGGTCCCACTCGGGCGTAGTGTGTTCAATTCCTCGGCTGGCTAAGTCCTCCATCACAACACAAGCAACATTTTCAGCTTACTGTAGTGGTAGTAGGAGATTTTCAAATGTTGTCAGGTTATTCGTAACCCGGGAATATTTGTCTTTCTTTTAAAAAAAAAAAATTAAAAAAATATATGAACTAACGAAGGTAATTTTTTTCAGTAGAAATTTCCCGATAACTTCAGTGGCCAAGAAAATTCTTGAAAGATATTTTTTTAAATATCGAACGAAGTTATTAGGAAGGGGAAGTGGTGAGGAACATTGGGAGGTGCTTGGCTATTCAAATCCAGCCACTACATATCGTATTGTAGCTTTTGTAAACCATGCCAGAAAACAATAAAGTCGTTAAAAAACGTTTCGATTAAAAAATTGTGGAGGCGAAACTGAGAGTTTACACACTATGTTACATACAAGATTTGTAACAAGGTGTGTGTGCATCACTTTACTTACATCGCATCTATGGTCTTGGTGTGTGGGACCTTTAAGTACCTACACATTGTCATTTTGCTTTTGGTCAATTTGACAGCCCTTCTGACTTGGAGAGTTGCCAAACCTGAGGGAGCAAGGATCTGTGATTTGCATTGGAAGCAGTCGTCATTCTTTGATCACCAGCCCAGAGCAGCGGGCATTTTCTCTTGGCTGAGATTCGAAGAACACATTCGCCACTTTTTGTGGCAATCAGATTTGCATATGGAGCATTGACCATTGGATTGATGGAATCGGATAGCATCTGTCGATCCTCGTTGGTTAAGAGGGACCCTTTTGGAGGCCAGCAGCGTGAGGCTGTTTTCAATGGGACTACAAGATTGTTTTTTGGATAAATTGTAAACTGTGTGAAAAACCGGAATCTACTACTTTGCATCAAGAACGAACTGGTATCACACCTTCATTTTACCTATGCAAGCCCTTTGCCAGACAGATTATATAGTAGGATGCTAATTAAATTTTTTTTATTATGTCTTTTTTGTGGTAATACATTTTTAGTATTCTTAAATATTTTTTGTTTCAAGATAATAAACCCATCCTTAATTTTATTTATTGCCACCCCACGGTAAAAACTACTCTAGTACTTCTTGCAAATAAACGATTGGCTTAATTTTCAAAAATTCTAAGGTTGACAAATAGATAAATCCCATTAAATGGTTTGTGCTCTTTTTTAATAACGATTGCTATCCTGCAAAAATTGTCGACAAGTGATAAAAATATTTTGAAATATTTTTTACGAAAAATGTCAAACCCTGATATCTGTTTTATTCCTGTATTTTCAAAATCAATATGCTATGACTGTACATGATGTTGCTTTCAATATTTCACTGTCTGTAATGTGGTACGATTCTAAAATGTGCGTTCTAGAAATCTCACGAGAACTAAATATGGTAAATAAGTCAATGTCAAAAATAATGAAAAATTGGTCCTTACTCTATACTTCAGTCTCCTCTACCCTTGGAGAAATACATCTTTAGACTTATGCTAAGATCGTGTCCGTAGTCCACAGCTATTGCTTGTGCAGGGTTACCACAAATTCTATATAATCTTAAAATTACTCAAAATTAACGAGCTCCGCCATTCCTATCTTTATTGACAAACTTTATTTATTTATTTAATATCAACGGTATAAATATACCATAAACAATGATAACATGTCACAGTTAAAATCGTAGAAATATTTTTAAAAAAAGAATTACAAATATATGTGGCATTTGATTGTGAAATGACATTAGAGAGTAAGTAAGTAAGTAAACAAGAGATACAAGTACATGAGTTTCTATAGTGCAAATAAGGTAGAATTAGATTAAATTAATATTGATTGAAAAGATTTGATAGCATAGCCCTCTTGTACCTACCTTGCGTGCAGTTAAATAGATCTGCCACATCTGTTCATCAGTTCTTCAATAATCGTAAAAGTTCTATTTGTTATATTGAAAAATATAAATGAATTTTAACATCAGCATCAAATAACACCTGAGCTTTGTAAATGATAATTATAATTCTGAATTCACCAACCATCTTTACGGAAGCATGGTCCACTGTAAATAACAGTTTGGAAATTTTGCATGAAAATACCATACCATATGATTTCAGCTGTTATTCTAGTGATTTGTTTGTAGGGTATAAAAATGTTTCGGACAGCATTACAGTGTCCATCATCAGGGCTGATGTATGTAACACATCTATTTGTAACATACACATCAGCCCTGATGATGGACTCTGTAATGCTGTCCAAACGTTAGCTAAAGAATTAGATAGCGCAACGCGGCATAATTCCCCTTATTATTTATTATATGAAAATGCCACAGTTTTATTTTCTGGGACGTTTTACGATTATGTCATTTAGAAATTAGAAAATATGTTAAAATTTAAAATAGTGTTGTTAAATATGGTTAATAACCAAATATTTTTTACACACAGTCACCTAATAAGTTACCACCTCCCACTAATCCTTTCCCACCACTTACATTTATACTTGTACGTCATTCAACATTTCAGTTAATACTTTGTATGCTTAAAAAGAAACGATTGGTTTCGAAACATGTTGATTTATGTAATTAAAAAAACAGTGAATAATATTACGTGTCTTAAAAAAATATCCATATATATAAAAGAGTTTTTGTAACAATCAATAGCAATAACCTCAGCTCCTGAGTCACAATTGCATGTAGTGCATTCTGTAGTGATTCCACAGAACAAAAAACTATGACTCGATTCTCTATAATGCAATACCTGAAATGCGGTTATCTTATTTGGAAAAAATAAATACTCAATAGTTTTCTAAGTAAAATCGTGATAATTGCAAAAAAATCATCAAAAAATCAAGTTCTAAAAGCTTTTTCGGGGTATTTAACGTCATTGTTTTCTTTTATGGATAAGAAAATGCTTGTTGATATGTGAATACAAAAACAAATTTTTCGGATATGACTGATAATTCTTGCTTTCTGCTGCAGAATTAATTACTTTACTCGTTTTTTTGTAGATTTGTCGATTTTTTTTCTGGTGGAACATATTTTAAGAACAACGAAATCTACACGAATTTCTTTAAATTATTCGTAATCCAGTAGAAAACAGGATAACTGGCCATTTCCTGATAACCTTTTAGTACAGACCTAATTTATCGGAAAACTTGTTCATGCACCTGCATTTGCCTTGATTTTGTAAAATGACGAAATGCGAAAATATTACTATTTTTGTGAACACGTGTTCCCACATCGTGATAATATATTCGTATTTTACTAAAAGTTTCTTACGAAACCCATTAATTCATTCGTTAAGGGCCTGCAATCCCGTTATTAACCGGAATACGAATAATTTTCAATTTAAGGGGCGGGTATGAGTACCCCAAGTGGTTCGCTACGTTTGGTGACTTAGCAAAGGTTCCCAGGTTTATTGGGTGAGGTTTTTCTGGGACTTGGCGACAGATGAATCTTCCCACCAACCGCGTGGCAGGCTGGATCGGGAGAGGCTGGTTTAGAGAGACCTTTTGACCGCTCCAGTTCGTGCACATGCCTTTGGCTTGATAATATATAATAACAAAATGCGCAAATATTAGGATTTTCACGAACATCGATCATCGATCATCATCGATCGTCATCGATCGATGTCGTTCCGATATCGTGTTAATATATTCGTCATTTACTAAAAGTTGATCAGGAAACCTATTAAATTCTTTTGTTAAGGCCTTCAATCCAGTTTTTACCGGATTACGAATAATTGGAAGAGATTCTCAATACATTTGCAATACTCATTTATCTGTGTGTAACCACTGCCACTTTTGTATTTTGTGACATCCAACACTTTGGTATTTCCTCAGGTCTTTTTTTGAATCTGGTAACCCTATCGCTCTGACCTTTGAACATAACTTACCCTAAGAGCAAATATTTGTCAAGTTGCTAAGTTTGTCAAGATGTTAAATTTGTCGAGATGCTAAATTTCCGCTACCGTTTCGTTATGTTGACAATTACGAATATCAAGCCACAAAAGAATTTCATTTCCAAAATTTGTTTTTCGGGAGTTTGTCAGAGAGAAATTTGTTTGGCCCTCCGAGTACAATTATATTCTTGTCAAGGGATCGTTATTCCGTGTTCGGTGGAGAGAAAATAATGTTACAATTTGTCATATTTGGCAATGTCGTAGTTTCTTCATCTACATCATTCCCAGTTCTTATGTCTGTTTTTCATTATTTTTGCAATGTTTCATTTTTTTATAGCAATACTAAAAACTAAAAAGTATTCTGTTAAACTTTTGTTTTCTCAAAAAAATCAAATCCTCATTAAGTAGGTAGTATTTTTTTTAGATATTATTTGTATATATTTTTTGATGAAAGACAAACATTTATGGGTTACGAATAACCTTAAAATGTTTTAAAATCTCCTACTAACACCATAGTAGCGGAAAATATTGCTTGTGTTGTGATGGAGGACTTAGCTAGCCGTGGAACTAAACACACTACGCCTGCGTGGAACCCAAACGCGATATCAACTCAGCCACCGACCAAAATATTTGAATGAACATCATTGAATTCAAGAATGGAAGTGATAAATCAATCAATAATTTAATTTACTTATTTTGTGCTGTAAACTCATTAAATAACCAATATTACTTTGACATCTTCAATTTTTAAGTCATGCTCCCTCCTTCAGGGGAAGAATTTAATAAAAGATTTTTTTAAATGAGTGACGAAAAAATATGAATGCGGTTTATTTATTTGCATTATAAACAGTCTTAATACATTGATATTTCACAGTGTATTTAATCATTGACCAATAACGAAATAAAAAATTGAAAAAAAAAATGAAAAAGGCATAAAAATACAATATAAACAGATCTGATAAAGTACAACTAAATAAAACTACAAAAACTGTTTAAAGAAATATTTCCTAAGTTTACATTTAAACATGGAATGAGAAACGATAATTACAAGAGAAAGTGATGTTATTCAATAATGATTCGCTTTCAGGGATGTTACAAATTATTTTTTGTTCTCTATAATTTTGGCGACTGATCTCAGATATAATTTCACATACATTTTTTGTTTGCAAGTGTGAGGAAGTAGTAGAGGTTAAGGTAGGGGGTATACTTTTATAGAAGGAAATGCGATAAAAAGAATTTAATAAATCACAAATATAATAAGTTTTCACACATATTCGGTCGAATAGTATTTTTTTAAGAATGTACTGAATTTATTGACGTTACTGTTAAACAAATCGACGTCTGTGCATTATCTGTTTAATGTTCTATAGCTTCTTCTTATAAGTAAATTTTCATTGTAATAAGTATTGCTGTTAGGAATATAAAATGTGTCCGGATATTATTTCACTCTTAATGGACAACAGAAATTAATATTTTTTAATAAGTACGGACTATTATCAACATTATCAATATAATTTTGAACTGAACGTCAGAAATCAATATTATTATTTTTTTAAAGGATAAACTAACGTTTATAAGACAAGGTTTCGTGCATAACATAAAGGATAACAAATAATTTTAAGCAATAATTAGTCATCCGAAATACAAATTGAAAATATCTCCCGAGTAAAAATAAATGCCGCCAACGGGAAATAATTATTTAGAAATCAATATTTTTTTAATATCGCGTTCCTGTCTCAAATAACTCAGCGTTGATCAAGAAGATCATTTTAAGGTTCATGAAAACATAGTTTTCATCATTTCGCTTGCGTTAAGAAACATATTTCAAAACTTTTTTGAACTCTTTCAATGTTTGATTTATATGTAGAACAATGAGGGTTCCGCACTCTTGAAGCATACTTTAGGTGGCGTCTGCCGGAGGATATGTGGAAAATCCAAAAATTGTGTGGTTTTTTGAAAACTGAACTTTTTCCATCCATCCATTATCATTCCATCGGCTCACGGGGCAACTGAAAAAAAAAAACAGTTGTTAACTCAAGTTGCTATCCTGTGTACTTCAATGGCTGTCCGCATACGGTGCAACATACCAAAAACCATTTTTCAACGGCCGTGATGTGTCAGTTTTAAGAAATTATCTATATTCCATGCCGCAAGAGTCTTCAGATTAAGATATGTCTGAGCAGGAAAACATAATTTTTTTTCAGAAGGTTGTATTTACGTAAGTGAGTATTTACAACTATTAATAGGCTTCCTGATTATGCAAGAAAAAAATAATGGCTGCTTCATCATCACTTAATTCTGCAGACATTTTTTAACGTTATCTGATCTGAATTGATCTTCTTCTTTATTCGATTATTATCAAGCGTAGATAATATGTGAAATTATAAACTTGAAATGCGCCGTAGGAGGAGTTTGATTTGCCAACCAGTTTACAACTGGCATTTGCCTACCAGTTTCAGTTTAGTTTCAGTTGCAACGTGAGCGGATGTACTAAAAATCCTACCATTTTCAAAACCTTCGACGTGATATGCTCGACCTGAGATTGAAAAAGAAGCTTAATGTCTAACTCCGAGATCTCATTAATTACATTTACCCTATTTAATGTTTGTTTTTAATTATGTAAGGATAGAATATTGTGGTTTTTTTTGAGAATAAGATGTGACGCTACATTTATCTGCTTTTAGGGATCAGTGTTGATATTAATTTCAGCCTTATTAATGAAATTATTAAAGCACAATTTAATTCACAAGAAAGTTTCAAGATTTATACGAGGAGATAAATTCACATACTCCAAAAAGGCACACAAGTATTAATGTGGTAAACTAAATCTAACTAAATCTATTTCTCGGATATATATATTTTTTACTCTTGTGTTTTGTCAAAATAGGTGCAAATTAGGGTTCCATGATAACTCAACACAGTGACAATTCAACACATTTAAAAAGTGATATAAAGTCATTAAAAACGATGAAAAAAAAATTTAACCTAACCTAACGTACTTAACCTAGTTAATAAAGTTTTTTTTCATGACTTTCCCTGACTTTATAAAACTTTTTAAAGATGTGATGAATTATCATTGTGATGATTTATCCGGTCACCGCAAATTAGGTATTCGAAGCAGGTGTAGGAATGTTAACATCGAAAACAAAGTTGTATTTATGTATTAGATTTGTTCTTAAAATCTGCGAAAACTTTTTCAAATATTTTTACATGAATTTTATTTAGGTATTTCGCCAAATAAATTAGACTTACTTACTCGTTATAATTCCGAAGCTTCCCTCGGGGCGTGTCGTTGTTGGGGGTTTTGTTTTATGAGTTACAACTAGTACTAGTAGCAGATTGTAAAGAACGTAATATGTAATTAAAAGCATAGTTATAAAAAACTAAAACATTACCGGTTACAGTAAAGATTCCCTTGAGAAATATATAATAAAAATAAATCATGTGCTGTAATAATTCCATAATATGTTCATATAAATCACACTAATCATAAAAAAGGTATTCGTTTTAGTTTTACCCAGAGCTGAACGCCAAACCTACATTTAACACACAAATTAATAATTTAATATCTCCGTGGTCATAGGATAAGGCTGTCGACTAACTATCCGGAGGTCGCGGGTTCAAATCCTGGCGTAAACCGTACATTTGAGACTCTAGTGCGGCATATATCACACACTGGCATTAATTGATAAAATTACGTAGGGTTAATTGAAAAAAAGTTTCGAGGAATGTGAATTCTGTGTGGTCACTAAATACATAGATATACACGTTTTACCTAATTTTACTAGAAAGCTTTTGCTTGTACCAATGTCCTGCTAGAGACAGCAGACCCATAAAAATCTTGAATAAATTTATACGGCCCTACCATTTCGACAAATGGAAGATTTCCTCCGTAAGAGGAAAACACGCAGTTTTCTGTTCAAGTCATCGGCCTTCTGAAATATGCGCCTCGCATAAGAACTTCCTGAAACGTGTTGAGCCTGTGAATGTTAAAAAGTGCGAACAAAATGAGCCAGTTTCTGTCTTAAGGCGTCTTAACCAGCGGACGAGAATTCAAATTTCGTTAAAAGACGGTCTCGCGATTGGACGTTTTTTTAGAACGAGACAGAAATACCGAATTCATTCCACTGCGAGCCGTACAGACGCGCGGCTGACGAAAACTACAGCATGGTTCCGATGAAATATCAATTATTGTTGTTGAATTCTCGGTTGTAGCTTTCTTCCTAATAAGTAGTTACATACATATTTGTAAATTATACGTCGGAGTGCGTAAACATAAATAAATACAAATGCAGTGCGTTGACATGGTAGATATAAAACAAATTCAAATGTTTGTTTAATTTGATATTTTTTAATTTATTTTACATAGGTTTTCCAAAAGTGAGTAAAAATCTTTTGTTTTACATATTTATTTGTTTGTCCGAAAGGTATTACCGGTAAGTTTTATTTCTAATACTTATCTTTAAAGTATTACTTGATTTGATACGTATTTCATTGAAAAGAGGGTTTATTCCTTATAACTGAAGTAGTATATATATTAAAACTAGGTTTTATTTTCAACTATTTTCTACGGTACCTACCTACATATGTAGTTATGCGATTGCATAATATTGTATCGCTTTCATGTATTTGTTTTCATGGTTAACGGAGCGACCTGACTCGTCTAATTTTCGAAATTTTATTAAATTCACGAGGTAAATTTCGATTGAAAAATCATAGGTTAGTATGTCAAAAATAACCTCGTCTTTTTTCCTAAAACAAGAAGCTCATTTCACAATATGACATTATGAAACTGACAAAAAGTAACAAAAAAAAAATTAAATGTGTTGAATTATACCAATGTAATACTGAATTGGACAATAAAATAGAAATTATGAACAATAAAATGATTTGAATCACACATCACACATCACGAATCAAAATTCATTTGGTTCGTGTCACTTTTTGACCACCAATCACAAACAGTTTCACGTACTTTGGCATAAGTTTTAACATTTATACATGAAACATCGATGACAGACATAAACTCTTGATAGTCCATAGTTGATTCATTTCCCTGGAAATTAAACAACACAAAATTATCGCCAAATGTTATAAAAAATATGTGTTTATTCTGACTGATTCTTTCGAACGACCCTGTAGCATTTAAGTACGTACAATGTACACGGATAATTAAATTTCACTAACCTTTGTTTTTTTTTTTGAAAATATGTCTCCCACGTACGTTTTTGATGTCGTAATATGTGTTTTCTAATAAAACTTTTGTTCCAAGGGTATTTTCCTCTAGTATATAGTTCCTCTAGTCTATTAACTAGACCGGCCAAAACCACACATCCGCTCACCGCCCGGTCGCGGCGGAGAATGACAATATTTTGTCTTGTGCCGAGTTAATAAAAATGCACAAACGCGAATCGAATTTAATTACTATTTTATACTTTAAGAATATATTTTTTGGTCATAAATTATTTCTAATGTTTCAATAATGTCTTGGTAAATTATTTTCGTAAAAAAATCTGAACTATACCAATTTGTAAGACAATAAATAAATAGTCAAATTGAGGGATTTTCGTCACAAAACGCGTGTTCGGATTTATTTATTAGTAATTTTATTTGAAATAAAAACAGAATTTTTATGCATATTTATGATAGATAATTTATTGATTGTTTATACTGTATTATTATATGATTTGAAATATTTGTTGTATAATACAAATTCACCTTTGAAAATGCAACAAATCTGCGCAACGTCCAACGGTAACACTTTATTATGATATGAAAATAATATTATTATTCAAAATTTAACATCTTGCTTTACTAGATAAAATAACGATCTTTCAAAATCAATTTGTGTTTTTTTTCTAGAAAAGTGTTCATACGTCTAAAACTGGCCTTAAAAATGCCAAATTTCAGGTCAAGTCTACCTATTTCGCCTTGGATGAGTATGTTGTTCGTATAATTGATCTCATGGCCGTCTTTTACTTACTTTCCTGGCAAAGCCTCTGAAATGAATTGTGTTTCAAAATGATCAAGTGCGTACCTATTACGCTAACGCTTCACATTTTTGTTTTTACCATCTTTTGATAATATTCATTTATATTCAAATTAGAAGTTAAACGTAAAATAACGAAGTTCACTTGGGATGCAAAGAGATTATTCTTTTTATGTTGCTTTTCCATGATACGTTATAAATTATAAATACATTTATCATATTCATGTCAAAAAAGATCTTATCTAAACTTATTAGAATATTTGTATTATGTGAGAATATAATTATTGTATTAAAATATTGTACTGATATAGTTTCTTTCTCTGTGTTATTTTTTGTGGTTATCTCGACCGCACCAATTGTTGGTGGACTGGTTCCAGTTTGAAATACTTTAGTGTGGTACTTCTGGTAGATATTTAGTAAGTTATCTTAGATAAATATTCAGGATTGATACTCAATAATAACAGAGTGTGGGTACACTATTTACATTGTGTATTGACGCAGTGATTTATTCAAGTTACTTGAAGGAAGCTTCCTGGTAAAAAGACATACAAAAACTGACACACCCATTTATACTTCGGTGTAATCATACTGTCTCTATAATACATTAAGAAATATTTTTATTTTATCTATGACAACAGAAAAAGTACATAAACTTATAAAGAAATTTTTAAAGTCCTTCAACGTATTAAGCGTTTTAAATATATTACGTTTGTCAGTAGAAAAAAAATAAAAATAGTTTTTTCTTTAGTCTGAACTACTAACCATCCTGCATTTTAATTAATGGGACATCAAATATCTTAGTTATTTTTCTATCCACTGCATTGGCGTGCATTGATTTTCATGGTCATATTATATAAATATTTTGTGCAATAAAAAGTAGATAGATATTTGTAAAAGTGAACTTCTAACAATTAAGACATTTTTTTTTCTGTACAAAATGTTCGACATTAAAAATAAAAAAAGTAAACAACTTTTTAAATGAATTTTTCCTGGAAAATGTTGAAATTTTCTTTTTAAAAAAGTGATTGCACGCTGGTGGATACACTTAGACGTAGACGGCGGTGAATTTCACTGTAATGATAACGAGATTTCATCCCAGTAGTAAGGTATGGATGCCCCGCAGCCAACGGTAACGAGTAACCGCGGATGTGCCGTATAACTGTTGGAGATTTGCTCCCGCTGGCAGCTGGCCCGGTCGTAAAAGTAACAGTGCAGGATGCCGTCGAGGAAACCGAGTCATTGGATAGGTCGTTCCGTTTTAAATTGCATCCACAAAATGCACTCCAAAAAAGATTCCCGAAAACAGACAGCTCGCTAATGCAGCACTTTCTTTTTCATGAGCTTTGGAGATCGTTTCGCTTCTTCAGGCTTTGGTTTGGTTTCCGTTGCGTGGCAAGTTAACTCAACTCGATGCGGTTCAATACTTCGAAGCTTTTAGCGAAAAAGTTAAGGTGCATTGTGATAATGAACAAAGAGAGAATTTTTAAGGTCTCTGCACAATTAAATCGCTCTAAAGAGTTATTGTTTAGTGTAATAAACTGATAGCACTTTACAACTCTCTTACGAAGGTCGACAAATCTTCAACGCATTTACCAAATACTCATTCCATAAATTTCAATATAATGTACGCTGCTTATATTTTACCGAAATTTATACAAACGTTGATTTAAATATTGACATACGAGTAAGCCGTTCAAATTAAAATGGTTTCATAACTTTGAAAAAAGGTAATAGTAAATACTTATATGAAGCTTGTTTTTATTTACCCGTAAATCCTTCAATTCCGCGCAAAATTTGAAACGCGGAAGCCATTACTCATTTTATTATTTTACCCAAATTTAATCAAATGCGAACATTGGTCAAATTTTACGGTAGCGAAATATGGGGGGAGGGGGTTGGTGACGAAAAAATTACACCACGTCAAATGTTTCTGGCGAATTCAAATTTAAGCGGCCATTTTGATGAAAAATTATTTAACCCATTGTTAAACATGGAATTGTTTCTGTTTCGGTGAATTGAATATTTGACCGGGATTTGGGGACTATATATAAATTTCAATAATTTTGAACACCTCACAAGAGTCTCCACTGCCCGAAACCAGCGCGAATATGCCATCCCCAATTGTTGGGGAATATTTTGAGGCTACAAAGAGTGGAGAGCAGTCGTCAAGTAAAGCATAGTATTTCGAAAAAATTTGGGATGGTGGTCTTTCAGCACGGCGATACTAAGAGTATTTACCACTCAGTGCGTGATTTGGAGCTATATCTTGCTGCTTTTCAAAACGTTACCCGATACTAAGAAAATTTTTATTTTTACCAACTAACTAATTAACCACCATCTGTTTCTCAAGACACGCATTAACTAATTCCTTCCTATAGCTGGTTGTTGATATATAGTTCCCCTACCTATATACTGTACAGCCTCGAGCGCTCATGAAATGGTGTAAGTAGTCTTATGAGTCTTGTATGCACTCTAGACTTGTGCAAATAAAATAAACATATTACTTTCTTACAAATTTAATTTACTTATTTCTTATTATGCTGTCTCAGTGGAAGTAAAATCACAGGGAGGAAATCCATAATGGGTTTTATTTTGACTATATAATTCTTATGTACAAACTGAAATAAATGTAAACTGTCGATTTCCCGAAAATAAATAAATAATATTCAAATATAAATTTTTGTGTAATTATGTAACTCTTTCTATCTTTTACGGAATAACACACAATTATATATGATTTAAATTTGATTAGATATCATAATATTATAATTATTATTGTATACTTACATCGTAATTACAACCCCACGTTTTTATAATTTTCAACTGTTTTATGTCCCTGCAAGGTCACAACTTATGATGGTAATGTCATAAATAAAACTGATTAAAAAAACAATATAATGTCGTTATGAAGGACGTTAAATGCGATACGGTTTTTTAAGCAGTTTTTTTGCGTATTATTTCGTTGCGAAAATTGTACGACAATAAATCGGATTTTTATTTTCAAAACAACGTTCCACAGAAAACTTCACCATTTTGGTATATTCGAATACACCATGTTGAAAATATTATAATCACAATTTGTCACTGTATCTAAAATTCACAATTCTTTTGGGGAATGATTTTACAAGTAATATTTTATTGATATACTATTTTTAATTTGGCATCCACAAACAAAAGAATCACTGTGGATTGATTCTTGTATTTTAAATAAAATTTAGAGTGTAAGGGAACATTTTTCCTCTTCCTGTGTCAGCTGGGTAGGGGTAGAGGTGCATAAATGAGGAGATAATCTTTTCTACCCGGTGAGCGGCTGCCTATTGTGAGTACCTTTTTTGTTGTCTTTTATTTCTTCGAAATGTTTATCGCGATATATTTTTATTTTGTGTTTTTGGGATTATTTTATTTAAGCCCGCTCACTGCCTTGAGGGAGTACATAATGGAATTTGAGCGGAGACGGAAGGGGAGACGGTATGTAAGAACTAGGTATCCTAAACAATTCTCCTAACGTTTAAATAATGTTCAAGGGGCGTATGATGGAAAACAAGCCTAGGGTTGTACAAATAAACCTATATTTTTTAAAATAATTTCTTCCAATCTCAATCAATGCATGTCTCGTATCGCTGATACATCATCTTCAAACCGGACTCCCCTCGCATTGTGAAATTTTTTGATACATCCATCGTCTTGGGGAAAAATAATAAAATCTCGTGACGATTGGCAAAGTGAAAATAATGAGAAGCAGAGAGAGGTTACTGATTTAATCTCGCGACGGTCCGGAATATTGTTAATAGCTATTTATTAAGACAAAATCGGGAAGACTGAAGGAGTCTGGTTTATTAGGGTAATTAACTTTAGGGCATTGAAATTCAAATGCTCACCAGGGCGATACTGGCAGTATCTTCCATTTAAGGGTATCTATAAATTGTAATGAATGTTGATATTACCAAACTACAGTTTTCATGCAAATATTATAATTTTTATTTTTTTTTATTTTATTGAATATTTAAACACATTACAATAATTTACAAATGCAGATATTTCGAGGCTGATTGCGAAAAAATTAGAAATTTTTAACAAAAAATTGCCCAACTCAATTGAGAAATTATTTCTCGTGTTTGAGGTGGGGAGTGTTGTGAGTCATTATGGTTTATAGGTTGTAAAATTTCACTAGTTGATGTAGCTAAAAATTAACAAATAGCTATAAAACTAGATGATAAATTTGATAACACTATATAATTAAGAAAATAAGAAATTTAAAATAAATTAAATTTATATTAAATGCACAATTTCGATCGATTTTTAGATTTTAGATTTTACATAATTATTTTTTAATATTTTTACACTATAATTTTAAATCGATTGAAATTCTAACTAATTTTCTAATCCTTCGAAATGAAGTTACTCAACATAAAATTAAAATACCTTCGCAAATATTTTATATAAATTCTATATATATATACAATGTAATATTTATAATTCATTAGCCGGTGGCATTAGCACAATGAAATTAAACTCTGTACAAAAGCGATCCTCATTTTAGATTCGGACATTTTGGCAAGCTCAAAAACAATGAGTTTCAACTGGGTGACCACAAAGTGATTTCTAAATAGCTGCTCTAAAGATATTTAGCTGTAAGTCATCATTTTACAAGCACGTTGTAGGGTGACCATCGTTCCCTTCTTAAGCGGAACTAGCGATGAACATTTATTAACACTTTTACCTTTATGTATTTTACTTTATGATTGTGTGTTTTATTTTTATTTTTTGATGTTTTTGTTTTCTAATTGTATGTATCTGTATTTAATTTTTTGTATCTTTATTTAATTGTAGATTTTTGTAATTGTACAATAACTGAGTTTTTATAAGTGGATTGTTCTCACGTAAGTGTGATCATCTGTAAAACCCAGTATAAATAAATAAAGTACCTGAAGGTAAGAATTTAACTTACGATATGAAAGGGGGTCACTAGGATCTCCCATAAAATAGCGAAGCGACTCTTGATATTCTCAGATAATTACCAGACTGACCAGATCAGATATGTACCGCCGCCTCTAAAACCCTTTATTGGATAACCAACACCTCCGCTATAGGTTTCCCCAAGTGGTTTTCTTCGTTTTGTGACTTGGCAGGGTTGCCGGGTTCATGTGGTGAAGTTTGTCTAGTTCTTAGGCGGGCCGGGTTCAGAGAGACTGGTTGAGGAAGACTTAACCTCCCCAACAGGACACTCTCGACCTATTACCTTATACCGAGATGGGAGGGATAGATTCATACAACATTCAATTCGAATTTTTATGATTTATCGCGTATTACTTTTATTTTATGTTGTATCAGTAATTTCTTGTATTTAGTTTTAAAACAGAAAAATTACGACTACACCACTTATACTATTTTAAAGCGTTATTTCAATATTTTCCTCATTAAAATTAAGTTAAAAAGTCAGATAATGTCTCATTCATAATAACATTTCAGTGGATGTGCATTTACGAAAGTTATGTAAACATTTTTAAAAATATTCCTAAAGTTTAATCAATTGAAATTACTGCCGTCCGTTCTGTGGTATTAGTGTACATAGGTATATTCACATTTATACATTCACTATTTCATTGCTGTTCCATTAAAACAATTACAGGATAAGATTTCAGGTTAGAAAAAAAACATTTTGGGAGTATTCAACATTCACTAGATAGTTTTTTTTCAGCCAAACGCGTGGTAATATTTCAACCGATAGATTGTTACATTTTAATGACAAATTCATTCAATTAGTATGTTATTTAAAACTTTTTTACCACAATACTTGTTCAGGATCTTAACTTCACTCTCCTGACAGAGCAATCCGGCGTGGTGAGTCACCAGATTCCAAGGAAGTATGACTGGAGTAACTCTTCAATAATAACTCCAGCTCTTGAATAATGGTCTTTATTTTAACAATAAAAAAGACCCGTAGGGCAGCTCATGTAAGGTGAGCCCAATATTGCTATCTCTCTCCGCGGTTTTATAAACCACATGTAAGTGAAAACCTGGCAGCTCTGCCGTTTTGCCAAAACGACCGCCCAAGACGGATGGTAACAAGAGAAGAACGATTAAATCCGTGGCAATACGAAATTGCCCCGGCAATCGCTAACACAAAAATAAATGTTGCCACACCCATAGGGTGACAAGCACCAATATTAATATTTCAGTACCTGAAATCTTAACATATTCCCGCCCCAAAACGAGTATTGGGGAATAGTCGTTTTTCATAAAATAATGTAGGAAGAGATTGCAACATTGGTACTCAGAATTTACCCAACAGGTTCACATACAAAAATAAACAATATTCAATACATGGATATCAAAATAATAACAAAAAACTTATAACAACGTATATAACCCTATGTCAGACTTGACATTAAAAAATAAAAGTCTAATAACGTAGAAACTTCTGGTGCGCTGCACCCACTTATGAGAAAATATCTTATCACTTGGCACTGTTGAGCCTGACGGCATTTTGATTCACACATAACATCACTTTTAGTGTTGTAATTGGTTCTTAATCCAGGTTGGAGGAAGGATCCTCCATGGGAAGTAGACAGAGCTGTGTCACGGCTCTTTTGGTGACACCTCTGGCCGTCCTCAAGGAGACGACGCGGACGCGTCCGTCTTGACCAGGGTGGATCTCCGTCACTCGTGCCATCCTCCAGTACTGCGGAGGTAGTTGGTTGTCTTTGATGATGACCATGTCACCAGGCTGTAAACTGCGTTGACGTCCTTCTTGCCATTTGACTCGGTTCTGCAATTCTGCTAGGTATTCCCGGCTCCATCTGTGCCAAAAAGATTGAACAACGGTAGACATCTTTTGGTAAATATTAAGCCTGTTTGTAGGCAGATGATGGATATCAAGCTCAGGCAATGCTAACAGGTTGTCGCCAATAAGGAAGTGTGAAGGAGTGAGTGCGTTTAAATCATTTGGATCTGATGATAATGGAGTCAGAGGACGGGAATTTAAACAAGCCTCAATCTGTATTAGTATGGTATTCATGCCTTCGTATGTCAAAACAGTTGACCGCATTGCCTTTTTTAAATGTAACTTAGTCATTTTAACTGCACTTTCCCAAAGTCCACCGGATGCGGTGAGCGGGGAGGCAAGAAACTCCAGCTAATATTCTGCTGGGCTAAAAAATTATGGATATCCTTATCAGATGCCTTCAAAAAATCAAATAGTTCAGTAAGTTCCCTATAACTACCTGTAAAGTTAGTTCCATTATCACTAAAGAGTCGTGAGGGTTTACCCCTCCTAGCTATAAATCTTTTCAATGCATTCATAAATGCCATTGAAGTTAAATTAGTCACTAATTCTAAGTGAATTGCCTTCGTTGAAAAACAAATAAATAAACATATGTAAGATTTTACACTCTTAGCATTTCTGGTTAAACCAGACTTAATTAAAATTGGACCTGCATAATCTATGCCGGTTACATAAAATGGTCTTTGGATTCGGAATCGGTCAGCAGGAAGGTCGCCCATGAGCTGGCGACACTCGCGCGGACGGACTCGGAAACATACAATACATTTATGCAGTGCTCGCTTTACTGCGTTTTTACCAAATATTGGCCAAAACCGTAAACGCAGTAATGCGAGCAGAGCATTACATCCTAAATGCAAATTCTCATAATGCAGATGGGTTATTATTAAGTCAGTCAACTTATGATTTTGTGGTAACAAAATTGGATGTTTTTGAGAGACCGAGGTAATATCAGATTGTGATAGTCGACCTCCAACACACAATAACCCATCCTGCATAAAAGGATTTAGTGCCTTTACCTTGCTCTGCCTAGATACAAATCTTCCATTACTTAAAGAAGCTATTTCATCACGAAATGGAGGTTCACATTCAGTCATGTGACCTAACGCAAGATACTCATCAATAAATTCCGAGTATTGTTCCTTTAAACTAGGTTGTCTTAAGAATTTCCTTCCCATTGACGCTAATCTACCTTTAGCAATACTAAATGAATCTCCTAATTGAGATAGGTTAGATTTAAACGGTAAGTTGACTACAAATCTACCGTTTGCATCGCGTTTATGCGTGCCTTCGAAAATCCTTTCACATTCACTATCTTCCAGAGAGTGATGCTTACTATTTTCGGTTTCTTCAACCTTCCAAAACCTTTCTATTTGGTTCTGCAAAGAATTTAATGAAATATGACAAACTTTAACTGGCCTCGGATTATGACGACTCTGTACAGCTCCTGATATTATCCAGCCTAGCTCCGTTCGATGCAATGTAGGTTTACCCTTTCCTAACTGTATCTGATCCGTACGAAGCACCTGCCAGAAAACCTCTGCTCCGATCAGCATATCAATAGAAGCTGGCTGGTAAAACTGCGGATCAGCTAACCGGACACCGTCTGGAATGTTTAACATTTTTGGGTTAATCACGGTCTGTGGAAGATTGCAAGAAATCTCATCTAATACCAAACAAGATATTTCATCCTCGTATTGAGAACATAATGATTTAAATTTAATGTCAACTGTTTCCTTTACATGAATTAAGTTATTATGCAAACCTGAAACAGGTATGTTCAATTTTGTACAATGCAAATTTAATCTCTTACAAGTATCCTTTGTAATAAAATTAGACATTGAACCTGAATCCAAAAGTGCGCGTATTTTGTGTGTTCCACCGTACGCGTCTTCTATTTTTTACTATTACGGTAGATAGTAAAATTTCTCGCCCGTTCATGTCGCTATGACACGCTAAATTCACTGGTGCCTCCGACTGACCCTTGCCAGTTGAAGTACCCGCTTGTACATTATCAGTATTGATATGTAACAGAGTATGATGTTTTCGATCACAAACACTGCATTTTTCCTTCCACCTGCACACCTTTGAAGGGTGCCCCGGTTTTAGGCAGTTATAACATAAATTGCTCTCTGAAACGAACTTTCTTCGTGCCGCTGGTGCTTTGTTAACAAATATTTTACAAGAATAAATGAAATGGCTGTCATTACACAGCATACAATTAACGTTGCTTGACGCTAACGTAACCTTGTTCGTAGAATTCCTTTCCGTAAAATTAAAAAACTTTGGTTTTGTTGCAACTGGTTCCGCTTTCTGTTGCATTCCACCATTATCACCTTGGATAGTTTCCAGAATCTGCGACCTTTGTGAAATAAAATTGCTAAACTGCTCGAACGTAGGATAAACTTTATCGCACTCCATGGATTCCCACAGGCTACGTGTGTGATTATCTAACTTTGAGGTTAGAATATGTATAATTAATGTGTCCCAATGTTCTGTTGGAAGCTTTAAATTATGTAACGCTCTCAAATGAATGTTTGCTTGATCAATTAAATTTCGCAATTCATGATGATTCTGTCGTTTTAACGGTGTAACATTAAATAAGAAATTCAAATGTCTATTTGCAATAAGTCTGACATTTTCGTATCTTGAAATAAGCATCGTCCAGGCTGAACTATAATTATCCCCGGTTATTTCTAGAGAACTAATCAAATCAAGTGCGTCTCCGGACACATAACTAATAAGGTAATGAAATTTCTGAACATGATTTAATTTACTGTTATCATGAATTAGGGCAATGAACGAGTTTTTAAAAGTCAACCATTTATGATTATCTCCTGAAAAAATAGGTATTGAAATTGGTGGTAAATTCACAGATGTAATCGGGACATTTTCAATCTTCTTAAATTTTGATAATATTTCCTGTCCTAATGCAATTACATTAAAATATGTACCTTCAAAATTATCCCTCGCGTCATGATCTTCTGATTTATTCAATAAATCAATCTCCAGCTGAATTTTGGAGAATTCTATCAGAGAAGGTTTGATGGCATCTAATCTCGACGACAATACGCTGGGCCTAATATCATTTTCGTTGCTTAAATAGGTTTCAAATCTCGTTAATGAACCTTTCAACACCCCGCGCTGTCTAACCAACTTGTCGAGTTCCATTTTTTAGAAACGAATAACACAATAACCTGATTTAAAACTTAATACACAACTCGAAACGGCAGTTTGACGTTTTGACGTAAACAAAATAATACTATGGATTATAAAGAAACCGATTACAATACTATGGCATGCAAAGACAAAGCTTGAAAACGCGTGGCTAGATATGTACGTAAGCAAAGCAAAGTTATTCGGCAAAATACAACAATAAAAATTATTATCACCAACAATTTTATGCTATTTTGAAAGCATCTGATTATGAACACCCGAATATAATTCGATATAATCAATACGAAATAATGTGGCATCTACACAGATTTTTAGCTTTTTTAAATGGAATTTGAAAGGACAATGAAAGGAAGGCTACAACCTGATTTGCTGTGCATGCGAGCGTCGTGATGAGGCTCGCTTGATCAATCCAATGATGGTGATGAGGACGCCGACTGGACCACTCCCGATGATGATGAGGCCCGACTGGACCACTCCCGATGATGATGAGGCCCGACTAGACCACTCCAAATAATGATCTTCCGTCTCAAATGGATCAATCCAAATAATAATCATCCGGCTCTTGAATGATCAATGTTCAGGATCTTAACTTCACTCTCCTGACAGAGCAATCCGGCGTGGTGAGTCACCAGATTCCAAGGAAGTATGACTGGAGTAACTCTTCAATAATAACTCCAGCTCTCGAATAATGGTCTTTATTTTAACAATAAAAAAGACCCGTAGGGCAGCTCATGTAAGGTGAGCCCAATATTGCTATCTCTCTCCGCGGTTTTATAAACCACATGTAAGTGAAAACCTGGCAGCTCTGCCGTTTTGCCAAAACGACCGCCCAAGACGGATGGTAACAAGAGAAGAACGATTAAATCCGTGGCAATACGAAATTGCCCCGGCAATCGCTAACACAAAAATAAATGTTGCCACACCCATAGGGTGACAAGCACCAATATTAATATTTCAGTACCTGAAATCTTAACAATACTAGCACAACAATTTGAATCTTGCATATTGCAATATAGTACTATTAATCAAATCCAAATATCTGCTAAACGAAAAGCATTCAGTGGAAATTATTCAAGAATTTCGGAGCTTTTAAATTCGGAAATGTTTAATTGTTAAAAGTTCCCACGCCAACATCATACTACTTGGTTACCAATTTTACAGCCTTTATCGTATGGCGGTTTGGCATGACTGCTTTGTTGTAACATTACGCTTTGCGGCGTTTGAGGGTTAGTTTGGGTTTTAAGTACCTACTTAATATTAATGGTGATAATGTTTTTATATAAATATTATGCGTGTTGCAAATATCTCAATATTTTGGTTAAGGGTTTTTTTTTATATTAAATTATTAATATCTCTCCCATGAAAGATTACTTCACCTATTGTGTGGTGCTATATTATTTCTCTGTTTCATTGTTATTGGTTAAATATAGTAGGTTATGTTAGTTTTTATTTGTGAGAGTGTGTAGTTATAAATTAGTAGAAAATATCGAAAACACTAACAAACGACCATTTTACTAAATGACAATTTTTTACAGCAAAATACGCATGATAGTTTATGTAAAGAATAGGTAAATTGTAAAATCATCTTGTGTACGAACATAAAGATGGCGAAATAAGAAAACACAGTCAACCAAGTCAACAACACAACAGTCCGCCTCGGAACAGGACTCCAAACGATTGTAAATTTACTGTATGTACTCATTATTAAAAATATTGAGTGGCTCCAATACTTGTTTATGAAACAATAAACAAACCATACCTATAGGTTATAGGTACTTATCGTTATTTATTCCAGTAATCCCATCTCAGGACAGAGTTTATTTATTGTGTAGTGAGGCCATGAAGGAATCAAGGCAGAGCGAGAATTTTACTGAATAAATACTATATTTACTTTAAAAAACAATGGTAAATGGGCACTCTTGGTTTAGGGCAAGTGTTTCGAGGCCCACCATTATAGAAAAAAGTCAATTAAGCTTCGTAATTTGTAAATAATGTATGGTTCAATTATTATTCGTAACATTAACACGTACTACAAGAAGACTCCATTGCGCCATTAATTCTACGATGTATTTATCGACGGGCGATCCTGAATTAATGTGTAGACCTTTGTAACATTCAAAGGACAAAGCTCCAATATATCATAAAAGTTGTATGCTTTCACACGCTCTTTATGTTCATACATTATTCTTTCTTTCAAACGCAAAACACGCACAAATAACCCGTCCCTTCCAAATAACACAGAAATATTGTGTATTCCATGTAATTTGCCTTGAATGGAAGCCAGTCAATAAATAAATCAACTTTTGTACGTATCTTTCCATTATCCATAGTCATTTTAGGTAAATATTAAAATATAACAAATTAGGATGGTGTAAAAAATACGTTTCTTAAAACTCTCACGGAAATAAAATTAATTACTTGTGTGATAACTTTTAGATTATAAACCTTGTACCATTTTCAAAAGATTTAACTTCGAGACTTTTTAAACGGTGTTGCGAAACTATGTGACTACTAACCTAACCTAACCTACTTAATCGTTTAACCTTAATCGTTTTATGAACATATTTGTATTTACCTTTTATTTATTCATTTTGTTACTATTTTTGTTATTATCATTTTGTTATTATTATGTATTTAAACATCCATGTATGTAAATTTTTGGGCACCATGCCTGTTTTATGTAATTAAATAAAAATAAATAACCTAAATTCTACCTAACCTAACCTAATCTTGAGATATCTTAAACGGTGTTACGAAACTATGAGTCTACTTACTACTGTGGTATTACATAATTTAAATGTATTAAAATCTTATTTTCAGTTTGAAATATGCATAGTAATGTTTTATTTAAATGTATAAATTCTTATATTATAAAATGGGGGCCTCAGCACGGGTAAACAACCCAGTGAGGCCAACATTACTGAATTAAAATATGAAATACTGTAAAATAATGTATCAATAATAAAAAAATAAAAATTTATGTTAGTGCCTTTATGTGAATACGGCAAAAGAGTCCCAACTGATCCCAACCATCGGGGACCAGTGAGATTATGGCATTTCCAATTGGTGTATGTTGTGAGGTTCAAGGTGATGGCGCGGGAAGGATATCGGAAAGGGGAAGGTTAGTAAACACTTGACTAGTAAAATCTAATCGGTGGTTTTACCGCAGGGCGATACGGAGAATATCTTCCACTCTGGAACGTGCCACAAATATACCTTATATGATTTTAAATGATTAAATTGTAAAATAACACAAAGCAATTAAATAAAATTCACTTGCTCACTCCGGTATTTGCGGTCAAGAACCTTACTCCTCGACCACGGAGGCCGTCATTGTGAATAGCGCAAACCCATGTAAATCACGAGATTCGTGAAATACAGTCAGATCGCGTCGCTGGTTGCAATTTTCGCGCATTACTTGGCGCGTTCAGCTTGTTTTGCCTCAGAACGCACGTCAAAAAGAGATATTGTCAATTTTCTATACAATAGAATACTAACTTTTTCTTGACAAATTATAGAGATGATCAGAAATTTAACACCGTTAGTAAATCTAGCTAGTATATGTAGTATTGTTCTATATTCTATTTTTATATTTTTTTCATGTTTAGTTTTTCAGTTTTATGATATTTCAAGCTTTAAAAACTTTATGTATAACATTCGATAGCTCACTAAGTTTATTATATTCTTATAATCCATGTTAGAGCTGCTAAGCAAGATTCCATTCAATGTACCTGCGCGTTCAACACGCTCTTGTGTCCTGTTCAGGGTTGATCAATGCAAAACGAATTCTGGCCTGAACAGACTATGCAATAATTACGATAGCGTATTATCCATGGTTGATATTTTCAGTTGCAAACTTACCAAATACAAGAGGTCCATAAAATAATATTTCTCTGGTGGTTTGCGAATAATGTTTATGTCTCTATTGTTTATATTTCTATTATGATTTGATTTATATCTACAACCTCTCTCCATGGCTATATATGTATTTTTTTGTAAATTTTTCGTTTTATATAATCTTTTGTGTTATTTAAAATGTTATATTCCTTTCTCACAAATTTAATTTACTTATTCCATATTATGCTGTCTCAGTAGAGGTAAAGTCACAAGGAGGAAATCCATAATTTAATCCATAACACGTATGTACAAACTGATTAAATGTAAACTGTCGATTTCCAGAAAATTAATAATTAAATAAAAGCCCACCTGGGCGTAAAACGAAATAAAATAAAATTAAAATAAAATAACGCTTTCTTGAAGATATAAAAAGCGCAGACCCTTTACAAATTGTGAAATCCAACTTTACTTGTCAAGATTAACTCTTAGAAATTTAAACAAAAGAAATTCATATTTCAAATATTTTTGTTTTAAAAAAATATTATGTTAAGTGGGTACTTAATCAGTTAGAATTTTGACAATGATATGTAAATTCAAACAAGTCTGATTTCATTACACCAGAGTTACAATCGTAGACTCACAGATGAAATTAGTGTTTTTGATTGTTTAAGGTTATCCTTGTCAATATACTCGTATACCCACTGTATTTTTCTCATGCTTATTGTTTTTGTTCATAATGCATGTTAGTAGCGTTAATATATTTTTAAGTGTTGTTCAGTCACAGTTTGTAAGTTGATTCATACACAGGTTAGAGACAAATGATTATGAAATAAGCCTGTGAATTACCTTCGTGACCATTATGTAGGTGCATTTAATTACTGCAAAAAATATAAAACGTGCTTTGAAATCAAAATTTTATATCGAAACAAGTAATAACACATATAATCCGTATTGATTGGTGTAAACTGTGGTGATAACAATCAGAAGTGATTAAATAGTCATGAGAAGATGTTTATAATATGCTTCTTATACAAAGCTTCCGGGAGGATTATATAACTTTTATTTTTTATAAACCAATATACATGGTTTTAAGCAATAAATATGTAAAATATTATAATTTTTACATAATAGTACAAATATTTATGATGTCCCTGCTGCAAATGGATTTTTAATTCTCTGTAGGTGTTACGTGACATTAAGTTTTAAAAAAGTATTTGCGAGTGTTGAACTAAATGTTTATGTAAATAAATTTAAACACTTGAGTGGACAGAGTTTCATTAATACCAAATCCATACATCTATATGTATTCCCAGTATCTTCAAAGTATGAACTAAAACGCGGTTTAGCTTTTTCCTAAAAATCTTTTCAACTTTTCGAATTGGCTAGATAAAATAAACAACAATCTGAAGTTCCCATCGCAAGTCGTAAAACTTAAATAGAAAAGAAAAAACAAAACGTGTTTTAATATTCATCCGGGAAAAACCTTAATCGATTTTCCCAAAATAAGCTTTCCAGTTAGCGCCAGGCGCGTATCAGGACATCAGGAGTTGTTGCGGGAACGATACGAGTATCTACTGAGCCTTATCCCGAACTGTGCGCTTAGAACCTCTAGTGGTTTAAAACAACCCTTGTCGGATTATCATGTGCGCGCGCACGGGAAGAAAGTATTTATTTCTCGTGTGTTGTATCAGCTGTACGGTCCAGAATGAGGCCTCAGTTCCACGACTTAGGGCCGAGATAAAGTTTTAAGTGGTGATAACAATTTGAGAGTCTGGCACTGGCTGAAGTGAGATAGCTGACGGTGGAAACTTTCCTGAGTGGAATATAAGTGGTTTGAGTTTACTTATGAACCGCGCCTGCGATAGGACCTCGTTTTGCCCATTTTGTTGCTAAAAAAGCGATACTTTTACCACGCAAGAGGAATTTTAGGGGACTTTTTGTTTTCGGAAAGGTTTTACCGTAAAATATTTATGTACCCTATCTAATTATTAGAGACCTGAAACACAATCACATAGCCTGTCTACATTTTACATACTTCCTAGTGCGTATAATCTTACATAGGAAGACCCTCAGAAATACAAAGCAATATGAGATAGTCGTTGAATACTTAATACTTTTAAGTAAGGTTTGACGATAAAATAAATATTTGCCTAAGAGCCTGCTTCTCCGATACAAGCTTGTATAATTTGATTAGGAGGTGTATTGGGAATGTTATTCATTACCATAGGTAACCTAAAATAACACCAGATAAACTTAAGCCGGTACCCACAGTTAAATAATGTTTCACGAGTATTTATTTATAAAAGGAAGATATTGATTTATTATACATTTTAACTTAAATCAGTAGAACTTCAATTACCCTGATTTAAAACAAATACTAAAAATTGATTATAAAAATTTGTTACAAAAAACGTTACAGACAATATGAAATCATCTATAGCAAGGCTGCCCAACCTTTTTAGCAGTTGGGCGAAATTGACGATTTTGAATCACTGGCGGGCCACTGAATACCTGACGGTTCCTATTTCCATGAAACAATATAAATATAAACAATATAAAACATAATTCCCCACAAAAAAAAAATCTAAATGAGTGCTCCCCACAAAATAAAATATTTGAAATCCATGGGGGGGGGGGGTGGCTACAAGATTCCATTTCGACGCAAAAAATATTATGTCGAAAACCGGTGTATTTTTGTTTCAAAAGTAAGTTCAACAGGTTAGATTTTTTCGTCGCTGATTCTCGTTCTGAGTAGCGATAAATCGCCGTCGTTGGCAACACTGGTGACCGCGCGCAAGCTGCATTGTTTGTTTTACCGCGGGCCCGCGACACTTTTTCAAATTGGCGGATTGGCGGGTTTTTTGAAAATGTTTCACGCGGGCCACTTACAATTCGTTCGCGGGCCACATTGTGGCCCGCGGGCCTGGGGTTGGGCAGCCTTGATCTATAGTATACTTTTTTTAAATTCTTCTTTATAAAAGGATCACGCTAAACTACCAGAGTGGTTTTCAAGCACGTTAATTTAACGTGGATTTTTAATATAAGCATATTATATAACTATAACTATTACTCACCTATATAGGTGAATAGAGGCAAAAGAATTACTTGCAGTACGTACCTATTAACAGTGTTAACACATGCAGCACAAATAATAAATGATATTACACGGCACGTTAAAATTCCATGTAATTAGAAATTAATGGCTAACTTTTTATTAATGATGCGTTCTGAAGAACCATTTACACTATATATTTAAAAAAATATAAAAGTTCTACAAATAAAAGGCAAAAATCAATAGTTTGTTTAAGTCAGAATGATGAAATTATTTCCAGTATAGTCGTTTCTGTCATATGTCACGTCTGCAGTATAACCAATGGATCAGGATTAATGGTTCTTCGGAACAACTGACTATTGCAGATAAAAATAATGAAAATCAGTTATAAGTTATTATTAGAAAAATTGATCAAAGGAATTTTGTAACACGACAGCAATGAGATTTCTATTTATTTTTCGGGATAACTTTATTGAGTAAAACCTCAAATTGTAATATTTAAATATTGAAGACAATATTAGTGATTTCTAGACGAAAATCTGAAACAGAAAAATCAGAAAAGGAAACGGTCACATCTGGGAAAAATGAAGACAATGTTAGTAGTTCTTATTCGAAGTATGATACAGTTAAAAGTGACCGAGGGGAATAGGGTCCCATTAGCTCAGTTGGTAGAGCACCGTCCCGGAAAGACAAGGGTCCTGGGTTCGAGTCTCAGATGTGACCGTTTCCTTTTCTGATTTTTCTGTTTCAGATTTTCATTTAGAAATCACTAATATTGTCTTCAATATTTAAATGAGATTTCTGTTCTATCAACTTTTATAAAAGCATGTTCATTATGATAGAGATGAGAAAACTTATGTATTTATCTCTGACGGCTCACTAGCAAACACCGCCACCGAAAAGGCTAACCTATTAGGGAAAATGTTTGCGGAAAACTTGACCCTCGACGACGGAGGTGCTGTTCCGCCGTCGGTTCCTCACTGCGGCTTCTATATGAAAATGCTGAGGATCTGGCATCGGAATGTACTCCACGTTATACGGGGGCCCGATGTTAACAAAGCTAGTGGACCTGATGGAATACCTGCCCTGGTATTGCAGAGGTGTGCTGCGGAAATAGTTCCAGTTTTGACAAAGCTCTTCAAAATGTCCCTGAAGTGTGGCACTGTGCCCTCTGGTTGGAAAAAAGCGGTCATTCACCCTATTCCCAAGAAAGGTGACCGCTCCAACCCGGCCAACTACCGCCCCATAGCGATCACATCAGTTCTGTCCAAAGTGATGGAACGTGTGATCAACGACAAAGTTTGTCGTTGATTTATCGGTCGATTCATTGGTCGCAGTTTAACTGCTCACATACCTCGAGAAGAACAAAATTATCAACGACCGTCAATACGGATTCCGGCGGAACAGCGGAACCTGTGGTGATCTTCTCGCGTATGTGACGCATGTTTGGGGGCGGTGCGTGGAACGTCACGGTGAGACCCAAACGGTCGCACTAGACATATCCAAGGCCTTTGACCGGGTCTGGCACCGAGGACTTGTCAACAAATTGCCTTCTTACGGACTTCCCGCATCCCTGTGTACGTGGATTGCTGACTTTTTAAGGGATAGGTCGATTCAGGCGGTTTCTGACGGTTTCACCTCTTCCTCACACTCCATAAATGCTGGCGTCCCACAGGGATCGGTTCAGTCCCCGACTTTGTTTTTGTTTCACATCAATGACCTTTTGACATGTGCACCGATTCATTGTTACGCGGATGACAGTACAGTTCATGATAGCTTTTTGTTTGACAAGCCCCCAAACGGCACACAAACTCCAACGGCTCGGAGGGCTTTGAAGCAGAGAATGGACGGTTATCTCGAGAGTATTTCCTCTTGGGGTAAAAATAATCTCGTCGAATTTAATGTTTCAAAGACCCAATCCTGTCTGATTACGTCTAAAAGGGATCCAAATGATAATCTAGTCTCCTTCAACGGAAGCAATCTTCCGAACAGGCCTTCCATTGATATACTTGGTGTGACTATAAGTGACCAGCTCAGGTACGGGGGCTCCATCGAAGCCAGAGTAAAGTTGGCCTCTCAGAAGCTGGGCGTACTGTACAGGGCCCGCAGATACTTTAATAGTACACAACTGCTGACCCTGTACAAATCTCAAGTGCGCCCTACTGTCGAATTTGGCAGCCATCTCTGGTCCGGAGCCCCTAAATACCTGAAAAAAACCCTTGACTCTGTGCAAAAACGGGCGGTCCGTTTGATAGATTCCCCAATCTTAACAAACGGACTGCAATCTTTAGAGCACAGGCGTCAGGTAGGTATGCTGTCCTTGTTCTATCGGTATTTCAATGGAAGATGCTCTGAGGAACTAGCGTCATTGATCCCTTCGGCACCGGTGCGTAGTCGGGATACGCGCCAAACGCGCGCCCAACATTTGTACCCGGTTGACATTTGTCACATGAGAACGGGTCGCTTCTACGATTCGTTCTTAAGTTCAACAGCTCGGCTGTGGAACGAACTGCCGGCCTCTGTGTTTCCTCCCTCCTACAACATGGGTCTCTTCAAGAACCATGTTCACTCCTTCCTCTCCACAAAAAGACTCTCCACACAGCATCCCCAAAGATGACATAGGCCCTGAGGGAAATTATTTTCTTCAGGGCCTCCTGTGTGGAGTTAATATAAAAAAATGAAATTCTTGACAGGCTAAGATGCTAAACAAAACTTATGTAACCAAGTGGATCTTCCGACGACTTCATGTATGTCTTATGGGCTTTCAAACTATAGAAATCCCAATTATTCAGTCAATTATTAATGGTTACTTATGTACTTGCGCAGGAATACGTAAAATACTAAAATGATATGTCGATTTGAGCTAATTAAATTAAAAAATATGAGGAGGATAGTAATTTTGTGTACTACCCACTCCCCCACTTGCGGGATAGAAAAAGGAAATTTTTGTTATCTTTCGCAATGTGTATTTTATTGAGTTTAATCGATATTTGATGTAAGTGTGTGTTTTCGTGTTTTTTTTTTATCTTCGATTTCCGTGTTTGTGGTGCTTAAGAATCATCTTAATTATACATACAACGACAAAAAATTGTTAATATTATTCAGGATATTTAAATTAATTAAGTAGATTTACGAGTGTCTTTTTATTATTCAGATGTTTAATAACATGATCTATTATTTTAACATACAAATAGCTTCTTCGTTTCGGAATCATTCTGGGCAATAATTTTCTTCCTTTATATTTTTACGCTTGTCTTTCGTTTACTTAACATTATAGAAATACTCTAATTTCGAAATTAAGCGTAAAGTATGATTAAGGCAGAAAAATTGAGTAACCTATTTTTTGCCCGAACGTTACATTTATGATAATAAAAACACTATACCTTAAAAGCATATGATTCAAATTTGCTTTTTTCAACAAAGTTGATGAAAATTAAATTTAAATTGATGAAAAGTTTTAAATTTCTTCTTGTTTCTAAAAATCTGTGTACGGAAATATTTTGTAGAATTCAATACAAATAATAATACAACATCGAACTAATAAACATTGGGCACATTTTTTCAGATACACACAACACAAATAATTTATTTTGCTTCTACGTAAAACAATATTTTTTGTTGTGTATAAATTAAATACATACAATGAATTCTGAGTTCGGATAAAAGGGGAGTAGGTACCACGAATATTTTGAAAGGGGAAAAGGATTTAAGTCAAGGGATGACAGGCTCTCGGAACAAGCGATTTAATATACATATTCGTTTTCACACTTATTTCACTCTGATTTAAGGCAGTGTTTTTTCCGGCGAAATCAAAGTCTCTCAATTAATCCATCATTTAAAATAAAAATCACAAAAGTTTATTTTTCAACTTATTTGAGTATTATGTGCGCACTCATCGCGAAATCATTAAGGCGATGCCATACGTAGTAATGCAAAACCATGTGTTTTTGGTTTGAAAATTTGGTCGCCTAGAAATGTTTCAGATGCTATGCAGAATACATCTTGGCCTTTGAAATAATCGAGTATTTTTTAGATAAGTCTTTTTATAAGCCCAGAAAAAAATAATCTAAAGGCCTATGAAAACTGCTTTAAAGTTCAAAATCTAGTACTTACGAACCCATTTTCGGTTATGATTTTATTGTATAATGTAGCAAATTAAATTATTTATTCAATGATTAAAAATGTATATATATTTATGCCTGAACATCCACAAAATAAAATAAAAGGCACTTTTTGGCCATGTTTTTTTCTTGCATAAATCACAACAGGCGGATGGTGTTAAGCGGGAATTTAAACCTTATCGCCATCTACGTAAGGGTTGTTATTGATAGCGGCTCAATTTAAAATATTACATGACGTAGTGCATCGCCTTAAAGACGAATATAAACTTTATTCATTTAATTATTTTGAAGAGGCAGTTTTTATTAATTATGTTTTTTTATCTCATTCCTTGATGAAAATACGAAAAACTTGAACACGTCGAAACTAGTTTGAATGATAATTATGATCAAATCAATGCAAGTTAAATTATTTCGTTAACTGGAATTGTACGTGAGCAGAAATTCTTTTTTTATATATTCATTTTTTTTCTGCTCACGTACAATTCCAGATAACGAAATATATATATTTTGAAATATATCATAGTGATATATTATAGTGATTATTTTTGGGGTATAATGCAGTGTTGCGCTACCTCCTTCTTTAGCCAACGTTTCGAACAGCATTACAGTGTCCATTTTCAGGGCAGATGTATAATTTGTAGTGTTAATTAACTATTAATATAATAATATTTTATATCTGTCCCAACGATGGGCACTGTAATTCTGTCAGAAACGTTTGCCAAAGAAGAGGGTAGCGCAGCACGGTGTAGTACCCCAAAAATAAATCACTTTAATACTTTTGGCCGTATAAATCTCAAATCATAACAGAAAAGAACATATTTTTAAATTCGTTAAAAATATAAGTAGAAAAAAGTTTAGGGGCTTACTGGAAGATGATTATTCGCAACATTTGAAAAACATATGTCTTATCTATATTTTGTATTACCTACTATTCTTAACATATTTCTTTTGTAATTAATGGAAATTATCTTTGACTATTTTCTTATTATAAGTTCTGAAATTGAAGAGTTTGAGAATTGTGAGGAAACTAACCGTTAACTTTTAATCCAAAATAAAATTATAACATTAACAAAGATCATAATACTAACATTGAAAACGGGCAAGACAGGGCACAGTTCGTTGGGGCGAGAAAGCGAACTTTGGAACCATAAACAATAATTTCAGGGAAGTTTTGACAATAGCCAATCCTTTTACTGCTCCGAGAAGTTTGCGTGAGAAATGCATTCTTGGAACTGAAAGCTCCAAGTTTTCGTTTAGAGTGAATAATATCACTTACATACATAAATATTATTCCATGCATTTTCTTGATGCTTTCACAACAAAGCTTTTCACTGAATGTATTTCGATTATAATAAACATAAATAGTAAACACCTCAGAATTCAGTTTTGTTTTTTTTCAGTATAAAAAAAGAAATTATACAATTTCAGCATTTTCACGAAACAAAAATAAATTTAAAAAAACTAGCAATTTTATCAGCAACATATTTGATTTGTTCTGAGATAAGAAAGTTATTGTTCAAATTTCAACAATTTTTGTAAATTAAAAAAAATCTAAGATTCAATCCAAGAGTAAAGTTATGAATCAAAAATAAATCGACAGTGAAGCTATAACATTTTAAAATTCATTGTTTTCAATTTTAATTTTTTTCACCATTTTATTAATTTTTTACTTCTTATTTTTTGTTTTACTTGTCGCATTACTATCGTCAAGTATGTCACACCACTGCTACTGAAGGTAGTAGGTAGATAAGAGGTTATTGTTGTCTAGTTATCTGTCTAAGAAACAAGTTTATTGTTGTCTCGATTAATAAAATCAATTGTTAAAGAGTTGAATGTTTTCCAAAAATGAACAGTGTAAAGATTAAACAAAGCAACTTGATACCACGTTTTGCTTATTTATAATTATTAACATACAGGTTTTTGTGGTAGGTAACACGTTTTCTAAAAAAAAAGGTTAAGGTGGCATATCTCAATTTGTGAAAAAATGGACTAACGTAAATTACTAATAACTAATGTGACGATGTATTGAAGGCAATGAAGGAATGATTTACATTAAAAGTTTAAATCTCACTTTAGACAGACAGAGCAACAATAAAAAATCTTTTGCTTTGCTTTTAGCTGTTTCATTCATGTAAACCTTTTTAGTAGTTTTTCATATAAATTAAGTAGGGATTTGAATTGATATATACATTAGTTAGGTAAGAACGCATTGGCATAAAAATAATCCAATATTTTTTTCTAAAAAATGTTTGCTTAGAGCACTGTCGTTAAATCAAGAAAAAGTCACGTACGAAACTCTTCTTGAAACAATCTGAACAGAACTGGAGACGATATCAACAAAGAAGGTTCTGATACGCTATTATACAGTGGAAATTATAACCTTTTGGAAAGAAAGGTGTTATTTACAATTTAGTTTTTTTATATTATACAATTTTTATTTAGTTTTATATAAATATTTATTTACATTGGTTTTTACTGATGTTCTCACTTACATGAGAATATTTTAATTCTAATCAGTTACTAATATACAAATATGTTTACTAAATTACAAAAAAACAGTGTACCCATAGATGAAAGTGTTTGTTTATGGCGGGCGGGGGGCGAGGATTTGATTTGAATACAAATCTATAGTTTTATTCAGAGGTTTATTAAATTATTCATTTTTGAAAACGAGAACTCTTCAAAACGAGAGGAATGTTAGTTTTCATAAGATATCGAAAATCTACTCCCACTCCCTTTTCTCCCACCCCTTACAGTATTTCGATACTATTTGATGAAGTTTTGCACACTTGACGTTAAAAATAAAAGGAACATTATTGTCTTCATCTTTTTTAACTATTCATAAAGCCCGGTTAACACCGGGGTCTTCAATTTTATTTTATCAAGTGAATCAAATAATTATGTGTGGTAAAATGAGGCGTATGTGATGAGCGAAGAAATGGGTGTTTTGTTTAAATAATCTTAAAAATGTAAACTATTAAATATTATAATTTTTATAAAATATTACGAAGAGAGGCAAAAGATAAAAGAGACACAAAGAAGGATGCAAGTAGTAAATGATAAAATTAACTCATTATTACACATTTGTCAGCACTATAAGGACATTTTTTTCTGAATCCGTATAATTTATCGACAAAAATATCTGCTTTTACGCACTCCATCATATTATTATATAGTCGACACATTTGGATCAGATGGATATTTAGGATAATAACATCTTTTTATTAATTTACATCATTATTATATTATATTATTACACTACCAGATATTAAGTTTTAAGTCTAATAAATTTTCCATTTTAAGTCTAATACAAATGTAGCAAAAATAAAGATTTTAGCGAGGGGGTGTTTTTGGTGGCCATCTTTAAATAAAAAATTGAGATTATTGAAAATAATTAACGTTATGGCCTATAAATGAGACGGTTTGGCATAGTATTCACGTAGATTTTTTGGAGCTATAGGTACAAAATATTTATTGGTTATCATAAACTCGACACGATTGTGCTGAGGTAAATTCATGTAAAGTAATACAATTAAAAAAAAATTATCTTATTTCGGAAGTGTACTAACCATTGTGTCCAACAACAAATCAGCGTTTATATCAGTTGAATTTGAACAATATTGCACGAAAAACGATATTAAAAATTTAATATCACCTAAAAATGAAATGATATTCTGAGTGGAAAATAGAACTGGTGGAACAATTATTCATTCTGGGTTTGTTACTTCAACACCCTTATTTTCATTTCTTGTGTAGAATATTATTGATGATTTTTTTATATTGTGCCATATTTGTTTTAAGCGTTTGACTTGTCAACAATAAAAATAATTGGCTTGAAATAATCGATTCTCCTAGGGGAAAATTACAACTGAACAAGTTTCAGATTTTAAGCAAATTAATATCTTTTAAATCTCTTCCAATCATTAATCTTTCTTTAAAGTACATACCGTAATCCAAATAACAAAGAAAATCTGCAATAATTTATATTGCCGGTACGTCAATAATTGCACCCCAGGGGTGTAGCCATAGCTAAACCACGTCGAGGCTTCAGTCAACTTGTTTTCCCCCAGCAAGAGATTACACACTCCTCCCCTGGGCCGCGTTTGCTTCTATCGGCTGATTTGTTATGTAAATTTGAATTAACCGCGCAAACATTGGCGCCTTTTGCGCCTTTCCTGGTTTTGCCTGGCGCCAAATTAACTGTTGGGACAGCCGCCAAACAAACTCTGTGTTTAAATTGCATTTTTCGGTAAAACAAAACAATAAAGGCGCTTGAACGTATTTACTTTCCATATAAGAGCATTATTTGGGGTTAGCATCGATTCTGTTGGTAACCTTGACAGATGTAAAGTTTATTACGTTACTCGAATCGATATTATCAAAGCGGCCAAGCATCTCTCATTGATATTCACATATTTTGTGGGAACGTAACCACCGTTTTCACACCCTCTGTTAGGAATTACAAATAGGTTAGGGCAACAGCTTCTCACCGGGTTCGGACATAATTTAAGGCTTCTAGTGACTGTTATCGTCATATTCTACCCGTTTATAATTTATTATCGATATTCTTATCTTTACAAAACTCGTAGAAGGTTCTAAAACCAGTGTTCTTTTTCCTCTCCTGAAAAATGTTATGTTTTATATTATGATTGGTCTGTAGAAAATGCTGAGTCAGCGGCAGCTTGCTGGCTGCTGCTTCAGCACCTTAAGTTGTACAAATACCCTCTCAAGTATGACAACATGCCTGTTTGGCGATTTGTGCGCTTATTATTTTATTGTTGTGTGTGCTTTGTCACAGGTTAGTGTGTGCTTATACAGAAAATGTTTCAGGGGGGAGCGCGTCATCATATACAATAATCTACTATATATTATTGAAAAATTTGTGCAAAAAAAAGTGCCGTGGGCAAAATTTGGAATTCTTGCATTTTCAGGCCTCCTTGCGTTCAACAACAGTCACCATCAAATCAACAGTCCTCTCGAAGACGACAGTTCTCTAAAGGTTATATATAAAGCGATCTTTCCAAATCTTACGAATTAATCACTTATCCCTGTCCTTCATTTCAGAGGGCAAACATTGGTCGCCACAAGCGAAGCTTTTGAAAACAATTGATAAGGTTTTGACTTTTTAAACCGTTTTATCATTGTATTTATGTTTTCCCTTAAGGGCAGCCATTTCGGATAGTTTTAAACCTTATTGAAGACCTTGGGATAAAAACTTAATTTGTCAAAAATGGATTTAAACTCGAGGAGAGCATTTAAACTTGATCAGTAGAACAATACCATGGTTGTACTGATCTTTTTATATTTCAAAAAAGAAATCATAAATTCATATTTTAAACACTAAATAGGTGTAGCGAATATTATTAATTAATTATGTTTAATTAAGGATTTGGACGTTTGCTGTTTTGTCTTCAAAATATGGAGAATTTACTACGAAAAGTAGCAATTCACAAATATCAAATGTTGAGTGGCCGTAGTGCCACGTAGCGGCAAAAAAAACGAACTAATGGATAATTACGCCAACAATTTGCAGTTTTCCAACAAATTTTGTGCAGAATTGCTGTTTTATACAATAGTGCCATATTTTTGTCTGCCAATTTGAAAGACATGATTTTTTTGTGATATTTAACAAGAACCGTTGCATAGACCCATACACAAGCTACCGAAAAATAAAATTTTAAAAAATATGGACCTTTGATATTTTTATCCCAAGGTCTTAGATGGTACTGTTTGAAAATTAATATGCTTTGCATCAAACAACTAATATGTATTGGAATAAAGACCAATTTCTGTTCTAGAAATTATTTTATAAGGAACTGCTCTCCTCGAGCAAAAGTTCTTGGCAAAGGTATCAATAATGATGTGTTCTATTTCGGGTTATGCCTGAGTTTCAAGGAATATTCTTCTCTTGTAAGGCCTGCTTTGCAAAATAAGCTTCTTACACTTCCGCGCGTTTTCATAACAACAGATTCGCCTTAATTTTAAAATAGTGTGGGTAGGTTATATTTTAAAAACACTTCATACTTCGTACGTTGGGTGCTATCTATTTTTAACGTACAAAAATGCGATTATTTTTAAACCTCTTTTGATTACAAACCGGTTTTGATTTCACCTACCCTTATTTTATACACGATCTGTATAAATCCGTATATATACGCTTTTTAAAATACTGCTTTCTCTGTGTTCCATGATAACCCTGTAAAAAGGTTATTAACTAAGTAGGCTCTAACCAACGAACTCATAGATCAAAGGAAAGCAGATATGCCAGAGAAAAATGAACGGATAGGAGGTATTCAAGGTTGTCGGTAATAGATGAAGGTGACGTATAGGTTCTAGGGAGGCGGTAGACAAAACACTGAAGTGAATAGTAGTTTTTCATCAGCCAGAGGGCAGGAGACGATTTGTGTTGTAGAGAGGTATACTGTTTGGGTCTTGGTTTTAGGTTTCTAAAATTACTTGTTTTAGTTTTGCATGTATTTTTCTTATTAAAATAATTATTTTTGATGTGCCTTCAATCACAGATTGGTCCGGTAATAAACTTTCCTCTTTCTGCCGCTCTCTCTTAACAGTCTCACTGGCTCCGTAAAGGTTCTTGGAAGGACTCATGTTCATATATCACAATGATTCTAAAAATCCAGTTTTTATACTTGGAAGTTTAACACCTCGACCACGTGTAAAATAGAAGAGATGAAAAGAATTCATCTGCCTAGTGCCTACGTTTTTGAAATTTTGATTATAGAATTGTTGCTTCATCACTCTACGTGATTTACTAAAATATCAAAACACCTAAACAGGGATGATACAGCAATAAATCAAGCGGTGTTGGGTTGAGTTGGGATGGATTTGGAATTCATTTATTCGCAGCGGGAGTCAGGGGGCCATGTACTTTGTAGATGAGTCTAAGAAATCACTGACGCGTTATGGTTGGGATACAAGCTGACGTAAACATGTGTGAATTACTTAATAGTCTCAATTATACACTTCTTGGCACGCTGAATAGTGATCTTGTTAGTAAATTAGGCGCTCAGAGGATTGTTCGCAATGATTCGCACAATATTACTAGACACTTAAAACCTTTCATTAGAAGCGACAATGCAGAGCTTCACCATACTTTTCTATCATCAATTTCTCCATCATCTTCCCCTTCCTACTCTTTTCAAGCTCAGAAAAATCCCCGATTGAGGATGCAAAATCTCTCTTTCTCTGGGCTATTTGAACTTTTGTGATCTATTTAAGTAAATCGATAAATAACAAAAATGATTTGACTCCATGGATAATTAGCACACTAACGAACTTGCCATTTCTCCCCAAGAAATCTGAACGCCGTCGAATCGCAATGGTACATTCATCCACAATCATACATCGCCTTCTTCTGGTGTGTCCTCATATCGGCGTTTGACTTTCACTGGGGCGTTTTTACCAATAAGGCTGCAGGCCAGTACAACTCTTTTTCTATGTCTTCCATCAACCTTCCCCTGGATCTTTCTAGATTCACTCTCGTACTCTTCTGTTGTTCTGACTATCGCCTCTGTGTCATTGTGGCCATTTGACACAAATTGACTCTAGTATTGAATTTATTCGTAGGTACTCGTACCATGAATTTTGCGACGTCCTCCTGTTTATTCTACATGAGCCCTCTGGCGACCAGCTCTAAAGCTGGCACGTCTAAACGTAGGCCACCCTCAAGTTCTCACCAGCGCTTCAAGTGTCTATTCTGACGACTCTCCATTCCTTACTTATTTGCTCGCATGTCCAAAACACTAAAGATTCGCTTTCTTAATTACGATCACGTGTACATACGTGGACAAACACTCATTTCTTGAAATCGGATGACTTTACAGTGTTAAGATACGAAATAAATGTCGGTCTTACCTGATCGGCATTTGGCGAGGTTATGTCGGAAGATTCAGTCCCCAGTCAAACCAAAAAATAAAAAATAAAATCAATTTTATAAGATAATTAAAATAGATATATTACAGTATAAAAAACATTGTTTAATTTTTTTACTTCTTACTTCTTGGTATGTTGCCGCAAAATTTTCTCCATGCGCCATCTGATGCTATTTTCGAAATAACTTACTTGTCGTTTGCAAATTTTTGTAAATTGTACCATCTTACCGGATAATGTGTTACATTACATATTTATAAAAACAGTATATAATAATATATCTTCGAAAATAACTAGTGATATTGGGAAAAATATATTAGAAAAAGTCAGAACGCCCGAGGAAGACATGGCACGATCAAGTGAACCAAATACTAGAGTGGGGCCATGTTCAGAATCAGAATAACAAAAGGGTATGAAACTGTATATATGTAAGACAGAGGTGTTAAGCGATCTGTCCTCTGCCTACCTCTGCGGCAAAGGGCGTGATGTTTTATCTAGTTTCTTTAAAGGCCTTATGGATCTCGCTTCTACCGCAATCATTCTGTCTCACTGCTTTACACCAGGGTGTGTATCAGAACTCCATTGTGAACTGGTATCGTCTCTATCGAAGCCAGAGTCAAGCTATCCTCACAGAAGCTGGGTGAACTGTACAGGGACCGCAGGTAATTTAATAGTACGTAAATGCTAACTCTATACACATCGCAAGTGCGCCCTCACTGTTCAATTTGGCAGCCACCTCTGGTCCGGAGCCCCTAAATACCTGAAAAAATCCTTGACTCTGTGTAGCACAGGCGTCAAGTCCTTGTTCTACCGGTATTAGAATCGAAGATGCTCTGAGGAACTAGCGTCATTGATCCCTTCGGCACCAGTGCATAATCGGGAAAGACGCCAAATGCGCGCCCTTCTTCCTCCTACAACATGGGTTCAAGACCCATGTTCACTGATTCCTTCACTCAAAAAGACCCTCCACACAGCATCCCCGCAGATGACATAGGCCCTAAGGGAAATTATTTTCTTCAGGGCCTCCTGTGTAAAGTTGGTGTAAAAAAAAATGTTTATTTACCTACTTTTAAATTCAGCTTTTTCGTAACTATATTTCTACTCCCGAATCGTCAACTATTTTATTTTGTAATGAGACCATTAATAATGGTTACCCTTTCTTAGCCAGGTGTACTTGTCTCACACTCAAATAATCTTATGATGTTTAAAATTAGTCACACAAACACGGAATAAATTTTTTCACGTCTTTTCGCTCGTATTTGATGGGTTCCTTTTAATTTCTAATGAACTGTAAAATTATAGTGCCATCGAAAAATATTTTCACCAATTTGGTTTTGGTAACATTTAAAATGAATTTATTATACGTACAAAATATGTATTTAATAATAATAGATATTAATCCTCAGAACCATTATATCTCTCAATCATTAATTTACCTATGCTTCATTAAATAACAATACATGTTTTAAGCAAAACGAAAAAATTCATAGAAATAATTTTTTGATAATATAGAAGGTGTTATTGGCCAAAGTATCATAGAGATATTTATATAACACTCATTTTATAAAAAATATTTTTATCTACTAAAATAGTTACATTGCTCAAGCAGAGAAAACACAATAAAGCTTAAAGCTTAAATAGTCCCAGTAATTTTTATCCCACTTTACATTTGATTATATTAGACAAACTAACTCGATAAAAGTAATGAAATAAAATCTATTGTGTTTTCACACCTTTGCTTGCGGGGCACTTAACATTGAGCAAACACCCCATTTAAGACGGCGCAATTCCCTAAAATAAAGCCGGAATCTTAACGACGTAAGTGAAGAAGGCTTCTACAAAAATATACGACACGCGCTCCGGTCTATTGGACGGACATACGGTCGAATTTGGTCTACAAAATACTCTAAAATAAAGCGGGAATCTTAAGTCTCCATAGTAAGCATTCAAAGATGGTTTGAAATGGAGATATATAAATCTGAATGTAAGAGGGAGCGCGCTAATATTAAAAACGATAATAATTATCGAAAATATTTAATAAAACACGACTCCTTTGAAATAGCGCAAATATCTCGACAAATACTTTAATTACATTTAAAGGTACACTGTGATTTTTTTCATGCCTATAACATTTCAAATAACAGAACAAAACGTGTTTCATATCATTTTCTCCGCGATTTTTTTATATTGAGGGAATTTCATATAATTAACGTTTCGGCATAACAAATCTATAGATATTAGCTTCAAAAATAACTATTTGTTTGGAACTTAAAAGAGTTAACGAGAAACTTGTCATAAATAGGCAGAAATTGGGTATGCGGGGGCTTAACGACGTAAGTGAAGAAGGCGTCTACAAAAATATTATGCGTGCGGCCCGGCGTATTTGACGGACTTACGGTTGAATTTGCACTAGCAAGCCTAAAAAATTGTTCTTTTAACGGGATTTATTTTAATTAATTCTGAAGAAAATGTTTATCAAAATCTCAGATATTTGAAAATGAATACATCGGGAAGTTACTTATCGATTGTCTAGAAAAGTAAAATCTGGTGCTTATCGCTATTTTATAGATGAAAAAAGATTCATGAATTTTTCAAACCGTTTTAAGTAACAGTATTTATTAATCTTAAATATATGTCGGTCTGAAAAAATGGAGGTATAATACTTAACTGTCGGAATTAATTAAAATGTAAGGCTCGAGCACCACCCGTTATTAGAGTCTGGTGTCGCCTTAAATATCTTCGCACTCAATTTTTATGCGTCACATTACTCGTTCGAGGACCTTCGCTGAGTAAAACCACCCGAGTAGACTTAGTACAGCGGTGTTTATTTTGTCCACGAAACACTTTGCGTTGTACGAAGGCAGGTTTTCACATATAATGCTTAGTACTCTGCGTGTTTTACTATGCACACGTAATTATCCCAGGAGTACTAATTATTACGCAATTACTTGGCCAAGGGTCGTGTCTTTGCGGACGTCATTTTTTTAGTCATTTTAACCTGTATATTATTACGATATTGAAATGCGAAGTGCGGCGCACTAGGGCGGCACTCGTCTAATACATTATTCATCCGCGAATATGGAAAACACCGGCTTAATATTATCGCCGGCTTGGGTAAACTCCACGCCACTGATGGGTGGGGCTGGGTGGTTAGGGTAGAGCGGGTGGTTTAGGGGTAGAACGAGACAAGTGGGGCAGGTGGGCTAGCAAATGAAGGGGGTTGAAGTCCCAGGTTAAGGCCAAAGGCTTATGGAACAGCACGCAGAAGTAAACAAAAATTGCCCTCGAATCAGGGAAGTTTACGTTGCTGGAATCGATCATGGCATGATAATGATTATTTTACTTCGCCCAATTTAGCACCATCAGTTAGATTTATCTCGTAAAGTATCGCCCACTTTCGCTTTGAAAATACATTACTAAAACGAGATTTTTTTTTATTATTTTTTAGAATCCATTTTTTTTAAATATATATACAGGGTGTCCGAGGGCAAAGTGCACTAACTTCGGGGGGTTAATCAACATGATTTTAGAAGTAGAAAAGGTGAATAACTTTTTAGGTCCCAACCTTTAAAGGTAATTTTTAGGTTAAAAAGTTGAATTGTTTTTTATGAGAAAATAATAATTCTTCTTTTGGAAAAATATTTTAGTATGGAAAAAAAAATAGAACTTTTTACTTCTACCATCATGTACAATCACCTCCCGAAATTTGTGCACTTTACCCCAGGAAACTTTGTATAAATATGTCAATAAACTAAAAACCTGTTCTTATGTTTTGCTATACCCCGAAATGACTTGAAATGACATGAAAAAAAAAACAGATTAGTTGAATCAGTAACTAAGTGGGAAACAATGTCTGTCAACTCTGTTTCAGCGAACTCGGATTTGCTTAGAATTAAGTGAAATTTTCAAGATTGGAACTGATTTGTCAAGAATTCAGAATATCCCGTGATTTTCTCCAGGTCTGAGCTAATAGTATTAATAATATTAGAAAATTTATCAGAACTAAGGAATAAAAAATAAAAAATCGTTTCTTTATCAGTATCCAGAATTGATTTAGTATATCGTCTGTCAGTGACTTTACCACAATTTGACGATCCTTCGCGAGGCGAATCTAGCGAACAGCTAAAAACAGCTCCCAAGTGTAATTTTAACCAAATAGCAGAACTCTTCTAAAAAATGCCACGCAAAAATATCAGTTTTGGAGGATTGGCACAACAAATGACCACTGAAAATGAACACCGAAATAATGAGAGCATAAATTCAAAAATATCGCCCAAAAATAATAATGGCAATACAAAAAATACATGGATAGTAGAGCGGTTAACAAACACACGGAATACAAAAAAAATCAACAAAGCTCGTGTTAAAATACGATATGCAAATTATTACGCTATTATGTAATACAGCACAGTAGGTACATAAAGTACTAATGGCGAAAAGTAAATAAAAAGTGGTTAATATTAAAATATGACCAGTTGAGTTATAGTTCTGTTTACACTTGATAGCCTGTTTAACATAATCTCATCGTTTCCTTCCGGCTTCCGTGGTGGAAAACGAGAAACTCCACTGCGTAAAATTACCATCAAACCAAACTCCACCATACAAAATAATGAGCTGCATGCATTGCCCTGGCCAGTGGAATATCGTTAAGTCAAGGAGTTGAGCCAATTGCAGCTTGCAGCATCGTCCCGGGTATTACTTGTGACGTGGTCGAACCAGGAAGGCGGCTATCCAACAAACAACTATTCCGGACCTTAATGGGTCTTTAAGTGAACAGAAACACGCGATGTTTATTGTTTATATCATCGTTTAAAAGAAGAAATAATGCAATAGTAGCTGGGAGAGAGATTGTCTTTTTTTTGTACATGTATGTTAATAACTCCCGAAATTATGTTTTTTATACAAATTATGTTATTTATACAAATTGTGTTATTTACACAAATTATGTTATTTATCCAAATTATGTTATTTATAAAAAATTGTTATTTGTACAAATTATGTCATTTACACAAATTATATTATTTATACAAATTAGGTTATTTATACAAATTATGATATTTATACAATTATGTTATTTATACAAATTACATTATTTGTACAAATTATGTTATGTATAGAAATCATATTGGTACTACCTCCTAAACCACGAAAAAGCCAGTTGGGCAATAAATAAATAATAATAAATTTAATGAGCATTAACGGACATTTAAAAAAAAATTTAAAATATTTTTATGTCATTTAAATCTGAGTATTTTTTTTTTTAAATTTGCACATTGCAGAAGCTGTCTAAAGCCAGTGGAACTATGATATCCCCAATAACATACGCCAGTGACAAATATTAAGTCTTAAAAATATAGATTTATTGGATTAGATCTAAAATATATATATAGATCAACAAACGCCAATTCTGAATATATATCCAGAGTTGAAGATACTTCAGTATCGCCCTGGTGTAAGACCACCATTCAGAATTTAAACGTTGCCTAAAATGGCTGTGGCCGTGTTTGGTGACCAGATCTGAATAGCCAGGTACTTCCCCACCTTCCTCCACCCATCTCCTTAATAATAATAATAAAAATATTTGGATGATTTATAAAGCGCCGTTTTTGTGCAAAATCACCTCAAGGGCGCTGTTCAAATATATAATACACTTCTACAATGATCTACTAACTATATATGGAGATAATATACAGTACCATACTTACCTGGTAGGTCACTTGAGATTAACACTTAATTAACATTAACTAATTGTTTATTAGCGAAATTTAGATACAAGATTTAAGACATAATTGGAAAATTGGATATATATCCAGTTGGACAGACAAAGGTTCATTTTGTTTTGTATTTTTTGTAATTTATATATATATAAAATAAAAAATAAAATAAATAAAAATTGGACTTTCTCTCAGGAATGGTATATTTAACTTTAGGGTACGACAGCCTAAAAAGGTAAGTTTTTAGTTTAGACCTGAATTCTGTTGGACTTGTTATGGATCATAGTTTCTGAGGGTTTCTTGATTCCAAGCCTTCGGCCCAGATGCTCCGAAAGCGCGATCACCTAACTTAGTATTTGGCTTGCGCTTAGGTTCCATCAGTCTGCCTACAGCTGATGATGTTGCTGATAAATATACTTAGTTTTCCATAACTTCCTTTCTTATTTTAAATTTATTATATTAATATATTATCCTTCACTACTATCAAAAAAAATACTACAGCAAACATACATTTATGTACAATGAATTATTTAAGTACTAACTAACAACACCATTTATGTACACTCCCCTTCAATACACAAGCAAATGCTTTCAATGGAAGAGTAGTAAAAAGATCCAAGATGTAAAATGAATTATGTACCATGTAAATATATTATTAAAAATAAAAAATATTTACAAAAAAAAATTTAAAAAATTAAACACAACTCAATCAGCACAACTGGTACTGGATTCTTTCAGGGCACTTGAGCCAGTGAAGGTTAAGAAGGTGTTTTAAAATGTGCCAATATTTAGAAACCCCGGTTATGAGCCGTGCTACTTTATTAAATACTGGTTGAAGTTTTTCAATTTGATATTTTAGTAGGCTAGCATAAATGCCGTTGCAGTAATCGAGACGTGAGACTCCCTACTGCGTTCAGCCTCACAACATACCCCATTGTGGGATGCCATAGTCTCACTGGCTCCAGCAGGGACTCTCGTAAAATTTTGATCATATAATGAAAATGATTCGCAGTAATAATAATAAGTAAAACGTTATTTAAAAATGAATGAAACAAAATCAAATGAAAAAGCCTGTTTGGGGGTTGGCATCGTGAGATCGGCCGTTGCCAACTACTGACATCCCGCCTGTTTGGAGGTTGGCATCAGTAGATCGGCCGTTGCTGGCTACTGATATCCCGCCTGTTTGGAGGTTGGCATCAGTAGATCGGCCGTTTGCCGGCTACTAACATCTCGCCTGTTTGGAGGTTGGCATCATTAGATCGTTCGTTGCCGGCTACTGACATCCCGCCTGTTTGGAGGTTGGCATCAGTAGATCGACCGTTGCTGGCTACTGATATCCCGCCTGTTTGGAGGTTGGCATCATTAGATCGGCCGTTTGCCGGCTACTAACATCTCGCCTGTTTGGAGGTTGGCATCATTAGATCGGTCGTTGCCGGCTACTGACATCCCATCTGTTTGGAGGCTGGCATCATTAGCTCGGCCGTTTCCGGCTACTGACATCCCGCCTGTTTGGAGGCTGGCATCATTAGATCGGACGAGGCCGGCTTCTAACATGCCGCGCCCGCACCTGGTTTCGGTTCAGGTTTAGTATGGAATTTTTTTGTGCCGTTTTGTTTGATATTAAATATATCTTTTCAGTTTTGGCGAAATTTAAACTGAATTTCGGCGACATTAAATTCTATAATTATTAAAAAATATTGTTTTTAATGCTAGTATCAATGACAAAAATATGAATTATTTATTGGCAAACCAATAACCAATCGAGTGAATACCTAAATTGTTGCAATGTATAATAAACATTATTACAATTGAAGATTACGTTTATAAGTTCATCATTATTTTATTATTTAGCTTAGCTAGGTGTGGTTGGTTTAATATTAATATAATATTAAATTATATACGGAAAGCTCATTGTAGCTATATAACCTCATTCCTGAATTGACATCTGACATTCGGGAAAAAACACTCGGACAAAATTGAATCGAGTGCGGTTATGCTAACATTTTTACCCTTTGGTACATTTCAAAAGCAATAATAGTGACGAGATGATTAAATTTTATAAAGACATGTATACTTCAAATACAAGCGATTAAATTCGATATTTAATCCTCGATCACTCGCGCGGTTTTTAGCCTCGTGAGCACTCTCGGGGTGTTGTGGCCACCCCACATACTCAAAGTACATTTTTATACATATAGTATCAGTTAATGGAATTATACCAGCGTTTTATTATTTAGTGTTGTATGACGTATATAAATAAAAAACCTAAATTTTATAAATCAACTTTATTATTGTTCTACAAAACATTATAATAATCAGCCTTTTTAGTCATAATATTAAATCTTCCTCAAAGAACCAAAAAAAAACAACTTCTTAGTTTTTAACATAAACTTTCTCATTGAAAATCATAAATATAAGGTTTAATTAACAAAATCAAATAAATTTTCTTATTTATCGTAACAAACCTAATAATGTAACCTCCGCAAAAGAATAACACGAGCACTCGCGGGGTGTCGTGACCACCCAACCCAAACACCAACACGTCCTCACGTTGCGAGCGCTCTCTCCACACTACCGTTACCGGCCGATTAGCCTATTATCTACGTTGAGCAAGGTATTTGAACAAATTATACTCAACAGGCTTGTCCCACATCACGACGACAACAAGACTTTGCCAGACGAGCAGTTCGGCTTCAGAAAGAGGCACTCCACGACCCACCAACTAACCAGAGTAGCGGAATTCATCGCAAGAAAATTCAACGAACATCGCTTCACCGCCGCTACGCTCATCGACCTAGAGAAGGCATTCGACACCGTTTGGATAGACGGGCTCGTGCACAAGCTGCACCGCACTAACACGCCCATATACCTTACGAGGCTGGTACAGGAATACCTAAAGAATAGATCTTTCAGAGTGTTCATAAGGAACGTGCTATCTTCAACGCGTGAGATTCCAAAAGGCGTGCCGCAAGGAAGTTTACTGGGACCATTCCTCTTCATTCTGTTCACCTACGACATCCCCCGAGACGAGAGATGCAATCTGTCTATCTACGCAGATGACGTCAAACTATACGTTTCCTCGCTGAAAGCGAATATGGCCGCTATTTACCTACAGAGGGCGCTCGACGCGCTCGTAGAGTACTACAAAAAATGGCGCCTGAAACTGAACAAGGCGAAAACCGAAGCCATCATGTTCACGAGAAAACGTGTAAATAGAACACCTGACTTTAACATCGAAATGGGAGGACACAGCATTGAATGGATAGATGAAGTGACATATTTGGGCCTGACCATGGACTCCCGCCTCAACTGGAAATCTCACCATGCCAAGATGCACACGCGCACGCGACAAGCGATCGGCATGATGAAGCCAATTTTCAACAGACGAAGCCCGCTACTTCCCAAAACCAAAATCCTCATCTACTACTCGCTTATTCGCCCGGTACTGTCTTATGCGATTCCTGTATGGAGCAGTATCTCACACTCAGACCACACGAAACTACAGACACTTCAAAATCTCTGCATTAAAATCACATACAATACGAGACTCAGAACAAACCTGAAGAGACTACACGAACGAGAACAAATTCCAACTCTATACGAATTCACACACAGACTGACTGAACGCTTTTACAAATCACTCAGACATAGCAAAAACACACTAATACGAGACATAGGACAATACAATGCACCGAGCGACTTGACATTCAGATACACACACAGACTACCCAAACACATCCTCATGGACCATGATCATATCTGGTCTGAACCAGACTAATAAGCAGCGAGCAGTAGGTATTTCCTAAACTCCCGACTTCCTTCCTAAATATATAATTTTTATATATCTATTTATATATTTATATAATATTTTATAATTTGTATGTATATGTATGTTTATTCTCTATCTTCCCATAAGTATATATATGGCCGCCGTTGGTGCTGGTGATGCTGATTCTGAAAAATACATGCAATTTTAGTAGGGTTTTTAGGTAACAATTTTTTTCCTTACCGAGAAAATACAAGGCCTCTAAGTCTATAAATGCCAGGTAATATTTGAAACACCCATATGAGGTAAAAATTGTGAGGCCCATATGACGCCGTTCTATTTATATAAAGAAAATTAACTTTAAATTCATTAAATTTAAATGATTCACCACTTCATGGAATATAAGAATCTAGAAAATCTGGTACTGAGACGCGCGGACTCGCAACTAGACAAATTATTATTCATTTTTACGTTCAAAAATGCGTGGGGTGCTGACAGCACCCCGCGCGAGTGATGGCGGGTTAAAGCGTCTCGAATTTGACACACAAAATCCAGTACCATGTATCTTTCGAACCACAAATCTGCGATTGTGTGTTGTCACTCCCGACCTGCCTAAAATGTGAAGCTTTTACGCAGGCTCTGATGTACTAAAACATTGAACATTTTTATGATATATATTTTTACTACTATGAACACGAACAAAAGTAACGCAGGTATTTAATGTAGCTGTATGCTGGTAGTCGATTTTTTTTTAAATTCAAAAATAGATCGGAGTTCTTCGTTGGGGTATCTCATGTGGCTGCAAGGTTGAAAGGTAACTGGATTTTTTCAATGTGAATACCGCACAAGACTATCCAGAGTCAGTGGGACTATGGCAGCTCCTATTGACGCATGTTTTGAAACTGAAGGTAGTGGGATACCTGGATATTCAAATCTTTTCATACATATTCATAATAATTGGTTCCCTTAGGGTCCGGATACCAGAGAGTTTTTTTAACCAATCGTCCATGATGTTGTTAATTAGATGCTAATAAATTGAAGCAATTTAATAAACCACTGTAGGTAACAAGTTTAATATATCTTAAGCTTCCCGGTAAAAATACAAAGAATTTTCCGGAATTCAGGAAATGATCAGCTTTCTTAAAATTTGGCAAAGTTTCCATTCCATACATTTTCAAGAATCTATTTTGTTTCTGACCGTTTTGCTGGGCATACAAGAACAAAAGAGATATTTCAGAGATTAAATGAAAGCTCTCACTTAATGGTTATTAGTTTTGATAATTTTTGAGCATCTGAAGTTGTAATAAGTTCCTGAAAACATTATTTGTGTCAAAAATATAGATGAATGCTCTAAAGTATGATTTGAGATTATCACGGCCAATATAATGGTTTATTTTTAGGGTACTATGCCGTTTTGCGCTGCCTCTTTTTTAACCAACGTTTCGGACAGCATTACAGTGTCCATCATCAGGGCAAATGTTTAAGAATTGTGGTGTGTGTGCCTATGTATTTAGATGTGATACCGTGTCGCCAACTCCAATCATCTAAGAGCTGGTAATGCATTATAATTTAAGATGGTATTTTTCGTTTAGTTTTGGGGTAGCCGTTAATTATCGACACCCCGTTGTCTTCATTGATATTTATGGCATTTTTTAATTTCAATTGCCTCCGTAATAAGTGTTGCTGTTTTAATTGTTCCCAGAATTTCAGGAAAACATCCAATGTAATAGCCAGTTTCAATTAAATATTCGGCAATTGCTGATTTGTCAGGGTGACCTAGTTTACATGCTTGAAGTGTTCTGATATTCTTTTGGAGATCGTCCGTTCTGTCTGGCCTACATATACCTTAACAGCTTATAACAGTTTATAAACTCGGTCTGTTTTAAGAGGAAACTTGGCTCTCGCAGGCCTCAGTAGGTCTTATATTTTTGTCGTGGTACCGAAGACAGTCTTAATGCTTTATTTTCTCAGTATCTTGGCAATTTTGTCATTATTGTGAACATAAGGCAAAAAAAGCACAGCCTTTTAGCTATTATTTAATTCTGTCTTCTTTTGGGGTAGATTTGGCTCTTAATTTGCCTTATCTGTTTTGCGGGGAACCGTTCCGATCTAATGCTTTGTTTAGCTTTATAAGTTCCTCGAGTCACTAACGTTTGGATAAGTCCTATCTGAGTGGTGATGCGATTCAGCGTATAGATACCGATTCATATGAGTTGGTTTTCTATACATGGTTTGCCCTACTAGGGTACCGTCTTCTTTTCGCATCAGCTCCACATTTAGAAAAGGCAGAATTCCATCTTACTTTTCGAGCTCCATTGTGAATTTAATTTGGCTATGAAGTGAATTAAGATGGTACCTTGATTTGTTCACTTTCTCTGTTCAATTCACATTATTTAAGTAGCTCCACTATACTTTAGGAACAGCCGAATCTGTGTTGAGTGCCAATTATTCAAACTTCTCTATAAAAGAAGTTGGCTAGTTCTGGCAATAACGGACTGTCCATCGCAACTCTTTCCAATTGCTTAAAAAGTACACCTTGAAATGCAAATTATCCCGTTTTGAGGCAGTGTTCAAAAAGCTTACCTTATCTTGTATATCTCACTAATCATTGTCATGGAGTCTTCTATTTGAAGAGAGGCGAGAAATTATTAAATAATACGATGAGATTGCATTTCCTAAATAATTTAATAAGCGTTCTTTGACGGTGATGATGAGTAGATATTGTGAAGGAAACGTGAAACAACATTCTTTTGAAAATACATTTTCAGTCGCTCGGTACTATATAATACTTTTATGTACAGTCAATTTGAGTATTTCAATTTGCATATGTAACAAACCCCTATTTTCATATGGAATTTTATATCGATGTTATTTTCATCGTACAGCTTATAGTTCCTTTCTATTGTAGAAATATGTAACTTGCAACGTTTGATACCAACTTTATTTTTCTAATTAGCAAAAATTCATCTCTTGCACCTTTGCGAATAACGACGGGGTTGGAAAATAATCAATTCCTTTTCCTAGAAACAAATCTGCATAGGATTATGTTTTACTCTACGTGTCGGATCGTTCCAACAAATAGTAATATTGAATTTCTTTTGACAAACACAAAATGCGGATCTGTTAGAATGTGGAACGATTCCGATAAAGAGATTCAGTTACAAGAATTCGACATTGACAACACGACTAAAGGGATAATTTTCAATATCGGAAAATATGTGGCGGTTTCACGTAATCAAGATCCCTTGTAAACTTTTCAATAGCATCAAAAGAGCTTCAATGTATTCCCTTTCGTGGATATTTGTTCAATTTAACAAGGTTAAATCTATTTTCAAATTTAATATAACAAAGCATTGAAGAGGCTTTCAGTAACAGTAAACAGTAACTTCAGATATAATAAATAGTATAGCTCTATGAAACTTATAGTTGGAGAAGATTTCATTCATAATAGTATAATTGAGTAGTGTTTGATTATTCAGTCGTCTGTAGAACTACACTGACAATCTTTCGTGTTTTTTAATACGATTTGCCCGGTTAGTCCTCTGTAATTGATTTAACTATCAATACGGGAACTAAAAAGTTTATTTTACCCGCCACCTCTTTTCTTCATTTGATCAATAGTTTTTGAATTAAGAACTTTACTTTGGTGGCAAACAAATGACCCCTTTACTAACGACTAACCCACCAAGTTGTGGTAAAGAAGATTTGAATTATTTTTACCAAGTTAACCTCAGATTTTCAACATATTCAGCACCAAGATTTACACTTCCTGACTTTATCAAACTACATACATAGATAAACACGTACACAACACAATTTATGGATTCTTTTTTGATTTGGTGCTTATTTTTTACCGTTTTTTTGTCTTGTTCTTTTTCATGTTTCGTTTAGACTTATTAGTAATATCTTCTTCAACGATAAAATATTTTTTGCTCAAAACATAATTAAATATTTCTGTCCACAATTTATGGATTCTTCTTTGCTATTGTGATTACAGCTTTGGAAGGTATTGTATCACATAACCCTAAATTCTCTTTGGAAGATATAAATAATGGTATGTACTGGGTATATAAGCTTGCGCCATTGTGAAGTTATCTTTAATCAAAGCAAATACTTTGGTGAGGTTATTTAATATTTTAACATGGTCAGCTTAAAGTTTAATCAGGTATCTGGTTAGTATAACCCCTAACAGGGTTCTATTGTTAGTTTGTATTAACCAAGCGATCCAAAATTCTCATTTCTACCTGTCCGTGGAAACTTGCTCCTATTTCAGTTTGATTTCGAAACTGAATACGTAAATGAAATAACTTTTAGTTCAGCAGAGTTTGCGATTGTTCGGCAACAGTTTTATAGTATAATAAACACTTTCTTTTAAATGAAGATCGTAATAATTGACTGTTTGAAACAATATATTGACTATAATTAGAATTTTTTACAATATTCACCGTCAAACAATGGCAGTTTACATTGCAAAGATTTTTTTTTTAAGCATTTAAAATGATATATTTTAAAAAAAAAATTACACTCTTAAAAAAGTTTTGGTGTATTAAGTAGCTATAGGGGATTTCGCATCAGATGACGCCACATATATCGGAATTGAACTATGAAGTCAAAGCCAAACCGGAGCGTTCATATACCTAGGTGTTTATTTTAATCATTTTTGAAAAAAAAAAATGTGATACCACGACGTTTTTTTTTAAATAAAAAAGTATTTTTACCTTTTTTAATACTTTCTTTTATTTTACCATAATTTTTTTAATAAATATTTTTTTGATTAATGTCCAATAACATAACCAACAAAATTATCTTTGGAACAACTAGTTAAAATAGCATTGTTTATAAAATATTTGGTCAATCGAATTGAAAACAATGCTTCATGTTTTATTCAAAGGCAAATAAATTGCTTGCCATAATTCATATTGAAATGCAGCAATACCACAAACATGCTAATAATATCATTGTGATTGACGTCTGTATTACGAAGGTAAAGCTTTAAATTTCACATTTAAAATGCATCCGATTTTAAAAATGCGAAACCGAATCCATCAAACATCCCATGGACAACTGAATCAAAATATTTACGTTTCTACCAAAAATTGTATTTTATATATATTTTATAATACATTTATAGTATATGTATTGTAAAGAATATGAGTTATCGTGTTCCATGATAACTCAACACAGTGACAATTCAACACACCTTTAAAAAGTGATATAAAGTTATTAAAAGCGATGAAAAAACTCATATAAACCTTACCAACATAACCTTGTTTTTGTTTTATCAATTTTCATGACTTTTATCACTTTTTAAATGTTTGTTGAGTTGTTATTTTGATGAGTTATCTGATCACCAACTATTTGATACACTAAACATTCTCAGCGAGAGCTCGTACGGTCATCATCGACGTTCATCCTCTTCCTTCTCACGCGTCTGGTTTGACAATGAAAAAGAAATAAGATACTAGAAAGATAACATCACGTACAATCTCTCGACTGGGACTAGTATATATTCTCAATCAAATGAGTGCCGGCGGCACAGCAACAAAATAAATATATGCCTGCCTACAGAGTAATGTCCCCTCAAAAGAAACCCTGTTATTCACATCCATGCGTTATTTACTTTTATATACTCTAATCTATTATGTCATAAGTTAAAACGTTATTTTCCCAATGAGAAAGTATTTATTTCACTATAACATCTTTTTTTTAACATGTTTCAAAATATGGCTATTTTATTTCCTTTCTTCCAATAGCACAAACCTTATATTTTGGAACATTTTAGTCCGAAAAAAAAACTAGAACCAGAAGGCCTTGAAATAAACAATTAGGTTTGCTTTCTTAATCGCTTTTCTTATCGTTCGTTAATGCGTGTGGTGCGAATATTAACTCCGGCTCCATAATGAAGAAACGGGTTCGTTTCATAACTACGCAATTTGCGAGGTAAAAATACCTGCAGAGCGTTAAGGCAGGCATACAAAGAAAGCAGGTTACCTGATTGCCTGGTTGCCGGTAGCCTACGCTTACCTGCGCTAACCCATTAAATCAATACGGACACAGGTAGAAGCGCGTCGCATCAGGGAGAGTTATTCTCATTTCATCGTGAGCTGGAAGGATTTTCAATTTAAACTTACGAATTTCTCCACTGTTCCGGTTTTCAAACGATAGATAAAACTGTTTGAATCAGGCACTACAATATATTCAAATAGCATGTTACTAGTTCACCGCCCGACTGTGCACGAGTTTGAACATGTCTTTTTTCGATATCATTTTATGTTTAATAATGTTATTCTTAAGTTGTTAACGAGCTTTTGTTTTTATATTATTATATAGCTGTTTTGTCGTTTAATGCACTTATTAAACTGTGATGACATTGACAATATTTTTCAATTTATTTTTAAATATTCAAAAAGTACATTTTCTTTCTTTTACGACATAAATGAAATACGGTTCTGAAAACGCCTTAGGAGAGATAAGTATTAATTTTAAAAGTAACACATACACTTTTTTTGACTTTTAAACCAAGTCAAAGTATTTTGATGCTTCTTTATTTTCGGATTTTCCTACATATTTATATTATGATTATGGGGATTTGGGCTTTGGTGTCCTCTGAAAGAAGCCTGGAATGACTTTACTACCTTCGGTGTTCTCTGCAAGATGCCTGGAGTGACTTTACTACCTTCGGTGTTCTCTGCAAGACGCCTGGAGTGACATTACTACCTTCGACGGTGTCCTCTGCAAGACGCCTGGAGTGACTTTACTACCTTCAGTGTACTCTGCAAGACACCTGAAGTGATTTTACTACCTTTGGTGTCTTCTGCAAGACGCCTGGAGTGACTTTACTACCTTCGGTGTCCTCTGCAATACGCCTAGATTGACTTTACTACCTTTGGTGTCCTCGACAAGACGCCTGCAGCAACTTTACTACCTTCGGTGTCTTCTGCAAGACGCCTGAAGTGACTTCACTACCTTCGGTGTCCTCGGCAAGACGCC